>CM071638.1:0-726528 GCA_036419045.1 Scirpophaga incertulas
AGTACAGCTCGGTTTCAGCGTTCATTTCTCCCGCGTACGTGCAAACTTTGGAATGAGCTCCCTGCTGCGGTGTTTCCTGAGCACTACGATATGGCCGTCTTCAAACGAGGCCTAAAAAGAGTATTTCTCTCCAGGTAGGCAGAGACTGAGCTGTGCCCCTGGCATTGCAGATGTCCATGAGCGATGGTTACCACTCACCATCAGGTGGGCCATCTGCTCGTCTGCCGCAAAGGCCATAAAAAAAAAAAAAAAAAAAAAAAAATAGCAAAAAAAAATTGTATGCGATTCGACACCCAGTATAAAAATATTATTTCCTAGCTGTGCCCACGAATTCTTCCGCGTGGAATCGTAATGTTAGGTAGCTTTGGTTGTACTATAAACTGTTTAATTTTACATACATACATACATACACTCACGCCTTTTTCCCATGGGGGTAGGCAGAGATTACGTCTTTCCACTTGCTACGGTCTTTACATATCTCTTTCGCTTCATCTACTTTCATAACATTCCTCATACATGCTTGTTTAATTTTCATAACAGTAAAAAGGTTACTTTTTAAAAATATGAATAAAATTAATGAATAAGTTGTTTCTAGCTATTATCACTGTGTTTTTCGTCCTATCAAAGTTAGTTAATTTAACGAGGAAATGAAAACATTTTAAAATTTCATTGTAAAAAGAAATCGAAAGAAAGAAGTTCAGAGATAGTGGCCGGGTTCATTAATAGAAAGAGATTGGTTTTCATCAGAATATGAATTTAGATCCTCGCTGGGAGGTACTACCTACCTTGACAACCTATTTACACCTATTATGGTCACGAGAGTAAGTGATAAACCACTCAAAGCTTTTTTTTAATTAAAATCACCAACATTACGGCTTTGGATCATGTCACTACGATAAGTTGTCCATGAACTATTGAAGAAAATGGTACATATTGTACATCGTAATTAAAAGGAGTGGTTTAAGTCTTAATATAAAACAATTAAGAAACATTTTCCCTGACCCAATATAATAAATTCTCGTATTTTATCTGAGTCAACGATATTTACTGGATGTAATGTTTGTATGTGTTCCGAAAGCCAGAAGCAATCCTTTTATCCTTATCTCCACAAACGGGAACAAAAATTTTTCTCGATTTAGAATTCGGGGACAAACAGATTTCATCGTTCGTGAAGTGAAACTTTGTATGCAAATGTAATCGCACCTGACTGCTACGACGATTTCTGTAGCCATCGTAGAGCACTACGCCGTAACGCTTATTATGCCCGTAGTCGCGTGGGCTATGTGCAACGCGCTCACTGTAGTAGCACGTGGCGTGCGCATGAAATTAAACAGAATTTATAATGCTAAGCGGATGCAATTAAATGATTCCAAAATGCTTAGTTGTGTAAAGTTTTTTAGCCTGATGACCGATTTAATTTATTATTTACCGACTTATGATTTTGTTGAATATTAAATGTTATCGAATTTACTCGTATGTAGTCACGGTAGAATAAAAAGAATGCTAGTAGACTTATTGTGTACTTCATAGGTGTGAGCGAATAATTTCTAATGAAAGAAGGTTGAAGAAAGGCAATAAGTATAATTATTATTACTTCATTATCCTTTTTATATTTTTATCAATAGCTACTTTAAAACTTCATGGAGTACAGTACAGTGTCTCATGCGCGGCAGCGAGTGGCTGCCAAAGTTATATGCTGCACTAAAGCTTCAAACTTGTTTGAAAGTTTGAGTCCTTTTGCCGGCGGCGACGGGCAGGCGGGAGACAAACAACTGCGCTTTCTGAACTACACAAAGAAGAATGCTTCATGCTGCTTGTGCAACAAGACATTCTAGTTTAAATGGGCTTGTGTATTTGTTTGACATTGTTTCATACTAATCTGGTGAAGTATAATTTACTTATTACAGGTACAAATTTATTTAATAAAATCATGAATAAAATCAATTTTATTTCGTTCTATTTACTTTCGTTGCATTTGCTTCACTATAATTTTTTTAATATCAGGCTCGTGGCAAGCATACCATTAACGAGCGCAGCCGTGGCTGATGCAGAGAGTTTAATATTCTTAAAGCAAGTGGGTGGAGATCGCGGAGGCTTGCTACCCAGCTACCCTCTAGTATAAGAATGTCAATCTCCCAAAGAATTTTCAGCGAGCTTCATCACACATTTACCACACTATGTTGCTTCATTTATATACGTTACTGTAATGGTTAAATCTATCAACATGATCAAAATGAGATATAGCATAGAAACAAATGTTTAACTTGTAGGCCAGTCATTAAAGCCTGAAACCCGAAAGAAATTAGTAACTCGCAAAAATTTTGAGAGGTCATTAAGGAAGGTGAAATACCTTACCGTGTGATTTTGCAGCGCTCTGGGGTGTACGGAAAAGGTTGAAAGGCATGTTACTAATTTTTTTACCCTTGTTATTAACAAATTTTACTGTTTTTTAATAATAAACAATGTTCCGTACATTGCAAATCGCTGCAAAATTAATACACGTTACAAAACAATGAGGACAACCTAATTCTAAATTTGCAGCATGTTATTAATTTTTTTGACAATGTTATTAACAAAAATCACTTTTCATACCTTTCAACCCTTTCCGTACAACCCAGAGCGCTGCAAAATCACACGGTAAGGTATTTCACCTTCCTTAATGACCCCTCAAAATTTTAGCGAGTTACTAATTTCTTTCGGGTTTCAGACTTTAATGACTGGACTATTGACTATACATAGAGGAGAATGAGACGTATCGCAATGTAGGACACCTATCATAGTCTTAACGACAATCAACGTTAGAACCTCCGTTGTGCACATGTCACGAAGTTGCCAAACTACCCTCCTAGTAATTCCTATTAATTACTAAGGATATAATATATGAAAATAGTGTAAGGATAATTTTTGACTCGGGTGGATTTCGAAGCTATTATTTTGTTGGCACGAGAGCGGCAAAATGATCTGACGGTTTTCGCTGCCGCGCTGTCGAGCGATAGCGGCGTTTCAGAGCCTACGTGCGGACATTTTAGTAGCCATGGAGCAGTGGTCGGCTGAGCACCGCGCGTTCGTTGTGGAAGCATATTTTAAAATAAACAGAATTTCCGCTATTGGTCGGCAAAAAATCCAGAAGAACTGCATGAACGTCCCCTTCATAGTCCCAAGGTCACTGTGTGGTGTGGCGTTACAAAACATTGTGTTATAGGCCCATACTTTTTTGAAGAAAACGGTCGAACTGTAATCGTCAACTCAGAACGATACCTGACTATGTTGAAAAACTTCCTTATCCCCGAACTACGCATAAAACGCTTAAACCACAGCAGAATTTGGTTCCAGCAGGATGGGGCAACTGCCCACACAGCTGATGAGGTAATGAACTTCTTAAGAAGCAAGTTTCATGGCCGAGTCATCTCGCGTTTCGGGGACATTGCGTGGCCAGCTCGCTCCCCGGATCTCAGCATTTGTGACTTTTTCTTGTGGGGACTGCTGAAATCAAGAGTGTACACAAACGAACCCCGCACATTGGATGACCTGAAGGAAGCCATGCGTCAAGAAATAGCCAACCTTTCTCCTGCAATGTTAGGGAAAGTGTTTGACAATTTCAGTGCAAGATTGGAAGAATGCATGGCCCAAGATGGTCATCATTTGAAAGATGTCATCTTCAAATCTTAAACGGATAACATAAACATTTCTTTGGTTATTTTTATAAATGTTCATAAATAGCAATCTGTAATATGCAATAAAACCCTTTGTATCTCTTAAAACTATTGAGTTATTTACATTTTAAAACCGTCAGATCATTTTGCCGCTCCCTGTACTTGAAATAAAAAGTGAATAAAAGCTGCTATTTATTTTCTGTTCGGTAGACTGAAAACTAGACAACAAAAACATAAGATACATATTTCTCGTGTATTCATTACTATAATAACGTTTCTGTAGCATCGCCATACTAACTAAATATATATAACAACACAAACAGGTAAATAAATGCTCGACGCTGAATTTAACACTATTTTAGCGCCGTGTTATTGATACGTAATGTTCCGAGCGGCGGAAGTGGCTGCGGAGGTGGAAAATAAGGTCGTACGTCATGTGGGGCGGTGGAGTGTTCGCGGAGATTTATCGGAGCTGCCGTAGCTGCGGTCGCGAGAGGAGCCGCGGGAGGCGTTAGCAGAGCTGCTAACATCTCCATAAACAGACTAGAGTAAAGCATGTTTCATAATAAAGTGTACGTTTATTAGCACATGTGAAAACTATAATGATTCAGTTAATGTTTTATTCTTTCACTAGCGACCCGCCCCGGCTTCGCACGGGTGCAGTGAAAAAATGGTTATGGTGGGTTATCCCTAAGAGATAGACATATACCATCGCGGACTTTTTTGTGGATTTTTGTAAGTTGTACAATACTGTAGTACATTATTTTGGTCTATCTCGTAGGTTTCAGCCAGCGTTTGCAATATAAGCGCAAAAAAACGTGCTTATTTACGACATCACATTAGAACCTTTAAATTTATCAGTGTTTCTCTACTATATTATGCATTTATTATACATACAAACCTTCCTTAAGAATCACTCTATCTATTAAAAAAAACCGCGTCAAAATCCGTTGCGTAGTTTTAAAGATCTAAGCATACATACGGACATACAGCGAAAGCGACTTTGTTTTATACTATGTATTGATATCTATAAACCGGCGTTAAATAATACCGTGTATGTTTTATCATCTATAACTCAAGAACAACAGTAAACCATAATCTATTTGTTGAATTGAATCTGTTAAGAATAGAAAAATAACGGCTCAAGTAATAGGAAAAGCTAGGAATAGTTTTTTTTTATTATTTTAATATTAGTTTATTTTTCTACATTTTATAGAAATATTTTACTATGTGTTTTTTTTTTTTTTTATTGCTAAAGTTGATAAACAAGCAGGCTGCCCACCTGATGGTAAGTGGTAACAGTCGCCTATAGTACATGTGGTTCCCACGAGATTCGCAGCAAATCTGCAAACCTCATAAGAACCACAGTGTACGTTGCCAACTTGTGACATAAGATGTAAAGTCACAGTACCCAGTAATTTCACTGCCTATCTTACCCTTCACGCCGGAACACAGCAAAGCGAACCCTGCTGTTTGGCGGCGGAAATAGGTAAGACGGAGGTACCCATGCAGACGACCCTGGTACAGAGTCTACCTCCTAGGTAGAATCATCGCAGCTCATATCCGAGAAGGGGCACGAACCAATTCCTACATAATATTAAACATGCATATCTTATTATTACAAAAAAAAGAACAGGCACTAAAGTCTGTAGGTGTATTTTCATCTGTTCATTTCAATATAGTAATCCCAACTAATATTATAAATGCGAAAGTAACTCTGTCTGTCTGTCTGTTACGCTTTCCCGCTTAAACCTCGCAACCGATTTTGATGAAATTTGGTACAGACAATCTTTAGACCCTGAAGTAACATAGGCTACATTTAGTACTAGATTACTATAGAAATATATAAACGATGCAAATGGTCCGCGGGTGAAACCGCGGGCTAGTTATTAATATTTATGAAAAGGCAAAGGGAAGTGTGTTATGAAAGGTTGCGAATTTCTTTGAAGCGTAATATTTAAAAGGCAGACTTATAATTTTTTAAAGTGGTCAATTTTAAAATTCATATTTAAAAAAAAATTAATTGATACAATATACTATATGTATAATACATAAAAATTATTCATAAATATAATGTCCTAATATAATTTATTTAATGTTTCAAATAATTTTTTTCCGCATTCTCTGTCTTTACTTATAGATAACACGAATTGTTTTTTTAGGGTTCCGTACCTCAAAAGGAAAAAACGGAACCCTTATAGGATCACTTTGTTGTCCGTCTGTCCGTCCGTCTGTCAAGACCCTTTTTCTCAGGAACGCGTGGAGGTATGAAGCTGAAATTTATATCAATTACTCAGGTCTACTGTCCCTTGAAGCTGTAAAAAAATCAAACTTCTAAGCCAACGCAATCAAAAGATACAGCCGTTTATGCCGCAAATTTTCGACACTTGCAAGTTTCCCGTGAACTCAGAATCTTGAAATTTGGTACGAAGCAACGTCTTATAGCATAGATAAAGGAAAAATTACGAAAACCATAAATTTTTAGTTACATCACATAATATATATTTTTTTAATAATTTTAAACTTACTACCCATTTCCTTATAAACACGTAGAGGTATTAAATTGAAATTCACACCAAATACTCAGGTCTATAATACCTTTAAGCTGTAACAAAATCAAACTTCTATGTCAACGCAATCAAAAGAAAAAGAGATCTTTGTCTTAAATTTATGCTCCTCCATCTTTCCCCATTGTAATGTTATGAATTTCATTTTGCAATAAAAATACCATAGTTATGACTCGATTGTCGTAATGAACGAACTTTGTAAACCTTGCAGGTTTGTACGGAACCCTCGGTGCGCGAGTTCGACTCGCACTTGGCCGGTTTTTTTTGAGTACAAAAATACTTTCAATATTCGCGGTAGATTCCAATAAAAAGTAGAGTCATATAGGCTTGTATATTTATAAAATATTATTTATTCTAACAATGGTGTATAAATTATAAATAGATTTCTTTAGAGTTAGCATTAATTTACTGTGGTTTGCGTATTGATCCAATTTAATAAAAAAACCTTTATTAGGACAATAAGGCAACTATTGTCTACGCCAACAAGCTGTTTCGCGCTTGTTGCCCGCACGTGGTCCTTAGTAGATATTAATGTGTTGCAACGGACTGGCTGGACTGACACGACGATAACAGGCCGACTTATACGCGATCCGCGCTTTTACATTTTTATTCCTATTTATTGTAAGTGTACCTAAACTGTGCCAGTGAGAATATTGAAGAGAAGAGAAGCTTAGGAGAGCCATGCTTCGGCATGAATTGGGCCGGCTCGACCGGAGTGATACCACGGCCTCACAGAGAACCGGCGTAAAATGGCGCTTGCGCTGTGTTTCGCCGAGTGAGTGAAGGTACCGGCCCAACCCCCTCTTCCCCCTTATTCCCGTTTAAAAGGCCGGCAACGCATCTGTGACTCCTCTGCTCTTAAAGACAGCCACCAGCTCAAGACACCCTCACATTCAGAACATAGCTCCTTATCACACTCGGCCACCGGACAGGCGAGCCTATCCAAGAAGGCTCTTCCTCCACTCCACGGATGAAGAGGAAGAAGAAGAAGTAGAAGGAACCACCTAAGAAGCTAGTCGCACATTAGCGACTAACTCACAGAAAATACCCCAGAGGAAGCTCCCAAATATAACGGTTGAGCACCTCATGAAGCTAAGGTGGGGGCACACCAGCCACTACCGCCCCAATGACCCAACCGTTGTCACGGTTGGCGGAAGAGTCCACTGAAAAGAGAAATCCCCGAACAGTAATCCTCTGCAGAAGAAAGTAGAGAGGAATGTCCCACAGCACAGCAGAGTGACTCCTCTGGTGTTGCGGGTGTCCATGGGCAACGGTTATCGCTTACAATCAGGTGATCCGTTTGCTCGTTTGCTGCCAACAACTATAACAGAAATTATTATCTATAATATACTTTCGGCTCATCCGTCTTGACACGATAGTTTTGGATTCGTGTGGTTTGCCAGTGATGACATATAATATCTAAATCTGGTTACCTCCAATAAAAAGGTAAAAGTTTAAGTTTTTCTATGTTAAGTAAAAGAAGCCATAACTGTCAATAACATAGAAATCAGATTTCTTGAGCACTAGTTTTTCGCAAAGAATTTCTTAAACAACTTATCTGGTATTTTGAACTACTTCAAATATTGAGAAAGCTGACGGCGCAAGAATCGTGCTCATATAGTACCAAGTTTAAAGCTTCTACAAACGTCGGCTGTGCCGCACTCAAATTATTACATTCATAAAATTTATATGTGCGATGGTGTGAAACCACTTCTAAATCTGTTGGCACTAGTTGCAGACTGCATTAAGGCACCGACTTGAGCTTTCTAGTTCTGAGTGTATTTTTTAATATGAGTCTCTTTATATAACTAGATAATGTAGTTAAGATATCCTGATTATGTGTATTGGTTTACTTGACACACAGCTTTAAATTTCAGAAGTATTCTTTTGAATATCAAACTCGAGCTACGAACAATACATTACAGTATTGGAGCATGACCGGATAGAATCAGATTTGATGCACTGAATGATTTCATGCTGTGTATATTTTAAAAGTATGATTCTATTACAGTTACTACGTTGTGACATAACAATAATGTCACAAACACAGCACAAATATTAAAGTCGAGTTACTTGAAGCAAACATAACAATTTCAAGGGAAGAAATATCTCATCATCTCGCCGTCTCAAACTTGTGTATTTTAATAAAACCCACCATTCAAAACTAATATACAAACATTGAGAGCTTAACTTTCTAAACGTTATTATATTTTGAAAGGGAAGAAAGCACAAACCCCTTTGTCCCGTCTCCGAGTTAAGCAAAAAGTTGCGAGAATTAGGCGGCGACAGATGACGCCCGGACACTTGTTTATTGTTCTCGCTGTCATATCGTCTTATGACCAACTGGGGCTGCGTGTACACGAGGCTTGTTCTAGGGAGCTAGGAAAGTATCTGTAACTATTTTATTATTCATTTGCTAGTTATATACATAGCTTCCGTTAAAGCGTCTTAACAGCAATTTCTATTTAACAGAACGAAATATACGAAAACCACAGTTATTATATTTTCCTGGTGATTAATATAAGCTATTTGATCAAAAAACTAATTACCTTAGACACATTAATTTCTATTAACACCGTTTAAAAATTTATATTCTATATTATATAGACACATATAAATTTATAAGTTTATGTATGTATTTGTGTATATATTAGACAGGATCTTTAGAACGTCAAACAGTTCATTGTTGTTGAATGGTAGAGAATGCCTCGTTGCATTAAATACACATTTTATACGTTATTTATACTAAAATATACTAAAATCATAATCAAAATCAAAATAATCTTTATTCAACATAGACCTTTACAGGCACTTATTGACGTCAACAAACAAAACAAAGAAAAAGCTTAAAAAAAACAAAAACCTTGTCCGTACGTACGAATAAGGAAAAAAAAAATATTGACTCTACACCTGTTCGGAAATTGGGAGAGCCTTCTCGAGAAGAACAGGCAAGAAACTCTGAAGGTCTATTTTTTATCTCCTCTTTTCAATGTTAATAATTATAATAATATAATATAAAAATACAATATAGTATAAGATACAATCATACCTAATACGATTACAGTCGTATGTATGTTTACATACACATATAAAAATAATACAATATTATAATGCTGTTACCAAACATGGCTCTATGAATAGTGTCCCTATTCCCAAATAGTGTGATCATTTAGATAGTCACTTACTTTATAATAACCTTTACTCATGAGTGTCTTTTTGATATGGATTTTAAATTTATATAAAGGCAAATCAATGACACTTTGCGGAAGTTTGTTAAACATAGATATACATTTCTCCAAGAACGAACAGCTAGATTTATGGAGTCTGAACATTGGAACGGCAAGTTTATTTTTGTTTCTAGTATTCACATTATGTAGATCACTGTTTTTATTGAATTTATTATAGTTTCTATATACAAAAACTAAATTATCATATATATATTGACTAGCTAAAGTTAAAGCTAATAATATTACTTATAAATATTAATTTAAATAAAAATACAAATCCAGAAATACGTTATTGTTTTCTTACACAATACGGTATATAATTAATTTATCTATGGGAGAGACTGATGACCAGGAGTCCTGTGTTACAAATGACCGGCCTCTACGATTTTGAATCAGATGAAGGTGCATTAATAATGATGTATGGATGTATTAATAATAAGATTTGTGCGTGTGCGTTGCTGAGCGTGTGTGTAAGAGGACGTGAATGACTTTAATAGATAGACGATGAGTTAGTTTCGCAGATTACATAGATATTGATGTGTTCACATGACAGCTATTGTATGATAAATATGTCTATTTTTAATAATTGGTCGATAACTTGCTTTTATTTCGCTTATATTTGAAGTTTTGTAAAGTAGGCACAGTGACGAGCTGATCACGTATATAGTTAAACGAACGAAACGACGAATATAGAAAAAGTTAACGTCAAAAAAAGGTTTCAGCTGATTCTGCCGTAAACCAGGATTTTTTACCCAAAACTGCAGAGCCCGCTAGCGGCGATTTTTGTCGTAAACCTTTTCTAAAACTTGTATATCGTGATCAGTTCGTCAAGGAGAACAATAATATCGAAAATATGGAGTCGATCGCCGCTCGCCAAACTGTCCCCAAAGAAAATATATAAAAAGTTCAAGTTTTGTTTAAAATTATATCTCCGAATTATGATAAATAAACTGAAAATATTTCAAAAATTCCTGATGTCTCTTGCCTAAAAAACTATGTTATTACTTAGTGTAATATCTATTGACGTATGTGTAAAAAAATTCTAAAATTTACTCTCTTGTTTATTAATAAAACAACAATTTCTACTTTACTCCCTAGTAATTAAAGTTAATTCTATCAAATGCTTCATTTAAGCCTATAACATTGTTTAAGTCGCGTTTGGTATTTCTCGGTTAATGAATACTATATACACATATGAAAAGAACGGATAATATGTGGAACGGCTGTGTTAGGAATAAAAGCAAGAAAATTCTGCGGTAAATTAATTCAAAATCGGTTCAGTCGTTATGTCGAAGATAAAAGCAGAGATAATTAAAAACTTGAGAAACTACTATCAGCCATTATTCGTATACAAAACGCAACGTTGAAATGATTTGAAGTTGTCTTAACTAAGACTAACTTGCAAACATTCTTTTTATCTTCAAGCAGAAGTTGCCTTGTCCAATTCTTGAATCTTGACTTGGTGACAACAAGGTTACAGAGCAATTAGTTTTACCCAAAGTGAGTCTCATGTTATGACATCTAAAGTGACGGATAGATACATACATACATATATTTTTCATACACAAATATTTTAGGGCAAAAATTAACAGCCCACACTAAATCACAAATACTGGTATTTATCATAAACATATTTGCACCCACTGAGACGTGAACCTAGAACCTTACATATACACTTTGTAACCGGCATGCAAACCACTCATCCTAGTCATAGTATTTTTTTTTATGTTGACATATAAGTAGGCTGATAGCAAGTGGTTACAGTCGTTTACAGCATAATTATATGATCTCATGAAAGTCGCACAAATTCGTTACCGCCACGAAAACCTTAATGCTAACTTATGACCAAATATGTATAATTATGGTACACAGGAATGTAAACTGTTTCTTGACAAAAATACGTAGATAGATAGATAGATAGATAGATAAAACGTTTATTCAGGCAAAAACACACTAAACACAATGTATACACATAAATAAAAATCTAATAAAAAACGGTAAGAATTAGATGTGCATGTGTGTTGCAGTGCCTGAAAGGGCCAAGGCTCAGTGGGGATTTTTACCTTAGAACGGCAAAACACTGATTTTCAGCCATCACCCTATGAGGAGAGTAAAGGGCTACGAAGTTACAAATAGCATTCTACAAGATTGAGACTAAAAAAAGAAGAATAAAAAATCAAAAGAAAATATCGATCATGATTGTAATAACATTTGTTTGGCGTTGCTACTTGACATAAAATATGTATCCACTATAACACGCTGTGACATCACTTGTTTCGTATAATAATAATTAATATATATAACCTATATTTCAAAAGTATACACTCGAGAAACATAAAAAAAAAACATATACAAATAAAACTATCTACCTACAAATAATGGGCAGTTGTTTCCTTCAAGCAAATTAAGCTTTTGGTGCTCCAGTAATATATTTTTTAATATATTTTTGAAAGTTATCCTGCACATGTGATTCCTTAGAGGTGGTGGAAGATCATTCCAGCATTTTGTCGCTTGAAATCGGAAACTGCCCCTAAAAGCTACCGTTCTATGAGTATGTCCCGCTAGGACAATTCGCGCAGTTCTGGGACCATATCTGGCAGACGCATTGGTGAATATCAGCTTCTTATGAAGATATTCAGGTTTTTGGTATCTTATGACATCAAAAACAAGACACAACAAATGCAGTCGTCTTCTCATTTCCATTCGCAATATACTGGCAGCATTTAAAAATGGCGAAATATGGCTTCTCGCCGGTACATCAAAACAGTATCTACAACATGCGTTTTGAACTCGCTGTATTAGTCGCTTTGAACGCGCCAGAAGTCGAGGGCCATATAACACATCTCCATAATTAAGTACCGAAAGCACTAAAGATTCGCAGAGAATTACCCGGACTTTTTCACACAAATACCGCCTAATTTTGTAAAGAATTTTCAGGCGATACATACATATCCTAACAAGATTAAAAATATGTGTTTCAAAGCGTAACTGGGCGTCAAAAATAATGCCAAGATTTTTGGATTCAGTGGCAATCTCTATTTTGCTATTCTTAATACGTACGTAAGAAGTAAGCACCCAAGCATAACTCGACGTCTAGCCTCCCTTCGGTAGATATCACTGGTTAAGACTCACCCTTATCGTTCGGCCCCTGTCGTCTTGTCCATTGGGTCACTCGCCGCCTGTGTCTCCGCAAATTATTTTGACCTAGTTGCCTCTTGTCTGTCGTCGTTACCACAAAAAATACGGACAAATCTTGGGTCGTCAGTTGAAGCTGGCGTTATGAATATAAGATTTATTTTTAATATGTAGACAGAGAAAAGTGAACCCTATCGCTGTGTTATCTCGAATTCTTTTGAAATAAATTACTCAATCGAGTTTAATTAAGTCTTTTTATAATTAAGTAATTAAGTTATTTCATTTTAGAACAATTTTCCAATTGTATTTGTTGTACGTATGCATGTGTTGTTGTTCTTCGTGTTGTTCTCGCACATTTAATATTTATAGTGACATTACTCGTAGAATACAAATGTCTTTGTCTCCCATTTCTTGAAAAAATCTGAGATAAAAAAGAAAAAAAAATAGTTAACCTTTATTTTTATTATAATATCACATTTATATGAACTATCTGTCCAGTATGAACTACCTGAAGCATTAAATACTAATGTAATTCATCGTCACAGCTCATACAGGGGCACGAGCCTACCCTAACTACGTTAGGGCGATTAGGCCTTAGTCCAGCACGCTGGCCCAGTGCGGGTTGGCTACGTACACCTTTGAATCGCTTCGCAGATGTACGCAGGTTTCCTCACGATGTTTTCCTTCACGGTAGGAGCGTCGGATAAATGTGCATATGAAATTCGAAACGAAAAACGCATTGGTACACGGTGGGGATTAGATCGCGGGCCTCCCGATTCTATGAGGCGCACAAACCAGTGCCGAGACCACAGCGCCACCGACGCTCTCGTACTAATGTAATTAAATTTATTAAATTATATATAAAACCTTAAAATTAAAATGTAACTAATAAAAATTAAAAAAAAATAATAAATTATACAACAATTTAATGAAGAACGATTTGCATAATCTATAAAAGTTAATGCCACTTTTCGTTGTAATCTTATAACTTAAGTACGGGCTCACCTATCCAAACGTTTAGGCTTCGTTCGGACTAGATAGTTTAAGTAAAGTTTTCACAAAATCGGTCGAGCAGTACTTCACATATCAAATTCTTGGTAATTAATGAATTCAATAAATATCGGATAATTTTTAATAGGGATTTTTGTGCCAAATTGAAACTTTTTTTTAAAATGGGATTGTGCTATGGGTTTTTTATTTGCTGCTACAGCACACATTAACCTCAATTATGCTGTATGGCGGACAGGTTTGTTGCCCTGTTCGTACCCTTAATATGTTATTTTTTTTATGTTTCTTGTGATTGAATAATAGCTGTTGTGTGTGTGTGAGACCACATAAAATATCTATCTATCTAACTATCATGTACCAGATAAGTAATTTCTTACATTATTACATTGGAAAGTAAGCTCGCTGTTCCACGGGCTCTATTGAAAACACTTGGTAAGTCGTACTGAATAAGACGGCTATCAAGATGCTTGCGTTCCTGAAGATGCTCTCAGGCGCTTAATTAGCAGAGCAAACAGATGGGCGAGATAATATTGGAGGTTCCAGCGCAGTGTATTTTTAGTTCATAAATACAGACTTAATATTTTAAGCCAAGAACATCTTCTCAAATTTTGTCAATATATTATGTGTAGCATTGTTTTTTAATAAATAGTAAGACCTTTGTCTTTAGCTTCCCCTTGCGAAACATTGCAGTCTTCACTTTTTTAAAGTTGTTTGAATATAGGTTAGATTGCGTTTGATTGGGGCATTGATCGCGGCAATGCTGGCGGACGAGGGAGGTTGGAGGGCTGTGGCCTCCTTCTGTGAAGCAGTAATGCTCCCGGGACCCGGATGGACCACGCCCTTCCGTGGCCGGGGGGCGTCGTCGGTGGAGGGGACCGGGGGAGGTGGTAGCTTCCCCCGAGGAGGGCTCCCCTCTAGAGAGGGGAGCGGAGGCTGGGGGTTCCCGGAAGTGGCCTTTGTGTTCCCGGGGGCTCCCTACATGCCTGAGGAAGGCCATCCCTGAGGTTTTTAGTGGGTAGGCCTCCCCCTTCTGGGGAGGAGAGCCCCACATTACCCCGGCTCGCCACAGCCGGGGTATGCAATTTAATGCATTTTCCTCAGGGGAACAAAAAAAAAAAAAAGTTTAGTATATCATACAAAATAACTGTCCCGTACAGGAATTGTACCCGCCTTCCATTGCGTAGAAGCTGGTCACTCAACCTCTGCATCAAAATAAAGACGTATGGATGTTTGGTACGGATGTCCGTTAGACGGAGGTACCCAGACAGCAGACAACCCTGCTATCTTCTAGTAATAATACCACTCTACTGATAATACTGATAATACAGTAGCTGTGCTACAGAATTTTACTGAAAATTCTCCTGTACTTTTTTATCATATTTAATTAAAAGCCGCAACTATCTTACAATCGTGTAATTATGTTTACTTAAAACTGACCTGTCCCTTTGCTTTGAAAACGTCCATAAAGGTAATAAAACTTGTTGAATATTGTATAATTTAGAATGTTCATCCTGTATTGTTATACGTTGTAGAAGCTTTGCCGAGTATACGTTCCAAATAAGTTTACAGCGTTCGTAGCACTCTGATTGTTCATAGCTGTTTTGAATCGCGCTGAAATTGACAAATAACAGCTGACTATTTGTGGTACCACAACTTTTGCCCTTACAGTATATATACATACATACATACATACATACACTCACGCCTTTTTCCCACGGCGGTAGGCAGAGATTACGTCTTTCCACTTGCTACGGTCTTTACATATCTCTTTCGCTTCATCTACTTTCATAACATTCCTCATACATGCTCAACGATTGCGGGTACTTCGGACTGGCCTTTTTTACAGTTTATCTTTTTTACTTTACAGTATCTTGCTGTAGAAATTTATAAGGAACTTGACGTCCTATGTTTTTGCGGTCTCTTCATACACACTGTGTTTTCAAAAGTCGTAGTTAATTGTAAGAGCAAAATGAATTGAGGAAAAGAGGGCTTTTTCCTTCAAATGTTTTATTCAATTATATAATCATTATTTCAGCTTAAAAACTTTTTTTTTATGTTGAATTAATCAAATAAGATTTTTACAGTCACTTTTTGACGTGAAACGTCTTTAAAATCGCGCCGAAACATACGGGTACCAGGTTTAAAAAGTGGACCGTAACGAAAAGGTCTATATCATCGTACCTTAATAATTAAAAAACTATTAGTCTTAGAAACAAAAATGTGGTGTGAATATTTCACTTATATAGTCAGCTCGCTGTTGTGACATTGAGTTTTTTTATTAAAATACTTAAAACACCGTCCATATTGTTTTTCCATTGTCCATATTGTATTGTCGCCCCGACACAGCCGCACCCGATTTTTTTTTTTTACATTCACATCACCGATTCAGATGCTACGCCATTGGCTCACAAGTCTATGTAGGGAGACCTTGTACTGGAACGAACCAGTAAAAAAGTCACTAGAGGCAATTTGGTTCTCTTGTATTTTTACAGTCGTCAATTAGAAGCTAGCTTAAGATAAATAATCTGAACCCAACATCCTTTACAAGTTTAAACAAGTTCAAATTATATCTATAAACTCTCTGGTTATTGTGTTATTTACAACAAACAAATTATTCGTCAACATAACTGTTCGGGATAGAATAAGTCAATAGAATAGTTAAAGAATAGAAATATATAAGTTATATAAGATAGTTGTAATACAAAGAATAGTACTAAGCGTAGTTAAGAAATAAGGATAAGTATCAGCTTAGGAAATGAATAAACGATATAGAATAGGTTCCCTTAGCAATAAGAATACATATAGGTAGTATGTAAGATAGGTATATACATATATATTAATTAGAATTCTTAAAATTCCTTAGACAAAGACAGTGGCGTAAGCATAAGAACATATGAGTTTATTGGAAAAAGTATGTTATTGAATTTGGGCATACTATATGTTAACGTGTAAAATGAATAATATTATGAATAGCAAGGGCACAATAAATTATAAAATTGTAAACAGGTAGCCACTGTGAAATTGTAAAATGTATGAAAATGTCGGATCAATGTCCTATCGCACGCGTATAAAAGTGCCTATATATGTATATCGCAGAACATTGTCAGTGGGCGCTAGTAAAGATATAGTATCGGATATACTCTCCGAACATATGCCCTAGAGAGTGAGGACTTAAGTCCTATAGGTAATTTGTGGGGGGTAAATTAAGCCGTAAACAGGGATGAAAATTCACCCTGCCCGACGTATTATCGAGTATAACTCGAGAGCTATAAAAGATATAGTGAAATAGTAAACGGCAAAATAGAGGGAAAAATAAGCTCCTACAGATTACCTATATATGAAAGGGATGAAAATAAGGGAACATGTATTAAATAAGCATTTATTGTATAAACAAAGGGATAAATAAAGGGCAAAAAGGGTTCGACAGGTGCTTTCTGTATGGTTTAGCCTCGCCAGGGGGGTCTCGAAATCGCATTTTTTGGTAGGGATTTTTTCGGGAATAAATTGAGGGACTTCCCCGAATCGGTACAGATTACGACGGGGACCACATACTGAAGCGGACGACTGTCCAACCACCAGAACAGAAAGCTCCTGAAGACCCTGCTGGCCGACTGAACACAAGAAACTGGCTTCTTAATTTCTTCCTGCAACAACCATCGGGCCGCACCGTTCGGAATCCTTCACCAACCCCAGCAGCGAAGTGTGCCGTCGTGCACAATAACTATAGTCATTAAAATTACGATCGGACGCATGGCCGCTGTGAACTCAAGATCGCGACGTTATTGGCTTCATGTAAAACGTCAAGTTGCATATTGTCAATGCACTAACGGTTTCACGTGAGATTTTTGGCGCGTTGACATTGCCAACTACAAGGCATCTTAAGTCGCACGTGGCTACCACATGTGTAGTCGTTGTTGGCACCTTCCATACATTTGAAAGCACGTTTGGCTCGATAAGAGGCCTCATATAGACAAACACAATGTAATGACATTGCGTAAAATTAACAGCTATTATGTTAGAAATATCCTAACTTACGAAATAGCTGTTAATTTCTTACGTATATTTTGTTTATAACTGTTGTACTATATGTTTTATTTCTATTGCGTTATATTTTGTTTTAATCTCGTTAGTATTGTTTTTTTTTTTTTTTTTTTTTTATTGCTAAACTTGACAAACAAGCAGGCTGCCCACCTGATGGTAAGTGGTAACAGTCGCCTATAGTACATGTGGTTCTCACGAGATTCGCAGCAAATCTGCAAACCTCATAAGAACCACAGTGTACGTTGCCAACTTGTGACATAAGATGTAAAGTCACAGTACCCAGTAATTTCACTGCCTATCTTACCCTTCACGCCGGAACACAGCAAAGCGAACCCTGCTGTTTGGCGGCGGAAATAGGTAAGACGGAGGTACCCATGCAGACGACCCTGGTACAGAGTCTACCTCCTGTTTACAATAACGTTAAATATGTTGGGAAACAGATATCCAGATTTATTTTTTACAGATGTTTACCTGTCAAAATTATGACATTTTGAGAGGTAAACATGAGGATGACATCTGTCAAATGAACTTGACAGATTGTGGAGACTTTTGCTGTAACATCGTACAAATAGCTTGTGTTAAAATTGTTTGCTTCGTACATTTAGTTTTTTGTTTGATATTTAAATAATGAAATAACATGAAAAAAACAGTTATTATTAAAATATACAAAACACCGATTCATACTAATAACAACGACGACGTTGTCCTAAAGTTAACTTCACACAAATGAATCCGAATCGTAGCTCCCAGATTACGAATCATAGTTACCAGATTGAGAATCATAGCTTCCAGACCTAATTATATTCTGATTTAACTGTATTATGAGATAGCTAGCTTATATGAAATGTGAAAGCCTACAATTTGGAAAAAAATCTTAATCTCTACTAACATTATAAGCGTGAATGTTTGTATGTCTGAATGTTTGTCACTCTTTCACGTAAATACTAAAATCAAAAATCAAAATCAAAATCATTTATTCAGTCTGGGCTGTTACAAGCACTTGTGAATGTCGAAAAGCTACGCCAGAGGCGGGAGACCTTGTACTAAGAAGAACCGGCAGGAAACTCAGCAAGGGCTGCTTTCTTTTTCCCTGTATTAAATAAATACAGAGTCGTCAATTTGGAAAATGACTTCAATATTGATAATTCATGAAGTCACTTTCCATTACATAATATAATTAATAAAAATATAATTTGAAAACATGCCTATATTAGGAATGCCGTGTCATACAGTTTTAAAAGAATATATTAAAGTTAAATTAAAATTATAATAAATACGAGTAGTACCCAGTATAGCAAAGAGCAGACTCATCTCCGCTGGCAGCACCCGTTCACGAGCATGACGCATGAACCAGCCATCGCTTCGCTCAACCATGTTTTAGGGAACGTAACGACCCGCCTCACACGACACTGCCGAAGAGATTTTAATGAGAGTATGACTACCCCTAAGCCACAAAAGGATACAAATTACCAAAAGCAGGTACCCGTGTAAATTATCACAACTAAAAAAAAAAAAAACAACCGCAGGACACGCGCATACAATCATTTAAAAACTAGTAATCATTTATTATGATACAAGTAACAAAATGTTATTATATACAGTTAAATATACATATTATTATGTTACACAGTTACCTAAGAATTTATTAACAATTTGTTTATTTAGACTATCTACTCAGTAGTCGAAATAAACTTACTTACTGAAACTTATACATTAAAATGACATATAGGCTAAAATTTATAGAGATATATGCCATGCTAATATAAGTTTCTTAAAATAGTAACCCTGTGCAGACGAAGTCGCGGACACTATTTAGCTATTATTTTAATTCTTTCAATGCTATAATTACAATGTATGGAAGTTATACATTTTGTATCTCTTCACTTCCATTCAAGCCGTAGGGCCCTTATGGCCAAGGCTTTTGGCTGAGTTTAGTCGGTAGGTCACGTGGCCGGACCGCTCTGGTCGCGTGGAGTCCGACATAACCTCCGTGACACTTGCCGTTGCGGGGGTATCCTGGATACGTTTCGTGCTCCTTGTGAGGATTCTCAGCCTTCCTCTCCTGAGTTCCATAGGGGAGAAGAAAATTAGACGGTGTCAGTGTTTATTTAATATTGAATGAACATAACTTTTCTTCATATGAATTTGCTTCACGCTTCGCGTCAGCAGAAGGCCACACAAGCGGTCAACTTCGCTCATTATGGCTCGCACAGTTTGAGGCCCGCGTATCACATTGGAGGAAATTCATAACTGCCAACTCTCACTTCGCTGGCTGTGGAGTTGGCCGGCTTATGAGAGGTGACTGGAGCCCTGTGTGCTTCTGTGTGCTCTGGTTACTAAATCGTGCATTAATCATTTGTCCAACTAAAATAACACTCGCTTATAATTACATAACAGAACATTTATAATTGATAACTGCAACACAGAACGAGCAAATCGTTATTGTATACATCTAAGCTCATTATTGTATAACAAAATTTCAGTAAAAATAAACGTATGGTGAAGGATTTCCTTATCGACCTGGAATATGATAATATCGAGTTCCTTATTAAATAAAAAGGTTAAGCAGACACACACACACACATACGCACTAACGCAATAAATATAAATAGAAGATACTTAACATTTTATGCATTTTCGATGATAAACAAACAGACAAGTAATGTCATACTAATTATTAGAGGCAGAAAGTTCCCCGATGACTAGTTCCCTCACCCTTTCCACATAGCACGCTTACCTAGGCAGTTGGTTACCTTATTTTGTCCTTATAGGGGTTGATCTTATGAAAAAATAAAACATCGGTTTTACTAATGTACCAACAGATTCCTGTTGGTTCTGCGTAGATTTATTATTTTTCTATACAGAATTTGAATCACCATGTCATCCCCTTAGGGTTAGAGTTTTGGATAATCCTTTCTTAGGGGACTCCGAGCCCTCAGTAGAATCCTGTGGTAAATGTGAAGTCTCTAAACATAGCGGTTTGTGAGTTGATATTTTAGTCACCCAACAGGTTCCTCTGTTATATATTCAGATAATTCCCCACACTACCAAATTATATTCTCTAAGTGGGAAAGAGACAAGACACAGAAAATTAAAGACTAGATTACATTATAAGAAACGAAAATAAAACTATTAGAAGTGTTAAACAATAGTACACAGGCAGCGGTGCTGTTTTTCGGTGATTTCTTTAGTAACACGTAAGTCAGTGTTTTGACTAGTTTATATCAATCAATAGTAATTTATATAAATAAGTCAGTTTTTTTTATCGATTTTAGATACAAGACATTCGAACAGATCTGTTCGACAAAGGGATCATTAGTTCAATTTTTTAGATATAAAAATATAGCTAGGCAGAAGTCAAGAGTTGTGCACATCCCAACAAACCAATAGACACACGGCCCGTGGGCTGTCCGCCAAATTGACAGCCCTGACAGCTCCGTGACGTGACGTGCTGGGGGATGAGCGAATGACGTTTGACATCCGCCATGTTTTATTTTTGTTTATTGGCTAATGCCACGTCAATATGTAATTTATGTTATTAAAATCTTTGAGAGTAATAGGCCCTTAACTATGAAATTCCAGTGTAGTCGTTTGATTTTAAAACTGTATAACATGTTCAAATTAAGCGCCATAGACAAAATATATTTTTGCATTACTTTTTGACCCTAAATTTTCACATGAAAAAATTTCGAAAAGTACCTGCTGTTTACGTCAGAATGTTGTACATTATTGACTATAATACAATGACAACTAATTTTCTTGCTTAAAAAACTAGTTTGTTAATTAGTTTAATGTTTATTGACGTGTCTAAAAACTTTCGTAAAGTTTGTTCTCTTGGAAAATTGCTCACAAAATTAATTTTCGAGATTACAGCACCAGATTTCTATTGAATATCGTTTGACGAAACTCTTTATTTTTGAGACGAGTGATCTCACTCATCCATAGCCAATGCGATTAAAAAAATAGACGTCAAAACCGTATGTGTCACTGTCATTCGAAATTGGCGCGAAGAACGTTTCTCCTTTGTTTGTTAATACTGTTACGCCGGTGGCTTAGTAAAACTTCAAAAGTGTTTTTCTGTGACTTAGAAACGTTTTCAGCCTGAAACGTCGTTTCAGGCCGTAGAAGTAGCTCTTTCACATACTAAAAAATCTAAATTACACCCAAGTTACAGTAGTTTTCAGGTGCCTGAAACATGTTTTCAGTACGTTTCAGGCTACCCTCTATCCAACGCCGCAATAACCTAAAAACCCGTTTTCAGGCGTTTTCAGGACCCCTTATGAGCCATTAAGCCTACTTCAGTAAAAGGACATAAATTTCAATAGGAGTGAAAGAGTAATAGTAGAAAGAGACAGATATAGTGGGAACATTCGAGAAGTATTAGAATGAGAAAACATCATTAGAAAGAGATAGACAAACTCAGAATATTCGAGAAAGATAGTACGGGAATATTCGAGTATTGTGTGACAAGGATAGCACAAGGAAGAGACAGTTATACTCGAAACGTCTCGAACGCGCGACGTCATTCCTACGCGCTTATGTATTGGACTACACATTCGAGTGTGTCCGCGAATGTTCTGGCAAAAGTGGCAAGTACCTTAGGGGACTATATAAGGCTGTGTCCGGCCGCCGGGAGGAGTATTGTTTTGCGATACAGTGCGAAAACATCTAAGAAGTGATATTGGAGAACTAAGAAGCGACTTTCAGTGCTTTCAGTGAAGTGATTAGTGACTGTTAGTGTGCTAATTAATAAAAGTTCAGTGTTTTGGTAGACCGCCGTTTGATTTACTGACCCCAGCTCGTAACAATACTTATTGCTCAAGAAATGACCTTTTGTTGCGTTTATGATATATGTGTGGGACAGTATATATATATATAATATATATTATATATATATATATATATATAATATATATATATATATATTATATATATAATATATATATATATATATATATAAAATCGTGATATAATCCTACAAATGAAAAATAGCATGTGATGTATGGAAGCGAATGATTTTATATTATGAAAAGCCGGCAGATTATCTCTCCCCTGCCGGCTCAAGAACACGATTGAAAAACAGGGGAGTTATGGTTATTTTACTAAAGATGATATTGTACATGGGGTAAATAACCAGCAAGGAATATTACGAGCGTCCATTGGTGATCGCTACCATTAGACGACCCAGCTTCTTGACAACTATTTTCTTTTAATTCTTTATTTTATGGCCATACACCTCATGGTTGAAGATACCTGAAGAAATATCTCTGAGAGATAAGTCTGCCTTTGAATTAATTAACTTGTTACCTACTCGTATTTTATATACTATTTTTTTTATTCAATAATGAGTTTATATATCATACTTTCTCATGTTTACGTAAAATGAATGGATACGAACACCCTTCAATCCGCATTCATCTAAAAAGCTATTGTTAATGTTTGGAGAAATGTTATAAGAAGCCTTTTTTTCGGATGCCATAAGAAGCTTGTAAGGAGTCACGCGACGAAATGGTTTCTTCAATTTCCGTTAGAAGACTGATGAATATCGCGTTATTGTGATGGAGTGGCCGGCGGTGGTTCCGGGACACTTCTATTGCCAGAGAAATAAGAAACATATTGAATACTCAGAATTGCTTAATACATATAATAATTGATAAAATCGTGATATAATCTTGTATTTTCTCCTGCGTTATTAGCTTTAGGCAATTAGTCACCAGAATTCAATAAAACTAACAGGATAATTTTTAATTGTATAACAACTTTATAATTGTACACTTTAAAATTTTAAGAAGATCAATATTTATTGTAAAACTGCAAATAAATTAGTAAATTCGTGTAAAGAAATGATAACTTCTCTCATTTTTTAAACTCGTTTGACATTTCACCTTTCGTTTGACAGCTGACAGTTGATCTTTTGTTAGAGCTTGAACAAAACGCTTCAACTTTTGCATAAAATGAGATTAGGCGTGTCACTTTTCTTCATACATCTTTTAAATTAATCACTGTGTAAAATAGAAAGTGAGTTTAGCGTCGTTAAAAGTTTAAATCTATACTAATATATAAAGCTGAAGAGTTTGTTTGTTTGTTTGAACGCGCTAATCTCCGAAACTACTGGTGCGATTTGAATAATTCTTTTTTTGTTGGATAGTCCATTTATCGAGGAAGGCTATAGGCTAAATAACATTACGCTATGACCAATAGGAGCAAAGACAGAGCGGTAAATGTGTAAAAAACGGGGAAAATTATTCATTTTTGAAGGCTTTCTTTGCGTGCGCTGCGAAAACGGTTCAAGATACACAAAAAATATGTATGAAAGAATTATTCCTCTATACATGATCTAAAAAAAAGTCCGCGATGGCATATGTCTATCTTTTAAGGTTTAGTCACAATGACCGTTTTTATGGTACCAAATTTGGTCGAAATAATTTGTTTAAGTTGTATCAACATAATAATATTAATCTTTATTCAAATATAAATATAAATATGTTGTTGGTTAACCAAAAATCTGCCGGAAGTCACTATTCCACGCGGACGAAGTCGCGGGCAAAAGCTAGTTAAATCTAAATCTCTTATACATTATTAGAACGATAAAGCTACAGATAAAAAATAAAACGCACCATAAAATATTTATTTGCTATGTGTTATCCTGTAAAATGCTTTATTCCTGCCATTTAATTATGTTGTCCTTGGAGATAAAATAAAAACCCTCATCGATTCATTAATAAACATCAATACGTCTTTTTTACAATCTCTATTGGAACTACAATCTCTATTAAAATGGAGAGGTTGAGCGATCGACTTCTACGCAACGGATCGCGGGTACAATTCCCACACGGGACAGTTATTTTGTATGACCTACAAAACTTTGTTCCGTTCTGGGTGTATGCACATGTGATCTAATCTATATTGAAACAAGTTTAAAAAAAAGAAGGCTGGAATGTTTTCGCAAGGGTCACATCTGCCACTTAGACAGTTTGCCGATGAAGCTGAAAACAGAGGTCGAAATTTAATGCTTTTATGAGTTATTAAGGTCTTACTCATATTAACTTGACTTCTATGTACTGTGGAAGAGCTAAGGTTGTATATTAGGTAACTAGGTGGTAGGAAATCAAGCGGGAAAGAAGAACACATCGAAAAAATTATCTTTGCACCTAATTGGAACTCTAAAAGAAAACAAACTCTAAAGATTTATTTTATACGGTAATTTAATTGTTATATGTATCTTTTTCTTTAAAAATAAGTAAATAAATGTTATGAAACTCGTCTTAAGATCTGAAAAGAACTCCGATCAACGATAGGAAGTAGACGCATTCACACTAATATTGATAGCGACATAATGGGCAGCTGTAGTCTTCTGTACGAAACAGTCATGAGATGGCTTGTTCGCTTGTCCAAATTATTGGGTCACTCATATCCTTACGGATGACCTATGTTCTAATAGAACATTAGTTATATTATTTATTAGGACACCAGCAGTTCATATATCAATACATTAATCGTAGAATTACAAGTTGACTTAATATTATCCGACATTGTCAAGTAAAAGAACAAAAACTTAAATGACCAATTCATTGCATGAAGTCACACAAATAAATATTTATATGCATATATAAATCAAAATCAACTTAAACGTTTTTTTAGCTGATTATCAAGTGATAAAAACATTTACAATAAATTATGTCGTTATCATACAATGTACTTCTTATCATGAATGTAATATCTTCAAATCAACACCAAGCATTGGCATCATTAAATAATCATTGACTTTGTAATAGCCCTTACTCATTAGCGTCTTTTTAACATGTACCTTGAACTTATGTAAAGGCAATTCAGCTACACTATGTGGAATCTTGTTATAAAAATGTATACTTTTGCCCATAAACGAACCTCTAGTTTTTTGTAGCCTGTACGTTGGAACGGCAAGTTTATTTTTATTTCTTGTGTTTAAATTATGCATTTGAAAATGTGTATGAAATGTGTGACAATTTTTATACATATAAATCAAATTTTCGTTATTATATTAATCTCTTTAAATAAACCGCTAAGAGAGCATTTCACCAGGTCTTCTTAGTGGGTGGTGGGACACACGGCCGCGTCTTGCCAGCGCGGTGTCATGGTGCACAAGGTCGCATTTCCCCCCCCTTAAAAAAAGGTCTTCCTTTCTTGTTTCTTACTCCCCCAAATTTACAACGCATGTGAGTTATTATTTTTCATTTCACCTTAGTCAAATTTTGTTAATTGGCGTGACCATATATATTATTCTGATATGTAAGCTACACTATCGTAAAGTTTCAATAAAATATATAAAGTAGTTTTTACGTGAAATAGTAACAATAGTTATTTGTTCAACTAGAGAGGAAGTTGGTTTTTTCAAGCGAGTGCTAATTTTGAATCCCGAGTAAGCGAAGGATTCTAATAATTGAATCACGAGTGATTCTACATTAGAATCCTGAGCGTCGCGAGGGATTCAAAGGCACGAGATGGAAATAACTTTTCTCTCGCGTGACACATACAACTTTTCACCTTAGCAGTGAGAACATTATTAGAGATATAAATGAAACAATATGAATTAAAATGAAACCACATATAACGCAAAAACTATGTATCTATTAAAATTTAAAATTACAGTTATTAAAAGTTACATTAAATAAATCGAATTTCGAATGACGTGTTTCGTACATAATGATAATTCGCAGCATTCTAAATTCAAATCAATTTTCCTCACTCAGTGAGGGAAAACGCATTTCCCTCACTCTTTTTAAGCAGGGAACACAGTATGTTTGAGCTGCTAAGGTGAAAACATAGATTCATATTTATAAATTTTCGCCTCTATAATATTTGTAGGGAATGTGTGAATTGTTCAAAATGTGACGATAAGTGCCAAGTATTTAGGAAAACACCTACCATCTGTGCAGACGAAGTCGCGGGTACCGGTTAGTCTATACTAATATATAAAGCTGAAGAGTTTGTTTGTTTGTTTGTTTGAACGCGCTAATCTCCGAAACTACTGGTGCGATTTGAATAATTCTTTTTTTGTTGGATAGTCCATTTATCGAGGAAGGCTATAGGCTAAATAACATTACGCTATGACCAATAGGAGCAAAGACAGAGCGGTAAATGTGTAAAAAACGGGGAAAATTATTCATTTTTGAAGGCTTTCTTTGCGTGCGCTGCGAAAACGGTTCAAGATACACAAAAAATATGTATGAAAGAATTATTCCTCTATACATGATCTAAAAAAAGTCCGCGACGGCATATGTCTATCTTTTAAGGTTTAGTCACAATGACCGTTTTTATGGTACCAAATTTGGTCGAAATAATTTGTTAAGTTGTATCAACATAATAATATTAATCTTTATTCAAATATAAATATAAATATGTTGTTGGTTAACCAAAAATCTGCCGGAAGTCACTATTCCACGCGGACGAAGTCGCGGGCAAAAGCTAGTTATCAATAAATAAACAAAACAAAATTACAGATGATAATAATTCTACAGATAATACAAAGTTCAATTCTGTAGCAATCCATTCGCTCACACGATAACAACAGGCAAATGCCCTCAATGAAAGAGGCATGAAATATTTATAAGTCTCGTAGTCGCCCGTGCATTCGCCCCGTGGGGGCAGTGTGCCGGAGTGGCTCTGCATGCCAACGACTCATGCATACGTATACGCACTCAATCAAATATGTTTGAAATGTTATGTTATGAAATGTAAACCGCCTTGTATCTTTTTTACGATAATTAAAATTGCATACACAAAATTGTTAAATTAATGTTGTAATGTGATGTTTTTTTTTTTTATTCCGTACGGTGGCAGACGAGCAAATGGCCCACCTGATGGTAAGTGGTAACCATCGCTCATGGACATCTGCAGTGCCAGGGGCACAGCTGAGCCGCTGCCTACCTGGAGAGTAATACTCTTTTTAAGCCTCGTTTGAAGTTAGACATATCGTAGCGCTCAGGAAACACCGCAGCTGGGAGCTCATTCCAGAGTTAGAGAAAGGAATGAACGCTGAAACCGAACTGTACTAGACAAGATCGGTTCCAGTGATATGGTGATATGGATGAACTCTACTGCGGTGGCGGGTGGTGCGATGGTAAAAAGGTGACGAAGGCACCATTGCAAATAGTTCCTCAGAGCACTCTCCGTTAAAGAGCCTATAAAGAACACACAGAGAGCCAAAGTCTCTCCGCTGCTCCAAGGTCTCTGTTGAGGCCGTAATAGGCAGTCGTAGGCATCTATAATGTCTCAGACATTATAGATGCCTACGACTTATTCTCACCGCCCACCGTCGGGTGTGGTACCTGTAATTCAGCAATTAACATCAATAAAAAAAAAACATATAGTGACACCAAAAAACTCCTTCTTCATGTCCTTTGAGTTTCGCAACTTGCAATTCTCCAGCCGATTTTTCTGAACAGTATCTGTGCCTCCAACAATCTGCTTTCGCAAATATTTGAGCAATTGTTATCCAAACTCAGTTGGTAATTTTGAATGGAGCTCTAAAAGGCTCATAATTGACTAAATATCCACGCCGTGTGCTGACTATAGTTTGTAACGGAGTCTTATTGGTTGTCCACGGATATATTGTTTGGTGGTGTACTTTCCAAAATACGGTACTATAATTCCATCTATGGAAATATGTGAACAACCAATTTTTCTGAAATTTGCAGTAAAATTTACGTTTTGTTTCGTGAAATATTCTCAAGTTTTAGCGTATCCATTCGATCCGAAAGAGACTACTGCTATGCTCAACTTCAAAAAATCTATGTTGCCTTTAACTAGATGTCATGTACTTTCGTCATGTCTGTCCGGCCGTATGTCATAGTCGCTTTTTTCCGTAACAGCTATACTGTGGAAACGCATTAAGATTTTGGTACAAAAATAGAAAAAAAAAAACAAATTTTTGGGGCTCCCCATACTTAGAACTGAAACTCATTTTTTTTTATCAAACCCATACATGTGGGTATCTATGGATAGGTCTTAAAAAATGATATTGAGGTTTTTAATATATTTTTTTTCTAAACTGAATAGTTTGCGCAAAAGACGCTTCCAAAGTGAAAAAATGTGAGCCCCCCCACCCCCCGTAACTTCTAAAATAAGGGAATGATAAATGTAAAAATAATATATGATGTCTGTCTCGGGAAAACGTCGTTGACAGTCGAAATCGAAAAGTGTCTCAAATTGAGACTTCTTTGAAGAGAGTGTTAGATTGGGGTAGACTTAATCTGGTCCAATTTAACCCGACTATGACACAAGTTTGCACGTTCACCGCAAAAAAGTTACCCTTTATCGCATCACCTCGATTTGAAAGCTCTCCCTTAACTGCTTCATCTAGTATTGGAATTCCCGGTGTCAACATATCGAGCGAAGTACAGTTCCACGGACACCTAGAGGGTAAGGCTAAAATAGCCTCAAAGAAGCTTGGTGTGCTCAATAGATCGAGGCGGTATTTCACAACGGCCCACCAAATGCAACTTTATAAGGCACAAGTTCGGTCACATATGGACTACTGTTCACATCTTTGGGCAGGTGCTCCCCAGTCGCGTACGGAGCCGCGGCCAAGGCGCTTGGCGTCGCCATCGCCGACGCCAAGGCGCGGTTCCTGGCGCGAGCTGCTGGGGGGACTGGAGAGGACCATGGGGCGCCCGTACCGGATGGTACTGGGCAAGCTCCGACCGTGGTCCCTCCGCTGACGGAGACCCTGGACCCTCTCGTCGTAGGAAGAGCGGTGGATACGCTTCTTCCTGAGGGTCCGGGACAGTCCCCCCGCCACCCCGTCGCTCGGCCTTTGTCAGACGACCTCCGGGTGACGGAGAGCGAGCTCGCCAGGGCCGTTTCGCGGCTCTCTGCGCGCAGCGCTGCCCCGGGACCAGATGGGGTCCCGGGAAAGGTGCTAGCGCTGGCGCTCAGGGCGTTGGGGAGCACGGTGAGGCAGCTCTTCACGAGCTGTCTCCGTGAGGGCGTGTTCCCCGTCGACTGGAAGTCGGCCAGGCTGGTGCTCCTCAGGAAGGAGGGAAGGGCCGGCGACGTTCCATCTTCGTTTCGTCCGATCTGCTTGCTGAACGAGGCGGGGAAACTCTTCGAGAGGGTTATCTCCGCTCGTATCAGCGAGCACCTGTCGCGCGCGGGTCCCGACCTATCGGACTGCCAATTTGGATTCCGGCGGGGACGATCAACGCTGGACGCCGTCCAGCGTGTTCGTTCCCTGTCGGGGTCCGCAGTCCGATCAGGGGGGGTGGCGTTGGCGGTGTCGTTAGACATCGTCAACGCCTTCGGCACCCTCCCCTGGCAGGCCATTAGGGAGGCGCTCGTATACCACGAGCTGCCTCTCTACCTGCGGGCCGTGGTCGGGGACTATCTGCGCGACAGGACGATCGGCGTGATGGGACGGGACGGGATGGAAACGTCGAGGAGGGTCGAATGCGGCGTTCCGCAGGGGTCGGTGTTGGGACCCCTGCTATGGAACCTCGCATACGACGCGGTCCTTCGCACCAGCCTTCCTGACGGCGTGAGTGTCGTCTGCTACGCTGACGACACTCTCGTCGTTACGACTGGGGCCGACTTTGGCCGGTGCTTACGCTTGCCGAGCTTGGGGTGACATGTGTCGTGCGGGCGATCCGCCGGCTGGGTTTAGAAATAGCGCCTCACAAAACCGAGGCGCTATGGTTCCACGGCCTTCCGAGGCGCCGGGAACCACCCAGCTGCCGGATCCGGGTGGGTGACGCGGTGGTCCCGGTGGGGCCGTACATCAAGTACCTGGGCCTCACCCTGGACCGCCGCTGGAGCTTCGAGGAGCATTTCGTGCGGTTGGTCCCCCGAGCCAAAAGGGTGGCGGGCGCATTGCATCGCCTGCTGCCCAATCTCGGTGGACCGAGGGATGGAGTTCGCCGCCTGTACGGGGGCGTCGTGCGATCCGTGGCCATGTATGGGGCTCCCGTGTGGTCGCAAGACTGCGCGAGGTCCCCCCGCTGCAGAGCTCTGCTACGGAGCCTGCAGCGGATAATGGCCATACGGATCGTGCGAGGCTACCGTACAATCTCGTACGAGGCGGCGACGGTTCTGGGACGCTCCCCCCCATTCGACATCCTGGCCGACATGTACGCGGCGACGTATGCGTCGCGCGGTCGTGTCGCCGGGAGGGCGATGGGGGGAGCGCCCTGGAACCCACGCACGAAGTGCCTAAGCGGGAGTGGCACCGACGGATTGTGGCGGCCTGGCGTGCGCAGCTCGAATTACGGATCTGCGCGCGCCAGCGGGCCGTCGGTGCCGTACTCCCGCACCTCGAAACTTGGCTCCACGGGAAGGAGGAGGTCACCTACCGATTGACTCAGATACTCACCGGGCACGGCTGCTTCGGTGAGTATCTGTGTCGAATAGGACGGGAGGGATCGACACATTGTCACCACTGCGCATCCGACCTCGACTCGGCCCAGCATACGCTGGCGGAGTGCCCCGCGTGGGCCTCCGAGCGCCGAGTCTTGGTCGCAGAGATCGGGCGAGATCTGTCTCCGCCAGCATTGATTGCGGCAATGCTGGCGGACGAGGGAGGTTGGAGGGCTGTGGCCTCCTTCTGTGAGGCAGTGATGCTCCAGAAGGAGGCCGCCGAGCGGGGTCGGGAGATGGCCGATCCCGCTCGAAGAAGGCGGCGCCGGGCTCGGTAGCACAGCTGCGGCGCCGCCGCGGGTCGCCGGCGGGCGCGAGTAAGTCGCGACTGCTACGGCGACCCGGGATGGACCACGCCCCTTCCGTGGCCGGGGCGGCGTCGTCGGTGGAGGAGACCGGGGAGGTAGTAAGCCTCCCCCGAGGAGGGCTCCCCTGTGTCGACGGGGGAGCGGAGGCGGGGGTTCCGGAAGAAGCTTTCTGTTCCCAGGGGCTCCCTACATGCCTGAGGAAGGCCATCCCTGAGGTTTTTAGTGGGTAGGCTCCCCCTTCTGGGGAGGAGAGCCCCACATAACCCCGGCTCGCCACAGCCGGGGTATGCAATTTAATGCATTTTCCTCAGGGAAACAAAAAAAAAAAAAAAAAAAAAAGGTGCTCCCCAAGTACCAGCTTCTTCCTCTGGACCGCATCCAACTGAGAGCAATTCGAATCGTTTACTACCCGGATATTTCAAGTCGGCTAGACTCCTTGGCGCTGCGTAGAGATGTAGCTTCGCTATGTATCCTCTATCGCTTCTATTACGGGGAGTGCTCCGAGGAATTGTTCGGATTAATTCCTGGTGCCAGTTTCCGTCACCGTCCTACGAGACACAACATTCATCCTCATCATCTCGACGCTTGGCAGTCCACCACAGTGCGTTTTTCCAGGAAATTTCTGCCACGCACTACTAAACTGTGGAATGAATTGTCGCCTGCAGTATTTCCGAACCGATGCGATATCGAAACCTTCAAAAAAAGAGCATATTCCCATTTAAAAGGTCAGCAACGCATCTGTGACCCCTCTGGTGTTACTGGGTGTCCATGGACAACGGTTATCGCTTACCATCCGTATGCTCGTTTGCTGCCCTATCTTATAAAAAAAAACATTGTTGTACGTATATTTTGTATTGTTGTGTATATAAATAAATGATTGTATTTATCAAATCTGTTAGTAGACTATTGATATCCATACTTTCATACTAATACTAATATTATAAATGGGAAAGTGTCTGTCGTTGTCCGTCTTTCACGGCAAAACAAAGCGACGTATTGACGTGATTTTTTACGTGGAGAAGTTGAAAGGATGAAGAGTACCATACGCTACTTTTTATCCCGGAAAAATCGACAGATCCCACGGGATGCGCAATAAAGGCTTCGCTCAAAAACTACTGCACAGATTTTCATGCGATAGATAGATACTTGAGCAAGGTTTTGCGGTATTTTTTATCTCGAAGAAACGGGTAGTCCCACGGGAAGCACGATAAAACCTTCGCGCCATAAACCAACTTCCGCGCATATGTAGCCGTGGGCAAAAGCTATGACCCTTAACCCTCTATAGACCCAATCCCGAAATCCACGCGGGCGAAGCCGCGGGGAGAAAGCTAGTTCCTTCTATATATTGTCTTCTTCTATTTCTATATATTAAAAGATGAGTACTGCCAGTAAGTTTTGTGGCTGGCTTTTAAAGCATTCGTCGGCATTTATCAGGGTTACATACACAGCACACAAGCCACATACTTAACAAAGAAATTAAGTTTCAATGTCAGGTGTCAGGGAGCTACATGTTAATGAAATCGGGAACTTCCGCCGGTGGAGTTAGCTTAACTTCTTAACTATTTACATCGGTAAGTTAGCTGCGTGGAGGCGGCTCTGGCAGCAATGTGGTCAGCATTCTGTGGCTACTTAACATACCTAGTCGTAAATAATAATAAAACATAGTAAATTTACTTGTGGATTTCAATTTATTAACCAAAAAATTAAGTATAGTTTGTAACCAAAAATAAACGTATGTAGTTATTTTCGATAAAATTACAATATTTGTCGAAGCTTTAAAGTCTTAATTACACTAAACTTATATATATACCAACTATACAGATGTTGTATTATACCAACTATACAGATGTTGAAACGGCAAGATTAATTTACTTTAGTTATTATCACAGTGTTATGTCCTATGGCTTACTACTGTGGGGGTCGGCTGCTAGCATAGAAAGTATTTTTGTTCTTCAAAAAAGAGCAGTCCGCGCTATTTATAATCTACGGGCAAAGGATTCTCTTAGAGATTTATTAAAAGAGATTAATATAATGACTTTAGCGGGTCAGTAGATTTATGAAAATTTGATTTAAGTGTATAAAAATTGTAACACATTTCATACTAATTTTCAAATGCATAATTTAAATACAAGAAATAAAAATAAACTTGCCGTTCCAACGTACAGCCTACAAAAAACTGGAGATTCGTTTATGGGCAAATGTATACATTTTTATTAACCGACTTCAAAAAAGGAGGAGGTTCTCAATTCGTCTGTATGTATAATATATTTTTTTTTTTTTATGTATGTTCACCGATATTTTCGTCAATTATAGACGGATTTCAAAAAAATTTTTTTTGATGGATAGAGTTTACTTCTGAGGTGGTCCCATTTTCACCAGTCCAGGATCTGATGATGGGATCCAGGAGAAATCGAGGGCAATCACCGAAAATTGTATGCTCGTATGGTGTTTTTGTTACGTAATCACATCTTACTCAGGTATATGCTTCAGGGTGTCAACATCTGATGGTGCTGTGCTGATGATGAAGCTACAGTACTCCTCAACGGTTAGGAGTTGGGAGCAGTACTGCAATTGGTTGATCGAATGTATGTAGGGCTAACGGGATACTTGTAAAGGCGCATCCAGATTCACGCCGAGAACACGCGAGCACCTTGAATGAGATTCATTGCTCGCCCGTCTTGTTCTCGTGGTCGCCTATTCTCGGATCGGTGGCGGTATTTTGGCCCGAGTCAGAGTGTTTCGGGTGAGAAAAGAGAAGCGTATCACATTCTCGTTCGGTCTCAACTCAGATCAACGCATGTACTCGTACTGACTACGCGTAGATCGTGTTCATGTGCATGTACCTACTCTGTGGTATTTTATTTTTATTTATTTTAATATTTCTCTGCGCTATTGATCACGGCCAAACACGAAGTGAGACCATCGCTGCGTTTGGACGCTTTCTCGCTTCTCGCGTAAAGTCTCTCGTTACGTCTCGCTGTGAGTCTAGAGGGGTTTTTATATTCCATCCAGACTCACGGCGAGAAATCTCGCCGAGAAGTCTCGCCGGGCCTTCTCGCGAGAACAAGAAATTTATTAACACTCTCATTTTTCTCATTCGTGATCTGTTTCCTATGCAATATGGACGACATTGACGAAATTGAAACTGCAGCAGGCACTTGGATGAACTATATAATTGCTGAATCGTGAATATTGTAGTCTTCTCTCTTCTCGCCCGAGAAATCCTTTGTCACGGCCAAAAATACTGACACCGATCGGAGAACAGACGAACGCGAGAACGAGACGGCGAGAAACTCCTCACATTCACGTTCTCGTTTGTTCTCGACGATGTTCGCGCTGTACTGGAGTTTCATTACTCAGTCTTTCATGAATACGACGACCTCCATAGTCGAGTGGATAATACACCGGTTTCAAGGTGTCGCCATCTCTGAGGTCCCGGGTTCGAATCCCGGTGGGGGCAGATGTTTGTGTGATGAATGCGAGCATTTGTACCTTAGTCATGGTTGTTGATATATATTTCCATAAAAATTATTTATATATGTATAATATATGTATGTCTATCCGTTACCCTAGATCCCATAGCACAAGCCTTATAGAGCTTAGTTTGGGCTAGGCTAATTGGTGTAAGTGTAACAAATATTTATTTATTTATTTATTTATTTATTTAAATAACAGCGAGACGATGTTCGCGCTGTACTGGAGTGTCATTACTTAGTCTTTCATGAATAACAGCGAGACGATGTTCACGCTGTATTGGAGTTTCATTACTTAATCGTTTTCTAATAAAATCTAAACGTTGTTGGTGTTGTTCTGTTGACTCTTGCGATAATTGAGAACGCATATAACTTCTCATCTGAGATAATCTCACTTGACGGGCCAGAGGCGATTCTTGGGAACGAGATATAACATTTCGCTTGCAATTTTTGGAAAGACGTTTCTTATTTTCTGCAATACTTTCCAGGTGACGATTTGCCCTCATTCGGGCTGCAGCCTTAGTGGGTCTACCCATGATAATAAAAAAAATTTTAATACCTAATAAGTATTATCAAACTCTTCAAAGTAAGTACGTATTAATAACAATTATAGCTTCCTAAAAAATATGAACGATTCGTCAAACGAACGTATTAATTAGTGACTATATATTAAATAAACTAGACGTCGCTTGCTTGCCGCGGGGTGCAAGCACCCCGCGGTGGGGTGGTCCATCCTGACTGTTTTTTCAAAAAAGTGTAGTCTGTCGAAAATTGGTGAAAAAAGTCTTCTTTTTTGTCACAAAAATCAAATAAAATAAAAACTGTGTACGGTTGTAAATACACTAAGAAGCTCACGGTGAGTGCGGTCGCGTGAGTGCCACGAGGTGCGCGCACCTCGCGGTGGTGTGGTCTATCCCACTACTGAAAAAAAAAAAATTGGCGGTCGGTAGAAAATTGGTGAAAAATTGTCTCCATTTAAGTCAAAACAAACTGAAAAAGCGTGTTCAGTTTAAAATACACTAAGAAGCTCACGTCAAGTGTAGTCGCGTGTGCACTGCGAGTGCGAGCGAAGTGGTCTGCTCCAACTTGAAAGAAAAATTGGCCGTCGGTCAATAATAAAAAGTAAAAAAATGTCTCCACTTATGTCGCAAAAAACTAAAAAACTCTGTGCAGATGTAAACACATTAAGAAGCTCACTGAAAACGTGGTGGCGTGAGTGCCGCGAGGTGCACGCACCTCGCGGTGGTGTGCTCTATATTTGCCGACTTTCAAAAAAGGGGTGGTCTGTCAAAAGTTAGTGGGAAAATGTCTCGTTATTTGCCATAAAAATCAAATAAACTACAAAACAGTGTACGGTTGAAAATACACTAAGAAGCTCACGGTGAATGTGGTCGCGTGAGTGCCGCGAGGTGCGCGCACCTCGCGGTGGTGCGGTCTATCCCACTACTGAAAAAAAAAATTGGCGGTCGGTCGAAAATTGGTGAAAAATTGTCTCCATTTAAGTCAAAACAAACTGAAAAAGCGTGTGCAGTTTAAAATACACTAAGAAGCTCACGTCGATTGTAGTAGCGTGAGTGCCGCGAGGTGCACGCACCTCGCGGTGGTGTGGTTTATCCCGCTAATGAAAAAAAAAATTGGCGGTCGGTCGAAAATTGGTGAAAAATTGTCTCCATTTAAGTCAAAACAAACTGAAAAAGCGTGTGCAGTTTAAAATACACTAAGAAGCTCACGTCGATTGTAGTCGCGTGAGTGCCGCGAGGTGCGCGCACCTCGCGGTGGTGTGGTCTATCCCACTACTGCAAAAAAAATTTGGCCGTCGGGAGAAATTGGTGAAAATTTGTCTCCATTTAAGTCAAAACAAACTGAAAAACCGCGTGCAGTTGTAAATACAATGAAAAACTCATGGAGCTGGTGGTCGCGTGAGTGCCGCGAGGTGCGCGCACCTCGCGGTGGCGTTGCTCGCAATGCGTTTTTCAAATAAAATCTTGTACAGTTGCAAAGCGGTACAAAAGCATATCGAGGTAAGTAAAAAAAAAAAGAAATTGTTATTTTATTATAACTCACATTTGGTTCCGTTCTACTCTTAAAATCCTTTCATTTGATACCCATATAGTGAAAATCGCAAAAAATTGTCAGTCGCCATGTTGGATCGGCGGCCATATTGACATTTTGGAAACGTCATTAATGGCGTCGTGTTCTACTCGTCAAGACCTTTCATTTGATACCCATGAAGCATGGGTTGGAAAACAAAAGCGGTCCCCCATTTTGAGAGCGGCGGCCATTTTGACTTTTTTTCAATGTCTCTATCGTAGCTGCATTTGACACTTAAAACCCTTTCATTTGATACCCATGAAGCATGGGATGGAAAACAAAAGCGGTCCGCCATTTTGAGAACGGCGGCCATTTTGAATTTTCATCAACGTCTCTAACGTGGCTGTATTAGACTTGCAAAACCCTTTCATTTGATACCCATATTGTAGGGATTACACTACAAATGATACTCGGCCTTTTTGGACCGGCGGCCATATTAGTTTTTTTTACGTTGTTACTAATAGGCGTCGATAGCGCTGAAAAAATCCTTTCATTCGATACCCATATCACCGTATCGGGATTGAAAACCGCGAGAATATAGCAAAAAGAGCATATTAAGGTCGAAAATTGGTGAAAAATTGTTTTCATTTAAGTCAAAACAAACTAAAAACCGTGTGCAGTTGTAAACACACTGAAAAACTCGTGGCGCTGGTGGTCGCGTGAGTGGCGTTGCTCGCAATGCGTTTTTCAAATAATATCTTGTACAGTTGCAAAGCGGCACAAAAGCATATCGAGGTAAGTAAAAAAAAAAAGAAATTGTCATTTTACTATAACTCACATTTGGTTCCGTTCTACTCTTAAAATCCTTTCATTTGATACCCATATAGCGAAAATCGCAAAAAAATGTCAGTCGCCATGTTGGATCGGCGGCCATATTGAAATTTTAGAAACTTCACGTATAGTTTTGTGTTCTACTTATCAAGGCCTTTCATTTGATACCCATGAAGCATGGGTTGGAAAACAAAAGCGGTCCGCCATTTTGAGAGCGGCAGCCATTTTGAATTTTTTTGCATTTACTGTAACGTGGCTGTATTAGACACTTAAAACTATTTTATTTGATACCCATGAAGCCTAGGTTGGAAAACAAAAGCGGTCCGCCATTTTGAGAGCGGCGGCCATTTTGAATTTTTTTCAATGTCTCTAACGCGGCTGTATTAGACTTGCAAAACCCTTTCATTTGATACCCATATTGTATGGATTACAATACAAATGATACTCCGCCTTTTTGGACCGGCGGCCATATTTGTTTTTTAACGTTGCCACTAATAGGCATCGATAGTGCTATGAAAATCCTTTCATTCGATACCCATATCATCGTATCGGGATTGAAAACCGCGAGAAAATAGTAAAAAAAAAATATTTACCATTACAAAATGGCCGCCAGCGCCGCCGCCATCTTGAAAATGTCAAATGTCAAATTTTTCCAGTGTAGTAGACTAAACCGCTCACAGATTGGCGGTAACTGCCGGCGCGCAGCTCACATCGGTTCGCGTCAAAAAATTCGCAAAGTCGCCGAAACCGAAATCTGCCATAGCGCCCAGTGTTGCCATATATCTGGCCCAAAATGGTGGTAAAAATGATCAGCGAGGCCCGGTCGACCCGGCCATGTGAAAAAAAATCGAAAAACACGCGATTTACGTTCTCCCCAAAATCGGGGAAAATACCCCAAAATCGGGGTAAATTACCCCACCGTTCGATGCGGCTCACCGAGCACTACAAAAGGTCACCCGGGGTTGTCAGTCGAAAAACGCCGGCAACCCCGCGAAAACCGCGATTTAATTTTTTCGAAATTGCAACTTTTTACAAAATGGCCGCCGGCGCCGCCGCCATCTTGAAATGTCGGACTTTCGGATTTTTCCCAATATCTGCACCGTATACGGGGTGGGATGACGTTTGTCCCGCGTCTGCAGCTCACCCCGATCTGGGAGATCAATTCGGGTCAAAGTCGGTCTGCGAAAAGTTTCCAACCTCCGTGGAGGCCAGTGTTGCCAGTGGGGAAAAATGAAAATACCAGAAAGTCATAGAGGCCCCGCCGGCCTATAGGCACGTGGTGTTGAAAAATTCCAAAAAGTGGTTATTTCGATTTTCGCCTTTCTGGGCCCTAGGGGGAAAACTACCAAAAACGGTAGAAATTTTCTCCCACCTGGCAACACTGCTCGCCAAGCTCCACCCCCGCCCGGAACATTTCACCCCGGTCGGAGGCCGCCATCTTGGCGAAAATCCGGTCCGAAAATCGCGTCAAAATTGGCGATCCAAGATGGCCGCCGGCGCCGCCGCCATGTTGTTTTTCGCCGCGCGCCGCAAATTTCCCAAAAGTCGAGGACAGTCCCGACCGCAGGAAAAAAGAAAATTCCGGAAAAAAGCAAACGCCGCACCGGTCGACGGTCGCAAACACGGGTCGAAACGGGTTTTCCAGTTCAAGATGGCGGCGGCGCCATTTTGTTTTTTCCCAATTTGACAGCCGCACCGCATGCCCGTCACAGTGAGGAACACCCCCACCAAACGCCGTTAAAAACGAAGGCGATTTGGAAAAGTTGACATTTCGCGCGGGCCGCCATGTTGGTTTGGCCAAAATCCCTTTATCCCAATCTATGAACTAAAAAATCTAAAAAATTCCACCCCAACATCAAAACACTCAAAACACCCTCTAAACACCCTAAAAACACCCTGATCAGTCAGTGAGTCAGTGAGTGAGTGGTAATCGAGCTTTATATAATATAGATTGAAACCCTAACCCTAAGTAAATGAACTAGCATCTATTTTTAGTTCAAAACGCATTAACACAACTAAAAATCGAGAAATAAATGGACTTTTTAAAAAAAAATCAAACCGACTTCAAAAAAAAAAACACAAACGAAAAAACAGACAATAGCAGTACTTACATAACTAAAAAGCGATAAATAACCTAATTTATTCACTTAATGCATATTATATATCTACAATTATTTAAATATTTACAACTTAATACCTAATACTTTAACAAAGTCTTCTTTAACTATTTTTATAACAAGATTCCACATAGTGTTGCTGAATGGCCTCATAAGTTCAAGGTACATGTTATAAAGACGCTAATGAGTAAGGGCTATTACATAGTCAATGATTATTTAAATGATGCCAATGCTTGGTGTTGATTTGAAGATATTACATTCTAAAGTGTAAATATTTGTTTTCCCGTATAAATTGTAAACACATATGTACATTGTATAATAACGACATAATTTATTGTAAATGTTGTCATTACTTTGATAAAGCTGATAAGTTTCTTCCGTCTATTCTTTTTATCAGCTTAAAAATAGGTAGGAAAAAATTTGGTGGATTCAATCTATAAAGTCATATTTGAATAAAATAAATTTAGATTTTTTGAAACTGTCTTCAACCAAGGAATTAAATATGTTTTTGTTATAGTATTACTAAATTTAAGTAATACTTATCTCACAATAGTCAATATAAAACGATGACTGTATTTCTGAAATTAAAAATAATTTGTTTTTGGACTTTAAATGAAACATTTTTCAGTACAAAAAGTGTATATGACAAAATTATCGACAATTTCGTTTTACCGTCATACAAATATGGCGACTTTACCACGCGACTCCGCCAGTTTTTTTGAACAACACCCAAATATGTTGCCGCATGTCGCAACGCAGTTGTACTATCCTGATTGGGATTCTTTCTTCCACTAGAAGTCCAGCTGCAGCAAACATTTCATCACCCTTTATTTATCATTTATCGCAACATACGCCGAACGACCTGACCCCCAAAGTCGGAGGAACTGGAATGCGGTGCAATTCCAGTAAAACAATTATCAGGCGCTTACGGTTTAAATCTAAGAATTCTTCTAGAACTCTCACACCCTGAGTTGGTTCTAATATAACCGGATTTTATTCTATTGATTTTTTACTAATGACAATACATACAATTTTGACTACCTCCGTAGCCGAGTTCGAATCCCGGTGGGGGTAAATGATTATGTGATAAATGCTTTAGTCCTGTGCTAATGTTTTAGTCCATAATACATGTATGTCTATCCATTGCCCTAGATCCCATAACATAAGCCTTACAGTGCTTACTTTAAGGGAGTATAAGAAATATTTCTTTATTTACTTATAAAAAAATTTTGTTTTACCCCAACCTACCACTACCAATATACCACACCTCACACACTTACAAACCAGCATTTGCCTATATCCAAATCCTCATCAAAAAACTGGTGAAGCCTTAATGATGCAGAAACGCAGTGACAAGTACTAATTGGTGCTGAAACATTAGCAGCAGAATAATGGAATGAACGGCTGACTGACGCCACTGGACAGACGAATGACGCTCATCCTAAAGAACAATTATCAATTTTTGTTGTTGCGTCGGAAACACAGGTTAGAACTTCCCTTATGGGTAATTAAGTCGAGTAGTTTTACTGTTCGACCATTTTTTTCAATAACATCAAGGTACATAATTAACACCATAGGCTAGGCTTCGACAATCTGTTTTATCTGTTTGGTGCCAATGCATAGCTGTGTTCAAATACCAACGTAAAATAATTGGAGACACAAGTTAAAAAAATTTGTTAAATAATATAAAAATGCACAATAATACAGAAATACAACATGGTAAGTATTTCATATAGCTTTTTTTTTGTTACACTGAGCAAAAATGCATTAAATTGAATACCCTAAAAGCTGCGGAAAGCCGGCGGTTATGTGGAGCTCTCCTCCCCAAAGGGGGAAGCTTACCCACTAAAAACCTCAGCGATAGCCGTCCTCGGGTGTTGTAGGGGGCCCTCAGGATCGAGTGTCGAATCTGAGGACCCCCGGCCTTTGCTCCCCTGGGTGCGCTAGAGGAGCCCTTCTCCGGTGGTGAGGTCCCTCCAAGGTCGCCTCCACGGGTGCGAGCTTCGTCGCGCCCGCCAGCGACCCACGGCGGCGTCTCAGGCCAGGCTATCTGGCCCGAGGCCGCCTCCTTCAAAGTATTTCATGTACCTAGCATAGGATAGATCCTTCAGGAGGTTTTCCGTGTCTATTCTTTGAATGCACGGAATATTGCAGCTCCGTGAATATTCCAACTCACAAATTATATGTAGTTACATTATTAGTACTTAGATTATCGTTACAAATTTGTTTGTAACATCATTAATATCATTAATTGTAAGTATCTTCTCCATACTCAAATACGGATTCAAGTGAAACCCTTGCGTAAGGGTTGCCGGAGTGGCGCCGTGTGCGAGCGGTGAAGAGGTTTAATTGGGCTGTTTCTGTGCTGATGTATTCCTGGCCGATACCTTTGCTTAGTGAACCTTGGCGAGGTTAGGTGCTTTTAATCTATTCATGTGTGTGCTAATTTTATTACTTGTTTCATTTAATTTAATGAATAATTTTATGTGGTAATTTGCCATGAAATATATATTTTATATTTATTGGAACTAACAGTTACAATATGATAGATAGATAGATAACACTTTATTGTACATACACCACAAAAACAGAGAGAAAAAATAACAAAATACACTTAAAATTACTTGTTACAATTGGCGGTCTTATTCGCTCAAACAGCGATCTCTTCCAGACAACCTACGGACGGGAGAGTATAAAGAACTGGAAAGACGGGGGTGTAAGATATATTTACATATTAACAAATAATTTTTTTAAAAATATACTGACAAAACATTATACTTAAAATCAAATAATAATGAGCTAACTGACATACCTAACCTAAAGTAAAATATTATTATCTATACTAATATTATAAAGCTGAAGAGTTTTGTTTGTTTGTTTGTTTGAACGCGGTAATCTCTGGAAATCCTGGTTCGAATTGAAAAATTCTTTTTTTATTGAATAGTCTATTTATCGAGGAAGGCTTTAGGCTACATAACATCACGCTGCGTCTAATAGGAACGAAGAAATAATGGAAAATATGGAAAAAACGAGGAAAATTATTCATCCTTGAAAGCTTCCGTTGCGTGCGCTGCGAAAAACGGTTCTAGATACCAAAACAATATGTATGAAAGAATTATTCCTCTTAAAATTGATCTAAAAAAAAATGTCCGCCACAGTATATGTCTATATTTTAATGTTAACTCACTAGAATCGTTTTTATGGTAATCAAATTTGGATATGTCGCGTTGTTAAGATCGTGTAACAGCTGATGTGGTTGTTTGGAAAAATAAATATGATGCTCAAAATAACTATTCCACGCGGACGAAGTCGCGGGCACAAGCTAGTACAGAAATATTATCGAACAGCCAATAAGCATATATCATACAGATTACTTTATGTTAATGATATAATTTTTATTATAAATAAATGTATGTATGAAGAGAAACGCGCTATGAAATTTAAAATTGATAAATATAATACTTAATACAATGATAATATTATATAATACAAGAAATACTATAAAACCTATAGATAATAGTTAATTACATGAAAAAGATAAATAGTTATATAACATTTTTGAGAATAATATTTCGCCTGTCTGGAATTGTCTGAAAAATACCAATTTCCAAATAATTTTTCATATTTCATTTGTACTTTAAATTTTCCCGCGTAAAGGTTAAATTTTTGTAACTTTGAATGTTTTATTAAAATTACAGCCTAAAAAAACAGATTTTTTCGCAATAAATAATAGTCTATTTTTTCCATAGGCTCTGGATTATTTGTGTGCCAAATTTATTTTAAATCCGTTCAGTGGGTTTTGGCGAAAAAAACATACAGACATACACACTTACTTTCGCATTTATATTATTAGTTGGGATAAGGGTAATATTGTTACGCAAGTAATTGACCATTTATTTTCCTACACTGGGGAATATCAATATCAATACATAGTATAAAACAAAGTCGCTTTCGCTGTATGTCCGTATGTTATGCTTAGACCTTTAAAACTACGCAAACGGATTTTGACGCGGTTTTTAATAGATAGAGTGATTCTTAAGGAAGGTTGTATGTATAATAAATGCATAATATAGTAGAGAACACTGAATAAATTAAAGGTTTCTAATGTGATGTCGTAAATAAGCACGTTTTTTTGCGCTTATATTGCAAACGCTGGCTGAACCTACGAGATAGACCAAAATAATGTACTACAGTATTGTACAACTTACAAAAATCCACAAAAAAGTCCGCGATGGTATATGTCTATCTCTTAGGGATAACCCACCATAACCATTTTTTCACTGCACCCGTGCGAAGCCGGGGCGGGTCGCTAGTTTGATTATAAACGAACGACACTCGAACATCCGAGGCACGAATGAATCCGAATGAAGTCAATATCCGTTTTGGGTGCCGATAGCGTGCTGCCTGCTCGGTGCTTTGAGCAGAGTGTATTTCTCCAAAAGCTTCCGACGAATATTCAAAGTTAGACCTAGATCTAGCGATGGATCGTCGACGTTTCCATCATCAACGGAACTGTACCGTATCGTTTTCGTTTATCAACTAGTTGATAGATCAGTTCACTCTGTAGCGAGTGTTAGGCACAACAATAATTATTTCGAGTGGACTGTAGATTTTTTGTGATTAAGTGGTAGGTCGATGGTCACAGTTCTCGATAATGAAAACAGCTTGAATTTTACTTCACTTTTATATATATTTCAATGAAATATAAACTATATTATAGAACAAATAATTGCAACGTACAAGTGTAGGTCAAGCGAGTTGATTTATAACAAAACTGACAACTGACCGGAAGCGATTACAGATTAAACAAACATATTATGTTGCTAGTGTTGCCAACATAGCTCCAGCCTAGGATTATAAACATATATATTTAAATTAAAATAAAAAACTAAAAATGTTGAAATTATGTTCCACTATAAAAGTTATAGTATCATATTAAATAACAAAAATAAACTTAATAATTTTTATCAATCAATTTAAATATGCTTACATTAATATAAACATACAAATAAACTTTAAATACATATTTATTATCAACAGTGTAAAATAGATAAGAATTCTATTTTAATGTTTAAATTTATTCTTTGTTTAAGTATACATTAATAGCTTATTATCAATAGTAGAATTTAAAACGTAGTAACTTAAGTTATATTTATGACAATAAAATTGAAGCAATATATTTTTAAACTTTTAACTAAACAAAAGTACCTTTTAAACTACTTACTAAACAGAGGTACCTGCTCAAAATACAAGATAGTAAAATTATAACAAAAAAAAGAAAAGAAACTATATGATACCTTAGACATGTAATTAAAAACTAAGTGTCATTTATAGGCAAGAGACAGACCTTATGAACAGAGCGAGTATGTTTATGACCGTTTGCAGACTTAACTTCTATTACTCGTACTTTACCATCGTTACCTTGAAAAACATTTACTACTTTTGCCATAGGCCAGTACAATGGGGCTGTGTCCTGCTCACGTAAAATGACCAAATCACCTATTTTAATGTTTGGCACATTGTCACGCCATTTTGTTCTAGTTTGCAATAGGTTCAAATAATGCTTGTGCCAATACATCCAGAATACTTGTTTTAAGTGAGTACATATTTTCCATGTTTGCAATAAATTGACTGGTGTCTTAGACAAATCATTTTCAGGCAAAGTATTAAGTGGACCTCCCGTTAAGAAATGACCAGGGGTTATGTAAGAGTAATCATTCACATCATTTGACATTGCAGTGATGGGTCTCGAATTTAATACAGCCTCTATTTCATATAAAATGGTGATGAATTCCTCATAAGTGAGTAGAACCCTTCCAGCAACACGTTTTAAATGATACTTTACAGAACGGACACCTCGTTCCCAAAGACCACCCCATGTTGGAGAGTATTTGGGTATAAAATGAAATCGAATGCCAATTTTAGCTCCAAATTCTATTGTTTGATTTTGATGGTCTTTAGAAGCGATAAGTTGCTGAATGGTTTCTAGTTTGTTTTTTGCTCCTTTAAATGTTGATGCATTGTCACAGTATACATCACTTGGTAGATTCCTTCGAGCAATAAAACGCTTAAAAGAAGCCAAAAATGCATCAGTTGTTAAAGATGAAGTTAGCTCTAAATGTATTGATTTAGTTGAAAAACAAACATATACTACAATATAACCTTTAGATATTATGGGTTTCCTAATACGAGACTGTTTCATTGAAATGGGACCTGCAAAGTCTATACCACATTTTTCGAATGGTCTACACATGTTGACACGATCAGCAGGCAGGGAACCCATAAGTTGTTTCGCAGCCTCTGCCTTTAATCGGAAACATACTACACATTTATGCAATATAGATTTTATTACTCTTAGTGCATCAATAATCCAATATTTTAAATAGAGATTCGCCTTAACTAATTTAGGCCCACCGTGGAGAAGCTTTGCATGCTCATTTCTAATTAATAAATGTGTAACTTTGGAATCCTTAGGTAAAATAATAGGATGTTTTTGATTGTAGGGTATAGATGCGTTTTCTAAACGTCCCCCAACTCTTAATATCCCACATTTGTCTAAAAAAGGGTGTAAAGGTTTTAAATTACCTTTAACATCATTTTCACCTGCTTGCAAACCAGATATAGACTGTTTGAAATATATATTTTGTTCATTTTTAATTAATAACAGTAAAGCATTTTGCAATTCATCAGAAGTTAGGTAAGAATACTGTATTCGATTGTGCTTTGACTTTATATTTTTATAAAACCTTAAAACATAAGCTGTAACACGAATTACTTTATTTAAACTTGATGAATTTCTATCTATTATTTTAGTGATCAAAGAGCACTGATTATCAACATTTACAATTAAAGGTGAGGGAACATCTGTTATACTCAACAAATTACAATGTTCACTATGACTAACAGTGTGAGGCTCAAACTTATACTTAGGATTTTTTAAACACTGGGGTCCGTTCCACCAAATATCTTTGTTATGTAGTTCAGTGGGTTGTACGCCCCTGCTAAGACAATCTGCAGGATTTTGTTCAGACTTTATATAATTCCATTGATAGTCTTTCGTTAACTCCTTTATTATGTTTACTCTATTTGCTACATAAGCTTCTAATTTTAAAATATTTGGAGAACTTATCCATGCTAAAGCTATCTTAGAATCAGTAAACAAATATACACCTTTTATATTTAATTTAAGCTTCACAACCTTGCACACCTTTACTGAGAGCCTTGATAACAACAGAGTTGCATTCAGTTCAAGTCGTGGCATGGTTAAATCCTTATATAAAGGTTTAATTCGTGACTTAGAAGAATATAAATTAATCTTAATATTGCCATCAGAATCTGTATAGCGTAAATATATGCAACAACCATACGCAACGTTCGATGCATCAGCAAACCCTATAATCTCTATATAATCTGCTTGAGTACAAATGCAGCGAGGTATTAAAATAGGTTTCATATTTTGTAAATTAGTTAGAAATTCAAGCCATAAACTTTTGACATTATCTGGTGGTGGGCAATCCCATCCTACCTTGGATTCATGTACCTTTTGCATTATGCTTTTGGCAACAACTATTATTGGTGCAATTAAACCCATAGGGTCAAAAAATTCGCTTTGTATGCTGTTGCCCATCATATTTAGTACAGGATAATATAAATGAATCGGATTGAATTTGAAAACTGATACCAAGTGTTTTTAAAGTAGGATTATCCTTTTGCAAGTCAATATCACCAAAATAGTGCTTATCCTTTGCTATATTTTCAAGTGCTTTACTAGAATTTGATGACCATTTATGTAAATCAAAACTTTTTTTATTTAATAATTCTATTAATTGATTTTGTATAGTTTCTAGCTGATGCTCATCATCAATAGTGAAAAGAATGTCATCGACGTACGTACAGTTGTTCAAAATAAATGCAGCCTCTGGGTAATCATCTTTATATTGTTTTGCTAACTGTATTAAACATCTAGTAGCCAAAAAAGAAGAACTCTTGAGACCGTAAGTGACTGTATTTAAGCGTATGCACTTTATTTCATCGCTAGGACTATCTCGCCATAATATATTTTGAAGTGAACGATGCTGTTCATTGATTAATACGTTTCTATACATTTTGCTAATATCAGTAATAAAAAAATATTGATTTAATCTAAATAGTAAAAGTATTTCAAATAGATCCCTTTGTACTGTAGGCCCATTCATCATGATATCATTTAAGGACACTTGTTTGTTCGTTTTCATCGAACCGTCGAATACAACGCGTAATGGAGATGTTTTAGATTCTAATTTTATGACAGGATGGTGAGCTAAAAAATATACAGGATCTTCAGATAAATTATATTTTCTTAAGTCATAATATTCTCCATGACCCAAAGATACATATTCATCAATGAACTTTTTGTATAATGAAAATGTTTGCGAATTCTTTTGAAGTCTTTTCTCTAAGTTGAGAAATCTCGCCAAGGCGAAGTTAAATGAATTTCCTAAAATGTTATTTATTTTGTCTAATGGAATTTTTAATGGAATATCTACTATAAATTTATTTGAAGATTCATCAACAGTTTCCAAAAATATTTGTTCAACATGTTCATATTCTGGAATATCGGGAAGTATCTCAGATATGGTTTCTGTACTCCAAAATTTACTCAAATTGTCACTTAACGAATTATCACAAGTTTGACAAAATAAACTTACAATGTCAGGTTGACCACATGTTGATAAGCTGTGATTAACTGGATGTATTTTATGACTTAGAGTTGGTGACAGGTACTGGCCCCCAATTACATAGCCTAGAGTTGTAGGTATAACCTTAAGTCCTGAAGTTAAGTCGCAGAAATTTTCAATACTCTGGTGTGATTCCGACTGTAGCAGGAGCACCTGGAATAATATGTCGGCACCTAATAACATATGTATTGGCCCAGTACATGCAAAGCTGTCATCTGCTAATTTGCATCCAGCAGGAATATTTATTTTGGAAATATCACAGTTAAATTGTGGTAAATTAGTGGTAATTTTGTCAACAATATTACATAAAACATTAATTTTAAATGGATAATGCAAAGAATGAACTTCGACATTGATGCTTTTATTTAATTTTATTGTGGTGCCGGATATGCCAGACACATTTAAATTATTATTTAATGTTGGTTGTTGAAGTTCAGTTGCAACCTTTTGTTGAATAAATGACACCTGAGATGCGCTGTCCAACAAGGCTCTCACAATAATCTCCTTACCACTGGTGGATATAATCTTAACCTTGGCTGTAGGCAACAGCACAAATGATGAAGCAGTACTCGTCAGCGTTGAAAAGGCAGTAGCACTAACAGGATTTGTTGCTTCGTCTTCATGCAATAAAGTATTGTGAGACTTTTTACATACAGCACATCGGAAATGATATTTACATTTACTGCTATGACTATTTAGACAAACCTTGCATAGTTTATGTTGCTCAACAAACTTAATTCTATTTGCAAAGGGAAGAAGTTTAAATGATGGGCAAGAATATAGCTTGTGTTCATGCTTACCACATTGCAGACAGCCAACCTCCTTAGATGTTGTAGGTCAAAAAATTGACTTATATATGATAATATTTCTCGCTTTGTATGCTGTTGCCCATCATATTTAGTACAGGATAATATAAATGAATCGGATTGAATTTGAAAACTGATACAAAGTGTTTTTAATGTAGGATTATCCTTTTGCAAGTCAATATCACCAAAATAGTGCTTATCTTTTGCTACATTTTCAAGTGCTTTACTAGAATTTGATGACCATTTATGTAAATCAAAACTTTTTTTATTTAATAATTCTATTAATTGATTTTGTATAGTTTCTAGCTGATGCTCATCATCAATAGTGAAAAGAATGTCATCGACGTACATACAGTTGTTCAAAATAAATGCAGCCTCTGGGTAATCATCTTTATATTGTTTTGCTAACTGTATTAAACATCTAGTAGCCAAAAAAGAAGAACTCTTGAGACCGTAAGTGACTGTATTTAATCGTATGCACTTTATTTCATCGCTAGGACTATCTCGCCATAATATATTTTGAAGTGAACGATGCTGTTCATTGATTAATACGTTTCTATACATTTTGCTAATATCAGTAATAAAAAAATATTGATTTAATCTAAATAGTAAAAGTATTTCAAATAGATCCCTTTGTACTGTAGGCCCATTCATCATGATATCATTTAAGGACACTTGTTTGTTCGTTTTCATCGAACCGTCGAATACAACGCGTAATGGAGATGTTTTAGATTCTTCTCATGGAGATTTTCTTAACGTAATGGTAGATACAATAAAGTATATATTTCCTGAAATACGAAATAATATATCGCTCATCCAAAAGAATATTGACGTAATTACGTTTTTGCGATTTTTCAGGAGAGCGTTTTAAAAGTTTGACATCGAAAATATTGTGTATTTCCAATCATTCTATCGATATATTTTAAGAGTTATGTTGAATTACTTTATTATCAATAATATTACATAAAAAGTTTGCGAGAAACCTCAAGATAACTATTAAAAAATACCAAATGAAACAAACCGGACGTACATTTATGACATTTTGTAATTTAAATATTACAATTATGACATTATACCAGGTTTGGATATGGGAATAAATCATGAATTTAAACTACATAATTCTTAATTTGTTTTATTTTTATAATTTTATGAACTTGAAACGTGAAACTTGAAACTTTATGAACTTGAAATTTTTTTTTATAAAAATCTTAACATAAGAAAACAAAAATAACTGTTATTAAACAATTCTAAGTAAATCTAATATTTTTATGCTTTGTGCTGTAACTTCTTGATGGAACTCCATATTATGATCTTAATAAACCACTACTTTTCACTAGTTCCACTACTAGTACTAGATAGTAGTGGAACTAGTGAAAACGACAGTGACTCTCTCTGTCGGAAACTAATGGAACAAAAATTTTATCGTTTTTACCACAGATAAAACGTGCAAAACACAAAGTTATGGTATCAAAAACTCATTTTCGACTTTTTGGTAATTATGTCAATATTCTTTTGGATGAGCGATATATCGATGTAAATACCAAATTTAAATTAACATAATGCGTCATGAATAGAGATCGGATAATCGGATGCATATTTACCTAAAGTTAGTTTAAGACAAAGTATGGAAACGGATTTTTATTGTTTTGTTAAATAAAAATCCTTGGATTGCGGAATTGGATAGCCGGATGTTTATTTATTTACCTAATTTAGTTTTTGACAAAGTATGGAACTGTCTTTTTATTTTATTTCCATAAATAAAAATCCCGGAATTCCGGTACTGTAGAACATATGAGCATGACATGACAAGCACAGTGACGAATGTCTTATACAACAGCTGTAATCCGGTCGCTAGTAGTCTACTTGCTCACAACTGCCGTCTCACTCACACTCATTAAATCGGAAGTTAACTCAGAGTGAGATAATAGATCATACTTACGCCCGGGCACCATTTCTGTTTTTTTAATCAATTATTTAATTGATTATTGTTTTAGTCAAACTAGATCACTACTTTCGTATAACACTCTTCATGTAATAAATCGTACATCCATAAATCGCACGGGGAACTGAAACTAAACTTCATGTAAATACGTATGCATAGTTGTATAAATGAACCCGGAGTCTCGGTCTTTTGAAAATAAATACCACGTGCTAATTTAGTAATTTTCAAACAATATCACTACGTTAAATTTGCAGCCCCGCATTTTCCCGGGATTTTATTTAACAAAATGTATTTTAAAAAGCCGCTTCCATAGTTTGTGAGCCAATAATTAACTTTAGGTAAATATGCATCTGATTATTCGATCTCTAGTCATGAATTTACATCAGGAGATATACATGTTGTTTCAGTTGTCTACGATATTTTTTACGTTTGGGGTTATTAGTTTTTTAAGTTTTACACTGTATGGACAGATATTTAAAAATCTTCATTTTTAACTTGCGTGGATGATAAATATGTAACAGCGATGCTTAACTAAGTACATACAGCATTGTGTTGTTTTATTACTCATTAAGAGTAGAAAAAGCGCTTTGCAAGCGGCTGCTTATTTAATTAGAGCGACAAGCAGACCATTTGTTTGAACGAACTCTGACTTTCCTTTGACCGCGACTGTCGCGCTCGAAGACTTGGTCTCGCGTAATGGCGGATAAAAGGGAAAATATTCAATCTGCTGAAACTATTATACGTAAAACAATTTATTTCAACTTAATGGAACTCAATTTCAAATTAGTGTAGTATTTTGACATATATACATATATGTATATATATATATATATATATATACATACATACATACATACATACACTCACGCCTTTTTCCCACGGGGTAGGCAGAGATTACGTCCTTCCACTTGCTACGGTCCTTACATATCTCAAATGTGGTTTGAAAGAGGATATCGTGACAAGAATAGAGAAAGGGATGCTTGGGTGGTTTGGGCATGTGGAACGGATGGATGAAAGTAGACTGACCAAAATGATTTATGAAGCTGGAGTGAGTGGAGACACGGGACGAGGAAGACCTAGGCGAACATATTTCGAACAAATCGAAAGTGTCCTCAAAAAAGGCCAGGTCAGAAGTACCCGCAATCGTCGAGCATGTATGAGGAATGTTATGAGAGTAGATGAAGCGAAAGAGATATATATATATATATATACATATATATATATATATATATATATATGTATATATATAGTATTCAAACCTGCATACGGTTAAGAAAACTGTGCTTTCTAAAGACAATACAGCTCTGTCATTAACTTTACTAATAGCACATCATGAAACCCCGAAAACCTCAAGGACCCGTCATCATTACTAGCAACATTCTCCAGGGAAATTTGCATAAGCCTTTGTTCTCGTCAGTGACAAATTCGCTTCCCTTTGTATGCGCGCGATAAGTTCATAGGAGGCGCAATAAAACAAGACGATGATCTAATTATTTGCGTGCACGGCGCTCGGAGATAGCGCGGGTTCGATTTATTCGGGTTCCTCACGCGTCACTGAGTTTCTTTCATGGTTGTGTGAATTATGCATTCGATTAATAACAGTATGCTTAAGAATAAATTCTAACGGCTTACAATTTCTCGATTTCATTGACTAAGCTTGTTTATTATAATAAAAAAAAATCCCAGTGTTTTGTAACATGCCTGTTGGCTTATATTGCAGCTAGAGAATTTTCTTTTGGTTTTTGTTCCTGATAATGAAACTGTGTTAACACTTGTACTCTTAAGCTGTAGGTAATTACAAAGTTATTACGATGCATATATGGCTATTGGCAACTATGAAACAATCACCGTGGTTAGTATACCGGTTTCAAGGAGTCTCCATCTCTGAGTTCCCGGGTTCCAGTTCCGGTGGGGGCAGGCGTTTGTGTGATGCCATTCGTTGCCATAACACAAGTCTTACAGACTTACTTTGGACTAGGCTAATTGTAAGACCACGCCCCTTCCGTGGCCGGGGGGCGTCGTCGGTGGAGGAGACCGGGGGAGGTAGTGTAGCCTCCCCTGAGGAGGGCTCCCCTCTGGGCAGGGGAGCGGAGGCTGGGGGTCCCCGGAGGTGGCTTGCTGTTCCCGGGGGCTCCCTACATGCCTGAGGAAGGCCATCCCTGAGGTTTTTAGTGGGTAGGCCTCCCCCTTCTGGGGAGGAGAGCCCCACATAACCGCCGGCTCGCCACAGCCGGGGTATGCAATTTAATGCATTTTCCTCAGGGAAACAAAAAAAAAAAAAAAGGCTAATTGTAAGAAAAAAAAATCATTTATTAGACATAGACATAGACATAACTTTATTTGCAACCTTGAAACAAAATATAAACCAGAACATTATTAAAAATACGTAGGTAACATTGTGCCCTAGTAGCAAACAGGTCTCGGCTCAGCGTTGTGCTTCACATAGCGCGAAGCGCTGATATTCTGCCGAAACCCTTTGAGAGGGTAAGTAAACCAGACAGCAGACACAGAGAGAAACAGACAAACCTAAGCATACATATTACATTAATAAATAAAGCGCAATACGTGAATGTAGACAGATAATATTAATATATATATACACACATATACACATACATACATATACATATATATACACATACAGATACCTCCTGTTTGTTTGTCCGCCGTTGCTCGCCAATTGGGCTCCACCAGAATATCAGCGTTGCGGTGGCAGTCTACGTCGCTGTAACATGTGCTGAGCTTGGGGCCTAGTTGACGACACAACACCATGTGTTCTTTTAAAAAAATATATTTAATATGTGTCGTCAATAAATATATAAAAAAAAAATACATATTTCCCAATTAGCCATCAGCATACAAATGGAGAGTCAGCATATCTATCAGGCAAACCAGTTCTTTGCTTTTGTAACACATGTTTTTTTCATTTTTTTTACACTTCAGTTGTCGTATGGGAGGTGGGATGTTGTTCCAACATTTGGTTGCCTGATAGCGAAAACTTCCCCTAAACGCCGCAGTCTTATGCTGCTGATATGACAGTAGAAATCTAGTTGGTCTTCTCGAATACCTATTTTGCAGGTAGGCTGAGTTTAGCATACAAATATTCGGGTTGTTGGTTCATTAAAATATCATGAACCAAGCATCCCATATGTACCAGTCTCCGTGAGTTTAAGTTTAATATACCTGAGTCATTAAGATATGGTGATATATGAGACCGAAATGGTGTATTATAACAGAAACGATAGCAAGCATTTTGTACCCGTTGCAAGATACGAGCATATTTTGACAATAATCTCGGCCCATATACTAAGTCACCATAATTCAACTTAGATAAGACTAGTGATTCAACTACTTTTAACCTGACTTCTTCACTTAAGAGATTGCGGATCTTATAGAGAATCTTTAGACGATAGAAGCAGTTCCGAACCAGTTCAATGAGATTTGAGATTATTCAACGTATGTACTCATTAAAGTATGCTATTATTTAAAAATGAACGGTTAAATTAGTAAGCATACATAAGGGGACGTCCATAAATTATGTGAGATGTTTAAAGGAGGGAGAGGGTCGAGTCAAAACTCATCTAATCTTACATTGTCTCGGCAAAAATCACAAATAATTTAAAATAACACCTCACGTAATTTATGGACGCATCCTAATGTGTGATTAAGCATTCTTTATCATTAACATAAACAGCAATGTGCAGGAAGAATTACCTGCAACATCAAAGATCACAGGATAGTGCTGTGTAGTGACAATGCAGGACTTATCACCCCCTCAATCATTCCCTTCAGCATATACTCTGAAAGTTTTTTTTTTATTCCATACGGTGGCAGACGAGCAAATGGCCCACCTGATGGTAAGTGGTAACCATCGCTCATGGACATCTGCAGTGCCAGGGGCACAGCTGAGCCGCTGCCTACCTGGAGAGAAATACTCTTTTTAAGCCTCGTTTGAAGTTAGACATATCGTAGCGCTGAGGAAACATCGCAGCAGGGAGCTCATTCCAGAGTTTGCATGTACGCGGAAGGAATGAACGCTGAAACCGAACTGTACTAGACAAGATCGGTTCCAGGTGATATGGATGAACTCTACTGCGGTGGCGGGTGGTGCGGTGGTAAAAAGGTGACGAAGTCACCATTGCAAATAATTCCTCAGAGCACTCTCCGTTAAAGAACACACAGAGAGCCAAAGTCTCTCCGCTGCTCCAAGGTCTCTGTTGAGGCCGTAATATTGGGATCACCGATGATACGGAAAGCACGCCTTTGCAGGGAGTCAAAAGCGTCGAGTTGATATTTGGGGGCTCCAGCCCAGAGGTGTGAGCAGTATGCAGTATTCCATATGCGACCGTATTTGAGCTTTATAAAGCATCAGACGCTGACTGGGCGTGAAGTACCGCTTCGCTCTGTTGAGAACACCCAATTTTTTGCTTGCCATTTTGGCTTTGTCCTCCAAATGACTCCCGAACTGCACTGTGGCTGAAATTTCCACACCTAGAATCCCAATAGACTCGGACATACGAAGAGCGACTCCCTGAAACTGAGGCACTACGATAAATGGGTCTTTCTTCGCAGTGAACGCGCACACTTGTGTCTTCGTGGGGTTGAACTTGACTAAGTTCTTTGCACCCCATTCCGAGACTCGCCCTAGAGAGTCCTCGACTTCAGACACAAGTTGCAACCGTCTTTCATGTAGCGACACCCGAGTTACAAAGAGAACCAAAATAAAAAGATTACGCGGAACATATTTGAAACTGCATTCGATTTATGGTTCATTGATCGCGCAATAAATACGCTTTCATGGAAGATACCCTTCATACAGCGCATGAGCTGCGCCGCTCATTTCCTGTACGTCAGCGACCATACATCAGGGTGCATTGAATTAACTTTATATTCCGTTCAGCGCGTGGCCGACGAACGCTTGTGATTCATAGCCGCAGACATTCTTTTAGGATTAATATCACTTTTAAAGTAGATAAGTTGGGAACACCTTTGTTAGAATTTATGGTTTTAAGCCTTTATTCTAATTTAAAAAGGTTAAATGTTGACGTGGGTCGCTTGCTCTGACGGTATTAACGTCTTCAACGCAATTATTATAATAACTTTGAATCCTAAAATAATTAAATGTAAACATTTTATGTTACATGTTGTTTTCATTAAATGTTACATTTAAAAAAATATGCAACAATTGCAAGAGAAATTAAACGTTGTATCGGTGAATTGGAAATGTACAAAGCAAGATTTTCCTACATTGATATGACCAACAGAGCTTTTGTCTTGGGCTAGGAAGACCATTATAAATACTTTGTATGATTTTATTTATTATCAAAAGCTGTTACTAATCGATGATAAAAAATATTACAGGGAAAAATATACAGATTACATTTATTTTACAAGCTTAGCTTTTATATTAGCTTCACTTGTAACTATGTATGAAAATCTTGGAATCTTAATTTGACCCACTTCCCGGTCTCCGATTGAGCTGAAATTTTGCATGCACGTGTAAGTCGGATGACAATGCGTGGTTATGTGTGTGACGTCATTCTAAATCCAACATGGCGGCATTACCAAGATGGCGGATCAATTATATTTAATGCATCAAATGAAAGGTCTTGCAAAGAACACTTCGATAAATAATGTGACGTCACTCTTAATCCAATATGGAGGACTTTCCCAAGATGGCGGACCAATTATTTATAATGCACCCCTACAATATGGGTATCAAATGAAAGCGTTTGCTAAGCTTGGTTTATTAGTCGGGAAATAAATTAAAAGTATTTTTTTAATACAAGCTTTTATTAAGTGCGCTAACAAAACAAAACAAACTTTTACATATATAAGCTTGTCGTTAAAAGTATTCTATAATTAAGTTAATCTCGCGATTTTTAATTTTTAAAAAAAGAAGTTCGTAGTGACAGCTATGTTAGAATTTGACATGTAGGTGTAAAGGATTTATTAAGAAACTATAATTGTTAATTATCATAATTTTAAACTATATAAAGAGTTAAGTTGAAGGAATAAACATAAAATGTTGTTTCTTCTTTACAGGTGAGAATTTTTGTTAGTTTTGGTTTTATGATGTATCGCATTTTATTTTAGGAATAAAAAGTGATAAAATAAATCTTCTTTACAGATAGCAATAACTTTTTATCCTTTAATAGTTATGTTATAAAAAAAAAATTCACAAGTGCCTATTGATGTCACACACAATACGTTAGACTTTCCATCACTTGCAGGCGTTAAAGCAAAAATGTTGTTATATAAAATCCTACTACTATTATAAAGGCGAAAGTTTGTAAGTATGGATGTATGGATGTTTGTTACTCTTTCACGTAAAAACTACTGAATGGATTTGAATGAAACTTTACCACAATATAGCTTATACATCAGAATAACACATAGGCTACAATTTTTGAGGTTTCTAATGTGAGGTCGTGAAAAAACACATTTTTTGCGCTTACATTGCAAACGCTGACTGAATCCTACAAGATAGATCAAAACAATTTACTACAGTATTGTACAACTTAAAAAGGTCTACAAAAAAGTCCGAGATGGTATATGTCTTAGGAATAACCCACAAAAGGAAAAAGATCGTTAAATGTAGTTTATAGGAGCAAACTGCAGTAGCTACCTATAGGCCTATGATTAGGGCTCTGCAGTGCTTAGTTACTGTATTTCTTACTTATTACTAGACTAGACGGGACGAACCTGAAGTCCACGCGAACGAAGTCGCGGGCAAAAGCTAGTAATTATTAAAGAAAAAACAGTTGTTGCTACTGTAAAGAAGATGTTAAAAATTGTGTACATTTTTTATGTTTAAGAAATTATTTATTTAACAATTAAATCGAATTTTCTATTTAGACAAATATATTATCAAGCACCATTATAACAAAGCAACACCACGAACACTACTGTAACCATCGGGAAGAGCCTTGAACTCTTCCAATACATAATCGTCAAAACAATCCGATACCCGAGGAACTTCTAGCAGCACCTGAACACTTCCCGTAATCCCCAAGTTAATCGCGCCTCTATTAAATCGCAGTACGGCAACTTGTATTTAAACTGAACGCTCTCAAGCTGTGCGGGACATGAAATATGATATTTCCTTTCCATATTTCTCCTGAGAGCTTTCTAAACAGATGTCGTTTTGGCCAGCTTGATAAACGAGTGCGGGACTCTTGGATTATACAGATGTATCTTTGGTTGAAAGACTACCTTGTATTTCATTTTCATATTGTAATGTAAACACAATATATAAATTACTAGCTTTCTGCCCGCGGCTTCGCCTGCGTGAATTTCGGGATTGGGTCTATAGAGGATTAAGGGTCATAGCTTTTGCCCATGACTACATATGCGCGGAAGTCGGTTTATGGCGCGAAGGTTTTATCGCGCATCCCGTGGGACTATTCGTTTATCCGAGATAAAAAATAACGCAAAACCTTGCTCAAGAATCACTTTATATATTAATGAAAACCGCATGAAAATCTGTGCAGTAGTTTCTGAGCGAAGCCTTTATTGCGCATCCTGTGGGATCTGTAGATTTTTCCGGGATAAAAAGTAGCCTATGTTACTCGGGGATAATGTAGCTTTCCAAAGGTAAAAGAATTTTTGAAATCGGTCCAGTAGTTTCGGAGCCTATTCATTACAAACAAACAAACAAACAAATCTTTCCTCTTTATAATATTAGTATAGACAAAAGAAAATTGTTAACTTAGTTTCGAAAGATTTTGTAGTGGACTGTATGATGTTCGTTATCGTCTAAACTACGTAGTTATGTTATCATAATCACTACAAAGTCGATCACAAAGAACATATGCATTGCTTAGAAGTAAAATAGCGCAGAATCGTTCCATGAAACTTCGTAGTTCGCAAAGTTTTACATTAAAGCACTGTTTTTTATTTGGATATAAACCACACAGAACTAAGACGTAACTCAATCTCGAGAAGAATTGAGAAGAAATATCTAAGACGACCTCCATAGTCGAGTGGATAATACACCGGTTTCAAAGTGTCGCCATCTCTGAGGTCCCGGGTTCGAATCCCGGTGGGGGCAGATGTTTGTGTGATGAATGCGAGCATTTGTACCTTAGTCATGGTTGTTGATATATATTTCAATAAAAATTATTTATATATGTACAATATATGTATGTTTATCCGTTACCCTAGATCCCATAGCACAAGCCTTACAGGGCTTAGTTTGGGCTAGGCTAATTGGTGTAAGTGTAACAAATATTTATTTATTATTTATTTATAGATATTGACTGAAATAAAAATGGACTGAATAAAACCTATTTGGTGTAAAAAATTATATGTACATTTATCTGATGCTCCGCTCTGGGCCAGGCTGGACCTTAATCGCTCTAACATAGAACAGACTCATTTCCCGATCGATGGCGACCTATATGAGCTGTGATAATTATGTATGATTATTAGTGGGTAAGATAAAACGTCTCTTTATTACCAGATAAAGTCTGATATTGGAATTTAAGCACTATTTACTTTGGTCTTCACCGGTCACCTGCCTTTTCAAAGCGTCTTAATTGATTAAAATATGGCAGGTGGTATGGACTCGCAGATCACTAAATGGGCTTCCCAAAAAGCAGACCAATATTGGTGCGATAGGAGCAACATTGGTGAGAACAGCTAAGGGTCTAGAGAGGTGTATCTGTGACAACGATTGAGACGCCGTTGGCGTTATGACTCACTCTCTGGCTCACCGACAGCTCGCCACAAACTGCCCTGAGGGAGACTGACTGCACTGCTGGGGCATTTATGGTAGTTGAGGGGCATTAAGTGTCCTACCAGTGTGCGATGGGATTGTCTACGCATATATTATTCTTATAATTAAAAGTTTTAATGAGCTTCGACCTATTGTTCTGCTGCGCTCGCGTACGTCATTCATAATTTCTATTTCTACGTTATAATTGCGCTACTGTTTGTATGTGCTTGGAGCTACAATGAACTTATTATCTGACTATATATATATCTAATCATCATCACAGCTCATATACGTCACCACCGAGGGGCTCGAGCCTACCCTAACTACGTTAGGGCGATTAGGCCTTAGTCAACCACGCTGGCCCAGTGCGGGTTGGTTGACTACGTACACCTTTGAATCACTCGAAGATGTACGCAGGTTTCCTCACGATGTTTTCCTTCTCCGTTGGAGCGTCGGATCAAAATCAAATCAAATCAAAATAATAGTTATTCAACATAGACCTTTACAGGCACTTATTGACATCAACAAACAAAACAAAAAAAAAGCTTAAATAAAAAAAAAACAAAAACCTTGTCCGTACGTACGAATAAGGAAAAAAAAAGAAAAAATATATTGACTCGACACCTGTTCGGAAATTGGGAGAGCCTTCTCGAGAAGAACAGGCAAGAAACTCTGAAGGTCTATTTTTTATCTCCTCTTTTCAATGTTAATAATTATAATAATATAACATAAAAATACAATATAGTATAAGATACACTCATACCTAATACGATTACAGTCGTATGTATGTTTACATACACATATAAAATAATACAATATTATAAATAATGTTGTTACCAAACATGGCTCTATGAATAGTGATAACTGTACATATGAAACGAAAAACACATTGGTACACGGCGGGGATTAGATCGCGGGCCTCCCGACTCTATGCGGCGCACAGTGCCGAGACCACAGCGCCACCGACGATGCCCCTATATATATATATATCTATATCTATATAATAACGCATTAAGAGATATCTCTGGGTGAATATATATAGGCTGCCATATGTTTGTGTATGACGCGTAGGCGTGACCAATTAACGCTACCTCTGTAGCAGGCTATTTATTAAATAAAAAAAATCGTCAAAAGCATTCAATAATAACTGAACGATCGCGTAACAAATTTACATAAAAACGTATAGTCGAATTGATGAACCTCTTTTTAGATCGAGTAAAAATATAAACCTTTCACCTGTTAACGATGAATTTATTTTATACATAGCAATAGCTGGGGTGGAAAGGTATTCAAGTGGCAGGTATATGGTGGAGACAGCAGCGTTGGTAGGCCTCTCACAAGTTTATTTTTTTTATAGGATAGGGAAGCAAACGAGCAAACGGATCACCTGATGGTAAGCGATAACCGTTGCCCATGGACACCCGCAACACCAGAGGCGGCACAGTTGCTTTGCCGGCCTTTTAAAAGGGAATAATGGGGAAGGGGGGGTTGGGCCTCCGGTACCCTCACTCACTCGACGAAACACAGCGCAAGCGCTATTTTACGCCGGTTTTCTGTAAGGCCCTGGTATCACTCCGGTAAAAGATGACTACGTGAGGACCGCAGGATGGCGCTGGATTCTAGCAGCGCAAGACCGACCGGTGTGGTGATCCTACGTCCAGCAGTGGACGTATACTGGACGAAATAGTGATGATAATGATATGCGTTTAAGTATAGTATTTAGGCTCAAAGATACACATTCACTACACGCCTAAAATTCGAGGACCATTGCACTAAAATAGTAATACTAACCCCAAATAAAATGTCTGGTACAAAACTCGAGACCAACTATCTGTTCAGTTTCATGAGGCGTCCCGAAAACCCACAGTGGAAATATCAAATCGGAAAGTTTAAAGTTTTGGAGCGGCTTTGGCTAATATCGGAGATATTTTACGGGCTTAGCTGTTAGTTAATCTGATGGGCGGGTTTATAGCCACTACTCCGCGCATTCACGCTTACTGGACTAAGGGCCTGGCAGGGCCGCACCTACGTTACTTTACAATAATATAGCTTGTATATCAGAATAACATATAAGCTACAATTCTCTACAAGCTACAAATCTAGGAGGTAGACTCTGTACCAGGGTCGTCTGCATGGGTACCTCCGTCTTACCTATTTCCGCCGCCAAACAGCAGGGTTCGCTTTGCTGTGTTCCGGCGTGAAGGGTAAGATAGGCAGTGAAATTACTGGGTACTGTGACTTTACATCTTATGTCACAAGTTGGCAACGTACACTGTGGTTCTTATGAGGTTTGCAGATTTGCTGCGAATCCCGTGGGAACCACATGTACTATAGGCGACTGTTACCACTTACCATCAGGTGGGCAGACTGCTTGTTTGTCAACTTTAGCAATAAAAAAAAAATTATCAAGATATATCAAGATATGACCTCCGTAGTCGAGTAGTTGTTATACCCGTATCAAGGTGTCGTCATCTCTGAGGTCCCGGGTCCGAGTCCCGGTGGGGACAGATATTTACGTGATGAATGCGATCATTTGTACCTTAACCCGGTGTGAATGAGGTGAGAAATTTTTACACCAACTATGAGGCGGGTATGATATACCCAACATTTTGATGTAAAATTTTTGATACTATGTTTCTGTAATTAGCATTTATGCTTAAGATATATTAATAATAGTAACTAATAACAAGATGAATAAATAAAATACCAAAATTAAGTTAAACAGCATTATTTTTTATTGAAATAATATAATATCTAATTTTTTTTCGAAAAATTCAATTTTATGCAATTAACTTCTTTTGGCATAAAAATCTAACAAAATTCCAACTTTGGTAAATCAACATAACAATAGTGTCTTTTTATTATAAATCTAAAAAAGGAACTGAAAAGTCTTGAGATCGTGTAATAGAGCACGAAAATTACACCTACAAATCAACACAATCCCGTACCCCAGGCGCGTGTGCGCATGTGTATCTACCGTCACCGCCGGCGCAGCACTAAATTCGATACTGTACTTCATCCCTTGCGCCTTTATCTTCAGCTACTGAAACAACAGGACTTGCATGGCAACAGTAACATGAAAATATCTGCGTTGAGAAACTTTTCGGGTATGACATACCCGTTTTCACTCACGCCGGGTTAATCATAGTTGTTATAATATATTTCTACCAAATTTATTTATATTTGTATAATATATGTATGTCTATTCGTTACCCTATATCCCAAGCCTTACAGACCTTGCATTGGGTTAAGAAATATTTATATTTATTCTGTGTAAATTGTCCAAAATATTGCGATAAGTGTCAAACTGCGCAAAGAAAACACCGGTACCAAATAGTACATCAAAATCGATAGTCAAGTATTTTAAAAAATGCATTATACAGGAATATTATGCATTGCATGCAGGTTGACACTTATCGCAATATTTTGGACAATTTACACAGTATAAATACACCAATCAGCCTAATATACATAGCGCTACATTGGTTCAAGGTTCGTATTCAACTTTAATTGATTAAGATTAAGAGTCAAAAGTATTTTGGTTATTTATATACTAAAATTTAAGTAATAATACATTTTTTCATTCAACCCTACCAACCGAAAATTCACAGCTGAGCGTCGACCTCCCCTAGGAAACCACTGCACCCATGATTTTGGTTAAGGAATCCAGATAAAGTGTGAACACACCCACTTATATCATTCCCTCGGGTAAATTTCCAAGCCACACATAATAAATCTTGACTTAAGTTATTTTATTTAAGGCAGACGGTAATTTAAATCAGCTAACCATCTTTATTATATTAACTGCCGCCCTCTCCATAGTAGCAATGAACTTTGGACTTTACCAATTAAGGTCCAAGGTTTGCTTTAAAAAAATTCATGAAGCTTTTGGCACAATATGTGGCACATGCAGTCTCCTGGTCTACGTCAGACAGGGTCACCGAGATTGAGTTACATCAACCATTTAACTCTATCCAACACATTAATATAATAAGCGCCAACTACGTTTATTGTAATTACTGTTAACAGCGATTTGGAGATTAGTCTCTTAAGTGATCGTAGGAACATTGGGACGTATGAGGTTTGATATTGCAAATAGGTTTTTATCTAAATTTCATAAGTGTATTTATTACAGGCTCCTCCAGGGAAGAAATCCTGCGAACAAACTTAAGACTGTATGTCTGTGATTACGTGATTCACTAAGAATGCATTATTCTTACTTTGAATAGGAGGAGGCGGAGGAATAGCAGGAGCATGAGGCTCTTAACAGAGTAGTATACTAGGCGTGATGATGATTAAATCTCTCTCTCATGATAAGGCTGGTACTACTTTGACTTCCCGCGCCTTTTCAAGCGCTTTTGGGCTCCTTTTATGGGTCTGCGTTGCATCGCCCCTCTCCTGAGGGGCGGTCGCTCCTGAGGAGCCTTAGAACTTAGGCAGAGGCTGAGTTTAGTCGGTAGGTCACGTGGTCAGACCGCTCTGGCCGCGTGGAATTCGACATAACCTCCGTGACACATACCGTTTTGGGGCTTATCTTGGGCACGTTTCATCCTCCTTGCGATGTATTCTCAGCCTTCCTCTCCTGAGGAAAAAAAAAGAATAAATCTTATTGTAACTATAGTAACTTATTAAGTTCAATGTAACAGGTACGGTCACTTAACGTATGTTTGGTGACCGCAAGCTCCTGGCCTATGTAAGGCCGAGTGACCACACCTGAGTTAAACCGACTGTGTTTATTGTATTATTTGCAGTTCCTCCTAAATTAAAACGGAGGTCCGACCTGACGTAAAAAGTTGGATGATGGGCAGACTCTATTGTCCAACTAGGTAATACTAACAACAAGGCCCTAGTGCTCGCTTACCGCTTAGCGGTCTGCTGGTAAAGACTATAGTAGTTTTATTATATAACTTACGACCAGTCGTAATCGCGTCACTAGCTAGTTACACATCATTCATTACTCGGTTTTCGTCGTTTCATACAAAATAAGTTACAAGCAAGCAGACGATGGTTAATGCGGAAATGACAAATCAAGCGATAGCGACTGGTTGTTGAGTAACATAATAAATAATAAGGTTGTTAAAAAACACATTAGTTTATAAACGATAAAAAATTATGGAAATATTGAATTTTATACATTTTACCTTTATTTACTTAAGTTTTTAGAAACCTTTTTATTCGACACTAGCTAGTGCCCGCGACTTCGTCTGTGAGTTTCGAGTAGCTTATATTTTCTCACAATCCCAACTAATATTATACATGCGAAAGTAACTCTGTCTGTCTGTCTGTTACGCTATCACGCTTAAACCTCGCAATCGATTTTGATGAAATTTGGTACAAACAATCTTTAGACCCTGAGTCAGAACATAGGCTACTAAATAGAGGTTGAAAATTTGTACGGGATTTCTTAATTTTAAAAGATAAAACCATGAAACTTTATATTTAAGCACTTGATAAAAAATCATTAACTCATTTGAAATCACATTTGTTTTAACATTTTTGAAATTTGGAACAGCTAGGGGGTGAAATAAGGGTTGAAAGTTAGTATGCAAGTTCGTCAAATATCACGTCATAAGAAACAAGAAATCGTTTGTTCTAGCATTTTGAAATTTTTACCAGTATGGGGCTGAAATATGGGTTGAATTGAAAATAAGACCATGAATCTTGGTCAACGTGAGGCTGGCCCCTGTAAGAGTCTCTTAGACATAAGGGACCAGAATTGACAAAAACTAAATGCACGCGGGCGAAGCCGCGGGCGGAAGCTAGTATCTCTTTAAATTGAAGCATGTGCTATTCTAATGTATATGCTACATAATTGTTAATTTTCATTTTAATTCATTTAGTAATTTTTACGTGGAAGAGTAACTAACATACATATATACAAAATTTTGCGTTTATAACACAATTTTGATTTTATAAAAAAAAAACATGAAAAAATATAATTTTTTAAAATTTTTTTCGGAAATAATCTTTTATTTTTCGTAGATAATGATGTTTTTCGTGCAAAACTACTACCCAATTATCTCCGCCAGTTTTTAAGGATCGCATTAGTCTTTGTTTTGGCTTGCTACCTTATACAGGACTAAAGTTATTAGTATTTCTTTGCATGGGGTACCAAATTGCGAATTAAAAAATCATAACTCCTAAAAAAATATGTTTTCTGTCGATAAAAATAAGTCTAGTTTCACCCATTTTCAAATGTGCACTTCGTCAAGAATCACACTGTATTAGTAGAATTTAATTCGTCTTTCTTTTCCGCGACAATAAATTTCAATATTTGCTTACGTTATTAATGACGCAAGCAATTACGAGGGCTATCCAGAAAGTCGATTACGTTTTGGAATAAAAAATCAACAAAGTATAGGAAACAAATTTTATTATATACAGGTGAAAGTCACACTCAATTACTACTTTTCTACATAGTCACCATTCAAACTAAGGCATTTATCGTAGCGATGTACGAGCTTGGAAATTCCTTCGTCGAAAAATTCGGCCGCCTGCGCCTTCAACCACTTCGTGCGACTGTTTTTTGGGACAGAAAAGGTGTGATTTTGGTGGACTTCCAAAAAGAAAGAGGCACTACAATAAACTCTCAAAGGTATTGCCAAACTCTTCAAAACCTCAGAAGAGCAATTCAAAACAAGCGCAGAGGAATGTTGAGCTCTAAGATGTTGTTGATTTTTTATTCCAAAACGTAATCTACTTTCTGGATAGGCCTCGTATATGCTTACCTAGTTTAAATTTAAAGAAAATATTAATGTTAAATATAGATATATAGATAGAATATCATCTGTAACTACGAAAGCTTAGTAGAAATCTGTGTGTAGCGGTGTAGCTAACACGGGACAATGTTCTGCGAGCTCCTTTGTGCCCACTCCGCAGACAGCGAGTGAATTTGATAATGGAAAATCTGAAGGCATAATGTCCTTTCAACAAGAGACTTGTCGAGTCACTGGTACTTAATAATGGCTCCTCGTGAAACCAAAATGGCCTGGAGTTATATTTTTAAACGATTGAAAGTGGATTTCAAACGGACAAGAAGCCAAATCATGTGTAATAAATTATTTTCTATTGCTTAACTGACTCTTAAATCAATTGAATACTGTGTTATTACTGAAATGGCATAGACATTTTAATAACGATAACTCGTTAATTTGAAAATCGAATGATAATTACGAAAATGGAACAAATAAATAGATTACGATTTGGACATTGCAGATTTAAAGCGCATTTACATCGTATACGGATAATATCGTCTCCAGCATGCACAGAATGTGCATTGCAAGAAGATCAAACGCTGGAACACATCTTCTTTTCCTGCCCAGCTTACAACATACAGCGACTAATTCTAATAGATCGCCTTTTAAAAAGATATAAGACCATCCCGCCTTCACTGCAGGACATCTTAGCATGCCCAAAAAATTTTGTACCAATTTATGAATTTTTAAGCTCCACACTTGGAGAAATTTAATATGATGAAATGACTCTGGATTTTGACACATACCTGGAATATAAACGAAAAAGAAAAGGACTGACTAAAACTAAGATATTTAACTAGCAACTGAAGATTTGGCTTTAAAGCCTTGATTTATAATAAAATAAAAGATTTGGCTTAAAGCCTTTACTTATAAGAAAACTAGCTTTTGCCCGCGACTTCGTCCGCGTGGAATAGTGACTTCCGGCAGATTTTTGGTTTTTCCCACATAGATCATGTATAGAGGAATAATTCTTTCATACATATTTTTTGTGTATCTTGAACCGTTTTCGCAGCGCACGCAAAGAAAGCCTTCAAAAATGAATAATTTTCCCCGTTTTTTACACATTTACCGCTCTGTCTTTGCTCCTATTGGTCATAGCGTAATGTTATTTAGCCTATAGCCTTCCTCGATAAATGGACTATCCAACAAAAAAAGAATTATTCAAATCGCACCAGTAGTTTCGGAGATTAGCGCGTTCAAACAAACAAACAAACAAACAAACTCTTCAGCTTTATTATATTAGTATAGAAGATAAAAGATTTGGCTCCGCCTAGCACTGAATGAAATTTAATATGTAAATATATATTAGATTTGGCAGTATGGCTTAGTACCTTCGCCTGTCCCTATGGACGAAATTGACAACAACAACAACAACGAAAATGGAACACGTGACCTTGCTGTCAGATTACTGTCAAATATACAAGAATAAAAGCTGTCAAATCTTTTTATAAATTAAATCTTATGATTTGCAATGTACGTTGAAGTAAATTACAGATTATTTGGGTGGATGGGTTCAATTTAAAAGTTTTCTAGGCCTGTTAATAGATGGCGCTACTGTGCAGGCTATATATATCTTACATATTAAAACAGTGTCTAGAAAACTATAGATTATGTACATGCTAAATAAACATATTTTATGATAATCATAAATTTTGCTTCTAACGCCACGCATTGTGAAGAAAAAGCCAAATTATATTGATTCAGCTTGATAAAAACAAATTGGCACATGGCTGGATTGATACCAAATCAAAACAGTATTCAGTAATCCACAGTATTCAGTAAATACCTGGCCTATTTTTCACACCAGAACCTTCTCCCTCCGGTAAACAATCCCACACTATAAATAAAAATAATGATGCTCGTTCAGTAAATAACTGCACAAGATAATCATGCGGTAATTTCTGTGACAGATTAATGATAATTTCAGGCTTATAGGGGTTGATTCCCTTATCCCATAACAGGCATCATCCGTACCTGAATGACCGGATGTCCGGTGCGATTGGGCGGTGTATCGTGCCTCTTATGTCGCTGCATGACAAGACTAACTAAATAAGTTTTCAAAGTGATTTGTGAAACATATTGTATGTTTATTGGATTACTTTTTGATTTACTTTGACAAATTGGTAGAAAAGTATATCTATGTATGTACATATATGTTTATTACGAAGTGTTGTTGAATTGACTTTGCTTTTGTTTAATTATAACGATTATAATAAAGTGACACTCATGAATAAAAGTTTAAAATAAAATTAAATAAATAAATATTTCTTACATTCCCGCCAATCAGCCTATCCCAAAGTAATCACTGTAAGGCTTATGTTATGGAATCTAGACTAACGGATTTTATCATACATACATATTTTTAAATAGAAATACGAGTATATGTTTACATTTTTGAAATAAAAACATATTTTTTATCACTAATTACTGTCAGCCGTGGATGGTTATTACAGATACTTTGTATATTATTTTTAAGAAAGAATTATGTAGAAAATAATGTACACCACATGAAAACACTTACATTATCTATCTAAGCATGGTATATTTTAACTATTAGCTTTGGTTTATATATTACATACCCTTAAGTTTGTATATTATGTATTTAAGATAGCAGAGCAAGTTTATAGCAAGAGCAAGAGCGTCGGTGGCGCTGTGGTCTCGGCACTGGTCTGTGCGCCGCATAGAATCGGGAGGCCCGCGATCTAATCCCCACCGTGTACCAATGTGTTTTTCGTTCCGAATTTCATATGTACATTTATCTGACGCTCCTACGGTGAAGGAAAACATCGTGAGGAAACCTGCGTACATCTGCGAAACAATTCAACGGTGTACGCAGCCAACCCGCACTGGGCCAGCGTGGTTGACTAAGGCCTAATCGCCCTAACGTAGTTAGGGTAGGCTCGAGCCCCTCGGTGGGGACGTATATGAGCTGTGATGAAAGCAAGTTTATATAATAATATATATAAAACAATAATATAAAAAGCAATAGCTTTATATTGAGACGTGCATTTATTATAAAAAAAATATAAAACATTTGATTTTTGTTGTGAGAACAGAGTTCAATATAAATGAAAAAAAATAACATAAATAACGCGATAATAAGCATAATGGTAGGTATGAGTGAATGTCAAATCTATACTTCTATACTAATATATAAAGCTGAAGAGTTTGTTTGTTTGTTTGTTTGAACGCGCTAATCTCCGAAACTACTGGTGCGATTTGAATAATTCTTTTTTTGTTGGATAGTCCATTTATCGAGGAAGGCTATAGGCTAAATAACATTACGCTATGACCAATAGGAGCAAAGACAGAGCGGTAAATGTGTAAAAAACGGGGAAAATTATTCATTTTTGAAGGCTTTCTTTGCGTGCGCTGCGAAAACGGTTCAAGATACACAAAATATGTATGAAAGAATTATTCCTCTATACATGATCTAAAAAAAAGTCCGCGACGGCATATGTCTATCTTTTAAGGTTTAGTCACAATGACCGTTTTTATGGTACCAAATTTGGATATGTCGCGTTGTCAAGATCGGGTAACAGCTGAGGTGCGCAAAATAATTATTCCACGCGGACGAAGTCGCGGGCACAGCTAGTGTAGAATATCCCTGTCGTATTTATTGTACAAATGAATTGTTTTTCTCTCCTACTAGGATTTGTGTAATATAAAATTTAATAGCCCGGAGTACGTTCCCTTCCAGAATCCCTCTCCGATCCAGTTATTACTTATTGCAAGGATAAACAAAGGCTACATTTGACTTTATGGATGTTCCGCCTTATGGGCGAGTTTTATCCGAACCGTCTTTTTCTATGATCGTCGGGGGCATCTGAATACGGGCGGGCCCTGCAGGTGCGGGTGACGATAGCTTCATGTTGCGATAAATATATACACAGGGTGTAGACTGTTCAGACTCCATAAAACTAGCTGTTCGTTCTTGGGGAAATGTATATCTATGTTTGACAAACTTCCGCAAAGTGTCATTGATTTGCCTTTATATAAATTTAAAATCCATATTAAAAAGACACTCATGAGTAAAGGTTATTATAAAGTAAGTGACTATCTAAATGATCACACTATTTGGGAATAGGGACACTATTCATAGAGCCATGTTTGGTAACAACATTATTTATAATATTGTATTATTTTTATATGTAAACATACATACGACTATAATCGTATTAGGTATGATTGTATCTTATACTATATTGTATTTTAAATTATATTATTATAATTATTAACATTGAAAAGAGGAGATAAAAATAGATCTTCAGAGTTTCTTGCCTGTTCTTCTCGAGAAGGCTCTCCCAATTTCCGAACAGGTGTCGAGTCAATTATTTTTTTTTCCCATATTCGTACGTACGGACAAGGTTTTTGTTTTTTTTAAGCTTTGTTTTTTTATTTTGTCTGTTGACGTCAATAAGTGCCTGTAAAGGTCTATGTTGAATAAAGATTATTTTGATTTTGATTTGTAAAATGCTTTTACCGAAAACAAATATGGAATTATTTTATCAAATTCCTTTAATTATTAAAGTGATTGTTGTGTAAGAAATTATGTCCAATCAATAATAATGTTAAATTCTTAGCAAGTAAGCACATTTTATAACAATTCCTATAACTAATATGACGACCTCCTTAGTCGAGTGGTTGGTAGTCCCGGGATTCGAATCCTGGTGGGGGCAGATGTTTGCGTGATAAATGCGAGTCATGGTTGTTATTATATATCTCTGTCAACAATATTTATATATGTATTTTTTTAGAGCATATTCCCATTTAAAGGCCGGCAACACATCTGTGCCCCTCTGGTGTTGCGGGTGTCCATGGGCAACGGTTATCGCTTACCATCAGGTGATCCGTTTGCTCGTTTGATGCACTATCCCCTCCCCTGCTAAAAAAAATGTATGTCTATCTGTTACCCTAGATCCCATAACACATTATTTAAATAAAGATTTCTTCTCACACCAATTAGCCTATCCCAAAGTACCAAGGATCAGGGTACTAGGATCAGGGTACCTTTTTTTTTCCCCTGAGGAAAATGCATTAAATTGCATACCCCGGCTGTGGCGAGCCGGCGGTTATGTGGGGCTCTCCTCCCCAGAAGGGGGAGGCCTACCCACTAAAAACCTCAGGGATGGCCTTCTTCAGGCATGTAGGGAGCCCCCGGTAACATCAAGCCACTTCCGGGAACCCCCAGCCTCCGCTCCCCTGCCTAGAGGGGAGCCCTCCTCGGGGGAGGCTACTACCTCCCCCGGTCTCCTTCACCGACGACGCCTCCCGGCCACGGAAGGGGCGTGGTCCATCCCGGGTCGCCGTAGCAGTCGTGACTTCCTCGCGCCCACCGGCGACCCGCGGCGGCGCCGCAGCTGTGCTACCGAGCCCGGCGCCGCCTCCTTCTGGATCATCACTGCTTCACAGAAGGAGGCCACAGCCCTCCAACCTCCCTCGTCCGCCAGCATTGCCGCAATCAATGCCGGCGGAGACAGATCTCGCCCGATCTCTGCGACAGGATCAGGGTACCTAGGATCAGGGTACCGGATAGAAACGCGTTTGTCTTGATGCAAAGGTGAACGGTGAAACTGCTGGTAAAACAGTTAAAATACTTATTTCCATCAAATATTTTCCTTCTGTCTTTTTAAAAACTTTATTACTTGCGATAAGTAATAATGTGATTGTGAGCGAAAGTCAGTGAAGTGTAAAGTGATTAAATTTGAAGCTGCTGCACTATTTATACGTTTTATTGTATTTCTAATCAATTCTTTATATTTGAATTTATATCATAGACAACGCCGGAGTTTCTGGCGAGTTTTTCTCGGGGAAGTCTATATTTTGAGCTACTGGTCGATTCATTTCTTATTAAAAAATAAGCAGAAGTGACTGTGGTCGGTGGTGCTGTGGTCTTGGCATACAACTACTCGATCCTTTTTTTTTTTTTTTTTTTTTTTTTTTTTTTTGTTTCCCTGAGGAAAATGCATTAAATTGCATACCCCGGCTGTGGCGAGCCGGGGTTATGTGGGGCTCTCCTCCCCAGAAGGGGGAGGCCTACCCACTAAAAACCTCAGGGATGGCCTTCCTCAGGCATGTAGGGAGCCCCGGGAACACAACGGCCACTTCCAGGAACCCCCAGCCTCCGCTCCCCTCTCTAGAGGGGAGCCCTCCTCGGGGAAGCTACCACCTCCCCCGGTCCCCTCCACCGACGACGCCCCCCGGCCACGGAAGGGGCGTGGTCCATCCCGGGTCGCCGTAGTGGTCGCGAATTCCTCGCGCCCGCCGGCGACCCGCGGCGGCGCCGCAGCTGTGCTACCGAGCCCGGCGCCGCCTCCTTCGAGCGGGATCGGCCATCTCCCGACCCCGCTCGGCGGCCTCCTTCTGGAGCATTACTGCTTCACAGAAGGAGGCCACAGCCCTCCAACCTCCCTCGTCCGCCAGCATTGCCGCAATCAATGCCGGCGGAGACAGATCTCGCCCGATCTCTGCGACCAAGACTCGGCGCTCGGAGGCCCACGCGGGGCACTCCGCCAGCGTGTGCTGGGCCGAGTCGAGTGGTGACAATGTGTCGATCCCTCCCGTCCTATTCGACACAGATACTCACCGAAGCAGCCGTGCCCGGTGAGTATCTGAGTCAATCGGTAGGTGACCTCCTCCTTCCCGTTGAGCCAAGCTTCGAGGTGCGGGAGTACGGCACCGACGGCCCGCTGGCGCGCGCAGATCCGTAATTCGAGCTGCGCACGCCAGGCCGCCACAATCCGTCGGTGCCACTCCCGCTTAGGCACTTCGTGCGCGGGTTCCAGGGCGCTCCCCCCATCGCCCCCCGGTCGACACGCCGCGACGCATACGTCGCCGCGTACATGTCGGCCAGGATGTCGAATGGGGGGGAGCGTCCCAGAACTGTCGCCGCCTCGTACGAGATTGTACGGTAGCCTCGTACGATCCGTATGGCCATTATCCGCTGCAGGCTCCGTAGCAGAGCTCTGCAGCGGGGGGACCTCGCGCAGTCTTGCGACCACACGGGAGCCCCATACATGGCCACGGATCGCACGACGCCCTCGTACAGGCGGCGGACTCCATCCCTCGGTCCCCCGAGATTGGGCAGCAGGCGATGCAATGCGCCCGCCACCCTTTTGGCTCGGGGGACAACTACTCGATCCTGCCTTGTACCAATGTGTTTTTCGTTTTTCTAATTTATCTGACGTCCTACGGTGAAGATAATCATCTTGAGGCAATCTACATGCTCTTTTCTCGCCAGTTCTTCTCGACGAAGTCCGCATTCCGAGCTGGTGATAGATTCATCTATTCACAAAAAATAATTCAAAGTGACTGTGGTTTCTACTTGAAGTCTCAAATAATATACTTGTCCATAAACAAAGCTAATAATATAGAACAAATCGTGTGAGTTGTTCTATATTATTTTCTTTTTGTGATTTTTTTTAAATACAGTAATATGTTTGACTGTGTATTTTGTGGTATATGTTCTAATAACTTAAAAAATACTGCTTAAAAAAATTGTTATATTCTATAGGTTAAGGATTTGTAATATTTGGATGTAATAATATAACAATTGCTGGTGCCTAATTAATAAATAAATAGTGACCTATATATGTTAATATATGCATCTGCGAAGAATTTTAAAATATGGGAAGTCGACCCATCCGCACTGGGCCAGAGTGGTTGCATAAAGCCTAATCTCTTTTTCACTCTTGCCTTGAAAAGGCCCAGATTGTATTTATCAGGGAAAATATCCGGCGGGAGGGAATTCCACTCCTTTTAGAGCTTAGAAACTCTTAGTGCGTATAGGTGGTAATCATGAAGTCCTATTTACATCCAATTAGGAAGCCTTAATAGTTTTTTAATTTTGCTAAGAATAATACTGACTTACAAACTTTTGAATACCATCTTAAGTCCTACTTGTATTATTAATAAACATTTTTCTCTCTTCTTGTAAATCATAATTGATAAATGTTTCTTTGCTTAATAAGTTCTAAGACCAGATCTTAAAGTTTACCGCTCAAGTTTCTGAGGGCTGCACTGAGCTGAGACACTTTAATATCGTCGCGAATGCTGACAAGAGCCGAGGGTACTCAAGCTCCAGTCTTCAAAGTTTGTCGACAGTAGTTAGTGTTCAATAAATTCCTTGAAAGTGTGTCGAGTCCGCGACTGCGAACAACTTAAGGAGCTGCACTTGCTTCAAATAGTTCAAAATAATCCTTTGTAGTATCTGTAAACAGTTATTAGGAATTTGTTTTCGATTCGAGGAGTTAATTTTCGATTGTAATAAATGTTTTATAGATTTCAGGTAACTTGCAACGCGGTTTTCACTTATTTATCATGTAGTTTTCATCTTTTAGCATACATTTCAATTCTAACTAATGTACTTGATTTCAAAACGGCATTTATTGTTGTATTATTTAATACAACACAACATTTTCCTCAAGCTATCACAATGTAACACGCTTATATTTATAAATGGGGACTATGAAAAGAGGGAGGACGAGATTGAATAATTATGTATAGTGAAAAGTTTTAGTGTTAATAATTTATTTTTAACTTTTTAGTTCATTTTATAAACAAATAACAAAAACTTGTTTTTAAAAAGGCTTTTTTTCTTTAATTTTATTTTTAACTTTTTAGTACCTCTACAGGCTTGCCGAGAACAAGCCCTTTCATTTGAAACCCATATTGTAGGAACGAATAAAAGAAAATTATCCGCCATTTTTGGTGTTCCACCGTATTAGATTAAGTGTGACGTAACATTATTTTTTTCTAGTTATTCTTGGCAAGCCCTTTTATTTGATACCCATATTGTAGGAGTGCATTAAAAATAATTGGTCCGCCATATTGGATACGCCGCCATGTTGGATTTAGAATGACGTCACATTATTTTTTTCTAGTTATTCTTGGCAAGCCCTTTTATTTGATACCCATATTGTAGGAGTGCATTAAAAATAATTGGTCCGCCATATTGGATACGCCGCCATGTTGGATTTAGAATGACGTCACATTATTTTTCTAGTTATTCTTGGCAAGCCCTTTTATTTGATACCCATATTGTAGGAGTGCATTAAAAATAATTGGTCCGCCATATTAGGTACGCCGCCATGTTGGATTTAGAATGACGTCACACAGTTAATCATGCATTGTCATCCGAACTAAACGTGTATACCAAATTTCAGCTCAATCAGAAACCGGGAAGTGGATCAAATTTAAGTTGCAAGATTTGATTACAGACACAACGGGACAGGTGAAAGTAAATAAAAGCTTTTCAAAAAAAGCATATACAGTCAATTACAAAGTTTGTTATAATTACATCTGTAGGTTACGCAGTTAATTGTTATAACAAAATACATTAATAAGGAAGTATGACAATTTAGACAAAACAAAAACTAATCATTCTGAAAAGAGCATGGCCATGGTAACATATTAAATCTTTACTCGGTACCAACCAAGGCTTTGCACGCGTTATATCAAAGTTCCCCATAGTAAAAATATCTAAATGTTTGTCTTTCAATCTTTATACCAAATTTCAGCAAAATCTGTTGAGTAGTTATTGTGTAAAGCAATAATAAACATTCACCCAAATATCCTTATACATTTTTGCGTTTATAATAAATATATTACGATTTTTTGTAATTCATTTCTTTATTTAGTAGCAGGATTTAACTGATTTAACTGAGTTGAGCTTATAGTCAGCTTATGATCACCGTGTCTCGTGTACATTTTTGTATTACCTTCTTTAAGAAGTATGGACTTAGTTATTCAGTTCCTGTTAGCCTTTTTTTTTGTTCCCCTGAGGAAAATGCATTAAGTTGCATACCCTGGCTGTGGTGAGCCGGTGGTTATGTGGGGCTCTCCTCCCCAGAAGGGGGAGGCCTACCCACTAAAAACCTCAGGGATGGCCTTCCTCAGGCATGTAGGGAGCCCCGGGAACGCCAAGCTACTTCCGGGTACCCCCAGCCTTCGCTCCCCTGCCGATACAGGCCTCCTCGGAGGAGGCTACAATACTTCCCCTGATCTCCACCACCGACGACGCCCCCCACGGAAGGGGCGTGGCCCTCCGCGTGCGACATCCTCGCGCCCGCCAACGACCCGCGGCAGCGCCGCCGCTGTGCTACCGAGCCCGGTGCCGCCTCCTTCGAGCGGGATCGGCCATCTCCCGACCCCGCACGGCGGCCTCCTTCTGGAGCATCACTGCTTCACAGAAGGAGGCCACAGCTCTCCGACCTCCCTCGTCCGCCAGCATTGCCGCAATCAATGCCGGAGTTCCTGTTAGCGTAACCTCCGAGCTAAAACATCGTATTAATATGATAATAGCAATGTGCACTAATGGTTCTAGCTTAATCACTTGTACAAGGTAACTGGAACTATTTACCATCAGGTGGGCAGTCTGCTTGTTTGTCAATGCATTACATAATATGCAAGTCATGATAGAATTACTGAACTCTACTTACTCTACCTAAGACTCAGATTAGTCAGGGTAGAGACTTCTATACTATAAGTACTCATAAGTAAAGGCTGTTATAAAATATGCGATCGACTTAATAATCACATTATCAGGGAGTAGGTAATAAAAATGTGAAGAGAATAAAAGGTTAAAACATAAATAATGTATTCCTCATTAAAATATATGTATTTAAGAAAATGTACGCGTATATTATACGCGTATATTTTCTTTCTTGTAAAATGCATGTAAACGAATCATACATAATATATTGTGTATGATTATTTTACATCATATTTTTTTCTAAAATGGTAATTTCCGGGCTGATGTAGATTAAATAAATATTATTTTGATGTTTATCTGAGCTTTTGTCCGCACTTAGCCTCACAATTGGGCAATTGTGCATATTTTGATGTTGAATTGATCCATTATTGGTATTTTTAGCCGAGTCTTGCCCTTAAGCTCCCAAGGCCTTCCTCAGCACATCAGCCTTGTCACACGACCTTATTAAAACGTCCCCTAACGCGCAAATTAGACGTCTGCGGGTGGCGGTATGGCGCGATCAACTACCTTACGAGTTTTAATTGACTCAGAACAGTTCGAGGTGTTTGTAAACAGGCGTTTATTAAATACAAGCCTTCGTTCGTGACTTCTCTTGTGTGCAGCCTACTTCTCCTGGAAAACTAGACGAGGGATGGACAAGGGTGCATGACGCTGGCACACTTCGTTATTGTTGGATTTCTTGGAGATCCCAAAGAGAGGTGGCGGGAAGAACTGACACACTTGATATGTGGTCACGCAGCGAGCCAGGGCAGGGCAGGGCAGAATCAGGAGCTTTCTTGTTGGTGTGTCGACCGCTTCGTTCTAGAATATCCGTGCTAATCTCCTGAAAGTGGGCGTTGCGTTTAGCAGTTTAATTGCGTAGAGCCTATCTGTTCATACATTTAAATGTAGGCAACCGAAATCATATTATGTATGTATTTATTGTATGTTTATACAATCATTCATATTAGTATATTTTTTCTTATATATTTGTTTAATGTATTGTATGTATATGTGTAAATTATATTGTTTTCTAACTCTTCTTCTTTTTCTTGCCCTGTTCCCAATTTGTCTGTCATGTCTTCGTCAAAGATATATTTGTTAGTTTTTTAATGTACTACCTTTCTGCCCGCGGCTTCGCCTGCGTGTATTTCGGTTAAGGGTCATAGCTTTTGCCCACGGCTACATATGCGGGGAAATCGGTTTATGGTGCGAAGGTTTTATTGCGCTTCCCGTGGGACTATCCGTTTTTCCGAGATAAAAAATGCCGCAAAGCCTTGCTCAATAATCACTGTATCTATTGATGAAAACCGCATGAAAATCTGTGCAGTAGTTTTTGAGCGAAGCCTTTATTGTGCATCCCGTGGGATGTGTCGATTTTTCCGGGATAAAAAGTAGCCTATGTTACTCCCCATCCCTTCAACTATCTCCACATAAAAAATCACGTCAATCCGTTGCTCCGTTTTGCCGTGAAAGACGGACAAACAGACAGACACACTTTCCCATTTATAATATTAGTATGGATAGAATAGGTAATAAGCAAATATTTTTATTTTATATACTAAATTCTTACACAAGTAGCATTCCATAGACACTCACAGGTTGGCTGGAAGAAATCTCTAATAGAGATAATTTCACTTTTATGAACAACATCTTGTAACTCTGTAATTATGACAATAAATAAATATATAATAAAAAAATATTCAATTAACTATGCTCTACAAATTGTGCGCTATAACGACTCTACATATTCGCCAAAGCAACCACATCTCATTACTAAAGCAGCAACAATCAACCTCAACGTCTGCCACAGATGCCTTTCCGGTAGCAGCACTGCTTAATGTTTGGCTTGCAGCTGGATATAATTAATGCTTGGGTTACAATCTTAATTAAGAAGCTGCAACGTTGCCTTGCCAGATGCACGGAATACTGACACGTAGTGTTCTTGTTTTGGCGGGGTTTGATTCATTAAATACGTTTTGATATATGATGCGGCGAATATTCCCTATATTAAGTTACACTAAGAAGAATATGTTTAATATCAGATTAGGTTATTCGTCGCCGGCGCCGGTTTTCTCGCCACTGGTCGATTGAGAGGCCTATGACCAATGCCGTTTTCGAATTTCTAAATTTAATATAATATGCGGTGACAGAAATCATCGTGAGGCCTATATTTGCCCGCGATGATCATCAGATGCAAGTGAAGAATAACAATCCGCATCGACCACCGTAATTGACTTAAGACTGGCACCTGTCGCTGGTGACAGATATAAATGGGAATATTTATATAGTTTTTATATTGGTCATAATGTAGTTGACATTATGACCGATAAGGAATTTGTTATATCCGGAAGCATTATGAGCAGATCTTTTGTATTGTTTGAGTCAAACGAAAAAATTGTATTTTTCTTCCATAATTTGTTTGATTCGCCTACTTTTTTATATAATATCAATTTAATATGTCCTCGACTAAGGGACATTTTTTAGACCTACCGCTAACACCAAAAATCATGAATTTTAGTTTAAGTGTAATTAAATTCGAAATCTATCAAAATGTTTTATTAATTTATATACCTAACTAGCGACCCGCCCCGGCTTCGCACGGGTGCAGTGAAAAAATGGTTATGGTGGGTTATCCCTAAGAGATAGACATATACCATCGCGGACTTTTTTGTGAATTTTTGTAAGTTGTACAATACTGTAGTACATTATTTTGGTCGTCTATCTCGTAGGGTTCAGCCAGCGTTTGAAATATAAGCGCAAAAAAACGTGCTTTTTTACGACATCACATTAGAAACCTTTAAATTTATCAGTGTTTCTCTACTATATTATGCATTTATTATACATACAAACCTTCCTTAAGAATCACTCTATCTATTAAAAAAACCGCGTCAAAATCCGTTGCGTAGTTTTAAAGATCTAAGCATACATACGGACATACAGCGAAAGCGACTTTGTTTTATACTATGTATTGATTGAAGATTTGTATGTGTGTTAAAAACCAAAAAAAGTAGTTAGCTAAATATATAAGAAATAAAGCTAGCAATTAAATAAAATATAATGAACCGGATAATAATTCTTACCTAAATATATGAAAATATAACTAAAACTATAAAAAAAGACTAGTCTAACATCGTCGTAGTTGAGTAGTGTGATAGCATAACTACGTTGTAGAGCAATATTTACGTGTGTAATTTGTATTCTGATGTTGCTAAGCTGTGAGTAGTTAATGTACATAACTTTTTGTGGACACTTAATTAGTTTGTTTGTAATTGTCCAGGTATAAACATACCGCAAGGCTGCGTGCGCGTCTTGCTACCGTGCACGCCGTGGTGATGTCTCTCCGTCTGGGGGACTGTCCAGGGGTTTTCGGACAGTCCCTCCCTTGGCGTTGGCTCGACCAGACCTAGGTCAAGCCGGCCCCGGAGCATATGGCCTAGAGAACTCACGGGGTTTTAGTGGGTAGGCCAGTCCTGTCAGACTGGAGAGCCCCACACACGGCCGCGCCTAGCCAGCGCGGTGTCACGGTGCATAAGGTTAATTTCCCCCTAAAAAAAGGTATAAATATAGACAGGGTACACCGCAGCTGGGGACCAGCATGTTCCGCAGGGCTGCCAGTTCCTCACATTCACACCTGCAGAACATCGCACCCCAAAACTGGAGAGCGCACGCCAGAAGCCTCGTCCTCTCAGAGAGTGACGAATAGAAGAGGCAAAGACACAGCTCCCACGGCGCAACGAAGCCTGGACGGAGGACCATCCTCGTCCCCCCAATGACCCGGCAGTAGTAACTGCCGGCGCGGAGACCACTGCAGGGGGCCAACAGAGCCCCGAACAGTTCCCTTCGCCCAAATGAGCGAAGATGAATGCCCCGACGCAGCTAGGGTTCATTTCATATCTTGCACATACGTGGATGCAACGAACGCCGTAACGAACTGTGCTAGACCAGCTCATATATCTTCCCACTGAACACATCGAGTCTACCCTCAATCTAGATTGACTACACATTTACCTTTGAGCCTCTTCGCAAGTGTATGAAGATTGCGTTCACGTAGGTAATTGTACGTCCTTATGGAAGACAAAAATAGAACAAATAGATATATTGTAAGCCTCGATCACTGATGCTTTAGAATCTGGAACGGTCGAGCTTTAGAGCTTGCGAACAAAAGCCGCTAGTTACTATATATATGCCAAATTGCCATTCAGTGATTCGAGTTCAGTCGATTGATCAGTCATTCAGTAACGATTGCCTATTATATATATAGATTTATCAGTAAAGCTAAGCTGAGCTCTAAAAACGATACAGACCGTTTGAAATTTGAATTACTTCAGATTCTTTCAAATGAAGTCACTTGAAAAGTCACCGTAGAGCTTTTTCTTTAAAAATGTCATAGCTACGGTCTATTAATAGAGCTTTCGCATTTTATGAGTAAAAGATTTTGAAGAAACTTTGTTCCGTTGAATTATACTGGAAATGTTATATGAATCGTAGAATTTATGAATAATTTATAATGCGATAGTGTTTTAAGTAGTTTCTAGTGCATCTTTTATTAGGTGACGATTAATATTCGTTTTTGTGAAATCCATACTAATATTTTTAAACAAGGTAACAATATATTTTTGTCTGTTACCTTAACCCTCAAACTACTAAATTTGATAGTGAAACATGTTTTGTCATGAAAAAGGACATAGGAAGCTTTTTAGACCTAAAATTTGCAGCGATTCGTTAGGAGCGATATATAACCGAACTTTCCTCTGACAGAGTCACGGGCACAAACATGAAGAATATTAGGTTAAACGTGTGATTATTGATGTCTTACCAAGAGTTTTCATAACACCACAATAGGGTACTTCCCTCTATATTAGAAAAGATCTAAAAGCATATAACTATGATAGCTTATGCAGTAAATAGTCGGAACCATCATGTTAAGTACATAAAATAACAAAAATAATATAAAAATTAGTTTCAAAGTATTCACTTTTTTAATCTACACGTAAAACAAGAGCGAAACATAGGCCGCCATGTCGTGACGTCATAAGGTACTGTAAACTTATGCGTGTCAATGTCATTATGAATCATAGTTATAAAGCCGCAAAGAAGTTTGTAGTTTGCTTTTTTAATGTAAGAGAACGTTATAAATACGTAAGTTAAATTGAAATTGCACGTGAATCACACTATGGAAAGCAGTTTTGTAAAAGGAGATAGTACGAATTTACCAAAAATAAATGCATTAATGGTCGGAAAATTCTTTGCTGCAAATCCCGACTTTTGTTTTGCCGAGTTACGGAGTATTAAAACATCGATGTCAGTATTACTCTTTCATTATTATTCCTTTATTAGTTGTTTATATATAAAAGATAATAACTCATTTTTAAATTATGAATATAATAATATATAGCATCAAACATAGAGCTTTGTTTATTATTGACATGCCGTATTGACGTCATCGCTACAGAGTAAAAACTCGTGCGGGGCCTTCGTCAAATTACGCGCGAAATTAGTAAATATTAAATTTTAATGCAATTTTTATAGTACTCAACGAGTGTATAAAATTTTTATATTTTTAGTATATGGTTTACTGTCAGTAAACCATATACTAAAAATATAAAAATTTTCAAGATTTTGCAAGGATCAAATTAAAATTCTTTTCAAAAAAGAGATTAATTCCCTATTCAATATAAATACATATTGTTACTATAGTGAAAATATTTGATTATGTGATTCCAGTGTTAATAGGTCTGAAATCAGCTCTTAAACGTAAGGTCTGTGTTGGAAATTTATTTGCTACTTGTGTTTGTCGTACATACACTGGACTACGCATTCCCGTACGTCTGTGTAAATGCGAATTAGCATTCATAAGTGTTATAACCGTGGGATAGCCATGCTTCGGCACGAATTGGGCCGGTTCGACCGGAGTGATAACACGGCCTCACAGAAAACCGGCGTGAAATAGCGATTGCGCTGTGTTTCGCCGAGTGAGTGAGGGTCCCGGAGGCCCAACCCCCCCTTCCCCCCTTATTCCCTTTGAAAAGGCCGGCAACGCATCTGTGACTCCTCTGGTGATGCCGATGTTCATGGGCCACGGTTATTGCTTACCATCAGGTGATCCGTTTGCTCATCTGCTGCCCTATCCTATAAAAAAAAATAACTCTGTAATGTTTTTTTTTTATTATTTAATGATAAGTACAAAAAAGCAGGTTACAGCCAATAAATAACAAAAATAATCTATACCGAACCTTAAAAGCTAGGTTGAAACCCAATATATGTACATTCTACTAATTATATTATTAGCGTGCAGCAAATATATAACTGTCAAGTTGATATGTTGGAATAACAAACCTTAATTTCGGAATAACAAAGGATAAACAAAACAAAACATAGATAATAGACTATAAGTTACCTTAAATTATTAGACAATAAATTCTTTCGAATATGTCAAAGCAAATTTAAAATAGGCTTGTTATAAATATTAAATGATAATTAATACAATAAAATCTAATTATGTGTACGTAATTATTAGTAATTTGTATTTGTTTGAAATACGAGTAGTTTGTTTTTATTTTATTTTGTACATTAAAAATAATTTGAAGCAAATCGGTAGTTGTGTGTGTGCGTTTTTGTTTATGTGTTTGTGTGTGCGTTGTTGTGCTTATAACAATGATCCTGCGCTGCCAGCGTTCACAGCCCTCCAACCTCCCTCGTCCGCCAGCATTGCCGCAATCAATGCCGGCGGAGACAGATCTCGCCCGATCTCTGCGACCAAGACTCGGCGCTCGGAGGCCCACGCGGGGCACTCCGCCAGCGTGTGCTGGGCCGAGTCGAGGTCGGATGCGCAGTGGTGGCAATGTGTCGATCCCTCCCGTCCTATTCGACACAGATACTCACCGAAGCAGCCGTGCCCTGGGAGTATCTGAGTCAGCTTCGAGGTGCGGGAGTACAGCACCGACGGCCCGCTAGCGCGCGCAGCTCCATAATTCGAGTTGCGTCGGTGCCACTCCTAGACATTTCGTGCATGGGTTCCGGGGCGTTCCCCCCATCGCTCCCCCGGTCGACACGCCGCGACGCATACGTCGCCGTACGCGGAGAGTATCCCAGAACCGCCGCCGTCTCGTACGAGATGGTACGGTAGCCTCGTACGATTCATTTGGCTATTATCCGCTGCAGGCTCCGTAGCAGAGCTCTGCAGCAACGCGCCCTGTCCAATGTCTCTTCAGGCTCGCAATTCTTCGGGCCATGTGGGTGACTCTGGTTCTTCTGCGAATTTCATCATTTCTGATACGATTACTTGGAGAAACTCCGTCAGACATTTGAGCTATCTCTGGCAAGTCTCCGAATGCGTTCAATCACCGGCCGCGCGGTATTAGCCGATTAATCGCCGGAACAGTGGCCGCTGTCGCCGGACGTTTAATCAAGGCCGGGATTGAAAGCAGCTACAGATTCACTATCACTTTCTCCGGCATCGGAAAGCTTTCATTCAGCAACTACATATATGCATTTGTGTTATCTACACAGGATTAGCTCTACATTTTGTAGAGTCGACTACGACGGCCTTCGTAGTCGAGTGGTATACCCGTAATTCACGGTTTTCAAGGTGTCACCATCTCTGAGGTCCCGGGTTTGAGTCCCGGTGGGGGCAGATGTTTGTCCCTTAGTTATTGATATATATATACAATATATGTATGTCGATTTGTTACCCTAGAACCCATAACATAATACTTACAGAGCTTGCTTTGCTTAGCTAATTGGTGTAAATATAAAAAATATTATTTAGTAATTTTCAAGTAAATTATATATGTTCAGACACATATACGATTTCCCTGACTGGTCAGGCAGAGATATAATTATCTTCTCACATTTTGCTTATTTTAAATGATACAATTCACCATTAGAAGACTTCATTATCCTTGATTAACATTATATTGTAGCGCAATATAATTTTAACCGCGGGAAGATATCTATTTGCCGTTTGTGCAAATTCAAGGTAGGGCGCTCGTTTATATACGAAATCAAAATCAAAAATTTATTCTTCAAATTAGATTTTTACAATCATTTTTGCACGTCAATGTTTCTACGCCACATTCACAAGTCTTCGGGGGGAGACCTTGTACTGGAAAGTACTAGCAAGAAAACTAGCAAGGGTACACTGAGGAAAAATATAGCTAACAAAGCCACAATAAAAACGTTGTCAATATTTTTTTGTATTTGCATCAAAATACATAGGTAAAGAATATAAATTAATTTATCTATGGCCACAAAGTTTTTATTGTCAAACTTTTATGAATCTGTGGACAATACGTTATTTGTCATTTTATTTTTAAGTTATAGTATTATTAACACTGTCGCAACTTTACGTTGTCAACGATTTCATATTTTGTCGATCTATCAAAATTTAAAATTGTTTGATTCACAAAAGAAAATATAGCAAAGTGCCTTTTGTGCTGAGATACATTTTTAATTATTAACTTTGGCGTATTGACAAAGTAAGTGGCATGAATTGGCGGCGGGGGGAGCTAATGATTTAACGAACTTTGTCAGTTTGTATCGAAGTTATTATGATTTTGTTTCATTTGCCTGTGATCGTTGAGCGCGTGTGAATATTCTTTCGTTTTAGCGGTTTAAACACCTGACAGGATTACAATAAATTGCTATAATTCCTTTGGTGGACCAAATCAGTATACCGGTACCGGTTACGTGCTACGAATCAAAAATCACATAGGTTTTTAACCACTGAGAACTATTTTAATGAGTGACAATTGCGAGATATTCAATATGGACGACGAGGCCTAAAGGTATTATATATATAATGCCGGACTTAGTCATCTGACAAATAAAATGTTGGGTAAGTACCACCCTTGTTATCCTGTTACCCATAAGGTTTGCTTACCTCAGCGGTCCTAACCCTAAATTATTTGCGAATATGTCCTCTGAGCAAACTTTCCAACCTGAGCAAAGAAACTTACGTTAAAAGGTAGATTTGTAACCTTCTGCAACTACTTTTCAAAATCAGTCAAAATGTATAATCAAGTGCAGGTCTAGTACCTGCACTTGATTATACATTTTAAGTTAGTAGTTAGCATTTTTAGTTTAGTAGTAAGTCATTCGAAGTGTAAATTATATGCAAATTGTCTATAAGTATTTTTCCCATTGTATGTCTCATGAGCAGAATCAATGTCATTAACAGTATGATACCTATGTGTAAAACTTAGTTTTTGCTGGTAAAAATTTGACCACCCCAGACAAACACTTTTCCACCATCTACAAGGCTGCTCTATACATTAAGGGGGGGGCCTTTCTGATTCTGAATAGTTAGGCCAGCCTCCCTCACAGCAAAAATGCTGGAAGCGCTTAACGCCTAGACTAACCAATATTATGCAGTTACAACTTTTACACTATCATTTATTATAAGGTTTTAGTGCAGTAGGTAATATATAACTTGGTAGCAACTGTTTTCCACTAAAGTTTTATAAAGTGGTATGACACAATAATATCATGAGTATAATATTCATGCCATAGTCATACTTTGCTGTTCTGCGTAGTAGGTTTTATCATTGATTTTGTTAATTTCAGAAGAAAACATGACGCTTGACTTCCTCCTTCAAGCAAATGGCGACGAACTAGCGCTCTTAACCACAAAGTAGTGGATAAAATTAAGTTACGATGTGCCATGTGAAAAATATGTTAAAGAATATGTTTGTATGTTAATATATGCATAGACTTTAGAAGTTGTGATTTGAAGGCATTTGTCTCTGTTAGTTTTAAGGATAGGTAATACATAAAGACTGTCGTGCATAATTCGTATAAGCCATTACTAAACTTAAAAGGAGAAAACCATTTTAATAGCTATATATATATGTTTTATATTAATTTTTATTGTAAATTATTAAGAATAGTGGTGATGTGCAAACTTGAAACCTAACAATTAATTTGCTTACAGGCTAAAATTTACATAAAGAAAAAAATGTCTGCATTTTTCTTTTTTTTTTCTCTGCTTAAAAAGCAAAGTCTAAAACACAAACCAATATGTATTATGTTAATAAATATTGTTAATAAATATTATTGGTTAGTATAAGGTGGTTTTATATGGCAATAAAAATAATTAACTATGATTATGTTTTCTTTAAATTTTCTGAACTCTGACCCAATGAAAATTCACTGCCACTAATAATAGAATGTCTCCTAAGTAGGTCACATTTTGAATCCTTTTTATATTTTTGCGTTGGTGTCAGCTTCTCCAGTATACCCACCTTTTTGCTACTCTGACAAAGGTAGTGCACTCTTCTGAACCTCTTATACAGGTAATTTGTAAGACGTTGGCTTTAATTCAAAATAATAATCTACTGATAATTAGTAGTGCATACCCCAAATATGAAGCAAATCGGTTGACCTTAAATATTTGCTGTTCTGTACATTTTGGATACGTTACACTTGTATGGAACAGAAAATGTTTTAAGGTCTACTACGATTTGCCTCTTAATTGGGGCATGCATTATTAATCATCAGTAGATTATTATTTAAAATTAAAGCCAACGTCTTACAAATCAGTTTCAGAAGCGTGTGCTTCCTTTGTTAGGGTAGCAAGGTTGGTATACTGGAGTAGTTGACTGTTTTGGCCATATTGACAAAACAGAAAGTCACCTTAGTAGCAAGTAAAATTGTTAAAACAACAAAATAAAATTTTGCTCTTCTCACAAAGTTAATAAAAATTGTATTTGTAACAACGTTTAACATTGCTAATAAATGTTGTTATAATCACAATAAACATCTGACAATAAAAACTTTGTATCTATATCAATTTGCTTTAAACGGTTGTGTGGGGTTAAAGTTTTTTTGATACAATGACAATAATTTTCTCTCAGTGTTAATTTTCTCCCTTAGGTATTTTACAGAATCGTCAATAAATAGTCTAAACTAATTTTCTTTACCAAGTACATGGCACAATTAATCTCTTTAGGGGGCTCTGAAGTTTTGGGTGAAAATCCTGGTTCACAGCTGAATCGGCTGAAACTGGGATATGTTATTCTCCTTGACGAGCTGATCTGATCTGATGAATAATCTAATACAGACTCATCTCTAGCCCCAAAAGCGCAAATAATTCAAGTGTAAAGTCTCCGATGATTTCTATAATAAAAATATCTAACACAACTTACTGAGCCTGAATCAGTTCAAGAAGAAATAATCGTTGACAGTTGGTACAACTTCAGAGCCCCCTAGCGGCGATTTTTGTCGTAAACTCGTCCAGGAGAACAATACTATCGAAAATTTGGAGTCGATTGCCGCTCGCCAAACTGCCATACTCATATTAACTGCGCCATGTACTTTAAACAAATTCATATTATATTTATGAAGACTATAGTTTCATTATGTTATTTATTGCCGTAAAAATATTTGGCAAGGTAACATTTGAGTCACTAAAATTAAACCCAACCTTTAACAGTATAATAACCTTTTTTTATTATAAGCTAATATAAAAAAGAAATATAAAGCTACTAGCTTCCGCCCGCGGCTTTGCCCGCGTGAAATTAGTTTTTTCAATCTTGGTATCCTAACTTTCAACCGTTATTTCACCCCCTAGCTGGTCGAAATTTCAAAAATGCTAGAACAAATGTTTAATGATTTTTTTTTATATGCGCGGCAGATGACCTCCTCCCGTTTGATGTTAAGCGGTGAAAGAGGCCCAAATGAGATGACAGATTCCTATCTGTCATCTCATTTGGGCCTCGATAGTGACTTCACTCCAGTCTCCTACCTGTCCTATCCCTGCCGGCCCAAAAGATGCCTTTTCACGCCTCTTTTGAAGGAACCCGTGTTGTAGGATTCCAAGTGCGGGAAGTACGGCAGAAGAAAGAATATTGGAATTTCTTAGTGCGGTGTGGAATGGGGGACGTAGTGTACGGATGACTCCGAAGACTCTTACGTGTGTTTCTATAAAGGAAAGGAGAGGGAGGGATAAGGCTAAAGAGTTCTTCAGAGCATTCCCCATGAAACATCCGATAGAAGGCGCTAAGAGAGGCGATATCACGACGAAGTTGTAGAGGTTCGAGGGTGTTGGTTGCCTCTACATCGCCGATTATGCGGATTGCGCGCCGCTGCAATCTGTCCAGAGCTTCGAGAAGGTATTGAGCGGAGCCGTCCCATAGGTGCGAGCAATATTCCACGCAGGACCTGACCTGAGTTTTATAAAGCTTTCTTATCAAGTGCTTAAATATAAAGTTTCATAGTTTTATCTTTTAAAATTAAGATATCCCATACAAACTTTCAACCTCTATTTCAACCCCTCCATCCCTTTTTTTTTTAAATAAAAGTAGCCTATGTTCTGTCTCAAGGTCTAAAGGTTGTCTGTACCAAATTTCAACAAAATCGGTTGCGAGGTTTAAGCGGGAAAGCGTAACAGACAGACGGAAAGAGTTACTTTCGCATTTATAATATTAGTTGGGATATTAAGTGATCAATCGATTTTTTCCAAATGTCACTGAAGCCGCATTCTTAAAAACTTCCCCAAAATACGATGCTAAAACCAGTGTCGATATTTTCGGCCGGCACAATCGATATTCTCTTTAACGAAATTTAATCTTCGTTCCGTTGTCAATAAAGCTTTTCCGTGTGGAGCTACAATTGAAATATTGAACATCTATTCTCGGATTCGAAACAACGAGAAAACAGGAGCTAACGACGTTACTGTATAGACTCCAGTATGTGTTACACTGGTGGGCTGGAGTGGGGGAAGTGCATTCTAGTGTTTGCTGTTTCCAGTGATGCTGCATTTTTTATGAGTTTTGTGTCCGAAACAAGCTTCTGAGACGGTTCAGGTGAATGCGAATTGCGTATTTTTTTGGCGATGTTCCTAATAAGTTAGATGGCAATTAAATATGACTGCTTTTATTATATAATTATCTAATTTGAGCAATTTTCGTGTCATAAAGGTATGTCCAAAAAGATATAACATTTTTAAATCTCTTAATTATTTTTTGTAATGTTTTCTATATGATTCGAATAAATCAAATATAACATTTTTCTAATGTAGAGTGTATACCAATAAGCAATCCATACTAATATTGTAAATGGGAAAGTGTGTCTGTCCGTTTGTCCGTCTTTCACGGCAAAACGGAGCGACGAATTGACGTGATTTTTATGTGGAGATAGTTGAATGGATGAAGAGTAACATAGGCTACTTTTTATCCCAGAAAAATCGACAGATCCCACGGGATGCGCAATAAAGGCTTCGCTCAAAAACTACAGCACAGATTTTCATGCGGTTTTCATCAATAGATAGAGTGATTCTTGAGCAAGGTTTTGCGATATTTTTTATCTCGGAAAAACGGATAGTCTGACGGGAAGCGCGATAAAACCTTCACGCCATAAACCGACTTCCGCGCATATGTAGCCACGGGCAAAAGCTCTATAGACCCAATCCCGAAATCCACGCGCGCGAAGCTGCGAGCAGAAAGCTAGTAGTTCATAAAACACGTATTTTATTTAATTATTGTATAATATACTTATGACAGCGCGTTAAGCTATCCAAAACTTTTTAAATTCTTTAACCGTTTTTCAACTTACAATTATTTTAAAATACATGTTTTTGTTACCGTTATGTGCTAGCATCTGTACACAAAAATGTTTCTGTTAATTAAACAGAAATATTAAAACGAATAAATTTATATAACTGTTCTATGTTATATTGTTTGTATTATTATTGTTATTAGAGGAGAGGCTGCGAATCTTCATGGCAGTATGTAACTAAGCGCCGCGGAATGAAATACCGATTAAACTCAGCCTTATGCCTAGATAATAAGAGCCTTTTATGAGAGAGAGACGATGTGGATCTTAATTGTCAAATTTGGGTATTTAATAAGTGTCCATTATGTTTAGGTAGTCAAAACTATATCTGGGACGCCGAGGTGAATACGTGCGCCCAAGGTATTTGTGGGACGTATTAACGTCTCGGTAATGCGGCCCAACATGCATTTTTAGGACTTATTACCGCAACGGTAATGCGGTCCAAAATGCCGAACTGTTTCGGCGTTAATGACGCTTAACGGGAGTTAGTCTGTCCCAATGTCATTTGCGCAGAAACATCACAGCCTACCGGGAAATACAGTTTCCGTTCGGTTTATTATCATGTGTGCTATTTTTGCTTAACAGTTTTCACTGTTTAAAATAATTTAATTAATTATATCGTTTCATAAAATTATCATTTTGATTCACTTCTTGTATCTGTTATATATTATCTAACCATTTTTCTTATAAATGCATGATATCTATACAAATTTTTCCACCCGTATGCTGTAATTGGAAATCACCTTTATATAATACTAGCGACCCGCCCCGGCTTCGCACGGGTGCAGTGAAAAAATGGTTATGGTGGGTTATCCCTAAGAGATAGACATATACCATCGCGGACTTTTTTGTGGATTTTTGTAAGTTGTACAATACTGTAGTACATTATTTTGGTCTATCTCGTAGGGTTCAGCCAGCGTTTGCAATATAAGCGCAAAAAAAACGTGCTTATTTACGACATCACATTAGAAACCTTTAAATTTATCAGTGTTTCTCTACTATATTATGCATTTATTATACATACAAACCTTCCTTAACAATCACTCTATCTATTAAAAAAAACCGCGTCAAAATCCGTTGCGTAGTTTTAAAGATCTAAGCATACATACGGACATACAGCGAAAGCGACTTTGTTTTATACTATGTATTGATTGATACTATGTATTGATTGATAAAAATATTTGAAAATAACTATAGAGGTAACATCGTTTCTGTTTAATAAACCCATATTAAACAGAAACGATGGAGGGTCAATTAGACCTCACGACGCTCTGCAGGAAAGTCTTCTATGTGCCAAGATGACCTCTTGACGCACCAGCTAGAAAGTACACTGAAAAATGTTATGCAGCGAACGTGCTAATGTCTTTGAGCGGGTAATTGAATACTCGTAGTAGGGAGGCCATTACAAACACGTTTCCCAAACATTATTCTATAAATAATACATGCAGTAAAAATTTCAATGGAAACTTCAGCAGTGCCGGAAATGGAGTACGCATATTTTTCACTCTAAGCGTTGCCGTCCGTAGAACAAACATATTCGGAAATCCCTCGCAAAGCTTCAGCTCGAGTCCAAAAGAAGAATTGCCTGGCTCAAATTACTCGCTCGCAAAGGCCTCGATGAATATGCTAACGCAGCCTTTGGAGTACAGTGTATCATATAACACTGGAGTACAGTGTATTACTATATAGTCCGTTTCAACACTATAAGCAGCCGAAAAATTATCTAAATCAGTTGTTATAAAAATCGAATAATATTTCTGTAGTCTATTATAACGCCTCTTTCATGTGAGGATAGGCAGAGATAACAGTTTTCCGTTTGCTACGATCCTGACGTACTTCTCTAGCTTCCTCTACCTTCATTAATACTCGTCGGTTACAGATACTCTAGACCTGACCTTCCTTCAGTATGTAACCTAGTTGGTCTAAGTATGTTCGTCCACGTCATCCGCTACCAACTGGCCCATTCATATTTGCATTATAATTTTATTTCGTCAGTTGTCATCTAAGTATTCACTCCTCAATTTTTGTCACAAAATCTTCTTTCACACCGCACATTCTTCTTTGTATTTTTTACTAGCTTTCTGCCCGCGGCTCCGCCCGTGTGGATTTCGAGATTGGGTCTGTAGATGGTTTCGCCGGCGGGCGCGAGGAAGTTGCGACTGCTATGGGGACCCGGGATGGACCACGCCCCTTCCGTGGCCGGGGGGCGTCGTCGGTGGAGGAGACCGGGGGAGATAGTAGCTTCCCCCGAGGAGGGCTCCCCTCTAGGCAGGGGAGCGGAGGCTGGGGGTTCCCGGAAGTGGCTTTATGTTCCCGGGGGCTCCCTACACGCCTAAGGAAGGCCATCCCTGAGGTTTTTAGTGGGTAGGCCTCCCCCTTCTGGGGAGGAGAGCCCCACATAACCGCCGGCTCGCCACAGCCGGGGTATGCAATTTAATGCATTTTCCTCAGGGGAACAAAAAAAAAAAAAGGGGTCTGTAGATGGTGAAGGTTCATACCTTTTGGCCACGGCTACATAAGCGCGGAAGTGGGTTTATGGCGCGAAGGTTTTATCGCGCTTTCCATGGGACTATCCGTTTTACCGAGATAAAAAATACCGCAAAACCTTGCTCAAGAATCACTCTATCTATTGATGAAAAACGCATGAAAATCTGTGCAGTAGTTTTTGAGCGAAGCCTTTATTGCGCATCCCGTGGGACCTGTGGATTTTTCCGGGATAAAAAGTACCCTATTATTTAATCGGGACTTTTATCTTTACGTCTGCAAAATTTCAAAGCAATCTGTTCAGTAGTTAAGGCGTGAAAGCGGAACAAACAATCAAACTCACTTTCCGATTTATAATATTACTCGTAGTAAGGATTAACTTGGTTAGCGTAAATATTGATTCTAGAAATTGTGTCATTTCAAATAGATACGAATAAAAATTATTTTTATTATTTTAACAAGAAGTGCTTAGGATTTCATATAACTAAGTAATATAACAAAGGAGAAAGAAATCATAGTACACTTACATACGGACTACATCATCAGGCTCTGGAGCCAGCCAGTAGGCCTGTGGTGAGGAACAGGAGGCAGCACAATAGCTCCATTGTAGGTCGAAGCGCCATGGGTCTGGAAAGTCGCTTCACATCTAAGATAAAGATAGGATTTTATAGATGGAGGTCCAAATTTATTTTCTACTAGCTATAGCTAGCCCACGACTTCGTCCGCGTGGAATCGTAATTTTATGTAGCATTTTTAATGATTGAGAGTGTTATAAGCGTAAGAGTAGACAAATATAATCAAAAAGCTTCGAACTACTGAGATATCGGGAGTTACACGTGTTATTGTGTGGCAACCATAAAAGATAGTCATATGCTGTATGTATGGATATTTTTTATAAAATTTTAGAATAACATTTCCGTCATACATGATTTCTGTGTAGCTTTAACCATTAAGGTTAAATACGTGACGGAAGCTTTAAAAATGGAGTATCTTCTCCCGTTTTCCCAACATTTACCTTCACTGCTTTGCTCTTATTGATTGTATCGTGATACTATACCAGCTCAGCAATGAAAAATAATTGTACCAAGCTTCGCTAAAATCCGTTGCGTAGTTTTTGTTTCTATAACGGTTATACAGACAGATAATTTCACTGATTGCATTTTTGGCATCAGTGTCGATTCCTAATCACCACCCACCCCCTTTTTTTTTGTTGCGAGGGGAAAATGCACCTTATGCCCCTTGTCACCGCGCTGGCTAGGCGCGGCCGTGAGTGGGGCTCTCCGGTAGAGGACCGGCCTACCCACTAAAAACCCCCCGGTGTCCTTCCAGCCCATATCGGGGCGCGTGGCGGGGTGGGCTTTCCCGATTCTACTACTTCTACCGCCACACACAGTTTTGCAACACACGCAAAAAAACGTGCTTATTTACGACATCACATTAGAAACCTTTAAATTTATAATAATAATAATAAACACTTTATTGCACATAAACATAAAATACAAATATAAGACGATATATACTAACAAATATAAGACGACAATTAGGCGGCCTTATTGCTAAAAAGCAATCTCTTCCAGGCAACCAAGGGGAAAAAATACATTAATAGAATATTCAGAACAGGGGAAGGGTGCAAAAATAAAAGTAAGGGAATGTTTGTGTGATACGGAAAGGACAAGAATAGGCATAATAGCAACTAAGCTAAGGATTAGACAAGGTTTTTAAATGACTCCAGCGTTCGTGCTCTCCCAATTCTCTCTGGCAGGGAGTTCCATAAACGGACTGCGGAACAAGGAAAAGAATGATGCAGAAAACGAGTAGTGTGGTTCGGAATATTAAGTGACAAATCGAAATTAGATCGTAAAGTACGACATGAAGTAGAGGAGCTAAAGGTGAAAAGAGATTTAAGATAAGGTGGAGATAATGGATTAAATAAAATATTATAAAGAAGGGTCAAAATATGCAGGTCTCTACGCTGTCGAATCGGGAGCCAGTTGAGTTGAACACGATAGAAAGAAACATGGTCAAATTTTCGTAAATTATATATAAATCTAATAGCTACGTTTTGTAGACGCTCCAGCTTGTCAAGAAGCTCCTCGGAAAGATCCAGCCAGGCGACATCAGCATAATCCAGAAGTGAAAGTAAAAGTGACTGCGCTAAGGTAATTTTAGTTTGTATTGGGAGAAAGTGGCGTAATCTGTTGAGTGATCCATTCGCAGCAAACAGTTTTTTGCGAACTGCCTCAACCTATATACGCCATGAAAGGCACTGATCGATTTATCAGTGTTTCTCTACTATATTATGCATGTATGATACATAAAACCGTATCGAAATCCGTTGCGTAGTTTTAAAGATCTAAGCAGCGTCGGTGGCGCTGTGGTCTCGGCACTGGTTTGCGCGCCGCATAGAATCGGGAGGCCCGCGATCTAATCCCCACCGTGTACCAATGTGTTTTTCGTTCCGAATTTCATATGTACATTTAGCCGACGCTCCTACGGCGAAGGAAAACATCGTGAGGAAACCTGCGTACATCTGCGAAGCGATTCAAAGGTGTACGTAGCCAACCCGCACTAAGCCAGCGTGCTTGACTAAGGCCTAATCGCCCTAACGTAGTTAGGGTAGGCTCGAGCCCCTCGGTGGGGACGTATATGAGCTGTGATGAAGGGACAGACAGACGGCGGATGGCAAGTATGTGTTATTAATGTAATGACGATGATTAATATAATGTCGTAAATCAAAATGTGGCTGAATATCTGCTATATTTGTTTTTATAATATTTAATTGATTCCCCATAAAACAAGACCCACAAGAGAGATTTATTCTTTCTTTTTCATTCTATTTTGAGCTCCGGGCTTAAGGATAAACACAGTGACAGAATGTTAAGTTTTGTTATACATTAATTGTATTTAAGATCTCAAGTTTATAATTAAAATAATAGTTCTCTATGGATCCTATCACGGCTAACCCCTATTCGTTTATAATAGTATATAAGGTATATAATAGGTTAATAAGTATAAAAGAATGTTTGACTCATAATGTTTTTGAATAAGCCGGCTTAATCTACGATGTATGACTTTATTTAAATACTAGCTTTCTGCCCGCGCTTCGCCTGCGTGGATTTCGGGATTGGATCTACAAAGGGTTAAGGGTCATAGCTTTTGCCCACGGCTACATATGCGCGGAAGTCGGTTTATGGCGCGAAGGTTTCATCGCGCTTCCCGTGGGACTATCCGTTTTTCCGAGATAAAAATACCGCAAAACCTTGCTCAAGAATCACTCTATCTACTGCTGAAAACCGCATGAAGATCTGTGCAGTAGTTTTTGAGCGAAGCCTTTATTGCGCATCCCGTGGGATCTGTCGATTTTTCCGGGATAAAAAGTAGCCTATGTTACTCAGGGATAATTTAGCTTTCCAAAGGTGAAAGAATTTTTGAAATCGGTCCAGTAGTTTCGGAGCCTATTCATTACAACAAACAAACAAACAAATCTTTCCTCTTTATAATATTATATTAGTATAGAAAAGAATAAAAAAAAAAAAGATCTATACATACATCCTCATATATGATCCGGTTGTATTGAATAACAGCTCGGAGTCCACCAAGCAGACTCAATTGATTTACCCTCTCAAATGAGCAGGAGGCTTAAACAGTCGGGTACGTGCTGGGTCGAGCGAAGCCACGGAAATGACGTAATTAAATACCCCTCAGCGACCCTGTGTTTCGGAACATTTTGAATTCCTTTTATACTACGTAGTGCTGTTAAGACTATGTTGAAATATTATTTTACAGTCAAAATCAAAATTATCTTTATTAAAATATGACTTTATAGAAAGCTCTTTTGAATCGTCCAATTTTTTTCCCTACCTATTCAGGACGTATTTTTTAGCTGATAAGAAGAATGAGCGCAAGAAACTTATCAGCTTTATCAAAAGTAATAACAACATTTACAATAAATTATGTCGTTATCATACAATGAACATATGTGTTTACAATTTATACGGGAAAATCATTGACTTTGTAATAGCCCTTACTCATTAGCGTCTTATTAACATGTACCTTGAACTTATGGAAAGGCTTAGTAAATACTGCTACAGTTCCACGACATAAATGCTCGTATTATCCAGAGATTAGTACATAATACAGAAGGTGCAGTAAATATCAGACTTGAACAATGAAGAATGCTGGGAACATTTATAATGCATGGTCTGGTCGTACATAAACACGGCCCGGATACATTACGCTGGATTGGTCGGCCGCCGGTTCCGGTCAGTGCGCGCCTGCATATATCACGTCTTGAAGACACTCATATTTATTATGCTGTCACGCTGTAACTGTAATCACGTTGTGTTGTAATTGTATTAAGTTGACATACTGGACAATTTAACTATTGCCTTGTTGTAATATCGAATTCACTTGATTTTTGCTTCTTCTTTCTGCTGTCCTGTTCCCAATTTTATTTGGGATCGGCGAAACACGTCATTTCTCGCCATTTCACGCACTCCCTTCTTCAACTTTTTCTCTTGCGCAAATAAGACTGAGCTATGGACTTTTGACATGAAACGTCTTTAAAATCGCGCCGAAACATACGGGTATCAGGTTTAAAAAGTGGACCGTAACGAAAAGGTCTATATCATCGCACTTTAATAATTAAAAAACTATTAGTCTTAGAAACAAAAATGTGGTGTGAATATTTCTCTTATATAGTCAGCTCGCTGTTGTGACATTGAGTTTTTTTATTAAAATATTTAAAACACCATCAATATTGTTTTTATTTCAATCTTTTACTTTAAAACCGATTCCATAACAGACGTTTCACGTTAAAACCAACGGCCGTATGCCCCGGCACAGCCCCACCCGATTTTTTTTATGCTGCTACAGCACACATAAACCTCAATGATTCTGTATGGCGGCATACTTCTTTCAATCACAATCTTACACAATCTTATTACTGAGCTCAACGGGAAGTTGGATCTCATCTCCGAATGGGGCTCCAGCAATCTCGTTGAGTTCAATGCTAAGAAAACTCAGGTGTGCGCGTTCTCGGCTAAAAAGTCACCTTTCCTCCCCCTTCCCTGTCTTCAGGGCGCTACTCTTCCCGCCCAGAGCATCATCACCTTGCTTGGTATGAACATTCGCTGCGATCTGAATACCAGAGACTACATAGAGTCCGTCATAACCACTGCCTCAAGGAAACTCGGTGTCCTGAACAAGGTGCGACGGTATTTTACCCCGGACCAACTCTGCCTGCTTTATAAAACTCAGGTCAGGTCCTGTGTGGAATATTGCTCGCACCTATGGGACGGCTCCGCTCAATACCTTCTCGAAGCTCTGGACAGATTGCAGCGGCGCGCAATCCGCATAATCGGCGATGTAGAGGCAACCAACACCCTCGAGCCTCTACAACTTCGTCGTGATATCGCCTCTCTTAGCGCCTTCTATTGGATGTTTCATGGGGAATGCTCTGAAGAACTCTTTAGCCTTATCCCTCCCTCTCCTTTCCTTTATAGAAACACACGTAAGGGTCTTCGGAGCCATCCGTACACTACGTCCCCCATTCCACACCGCACTAAGAAATTCCAAGATTCCTTCTTCTGCCGTACTTCCCGCACTTGGAATTCTCTGTCTGCGTATGTGTTTCCTACATCCTACAACATGGGTTCCTTCAAAAGAGGCGTGAAAAGGCATTTTTTGGGCCGGCAGGGATAGGACAGGTAGGAGAGTGGAGTGAAGTCACTATCCTATCTGTCATCTCATTTGGGCCTCTTTCACCGCTTAACATCAGGCGGGAGGAGGTCATCTGCCGCGCCTAGCATATAAAAAAAAATACTGTTTCCCTCTCTTATGTTGGGAAGTGATTACTGGGTGTTGCAAAAGAAGAATTAAAAGAATGTTCATTCAGTAGCAATGATAGCTTTGAGGTGAATAGTTGGAGTGACGATGAATGATAAATTGAGAATGGTGTGATAAGGGAAATGTGTGATGTGAAAAAAATATAGTGATAAAAGTAGGCGACGACCTAGATGAACATATTTGGTTACAAAGGATATTGTTTTTTGCTGATTCCGCGCAGTTGATGATGACTTGTCCAACAAGCAGACAAGGTCGACACGTGTTTCGTCTCTCAGCGAGACATCTTCAGGATCTGTTGCCCGCTCGGTGACTCACGAGCGGCTAGAGTAGTATATGGGAGGCTATAGTCTCCTGTGAAAATGTTTTTTCTCAGAATGATGCAGCGGAGAGGGAGCGGGAAAACGTCCCTTACGCCACTCCAATTCGATTAATAGCCTCTCAATGATAGCCTCTATGTCCACAGTAAACCCCCAGAGGCGTTAATACCCGACCCGTAGTTGGGCGGGTTGTCCAAGGGTGATCTGGAGAAATCGGCTTCTACGCAACGGGTCGCGGGTTCAATTCCCGCACGGGATAGATATTTTGTATGACACATAAATTTGTTCCGGTCTGGCTGATTGTGCATGTGAGATTTCTGTTTGTGACTGCACCCACGACACAGGATAAAAATCCTAGTATAGGGCGATGTTTTTAAATAAAAAAAAAAAAAATTATAACACACCAATTAGCCTAGTCCCAATTAAGCTCTGTAAGGCTTGTGCTATGGGATCTTGGGTAACGGATAGACATACATATATTATACATATATAAATATTTTTTATAGAAATATATGTCAAAACAACCATGAAACCATAAATGCTCGTATTTATCACACAAACATCTGCCCCCACCGGGATTCGAACCCGTGACCTCAGAGATGGTGACACCTTGAAACCGGGTACTATCCACTCGACTATGGAGATCGTCAATAATAATAAGACCAAAATTAATTAGTCATTGACAGGTACAGTGTGTAACAGCATTCCACCTCGTTAAAAAAAGGGTTTTGGATAGATATACATATATAAATATTTTTGATACAAATATATATTAACATGACTAAGCTACAAATGCTCGCTGTTTCATCACACAAACATCAATCACTACCGGGATTCGACTCCAAAACCTCGGGATTTGCGAAACCTTGAAACCGGTGCACAAATAACTCGACTCCGGAGAAGAGTTCATATAAAAAAAAAACACAAATAATCAGCGAGTACTGTAAGGCCTTTTTCCCTCAGGAGAGGAGGCTGAGAATCCTCATGGATACCAACGCAACAGGCAAGCAGGGATGCGGTGATTATGTCGGACTCCTGGTGAATCGAGGCGGCTCGACCCACCAGACCTACCGACTAAACTCAGCCTAGCCTTGGCCCTAATGGCCCTACGGCTTGAATGGAGTGGACTGTAAGGCCACTTGTTGGTAAATAATAAAGTCACATCATGTATCCCACTCGCGAAGCGCTGCCGTATCCCCATAATAATAAAATAAATCGCCCGTCAAATTATATCGCATCACGCGCTCAGCTGTCCGCATTAACCCGCGCGTTCGCCGGCCTGTTAACAACACTGTGTACACAACTGTCGGAAAACACTGGCATCACGGAATCTCTATACTGGTTACATTCCTTTACGCTACATTAAAGCGAGACGGAACTCTCTGAATCGGTGATCTCAGAGTTACGAATTGAGAGCCAGCACTAGTTACAGATACACCCATAACTCGGTGGTGCTCTGGAGACCAATTTTTGAATTACGAATGCGATTTCGAAATCACCGCTGACTAAATAGTCAGCGGTGACTTTGAGGTCACGGATTCCTAAACATCCAATTTTTGAAAGTCGATCGCAGAGCTGCCAACATAGATAAACAACACACATAAGAGTTCGGTTCCACGCAGAATGTAGCCGCTGCCGGTTTTGCTGGCTTCTCCATTGTGGTTATATATTTATATAACCACAATATATGTATAATATGTTCTCTAAACAAAACACAGATAACATTACCACAAGTATGACTTGATTACGAGTGGGTAAGGGCACTCGTAATGAAATCACATCCGTGACTCAGGTAGTCACATAAGTGACATTCGAAAATACGAATTATTGAAAATTGGTGATTATTAGTCACATCGGTGATTTCGAAGTCGCATTCGTAATTCAAAAATAGGTCTCCTGGTCTCAAAACTGGTCAAAATCAAAATTAGATTAACTTTATTTAAATATGACTTTATAGAAAGCTTTTTTAAATAGTCCAAATTGTTTTTTTTCCTATCACACATACAGGACGTATTTTAAGAATGGGCGCAAGAAACTTATCAGCTTTATCAAAAGTAATAACAACATTTACAATAAAATATGACGCTAATATACAACGTTCATATGTGTTTACAATTTATACGAGAAAACAAATATTTACACTTTAGAATGTAATGATTTCAAATTAACACCAAGAATTGGCATCATTTAAACAATCATTGACTTTGTAATAGCCCTTACACATTAGCGTCTTTTTAACATGTACCTTGAACTTATGAAGAGGCAATTCAGCTACACTATGTGGAATCTTGTTATAAAACTTTATACATTTGCCCAAAAACGAACGTCTAGTTTTTTGTAGACGGACTGCTCGTTTTTGAAGAACCATAATAGTAAACCATAGAACTTAACACTGTGAAAATAACTAAAGTAAATTAATCTTGCCGTTTCAACATTTGCAAGTTGTCTCATTTTTTTATAGCATATGCTGCAGAACTTGGTCTATTTGATAGAGTCTCAATATGTGAAACCCATTGAAAAGTCCAATTCAAAGTCATAACCAAGATTTATTGAATTTCACAAATTCTACCACTTCATTATTCATTTTAACAATAGTATAACAATAATTAAAAATAACTGTGGTTTTAGTTAAAGTCGCAAATAATACACTTGTCCATAGTCAAAGCTAGCTACTATCAGTATCCATATGTTGAGAGGTATCTCAAATTCAAATTCAAATTCAAAATCATTTATTCAGTCTGGGCCATCGGTTCGCAAATCTACGGCGGAAGACCTTGTACTGAGAAGAACCGGCAAGAAACTCAGCAAGGGCTGTTTTTTTCCCTGTATTAAATAGATACAGAGTCGTCAATTTGGAAAATGACTTCAATATTGATAATTCATGAAGTCACTTTCCATTACATAATATAATTAATAAAAATATAATTTGAAAACATGCCTATATTAGAAATGCCGTGTCATACAGTTTTAAAAGAATATATTAAAGTTAAATTAAAATTATAATAAATACGAGTAGTACCCAGTATAGCAAAAAGCAGACTCATCTCCGCTGGCAGCGCCCGTTCACGAGCATGACGCATGAACCAGCCATCGCTTCGCTCAACCATGTTTTAGGGAACGTAACGACCCGCCTCACACGACACTGCCGAAGAGATTTTAATGAGAGTATGACTACCCTTAAGCCACAAAAGGATACAAATTACCAAAAGCAGGTACCCGTGTAAATTATCACAACTAAAAAAAAAACAACTGCAGGACACGCGCATACATTCATTTAAAAACTAGTAATCATTTATTATGATACAAGTAACAAAATGTTATTATAATAGGTACAGTTGTAGCGTTCTATTTATGAAATATAAATTAAGACAAAAAAAATTGCACTTATGCTGAGGCTGTACAGGTTCCGATCCCTTCACTCTTACTTTCACTTAAAAGGTTAACAAAAGAAAATAAGTATCTGTCACAAAATCCTAATATAATATGTAAACAAGAATTAAATTTGTAAATTAATGAAATTAACAGTATTTTGTTGATTATATTGTGCTGAAAATAATAGTAAAAAATAACACGTTACACAGTTAAGTATACATATTATTATGTTACACAGTTACCTAAGAATTTATTAACAATTTGTTTATTTCAACGAGCGAGGGTTTTTTAGTCCCAGACACTTCGATCATCCTGGACTCGATAATATCCTTTGCTCATTAAAGTTTTTTTACTCGAGGTTTTAGTTTATTAAAAGGTAGATTAACAATATTGTGTGGTAACTTGTTATAAAAAGTTATACATTTCCCCAAGAATGAGTTTTGTGTTTTATGTAATCTAAAATTTGGAACAGCAAGCTTATTTTTATTTCTTGATCTAGTGATCTGCATATATAATATTGTCCTAAAATAGTTTGGGTTGGCCCGTACCCCTCGGTGGGGATATTAATGGGCTGTGATGATCATAATCTCCCATTTGTCAGTATCCATGAGATCGTTCTGTGGCATTACAGTAACACGAAGTCTGCGAGTTATAAGCTCCAATATGAAATTAGTAAATCTAACTCATTATCCGACCCACTGACACGCCTGACGCTGGCTGCACACGGGACGCGCTCGCCCGCCCCCAAAAATGATTTTATATCCTCGCTACAACAGCCTGGCATACGCGCGGATTAGCAGCCGATAAGCGTTTATGAATAAGGCTTTATTACGGTTGCGTAGCCAAATGGCAAAAAATGGATGGAAAACCTTTATGCATTCATTATGCCTGTCTGTTTGTCTGTCCGGCCGTATATCACAGCCACTATTTTCCGAAACTATAAGGACTATACTTTGAAATTTAGTACTTTAAAAGTTCTATATGTTCTATGAATATCACACAAAAATAGAAACTCAAAACAATTTTTTTCATTAAACCCATACGTGTGGAGTATTTATGGGTAGTTTTCAAAACTAATATTGAGGCTTGTAATATTATTTTTTCGAACGAAAAATAAATATTTACGAAAAAATAAATCGACTTCGAAATTGTACGCAACTAACATACCTACATATGCTTAGAAAGAATATAAAAGAACTAAAAAGTAAAAAATATATACGATAACTTCTGTCTTAAATATTGACATATATATATTGACTAGCTAAAATTAAAATATTAATTTCTTTGAACAATTCTTTTAGGGATTCTCTAGCCCGTAAACAGTAAATAGCACGAATCGCTCTTTTTTAAAAGAGAAATACTCTCAATGTTAGCCGCTGATCCCCATAGCAGCAGTCCACTATGAAAGTAGCTGAAATAAACAATTCTTGCCGTTTCAACATTAGTTAAAAGTCTAATCTTTTTTACTGCGTACGCCGCTGAACTAAGTTTGATTGCCAAAGTTTCAATATGTGGATCCCACTGTAGTCGTGAATCTAACGTAATGCTTAAGAATTTAGTATTATTTACCAAGTCAATGACATCACCATTCATATTTAAACGAGTATCAACCTGCCTTACATTGGGCAAAGAGAATTTGATATATTTTGTTTTCTTAGAATTTAAAGACAAATTATTAGTTGTGAACCAATACAGAACTATTTACATCGTCATAACATTCCTTTTGTCTATCAACTTTGAATAGTAAAGAAGTATCATCTGCAAACAATACTGTCTCACACGATTCTGTAATGTAGTAAGGAAGGTCATTAATATATATTAGAAACAGTAGAGGACCCAATATTGATCCCTGGGGAACCCCCATCGTTATAACCTCACCTAACCTAACACGATACCCTCCCCGCGCACCGATTTCAAAAAATACACAATTGGTATATCAAAGTTAGTTTATTTAAGACAGAAGTTATCGTATATATTTTTCTTTCTTTCTGTAGTTGTAAGTGAAATTCTAAACTTACGTAAGGTACGATTGATCCGGTATTTTTTTTAAAGTCGGTTAATTAAAACTTCTCTATCTCAAAAAGCAAGCAAACGATTTCGATGAAATTTGCAGTATCCCAAGTTGAACATTTCCTAGTGTTCCGTATGTCTTCTTTTAGTTTTAAATTAGTTATAACTTAAAACTAAGCACAAACTCATAGGCGTTAATTGCACTATATTCTAAGTACATATATATTCATTATTCATATCTTGTTGATCGCATTGGCAACAAACTGTCTTTATAAATATTCGTACCTATGCTGCCATCTTTGGATGACGGGAGGAAAGATTCACTTCGATTTGACACCGCAATACGGCGCGCGCGCTCTCGCCAAGCTTTTTTTTTTTTTATTGCTAAAGTTGACAAACAAGCAGGCTGCCCACCTGATGGTAAGTGGTAACAGTCGCCTATAGTACATGTGGTTCCCACGAGATTCGCAGCAAATCTGCAAACCTCATAAGACCCACAGTGTACGTTGCCAACTTGTGACATAAGATGTAAAGTCACAGTACCCAGTAATTTCACTGCCTATCTTACCCTTCACGCCGGAACACAGCGAAGCGAACCCTGCTGTTTGGCGGCGGAAATAGGTAAGACGGAGGTACCCATGCAGACGACCCTGGTACAGAGTCTACCTCCTAGAGCTATATTAAATAAATTCTAATTAAAGCAAAATCGTCTCTAAAAGTCACAAACCAGTATAAACATGGTGTCCAACGTCTGCTGGAACCAGTGAAAGCCCAGGAGGTGCGTGAGGGGGCCCCCAAGAAGAATAAAGAAAACGTCGGTACGGTGCTCATGCGATCATTCTTTTCTCTCATTCTCTTTATTTTTCTTAACACCTAGTAAAATAAAAAAAGAATTACTTAGATCAGACTTGTAGTTCCGGAGACATGCGAACACAAACATAAAAACATACATACATACACTTTTGACATTGGGAAGATTTGTTCAGACGCTGATATAGACTAACATATACGAAAACTGGGCAGTTCTGGAAATATTATATACATACGGGTCGAATTGATAACCTCCTTTTTTTGAAGTCGGTTAAAAATCAGGTAAAATATCACTTTGGCCGGGCCTCGAACTCGCATCTTCCACATTTCATATTGACGCGTTAACTGATTCGAAAAAAATGGTACTCAATAAAATAAATATCAAAATTATCTTTATTCAATACAGACCTTTACGAAAAAATTTACTAAAAGAAAACGTAAGATCTACTGTATATAATGTACCCTAACCACTGCTACATAAGGTTTAGATTATTTCTATTTGTATCAGTGACTCTGGTTTTTTTGCAGATTTCATGAGTTTTAACTCAAACCCGTTATTAGAGGTCAGATTCCGGTGCACTTTATAATTACCGCCAACAAGGACATTAATAAGTATCCGTTACTTTATTTTTATCGTCATGCTCATAATATTTAGAAGTACATCGCAACAAAGTACCCATTACACAGTGCATAGTCTTCGTGCAAAGAAAATGACTTTAAAATGAGCTCGTCGTAAAGACCATTTCCATAATACTACGAGGCGATGTTTGGTCGCTTGGCAAATTACAATAGTGGCACTTGTGAGGGATGAAGTCTCGTGTTATCGGTCGATCCTTATCGCAAGGAACTTATTTTAGTAACCTAATCGTGTCGTATTTCTTAGAAAGTAATTAAACAACATTAGCTGAATTAAAAACATTTAATTGATACTTCAGTATGAAGAATAATGATATACTATCTATGTAGCTATGGGATGCAGCGATTAGGTTGGTTGGTTTACTTGTCGTGTTAAGCTAAATACAAATGAGTACACCTGTTTAGTTGAGACTTGTAAATTAGTACACCTGTTTATTTGAGACTTGTAAATTAGTACACCTGTTTAGTTGAGACTTGTAAATTAGTACACGTGTTTAGTTGAGACTTGTAAACTAGTACACCTGTTTAGTTGAGACTTTCCGAGGCGTTACGATATCCAAACCTTCAAGAAAAGAGCGTACTCCCATTTAAAAGGCCGGCAACGCGCTTGTGACTCCTCTGGTGTTGCGGGCGTTCATGGGCGGCGGTAATTGCTTACCATCGGGTGATCCGTCTGCTCGTTTGCCCCCTATCACATAAAAAAAAAAAAAGACTTGTAAATTAGTATACGTGTTAAGTTGAGACTTGTAAATTAGTATACGTGTTTAGTTGAGACTTGTAAATTGGTACACGTGTTTAGTTGAGACTTGTAAATTGGTACACCTGTTTATTTGAGACTTGTAAATTGGTACTCGTGTTAACTTGAGACTTGTGAACCCCACAAAACTAATACAAGGGTCTACAAATTCAAACCCTGGAGTCTAGTAAGGCTCTACACTCATATACAATCCTAATAATGAGTACAGAAGCTAATTAAATTACCAATACATGATTCATGATTAGTTCGCTTAAACATGTTTATTGTTTCCATAAATTTTTATGTGGCGCCTTTGCGAATCAATTATGCGAAGGATACCACGCTTAATAGGCCTCAGTCAGATCACAGTCGCACCTTCCCCGCTCACAAGCCGATGGGCGAAACTTCAACAATGTCTCCGGGGAGTAAAAAGTTATAAATTAATAAGGCCATACGTTTTATGTGTCCGCTCGTAAACTGCGTTGTTAGAGAAGGACTTGGGGCAGAGGGAGGGGGAGGGGAGCGCTCTTTCTTTATAGTGCCACCAGTTTTATTACGCAACTTCGGAAATAATTGCCTCGTTCACAGCCTCTTATCTTCGCGGGGACATCTGCGGATCCTCAGGCTGCCGAAATTGTGACGGGAAGGGTCCATTTGAATTATCCAATTAATCACTTGTATTAATAACATTCGTTCGTACTCGTACTTATGAGAATTTGAAGCTCATATTAGGCGTTTTCAATTTGTCATGCCGTATGACAAATTTGAGTATATATTTATGTATGATATAAAATTGCTTTTTTCGTTGGATTGGGCCATATGTCGTTTTTTTTTATTGGATAGGGCAGAAAACGATCAAACGGATCACCTGATTGTAAACGATAACCGATGCCCATAGACACCCGCAACACCAGAGGAGTCACAGATGCGTTGCCGGATTTTTAAAAGGAAATAAGGGGGGGAAGGGGGGGTTGGTCCTCCGGTACCGTCACTCACTGGGCGAAACACAGCGCAAGCGCTATTTTACGCTGGTTTTATTGTTTTTAACGCCCAGTAATAAATGATAATATAAACGTTTATTGTCCAGATAATAATATTTGTTACAAACAAACTTGAATGTATGTAAAAATATATGGTTACTCAAAATCAAAATCAAAATAATATTTATTCAACATAGACCTTTACAGGCACTTATTGACGTCAACAAACAAAACAAAAAAAAGCTTAAGTAATAAAAAAAAAAAAACAAAAACCTTGTCCGTACGTACGAATAAGGAAAAAAAAAAGAAAAAAAATATATTGACTCGACACCTGTTCGGAAATTGGGAGAGCCTTCTCGAGAAGAACAGGCAAGAAACTGAAGGTCTATTTTTTATCTCCTCTTTTCAATGTTAATAATTATAATAATATAATATAAAAATACAATATAGTATAAGATACAATCACACCTAATACGATTACAGTCGTATGTATGTTTACATACACATATAAAAATAATACAATATTATAAATAATGTTGTTACCAAACATGGCTCTATGAATAGTGTCCCTATTCCCAAATAGTGTGATCATTTAGATAGTCACTTACTTTATAATAACCTTTACTCATGAGTGTATTTTTGATATGGATTTTAAATTTATATAAAGGCAAATCAATGACACTTTGCGGAAGCTTGTTAAACATAGATATACATTTCCCCAAGAACGAACAGCTAGTTTTATGGAGTCTGAACATTGGAACGGCAAGTTTATTTTTGTTTCTAGTATTCACATTATGTAGATCACTGTTTTTATTGACTACTGTTAGGGACAAATGAAAATGGTTTTGGTTTTGTTATCTTGCTCTATCTATTACACTAGTTTTTGTATTAGTAAGTGCTAGTGATTAAATAGTAATTAACTAAATAAAATAATTTTTTAAATTAATATTAAGAACACCTGGTTAATGTTTTATGAATGTTGAGTTTACCTGTAATTGGGTTTGCACTCTAATAAAGTATACATGCATGCTATATGATTTCATGTTAATAGTGTAAAATTTGTCGGTAAACCTTGAATAAATAAGTTTTCTGTGAGGTCGTGGTATCACTCCGGTCGAGCCGGCCCAATTCGTGCCGAAGCATGGCTCTACCACGGTAAATTATTAAAATGTCGTAATAATTGTTAACTTAAGAGGTCGTTCAGAGGTCGGAACTAAGTAGAGTTATTTATGTACTTACACTGATTTCATAAAGGGAAAGAATAAAATGGATATGCCTCAAATCCCGAGATTAATATTAAAGAGCAGACAAAAATCCCGTGATATCATCATCAATACATAGTATAAAACAAAGTCGCTTTCGCTGTATGTTCGTATGTATGCTTAGATCTTTGAAACTACGCAACGGATTTTGAAGCGGTTTTTTAATAGATAGAGTGATTCTTAAGGAAGGTTTGTATGTATAATAAATGCATAATATAGTAGAGAAACACTGATAAATTTAAAGGTTTCTAATGTGATGTCGTAAATAAGCACGTTTTTTTGCGCTTATATTGCAAACGCTGGCTGAACCCTACGAGATAGACCAAAATAATGTACTACAGTATTGTACAACTTACAAAAATCCACAAAAAAGTCCGCGATGGTATATGTCTATCTCTTAGGGATAACCCACCATAACCATTTTTTCACTGCACCCGTGCGAAGCCGGGGCGGGTCGTCCTCGTTTACCGGAATGGACTAGATTTTGTCTCTTTCTACCGCATTCTAACTATCTATTAGCAATAAATTGGTTTACTCATTTTAATTTTAATTTGTATAGTGAATTTGTCACGTAGCGGAAGGCTATGGAGCAAAATAGGATAAGGATTTCGATTAGAATCGAGTCTTGAACGCACTTGTAATAAGCGGGATATAGGACTCTATACATGCATGACACGATTAATAGGGTATTACAGTCTAATTCAAAAAGTGTTTTAATTTAATCTGTTATTGATAAAATACCACAAAAAAATATAAATACATTTTTTTTATTCCAATTATTTCATAAAAACGTGTTTTAATTTTACAATTCAAATTTGGGCGCGAAAACGCCAATTCTCAGGCCGCCATGTCTGTGACGTCACGGGCATTGTAAACATTACGCTTCGCTGAAAGAAATAAACATATTTTCGAAATAAATAATGAGTTCTAGTGGCTATAGTCCTTATCATTGGTGTCTTGTGTCTGAATGTAAGAATACAAGTGTTAAAACACCGGAAAAGTTATGGATACAAGTGCCAACAGATTTAAAAATGAGAAATACGTGGTTGAAATTAGCACGAAGAGATCCAAAGTCATTGTCCACAAAAACGAAATACTATTTTTGTGAGGATCATTTCGATGTAAGTATGCAGTTTAATAGCTCATATAAACATGTGAAAATAAATTCTTGTCATTACAAAAGTAATATTTTATAGGTTATATTTTTCTGAAAGGAAATTTTAGGTTATAATACCTATGATCGCAAAATAAAGCATAATCGTAAAGTTTTGTTGTTATTAAAGGAAAGTTTGTAGTAGGTATATTAATACTTACATAGATGTTTTGACATTTCTTAATTCCGCAGAACAGAAGTCGGGATTGCAAGCGAAGAATTTCGCCACCATCAATGTATTTATTCGTGGAAGATTAGTACTTTCTGCTTTTACAAAGCCGTCTTCCATGGTCAATATATATAGTATAGGTGCAGAATATCAAGAAACGTGATAGTAATAACTGAGAAACTTCGTTAATCTAATAAATTACACAGTAGACATGTACAACAAAAACCGAGGTTGTTTATTTACAAGTCCAGTGACGTCACAGCGAATGCAAACATGGCGTTCAGCGTTTTTGACATTCGAAGCACAGATAAAAAAACTTGTATTTTCAAATTGAAATATTTAATTTATTTTGCAGTTTTATGAATAGAAATTAATATTTTTCGTTTGTTTTTTCATAAATGAACTATAAAAACATAAATTTAGATTTTATTTTTCATAGTGCGTAATACCCTATTATAGAAATGCAGATGCGTAGATTGCATGAGCGTAGCTTGAAAACTAGCAGATGGGCAGATTTGCGTTAAAAGATAACAATTTACTTATAATTGCATGACCTAAGAAAATTGTAGAACATTCTAATAATATAGACGTTAGAAGATTAAACTTTACATATAATTGCAAGTTCCGAGAAATTTCCAGAATGTTCTAATAGTATAGACGTTACATTTTCCGATAAGCGGGATATATATAGAATTAATGTATACTAATAAAAATTGTATGTTAATTATCTTTGTTTTATTTCTGTATCTCTGAGGTGAAATTATTATTTTTACATCTTAATTTGGCTCACTTCCGGTCTCCGATCGAGCTGAAATTTTGCATGCACGTGTAAGTCGGATGACAATGCATGGTTATGTGCGTGACGCCATTCTAAATCCAACATGGCGGCATTACTAAGATGACGGATCAATTATTTTTAATGCACCGCTAAAATATGGGTATCAAATGAGAGGGCTTGCAAAGAACACCTCGATGAATAATGTGACGTCACTATTCAAATCAAATCAAAATAATATTTATTCAACATAGACCTTTACAGGCACTTATTGACGTCAACAAACAAAACAAAAAAAAAAAGCTTAAATAATAAAAAAAAAAACAAAAACCTTGTCCGTACGTACGAATAAGGAAAAAAAAAGAAAAAATATATTGACTCGACACCTGTTCGGAAATTGGGAGAGCCTTCTCGAGAAGAACAGGCAAGAAACTCTGAAGGTCTATTTTTTATCTCCTCTTTTCAATGTTAATAATTATAATAATATAATATAAAAATACAATATAGTATAAGATACAATCATACCTAATACGATTTCAGTCGTATGTATGTTTACATACACATATAAAATAATACAATACTATAAATCATGTTACCAAACATGGCTCTATGAATAGTGTCCCTATTCCCAAATACTGTGATCATTTAGATAGTCACTTACTTTATAATAACCTTTACTCATGAGTGTATTTTTGATATGGATTTTAAATTTATATAAAGGTAAATCAATGACACTTTGCGGAAGCTTATTAAACATAGATATACATTTCCCCAAGAACGAACAGCTAGTTTTATGGAGTCTGAACATTGGAACGGCAAGTTTATTTTTGTTTCTAGTATTCACATTATGTAGATCACTGTTTTTATTGAATTTATTATAGTTTCTATATACAAAAACTAAATTATCATATATATATTGACTAGCTAAAGTTAAAATATTAATTTCTTTGAACAATTCTTTTAGGGATTCTCTAGCCCGTAAACAGTAAATAGCACGAATCGCTCTTTTTTGTAAAAGGAAAATACTTTCAATGTTAGCCGCTGATCCCCATAGCAGCAGTCCATAGGATATAACACTATGAAAGTAGCTGAAATAAACAATTCTTGCCGTTTCAACATTAGTTAAAAGTCTAATCTTTTTTACTGCGTACGCCGCTGAACTAAGTTTGATTGCCAAAGTTTCAATATGTGGATCCCACTGTAGTCGTGAATCTAACGTAATGCCTAAGAATTTAGTATTATTTACCAAGTCAATGACATCACCATTCATATTTAAACTAGTATCAACCTGCCTTACATTAGGCAAAGAGAATTTGTTAATCCAATATGGCGGACCAATTATTTATAATGCACCCCTACAATATGGGTATCAAATGAAAGGGTTTGCTAAGCTTGGTTTATTAGTCGGAAAATAAAAGTATTTTTTTAACACAAGCTTTTATTAAATGCGATAAAAAGAACAAAATAAACTTTTACATATAAAAGCTTGTCGTTAAAAGTATTCTATAAAAAGTAAAGCTCACGAAGGCCATTAGAAACACCGGGAATGTCCACATTAATATCGACATTCGGTGCAAGTACATAAATAAATCTATCTTTTTTTTTTCTTTTGTTTCCTGAGGAAAATGCATTAAATTGCATACCCCGGCTGTGGCGAGCCGGCGGTTATGTGGGGCTCTCCTCCCCAGAAGGGGGAGGCCTACCCACTAAAAACCTCAGGGATGGCCTTCCTCAGGCATGTAGGGAGCCCCCGGGAACATCAAGCCACTTCCGGGAACCCCCAGCCTCCGCTCCCCTTCCTAGAGGGGAGCCCTCCTCGGGAAGCCCTCCTCGGGAAAATAAATCTACCTAATTCCGACCTCTGCTTATGCCATAAAATTAAATAGCTGTTTATTATATTACAATTATTTGTATATTGTATTATGACGAACTCATTGGAAGTTCGCTTCCATTCTTATCTAAGGCGTGTGTGCCAGAATTTGAAAAAAACATCGCGCCGCTGCTCATGCACTACTAACCCGATTTTGATAGGGATAATTTGAGACCTAAAAATGTAATTTGGTATGAGGATAGTGAGCAGACGATTTGGTGAAGACCTGGAGACGTATTTTTGAATCATTAGACGTGAATTTGGAATTCGAATACGAATACAAATCGTGTGCGAAATTGTTTTCAACTGCTTACAATTTTATAGATTTTTGAATCACTCGAATTCAGTGTTGTCATTAAAAACAAATTCTTAATTAGATTCCGTTTCACGCAGAAAAGATAATAATCGCAACAACTAAAATTAAAATATATGTACTCAAACAATATTTACTTATTATTATCTACTATTTACAAGCTTTACATTAACCAGAGTAAATTTATCACTGTCAACGTCACTTCAGCGTTGGATATTCTACTAGTAGAAATAAAAATCGAGCGACCACTCGTTGCACACTGCACGAAATGAAAGTTCAGAAATAGAGAATTCTATTGTTATAGGTTTTCTATTGTTTCGAAAATTCATCTCCTGGGCGTTAACAGTGCAGGATCTACTGGTGTGGTGATCCATGAATAAGGATAGTTGAAGACTCGGGGAGAAATATAATATTATGATATAACGCGAGCAAAGCCACGGGCAAAAATCTATGTATGCTTGAGATTTATATGTATAATACTATTAAATACCTTCCTCTGCAATCACTCTATCTATTTAAAAAACCGCATCAAAATCCGTTGTGTAGTTTTGAGGATTTAAGCATACATAGGCATATAGGGACAGACAAAGCGACTTTGTTTCATACTATGTAATTACAACTTTCACAGTTTTTCTGTAGTACCCGTACGAAGCCGGGGCGAGTCGCTAGCTAGAAATATTACATTAGGCAAAGTATTTAACAGAATTACATTTAATTAGATTGTAAATTACCATTATACGATTGCTTCATTGTTGAAACTTAATAATGAACTTAAGAATGAATGAACGGCGATGGCAATTTTAATGAATGTCTAACACGAATAAGTTATTGCCACTCTTGGCGGAAATATTATGAGCATCGTGCTACGTTTTTCTACGTCCCAGACTTTTGGCTTAAAACTTTCGTGTTAGCTTTTAATGGTATTTTGTAGAATTAATTATTTTAAATTTATATATATTATATTTTTATAATCTAGAATGAAACTAATTGTAGCACTTTTTTTCACAAAGTAAAAAAAAAAATACAGTAAACGAGTGATTCTAACCTTGAATATAAAATAAATTTCCTTGAAAAAAACATTATCGTATTCTTAAGTTTGTGTATTTCGTACCAAATAATCGGAACGGTTTGTCTATCCATCTGTTAATACCCTTTATCTGAGGAGGTATCAAATTGAATTCCTATTTAGTATTGCCAAATCTGCAACCCCTTGCAACAATTATTTATTTATGTCGTAACGAATATTATAAAGTTCTTATTAATATAGTAAAAATTAACTACATGTATCGACTTTTGCACAATTATACTACATATCATTTCCGGCTTCAAGATTCTCAGTAAATCAACACCTGTGCCACAAACTGTCTTTTCCAATTAACTGAGTTCTGAGTAATATTCCTAACCAGTGGGATATAACACGTTGCAGGGGCGAAAATGATGAATTAGTAAAATAAACTAAAGTCACGTTCGCGTAATAAACAAGTGTTATTATTTCGAACGTAACCAAAACGGGTGAGTTTCCGAAAGCTGGAGTGAGTAATGCGTGTTGAATGTTCATTTCGCCAGTCATCGGGCTTAGGAGAGAGCCCTGTGCGACGCCCGAGCGCGGCAGTAGAGGGCGCATTGAATTGAAATGCAGATGCTGTATCTGTATAGTCTGTTTCTTTTTAGACACCATAGATTGTTTTTTAACCCGGCGTCATGGGGGTTGGGTCTGAGCGACCCGTCACATTTTGTTTCACTTCTAGTTCAGTTACTATGCTTGCGACGTTGCCGCTCTTCTCAATAGCTGGAGCTATCGAGTTGTTCTTTGCTTCGCAAGCAATATCTTAATAATAATAATAATAATAACGTCGTGGCACAGTCGCAATGGGAGTCACAGGTGCCCAAAATTGAATAAGGTATGTGAGACCATCCAGTCAGTGTAACAATTTGATAAATGATAAATGATAAATGATAAATGTTTATTTTTGCTATAAAACATGCGTATGCAGTACACAGAATGCTTTTAGGTCTTAGAAATTATCATTGTTCCTACATGTTTTGCCATTGAAAAACAGCATGCAAAAAAAAAAAAAATAAACAAAATATATTCTTTCTATAAAATATTAATGAAATTACTATTAAAATAATATTAATTAATTAATTATTACTTAAATTACATTCAATAGATAAAATTACAATTATATTAAAATTACTAACACATTCAAATAAATTCTCAATAAAAAACTATAATAAGACAATCAAAGATTTCATATAAAAGATGATCATGATACTATAAACAAAGACAACACAATCAAAGATTTTAAATAATATGACCAACCTAAGGGAACGTATCCAAAATGTATTCATCCACTCTATAATAGCATTTGTCCTTAAGTAAATTTGTAACGGCTACCTTAAATTTATTATCTTCTAGTTCTACTATGTCCTTTGGCAGTTTATTGTATAATCGAGCTGCCATCCCAATCACATTTTTTCTTTGCAGAGCCGTCTTACAGTTAATTACTTCTATAGCCGGTTTTCTAGGACGCAGTTTGACACCTACTATTTGGATCTTTGTTGGAATAAGTGAGGGTTACGTTTTACAAATAAGCAAACCTCCAGAATATATACACATGGAAATGTGAGTAGTCTGAGGGATTTAAAGTAAGGTACACAGCTCTCCGTAGATTTAATGTTCACAATAGATCTAACGCAACGTTTTTGTGCTCTAAAAATAACTTCCTTATATGAAGAGTTGCCCCAGAAAATAACTCCATAACGTAAAGTTGCCATGACGAATCCATGATAAGCTGTCAATACCGCCTCTCTGTTTGCCACTTTGGTAAGATAATGTAGCGCATATGAAAACCTATATAATTTCTTACACACTTCCACAGAATGAGTTTCCCATTTCATGTTACTGTCTATATGTAAACCTAGAAATTTTGTTGTTCTAACATTTTCTATAATTGTAGAGTTGTAACTTACAATCGGTTCATTGCTTTTTTCACGATGTGAGTAGTGCATAATTTTAGTTTTATTTAAGTTAATATACAAGTTGTTACATTCCATCCATGTTATTAAATTATTAAGTGTATTACTGATTTCACTCTCATAATTTATATTTTTTTTTTTCCTACGATTGCTGTACTATCATCTGCAAACAAGACCATGGGATACTCGCTATACTTAACCATGTCATTTATGTAAATTAAAAAGAGTAAAGGGCCTAGGACACCACTTACACCACTTTACACCACTTTTACACCACTTTTTGCAAATATGGTTTAACTTATTATGCGTTTTTTTATCCTTTTATATTTGATTTTCCACTGTTGTTTACAATTGTAGTCGCTGATATATAGTTCAATGAATTTTATTTGTATTTTTTGTAGGTACTTATAAAAATGGATCGAGAAGAGGCAAAACGACAGCGTATTTTAGCTATTTTACAAGACTCTGATTATGAGTTTACTGAAACTCGCGGAGTTGAAGTTTTTTTCGATTTGTTTTTCCAAAGGGTCATCCTGTCACTCATGTGCCTAAAAAAAACAAAATAGTATTGCACCTATATCTGTGTAGAGCATATAGTACCTTTCTGTGCTGACTGTACCAAAGATAATGATCGAAGTGATTAATTTCTTTTTTTTTTCTAAAGTGAATTTAATTTCCTACTTAAAAGTGCCATTAAAACATAAGGGCTGATTGTTAATTAATTATATAATTACATTTAAGTGAAAGAGTAAAATTTTGTTGACAATTATCGTTCTTTTTTTAAAGTTCTATTAAATATAAATAAAACATAATATAGTGTGATATTAGTGTTTCATTTATTTACAAAAATACCTAAAAAACTAAACCCGAATGCTTAATAACTTTAGTATTTATAAGGTATTGGAATATTTTGACATTAATAAACGGGTCGGTGAGACCCACCCCAACGCCCGTGTAACACTTTTCTACCCCTATGACGCCGGGTTAAATGCTTAACGACCTAATATGATGGTTCAAATTTATCGAATGCTTTAGTACCAGTTTCAATTTAGCTTTGTTTTAAAGTTTACTTATTATTCTTTTATTTATTAGTGTAATACAAAACAAACGGATATCAATTTAGTAACAAATCGAAAATATTCATTTATAAAAGGGACTATAGAATTTACCTCACCAAGGCAAGTAATAACCAACAAACTGAGTCAGATCACACCATAAAATGTACAATAAAATATGAAATCTTGAATGCATAATAATTAAATATAGATAGATATTACCGTGGGAGAGCCATGCTACGGCACGAATTGGGCCGGCTCGACCGGAGTGATACCACGGCCTCACAGAAAACCGGCGTAAAATAGCGCTTGCGCTGTGTTTCGCCGAGTGAGTGAGGGTACCGGAGGCCCAACCCCCCTTATTCCCGTTTATTCCCCTTATTCCCCTTATTCCTCTTATTCCCATTTAAAAGGCCGGCAACGCATCTGTGACTCCACTGGTGTTGCGGGTGTCCATGGGCAACGGTTATTGCTTACCACCAGGTGATCCGTTTGCTCGTTTGCTGCCCTATCCTATAAAAAAAAAAAAAAAGATAGATAAACTCTTTATTTACATATCTTCATCACACACAAACATAGTTACACAGACAAACTTAAATTAGACTAAGCTAAAACTTAACAATAACTAAATAAATGCAAACTATAAACTAAGTTGTGTGTACTGCAGAAGTGTAAATAGGTCGTAGCTCAGTGACTGGGATTGCCCACATACGGATGTGAGCAAAGCACTGGTATTCTGCTACAACCTGAGGGTTCCATGCGCACAAAATAAAAGAATGTAAAAGAAAATACATGAATTTATATAAGGATGTATATAAGTGTGTGGATATAAATATACTAACATAAATAAACAATTGACATTGTCATAATATCAACAAATCAATAAAATATTGTTTACTCAATAAAATAGTCATCTGTAAATATTTTAATTCTGCCTTACTGAATCTTCTTCGTCAATTCTTAACAAATAAAATATATATTCTGCTCTTCTCTCTTAATACCTTCTATGAAAGGTACGTATAAGAATATAAAAAGATACAAAAAAAATGGAAACATGAAATCTACATTCTCTTGTATTAATTATTTGCAACAACTAAGTATACTATGTAATCAACCCTGCATAATTTTCAGTTTTCACGAAAGGATACAAAACCGTACACCCCTATACAAACAATTGGAGGTTATTTTGGCTAATCGGCGATGACCGTATACAGAAAATGTGAAGTTGGCACCACGTTGTGTGTTTAGGCCAATATTTACTTGTATTACAAAACACTCTGTACGCACACTTATATTGCAAAAAGATTGACGCGTATTTCTTGTATGTTTCAAGAACTAACTGGAATGACTTTGATAATTGTTTACGAGGATAGTTTTAAATCCAGAAAACATTTCACCTTCACGGGGAAATCTGAAAATAAAACGACGTAACCGATGCATGCCATTTGGTGAGGGCTTTTCTATATGACAATCCGATAACACGCCGCGAGAAGCGCAACAGATAGACAGAGTTACTTTCGCATTTAGAATATTGAGCACGCTCCTTTTAAACCTTAAAACTAATTTTTTACCATTTTGATTATATATATGTTGCAGTCAAAACTCTTAACCAGTCAAAAGTACTGTTGACTAGCAAAAATAGTCAAAAGTACTTTTGACTGAACAGGTTGGTCAAAAGTTATTTTGACTGAAAATTATTGGTTATTAGTAATTGTGACTGCAAATTTGCAGTTAAAAGTACTTTAACTGACGCTCTTCGTCAAAAGTAGTTTTAACTGCAATAAAGCATCAGATGTAAATAAAAAAGATATTTATTAAATGTGACATCGTTTATTACGAAAAAATTGGCATTACAATCAATACAAAGAAGACATACACTTAAAAATTGACATTAAAATTAATAATCAGAAAATCAGCTTATAACAACACAGTACCTACCTATATTATTACGTTAATCGCTTTTCTGAAATAATTATTAACTTTAATTGAAATTAAAAAACCAAAACATAATTCGTGATTATATATATTTGCCGTTTCATTCTTGAGTCTATCGCGACCACCATGCCCTATGGAAATATGAGCAGCATCAATAATGTCGTAGAATTCCTCAGCCGTCAAAAGATATTTGACTGGTTCTGTGTTTGTAACAAATTTTTTTATACCACAAACTTCAATGATGTTAAAGCGTTTTAATCTGCTGTACTGTAATGGTGTTTTCTTTTCATTAAATTTGGCGTCTTCCATCCATTAAAAACCTTTCAATTTTTTCTTGTGACATCACATTGAAATGGCTGTCTTTCATATCTTCTATCGCTAAAATTCTTTGCAAAAAGCGTTTTCTTTTCGTAGTCAGTCATTTTGTTCTAATATCAGCACGTTCTCTACTAATAATGAGTAATATAAAAGTTTATATATGCTTTTGTCGTTATTTTTATCGAACTTAACTTTTTAAGAGTTTTGACTGATAAAACCAGTCAAAACCACTTTTGACGGAATCACTTAGTCAAAATTACTTTTGACCAGCTCTATTGGGCAAAAACTTTTAACTGTTATTTTAGTCAAAAGTATTATTGACCAACCTGTTCAGTCAAAAGTACTTTTGACTAATTTTGCTAGTCAACAGTACTTTTGACTGGTTAAGAGTTCTGACTGCAACATATATATGACGGCGGCGGTAATTGAATGATTCCCTCTCTTGACACCGGATTCATGGCGTCGATCTCATGCTAACAGGTCACCCTCGTTCGTCGCTAATTACAGAAGAAGTAATGTTAATGCTCTTGTAACTTGCCAACACGATTCCGCACGCGTTTAGTCACTCATTTGACTGGACTCGTTTTCAATCATGAGACGTCCCGGTGTTCACGCAGTTCCGGTACAATAACAATCAAATTAAATCCTATTAACTATCAACATATAAATAAATACGACATTCAATGTTTGTAATAATTAATATTATTAATAATAAAGGGGATGAAAGTGTTTATTTGAATAGACATTTTTGCGGGAATACGAGTAAATATGAATAAAAGAAAGCTGATTGATTTTTTTGAAGACACGGGGGAAAGCGAAAGAAAATTTTTACCACTGGGAAATACCCTTTTGGAAATTAAGGTATAACGCGTGTGAACCTGCGGGAAAAAATAAGGTTATAAATAATAGACTTAAGATTTTATATAAATATTAACACTCAATATACGCAGAGGCCCACTAGATCAAAAATAAAAGAAAAAATGTTGTAACTTATTCCTGTTCTCCATTCTCACGGGCGGGCCAGTCACGTTCCTGTATTTAATTAGCTGGATTAATTACATTTATAAAGCTAATATACTTTACGAGAGGAACGCTAGCACTACAGTTGTCATGTTTCATTGGCCATTATCTCCTCGTTCATTCCGTGATGTGTTAACCCTTCAGTAACTTAAAATGGACGAGCTTCTAGATTCGATTGTGTTCTTTTCTGTTTAAACAGCGTTCTTTTTTGTGATTTCATTTCAATTTGATCTAGTTTGATCTTGAAATTCCTAAGTCCAATTCCGTATTTTTTCAAAAATCCTTTACCGTTCGTGCTGCCAAGCTGTGGAATAGTTTGCCCGCTTCCATTCGTGAGAGACCATCCCTTACATCTTTCAAATGTCTTCTGAATAGAGTACTATCTGTCTAATTAATTGTATTAAATTATAAAATTATTATATATATATGTATGTATGTATTTATGTATATATTTATATGTGTATATATTTATTTATGTGTAAGTATGTATTTGTATATATATGCTTAATGATGTGTACACTTTAATAGGTTAAACACTTAATTACCCCTGCAATTTTAACGTCTTGCACCACTATTTGGGTTGGCTGGAAGAGATCGCTTTTAGAGATAAGTCCGCCCTTGTACACTATAAATAACAATCATTTTCATTTTTTTATTGTACAATAAAGTATATATATATATATATATATATTATAATATATATATATATATATATTATATATATATATATATTATATATATATATAATATATATATATATATATATATATAATATGCTATTATTTTAAGAAATAAAAGTCTTTATTGTGTTGTTCTAGAAATAGAAAATATAAGAAATTTAATATCTAATGCAACCAATAAAGAATAACACATAACATAGAGATCTCAAGTAATCTAAATGCAACTTACCTAGAAATAGAAAAACAACAATTAAAGCTATTATTTCAGTATTAAATTACTAAATACAAATTCTCACAATAAAATTAATACTTGACATTGGTTGTCTTTCAACAGAAAATATTGACAATTAAATCCATGAGTACTACAAGTCTATGAATGAGTGGATCTCATTTACATCTCCCCCCTCCATAAAAATGAATAATAAATACCTAGTAAGGTTTTAGGGGAACAAGTTTCGTAATATGAAATAAATTTGATTCACATTTTCTATGTCCTGTATCTATTTTATAAATAGTATTTGAAAGCTTTTCCAATATTTTATAAGGTCCGACTCTCAATTCATCTAACTTTTTCCTATTTAAACGATTTCCATTTTCGACATATACCAAATCCCCAATTTTAAAATCATATTCTATTCTGTTTTTATCAAAATATTTTTTGTTATTTAAATGTGATTTTAAACTGTTTTCTAATGCTTGCTTCCTATCTTTCAATAAATCATCATAAGTCTTTTTCTGTTTCAATTCTTCTGGTAGGATATCAACATTTTCTCCTTCTAATAAATATTTTGGGGTAAACCCTGTGACAGAATGTTCAGTTTCATTATATTTTTTTGTACATTCATGAGCAATTGTTGTCCACGCTAATTTATGTTTCCTTTCATTTATCATGCATCGGATTTTATTAACAAGTGTTTGATTCAATCTTTCATTTAATCCATTTGAAAATGCTGCATTAACCGCAGTGAATATAATGGGTATATTTTCTTTATCTAAAAAACTTTTAAAATTTCTTGAATTTATACCTGGATATTGATCAGATAAGATCATTCCAATTTTATTTTCAGATGGCACTTTTAGGATTAATTTTATAAAATCATTAGAGTTTTGCGTTTTTGAAGTTAAAATATAGGCATATCTAGTGAAATGGTCCACCAGAAGATGTAGATAAGTTTTTGTAGAGCGGGAGCCTCCAAATCCACCAATAGTATCTATCGATACTATTTCGAATGGGTATGTAGCAGGCCCTAAATATGACATTAAACCATATTTATACTTACCTCTTGACTTATTTTTGATACAGATTTCACAGTTATTACAAATTTTCTTTATATTGATTTTCAAATTTTTTGCTGTATACAATGGTGAAATTTTATTTATCATTTGTTGATATCCAATGTGACAGTATTTATCATGAATATTTTTTTATAAATGTATTACTAAATTCCTCAGTCAGTATTATCTTATAATTTTTCCGTATCTTCTTATAGTAGATTTTATCTTTCAATTCTAGTCTCAATTTACTCTGCTTAATATCTTCATTCTTACTTTGATCATTAATGATATCTTCTATTTTAATTAGATTTACAATTTTCAAATAGTTATCCTCCTTTTCTTGTGGCTCCAATACCGGGTTTCTACTTAAGCTATCTGCTTCAAAATTGTATCGTCCTGGCGAGTAAATAACATCGAAATTAAACTGAGATAAAAAATATGCCAGATCTCCTAATTCTTCATCTGTTCTCGCCTTGATGTTCATTTTTTCTAAAGGTTTATGGTCTGTATATACCTTGAAAGACTTTCCCATGAGCCAATGCTGCCAATATTTGACTGCCTCTTTTATTGCCAAGCATTCCAAATAAATTGCTTTTTTCTTTTTTTGGCAATTATTTAATTTTCTTGAAAAATATGCGCATGGTTTCTCATCTCCAGTTTCCTGTGGCTGTTTCAAAACAGCTCCTATGCCATGTATACTAGCATCAGTATAGATATGTATTGGTAGATTTGGGTCAAATATACTTAAAATAGGTTTATCACATAGAAGATTTTTAATTCTCTCAAAAGATTTTTGGCACTCTTCCGACCAAACAAATTTTTGACCTTTTCTTAACAAATTATGTAAGGGATCCAATATTATTGAAATATTCGGCACATATTTGCCATAAAAATTTATTTTTCCCAAAAATTGTCTTATTTTTTGGGTGTTTTTGGTATAGGGAATTCCTTAATGGCAATTAAATTGTCTTTCAGTGGAGTGACAGTATTATTTTGAATAATATGGCCTAAATATTTGACTGAATCTTTTGCAAAATGGCATTTTGAAAATTTTAATCGAAATCCTTCTTTTGATATCGCATCAAATAATAATGATAAATGTTTAAAATGGGATGAAAATGTGTCAGAAAATATCAAAATGTCATCAATATAATTAATAGTAAAGTCTGATAAATTATGCTTCCTTATGATACTAGTAAGTACTCTTTGAAAAATAGCAGGAGAAGTTTTTAAGCCGAATGGTAAACAAGTCCACTGATAATGTCCTTCTTGTGTGACAAATCCAGTCTTGTATCTGTCTTCAATTTTGAGCGGAATAGCCCAAAATGCTGAATTTATATCCAAGGTTGAAAAATACTTACAGTTTCTTGTCTTGGCCACCAAATCCTCAATCAACGGGAATGGTTGTGCTTGTGGAACTATAATTTTATTCAAATCACGAAAATCTATACATAATCTTGATTTTCTTCCTTCTTCTTTTTTATATGCCAAAGTAACAGGAGCAGCAAAAGGACTATAAGACTCTTCTATCAAATTTTCTTGCAATAATCTGGCTACTTGCTGTTCTATTTCTTTTTTGTCGTCAATAGTGCACCTGTAAGGCCTTTTGCTACAATATTTATCTATTATTAAATCTATATGTGCCTCATAGCCTTTGACAGTGCCTATATCATATTTATCCTTAGCGAAAAGAGATCTATATTTCGTAACGAGATTTTCTATTGCCGCTTGTTTTTGGGCATTCAAATGATGTATCGAAATCTCAAAGTTATTCTCTTCAACATGTTCATTAAAATTTATCTCATACTTTTCAATAATTTTATCTCTAGTTTTCATAAAATTATGATCGTCATAATCTGTTTTTGTCATATAGTTACATTGTGTATTTCTAGTTTATGATTTTGGTTAAGACAAAATTTCTGTATAGAATCTAATCCAATCAAAAAGTCGTAATCAAAATTTTCTTTATCAATCACAAAGACATTAATATATTGTTCAACATCAAATATCTTTATTTTTAACATCACCATTCCATTACTTTTTTTCACGCCATTAATAGTTTTAAGCTTAGGATATCTGATATATTTTTTCCCGGGGTTATTATTTACAAGCAAAAATTTGGAGTTTATTAATGATACGTTTGATCCTGAATCATAAATCCCCATTATTTCTAAGGTATCATTAATTAACAATTTAACTTTGATTAATGGCGGAATAGTCAGTTTTTTGGATTGATTTCATTCAATTCTACTTCTAATTCCGAATTATTCACATTTCTTATCTGATCTTTTCTTTGGTTATCATTAGTTTTATTCCTGAACCAACATACAGATTCATGGTGATAGCGGATTCCCTTTTTTTCTAGCTCACAAATCTTGCATGGTGTGATTTTTTTATTATTTTCTCTAATCTTATTTACGAAAACTCTTTCCTTTATTGCAGTAATATTTTTGCTAACTAAATGTTCTAAGCCTCTTACGCTGTTAAATAAATCTTTAGTTTCTTTCAAGCTATTTCTGTCTATCTTATCTGCTATATTATTTGGAAGTCCAGTAGCTATTAAATCAATCAAGGTTGGTTTATCCATAGTTTTATTAACCTCCAACAGTAGCCTTTCCTTTTTTACTGCATATTCTATTAATGACCCTTGCTTGTATCTGAATGAAAAGGCATACCTGATTGGTGACCATCCTTTGTCCGCGTAACTTTCACAAAAATGTTCCTTCCAAACTGCCCAATCAGAATTCACAGTGAACTTTATGAGCATAGAACTATACCAATCTAAACATGAATCTTCTAAAAACAATCTTAAGGCTTCTATTTTCGTACAGTCTTCTTTTATTTCTAGACGAGCGCATTCTCTTTCAAATGTATCCATCCATTGGCTTACATTTGAAGTATTTTTTGAAAATTTGTCAATGACCAATTTATCAATGCAATTCGTCATGCTTGAAGTTTTAGGTATCACCTTTTTTCCATCAATACAATTTTCTAATATTCTTGTCAATATTTCCGAAAATATTAGCAGTTTCAAAAGGCTGTTGCTCTGGTGAAACTTCTTCTAATAAATATCCCTTAAATTGCATATTACCATCTTCATCAAAATAACTACTCCTTAACTCTGATGACACAGAAATCCAAACTTGTCTTTTATCGTGTCTCATTTTCAGTGTATTTTAACTTTTTCAAAAACTTGTGTTTTTATTAATGTATCATGTAGTTTTACCGGTTGAAGGTGTTCCGGAATCAAAAACTTACTTTTGTCAGAATACGAAATAGTAGTTATGCAAATTGCGTTTGATTTCGGATCTTCACTAGCTTTCACAACAAATTCAAATTTTAACTTTTCCATTGTAGTGCAATAGCCGCAGAATTGTTGTTTTATAATATGCTATTATTTTAAGAAATAAAAGTCTTTATTGTGTTGTTCTAGAAATAGAAAATATAAGAAATTTAATATCTAATGCAACCAATAAAGAATAACACATAACATAGAGATCTCAAGTAATCTAAATGCAACTTACCTAGAAATAGAAAAACAACAATTAAAGCTATTATTTCAGTATTAAATTACTAAATAAAAATTCTCACAATAAAATTAATACTTGACATTGGTTGTCTTTCAACAGAAAATATTGACAATTAAATCCATGAGTACTACAAGTCTATGAATGAGTGGATCTCATTTACATCTCCCCCCTCCCATAAAAATGAATAATAAATACCTAGTAAGGTTTTAGGGGAACAAGTTTCGTAATATGAAATAAATTTGATTCACATTTTCTATGTCCTGTATCTATTTTATAAATAGTATTTGAAAGCTTTTCCAATATTTTATAAGGTCCGACTCTCAATTCATCTAACTTTTTCCTATTTAAACGATTTCCATTTTCGACATATACCAAATCCCCAATTTTAAAATCATATTCTATTCTGTTTTTATCAAAATATTTTTTGTTATTTAAATGTGATTTTAAACTGTTTTCTAATGCTTGCTTCCTATCTTTCAATAAATCATCATAAGTCTTTTTCTGTTTCAATTCTTCTGGTAGGATATCAACATTTTCTCCTTCTAATAAATATTTTGGGGTAAACCCTGTGACAGAATGTTCAGTTTCATTATATTTTTTTGTACATTCATGAGCAATTGTTGTCCACGCTAATTTATGTTTCCTTTCATTTATCATGCATCGGATTTTATTAACAAGTGTTTGATTCAATCTTTCATTTAATCCATTTGAAAATGCTGCATTAACCGCAGTGAATATAATGGGTATATTTTCTTTATCTAAAAAACTTTTAAAATTTCTTGAATTTATACCTGGATATTGATCAGATAAGATCATTCCAATTTTATTTTCAGATGGCACTTTTAGGATTAATTTTATAAAATCATTAGAGTTTTGCGTTTTTGAAGTTAAAATATAGGCATATCTAGTGAAATGGTCCACCAGAAGATGTAGATAAGTTTTTGTAGAGCGGGAGCCTCCAAATCCACCAATAGTATCTATCGATACTATTTCGAATGGGTATGTAGCAGGCCCTAAATATGACATTAAACCATATTTATACTTACCTCTTGACTTATTTTTGATACAGATTTCACAGTTATTACAAATTTTCTTTATATTGATTTTCAAATTTTTTGCTGTATACAATGGTGAAATTTTATTTATCATTTGTTGATATCCAATGTGACAGTATTTATCATGAATATTTTTTATAAATGTATTACTAAATTCCTCAGTCAGTATTATCTTATAATTTTTCCGTATCTTCTTATAGTAGATTTTATCTTTTAATTCTAGTCTCAATTTACTCTGCTTAATATCTTCATTCTTACTTTGATCATTAATGATATCTTCTATTTTAATTAGATTTACAATTTTCAAATAGTTATCCTCCTTTTCTTGTGGCTCCAATACCGGGTTTCTACTTAAGCTATCTGCTTCAAAATTGTATCGTCCTGGCGAGTAAATAACATCGAAATTAAACTGAGATAAAAAATATGCCAGATCTCCTAATTCTTCATCTGTTCTCGCCTTGATGTTCATTTTTTCTAAAGGTTTATGGTCTGTATATACCTTGAAAGACTTTCCCATGAGCCAATGCTGCCAATATTTGACTGCCTCTTTTATTGCCAAGCATTCCAAATAAATTGCTTTTTTCTTTTTTTGGCAATTATTTAATTTTCTTGAAAAATATGCGCATGGTTTCTCATCTCCAGTTTCCTGTGGCTGTTTCAAAACAGCTCCTATGCCATGTATACTAGCATCAGTATAGATATGTATTGGTAGATTTGGGTCAAATATACTTAAAATAGGTTTATCACATAGAAGATTTTTAATTCTCTCAAAAGATTTTTGGCACTCTTCCGACCAAACAAATTTTTGACCTTTTCTTAACAAATTATGTAAGGGATCCAATATTATTGAAATATTCGGCACATATTTGCCATAAAAATTAATTTTCCCAAAAATTGTCTTATATTTTTGGGTGTTTTTGGTATAGGGAATTCCTTAATGGCAATTAAATTGTCTTTCAGTGGAGTGACAGTATTATTTTGAATAATATGGCCTAAATATTTGACTGAATCTTTTGCAAAATGGCATTTTGAAAATTTTAATCGAAATCCTTCTTTTGATATCGCATCAAATAATAATGATAAATGTTTAAAATGGGATGAAAATGTGTCAGAAAATATCAAAATGTCATCAATATAATTAATAGTAAAGTCTGATAAATTATGCTTCCTTATGATACTAGTAAGTACTCTTTGAAAAATAGCAGGAGAAGTTTTTAAGCCGAATGGTAAACAAGTCCACTGATAATGTCCTTCTTGTGTGACAAATCCAGTCTTGTATCTGTCTTCAATTTTGAGCGGAATAGCCCAAAATGCTGAATTTATATCCAAGGTTGAAAAATACTTACAGTTTCTTGTCTTGGCCACCAAATCCTCAATCAACGGGAATGGTTGTGCTTGTGGAACTATAATTTTATTCAAATCACGAAAATCTATACATAATCTTGATTTTCTTCCTTCTTCTTTTTTATATGCCAAAGTAACAGGAGCAGCAAAAGGACTATAAGACTCTTCTATCAAATTTTCTTGCAATAATCTGGCTACTTGCTGTTCTATTTCTTTTTTGTCGTCAATAGTGCACCTGTAAGGCCTTTTGCTACAATATTTATCTATTATTAAATCTATATGTGCCTCATAGCCTTTGACAGTGCCTATATCATATTTATCCTTAGCGAAAAGAGATCTATATTTCGTAATGAGATTTTCTATTGCCGCTTGTTTTTGGGCATCCAAATGATGTATCGAAATCTCAAAGTTATTCTCTTCAACATGTTCATTAAAATTTATCTCATACTTTTCAATAATTTTATCTCTAGTTTTCGTAAAATTATGATCGTCATAATCTGTTTTTGTCATATAGTTACATTGTGTTATTTCTAGTTTATGATTTTGGTTAAGACAAAATTTCTGTATAGAATCTAATCCAATCAAAAAGTCGTAATCAAAATTTTCTTTATCAATCACAAAGACATTAATATATTGTTCAACATCAAATATCTTTATTTTTAACATCACCATTCCATTACTTTTTTTCACGCCATTAATAGTTTTAAGCTTAGGATATCTGATATATTTTTTCCCGGGGTTATTATTTACAAGCAAAAATTTGGAGTTTATTAATGATACGTTTGATCCTGAATCATAAATCCCCATTATTTCTAAGGTATCATTAATTAACAATTTAACTTTGATTAATGGCGGAATAGTCAGTTTTTTGGATTGATTTCATTCAATTCTACTTCTAATTCCGAATTATTCACATTTCTTATCTGATCTTTTCTTTGGTTATCATTAGTTTTATTCCTGAACCAACATACAGATTCATGGTGATAGCGGATTCCCTTTTTTTCTAGCTCACAAATCTTGCATGGTGTGATTTTTTTATTATTTTCTCTAATCTTATTTACGAAAACTCTTTCCTTTATTGCAGTAATATTTTTGCTAACTAAATGTTCTAAGCCTCTTACGCTGTTAAATAAATCTTTAGTTTCTTTCAAGCTATTTCTGTCTATCTTATCTGCTATATTATTTGGAAGTCCAGTAGCTATTAAATCAATCAAGGTTGGTTTATCCATAGTTTTATTAACCTCCAACAGTAGCCTTTCCTTTTTTACTGCATATTCTATTAATGACCCTTGCTTGTATCTGAATGAAAAGGCATACCTGATTGGTGACCATCCTTTGTCCGCGTAACTTTCACAAAAATGTTCCTTCCAAACTGCCCAATCAGAATTCACAGTGAACTTTATGAGCATAGAACTATACCAATCTAAACATGAATCTTCTAAAAACAATCTTAAGGCTTCTATTTTCGTACAGTCTTCTTTTATTTCTAGACGAGCGCATTCTCTTTCAAATGTATCCATCCATTGGCTTACATTTGAAGTATTTTTTGAAAATTTGTCAATGACCAATTTATCAATGCAATTCGTCATGCTTGAAGTTTTAGGTATCACCTTTTTTCCATCAATACAATTTTCTAATATTCTTGTCAATATTTCCGACGAAATATTAGCAGTTTCAAAAGGCTGTTGCTCTGGTGAAACTTCTTCTAATAAATATCCCTTAAATTGCATATTACCATCTTCATCAAAATAACTACTCCTTAACTCTGATGACACAGAAATCCAAACTTGTCTTTTATCGTGTCTCATTTTCAGTGTATTTTTAACTTTTTCAAAAACTTGTGTTTTTATTAATGTATCATGTAGTTTTACCGGTTGAAGGTGTTCCGGAATCAAAAACTTACTTTTGTCAGAATACGAAATAGTAGTTATGCAAATTGCGTTTGATTTCGGATCTTCACTAGCTTTCACAACAAATTCAAATTTTAACTTTTCCATTGTAGTGCAATAGCCGCAGAATTGTTGTTTTATAATATGCTATTATTTTAAGAAATAAAAGTCTTTATTGTGTTGTTCTAGAAATAGAAAATATAAGAAATTTAATATCTAATGCAACCAATAAAGAATAACACATAACATAGAGATCTCAAGTAATCTAAATGCAACTTACCTAGAAATAGAAAAACAACAATTAAAGCTATTATTTCAGTATTAAATATTAACTAATAATTTCTCACAATAAAATTAATACTTGACATTGGTTGTCTTTCAACAGAAAATATTGACAATTAAATCCATGAGTACTACAAGTCTATGAATGAGTGGATCATTTATATATATATATATATATATATATATATATATATATATAGTATATTTTTGCAGTAATATTTTGAAAACCATATAAGTACCAAATTTGCGTTAAGTATTTGTGCGACAAATGGACCAATTACTCAAATAATTAAAATTGTTAACAAAAAGAAATCTGACTTTCGTAAATATATTTCAAAACAAATTCCACCCACAGCTTTTCCAAGGATTGTCACATCGGCTGGTCCTGCGTTGCTAGCATCCTGCTTTCCTTCCATCTTCACGAAATCGTTTGCCCTTCTAGTGGGAGGCTTTCCGTCCAAGTGAAACTCGTTCCTGCAGTGCTGCGGTTCATAAAACATCAAGTTTTTAACTAGACAGAATGAAACAAATAACCATAATTCTAAAAATAAACTAATCCTAAGAAACAAAGAAATATATGATTCTAAACTTATCTACATATAAAATGAATAAAAAGGAACCACACGTTATTTATTTCCATAATATTAAGTTGCAATTTTATGATAAAAATATATTGAATTCCTCAAGTGGTTAGAATGAACTTGGGCGGCCATTCTTTAAGTGATTTTGATGAACTGAATACAAGATCGCTGTAATTCTATTACTCGTGTCAATAGGATAACACAGATTATTAAAAGCTTTTTCCATTTACTTGACGACATTAACTTGGATTAATCTATACTAATATTATAAAGAGGAAAGATTTGTTTGTTTGTTTGTTTGTAATGAATAGGCTCCGAAACTACTGGACCGATTTCAAAAATTCTTTCACCTTTGGAAAGCTACATTATCCCCGAGTAACATAGGCTACTTTTTATCCCGGAAAAATCGACAGATCCCACGGGATGCGCAATAAAGTCTTCGCTCAAAAACTACTGCACAGATTTTCATGCGGTTTTCATCAATAGATAGAGTGATTCTTGAGCAAGGTTTTGCGGTATTTTTTATCTCGAAAAAACGGATAGTCCCGCGGGAAGCGCGATAAAACCTTCGCACCATAAACCGACTTCCGCGCATATGTAGCCGTGGGCAAAAGCTATGACCCTTAACCATCTATAGACCCAATCCTGAAATCCACGCAGGCAAAGCCGCGGGCAGAAAGCTAGTTTCTCATAAAATACAAACCTTTTTACTTTCTTAATTTTTAAAAAATATTGGGAGAAGTTAATAAATTAAAAATATGAATAAAAATACTAGTTTTGGTAAATTATTAATTTCATAGCCTTATTTATGTCACTTTTGATGTGTGTTATTTATATTTGAAGCTTACATACTACAACTACACAAATTAAATAATAAGTCCATAAAGCAAAAATAAGCTCAAATAACTAAAGAGCTTTCATCTAAGCCCTTAAACAGTTGATCGCTTTATATCTGTCAAAATATAATAATCCTAATAATATCGCACAAAGCCTTCAGGAAACTGATAGCAAGCAGAAACTGTGAGTTGCGAGCGCGGGCCTCGGGGGTCCAAATTTACGGGCCAGTAGCGGCCGGCGTAATTAAAGAAGGCGCCCCCGGGCCCCGAGGAATTTCACTTAAGAGTTACAAAGTGGGCTCTCTGGACGGGCGCCCAGCCGCCGTCGTTGCCATCCGCTGTATTACCTCTTTACCGAATACGAATAGTACAAAATCAAAAATTTATTCTCACAATCTCTTTTGGATTCAAAATTCAAAATTCAAAATCATTTATTCAGTCTGGGCTGTTACAAGCACTTGTGAATGTCGAAAAGCTACGCCATCGGTTCGCAAATCTACGGCGGGAGACCTTGTACTGAGAAGAACCGGCAAGAAACTCAACAAGGGCTGTTTTTTTTCCCTGTATTAAATAGATACAGAGTCGTCAATTTGGAAAATGACTTTAATATTGATAATTCATGAAGTCACTTTCCATTACATAATATAATTAGTAAAAATTTATTTTGAAAACATGCCTAATTAAGGATGTCAAAGATTCTACGCTACGTTCTCGTCTACGGCGGAAGACCTGGTTCTGGAAAGAACCAAGGAAGGGCTATTTTTTTGTCTCCCTGTATTTTTACAGAGTCGTCAGTCAGAAAATTTAAACAACGAATTGTAATCGCTCATGTAATTTTAAACAGTATATTTTTTTACAAGCTTTTATATTAGTTTCACTTGTAACTATGTAAGAAAATCTTGGAATCTTAATTTGACTCACTTCCCGGTCTCCGATTGAGCTGAAATATTGCATGCACGTGCAAGTCGGATGACAATGCATGGTTATGTGTGTGACGTCATTCTAAATCCAACATGGCGGCATTACCAATATGGCGGATCAATTATTTTTAATGCACCCCTACAATATGGGTATCAAATAAAAGGGCTTGCAAAGAACACCTCCATTAATAATGTGATGTCACTCTTAATCCAATATGGCAGACTTTCACAAGATGGCTGACCAATTATGTATAATGAACCCATACAATAATGCGCTAAAAAGAACAAAATAAACTTTTACATATAAAAGCTTGTCTTTAAAAGTATTCTATAAGTAAGTAAATCTCGCGACAAGCTTTTATATGTAAAAGTTTATTTTGTTCTTTTTAGCGCACATAATAAAAGCATGTATTTAAAAAAAATATTTGTAATTTTACAAGAGTAGTTTTAACAATCACCTTAAATCTATGTTGATATATAAATTTAAATAATTTCACATTATATCTATAAATACTATAGTTTCATTGTCTACTACAGTCAAAATATTTCGCAATGATAAAATTAAACCAACTATTGTTATCATTTAAGTAATCCTTAACAGTATAATAATAGCAATTATTATGATGAGGCATAAAATGAAAAGTTAAGTTAGTTAATTAATATTCATTTGACATTTGACTGATATTTTTTGATGACATGTTCGGCGCAGCGATTGAGTGATCAAACGCAACGGGGTCGCGGGTTGAAATTCCACTCGGAACACATATTTCTCTAACTTGTAAAAATTTTTGACGTGAAACGTCTTTAAAATCGCGCCGAAACATACGGGTACCAGGTTTAAAAAGTGGACCGTAACGAAAAGGTCTATATCATCGTACCTTAATAATTAAAACAGTATTAGTCTTAGAAACAAAAATGTGGTGTGAATATTTCACTTATATTGTCAGCTTGCTGTTGTGACATTGAGTTTTTTATTAAAATACTTGAAACACCGTCAATCTTATTTTTATTTCAATCTTTTACTTTAAAAGCGATTCCCTAACATAGACGTTTCACGTTAAAACCAACGGCTGTGTGCCCCGCCACAGCCCCACCCGATTTTTTTTTCCTCGTGAGAGGAAGGCTGAGAATCCTCACAAGGAGCACGAAACGTGCCCAGGATACCCCCGCAACGGCAAATGTCACGGAGGTTATGTCGGACTCCACGCGACCGGAACGGTCCAGCCACGTGACCTACCGACTAAACTCAGCCTGGCCTAGGTTCTAATAACCATATAGGCAAATCGTGAGGGCGACCGCCCCTCAGGAGAGGGACGATGCAGCGCAGGCCCATAAAGGGGACCTATAAGCGCTAGAAGAGGCGCGGGAAGCCCAAGTGGCGCCGGCCTTGTCATGAGGGAACCTAGTCTTGGCGATGCTGAAGGCTGCCGAACTAAGGGATCATGGAGGGTTTGACGGCGCAGATGCCGCCGGCAGCGCAGATGCTGCCTGCAAGTAAAAATTTGTTCCAATCTGGATGTTTGTGCATCGGTGGCGCGGTGGTCTCAGCACTGGTCTACGAACCGTTAGATACGGGATCCGTCTTTTTCGATTTTCCAGTTTCATATGTACATTTATCAGACTCTCGTACGGTGAAGGAATATTATTATTATACATTTATTAATGTAAAAATCTTAAGTTTATTTCACACTAGCTTTCTGCCCACGGCTTCGCCCGCTAGGATTTCGGGATTGGGTCTATAGAGGGTTAAGGTCATAGCTTTTGCCCATGACTACATATGCGCGGAAGTCGGTTTATGGCGCGAAGATTTTATCGCGCTTCTCGTGGGACTATCCGTTTTTCCGAGATTAAAATAATACCGCAAAACCTTGCTCAAGAATTGATGAAAACCGCATGAAAATCTGTGCAGTAGTTTTTGAGCGAAGCCTTTATTGCGCATCCCGTGGGATCTGACGATTTTTTCAGGATAAAAAGTACCCAATAATTGAATCCGGACTTTTATCTTTACGTCTGCAAAATTCCAAAGCAATCGGTTCAGTACTTACAGCGTGACAGCGGAACAAACAAACAAATAAACTAACTTTCCGATATATAATATTAGTAAGGATTTATGTTATGTAGGTGGTTCACAATTTGAGCACATTGTGAATAAACATATCAAATACTAAGGTTACAGCTAAAAATCAGTAATTTGCTTGTTAACTGCAAGCAAACATTATGCTGAGCTGTCGCCTTATTTCACCTGCTGTGGCGCACACACACGCCAGCTCTTGTGTTGCTATGTTGGGCCTATGCTGTGTTCTTATCTTGTCTATACTAATATTATAAAGAAGTAAAGTTTGTGTGTTTGTAAATTGTAAGGGGTAATCTCGGGATCTACTGAACCGATTTTAAAAATTCTTTCACCAATAGAAAGCCACATTATTGCGGAGTGTCATCATCATCATCATCATCATCATCATCATCATCATCATCATCATCATCATCATCATCGTCGATTTTAAAAATTCTTTCACCAATAGAAAGCCACATTATTGCGGAGTGTCATCATCATCATCATCATCATCATCATCGATTTTAAAAATTTTTTCACCAATAGAAAGCCACATTATTGTTGAGTGTCATCATCATCATCATCATCATCGATTTTAAAAATTCTTTCACCAATAAAAAGCCACATTATTGTTGAGTGTCATCATCATCATCATCATTATCATCATCATCAGCGGACGGCGCGCGATGGCTTCGGGCTTAATTCAGTTCGCTTTCGTGCTCGCTTCGGGGATTATTAATATTATGCCCAACGAAGTGGGCGCGGGTCAGCTAGTATTTTATATATTGTGTGTCTATGTTTTCATGTTGTGTTTTTATAATGTGTTTACTGCTTTTCTTTAATGTCATGTCTTTGTTATTCCCGTTTACTGTGTGTGTGTGTTCTGTGGCAGTGAAATAAAGTTATTATTATTCTTTAATATTGTTGCTTAAATTACGCGTCTTTATAAGAGACGGTCCTTTATAACGTGCGCGGGGATACAGATTCAACGCGTAGAGGCCATTTAAGCGAAATTTAATGAAATTGTGCGTGGAGTGTACCAACTGGGTCTAATCTCTATCTGCACCATGAAAAATGCAGCTAAAGACTACACCCAGATAGATGCACATAAACTATTGTCATTAGTGGTCAAAAAGTTTGTGGACTATTGCATTTCGATTTTGGTGGTAATGAGAACCGGGCTACGGAAGAGACTCCAGTCACCTGCCTTCTCAAAGCCTCCTAATTGATTTTAAATATGGTAGGTGGGGACTCACTGCTCTCTAAATGGGCCCCCCAATAAAGCAGGCAAATATTGGTGCGAAGAGAGCAACATTGGTGTGAACGGCTAAGGGTGTAGAGAGGTGTGTCTGCGACAGCGATCGAGACGCCGTCGGCGTTATGACATTATTACACTTCCACCCTTCGAGCATTTGCTCTTGCGACACTCTGTCCGTCTGGTTAAGGCAAGACAGAGGCGGGTGGCATACGCCCCCGTTAAGCACATCAGTACCCTCGGTGACAAGCTGCCCTGAGGGCATATTATATTATTATTATCGTTAGGCATTCACCTGCGAAGAAATTCAAAGATGCATCTACTCTAATAATACTCACTGGGCTAGCGTGGTTAAGTCAGGCCCAACCGCCTTAACCCAGATAGGGTAGGCTGGTATCCCTTCGTGGAACTAGAATAAGCTTCATTTGTCTCATTCCTTTACATATACTGTGCTATCGTGTATTTAGGCCAGATATTATTGATCTACGTTACCGTACTTTAATAATACTTTGAAATGTCAAGTTTAACTGGCGACGAGATGGTGGTACTACGCTGCCGCAACACAGTTGTTATTAGCGCGATAGTTGTCATTTCCACAGTAAGTAAAAAAGAAAGAAACTTCGCCCACACTAGGATTTTTATGTGTGTCGTGGGTGCAGTCACTAACACAGAATTCTCACATGCACAAACACCCAGACCGGAACAAAATTTTTGTAGGAATTAAACCCGCGACCTGTTTGCGTAGAAGCCTTTTTTTTTATTTTGTTCCCCTGAGGAAAATGCATTAAATTGCATACCCCGGCTGTGGCGAGCCGGCGGTTATGTGGGGCTCTCCTCCCCAGAAGGGGGAGGCCTACCCACTAAAAACCTCTGGGATGGCCTTCCTCAGGCGTGTAGGGAGCCCCCGGGAACATAAAGCCACTTCCGGGAACCCCCAGCCTCCGCTCCCCTGCCTAGAGGGGAGCCCTCCTCGGGGGAAGCTACTACCTCCCCCGGTCTCCTCCACCGACGACGCCCCCCGGCCACGGAAGGGGCGTGGTCCATCCCGGGTCGCCGTAGCAGTCGCAACTTCCTCGCGCCCGCCGGCGACCCGCGGTGTTGCGTAGAAGCCTGTACTCGACCACTGCGCTAAACGTGTAAATTTGTATTTATACATGTCGGCGCGGTAGTATCCAGTCGGTATTGTTACACGTGTTATTATGAGTCAACCATCAATGATAGACATATCATGCTTTTACTAGCTGAGCCCACGACTTCGTCTGCGTGGAATCGTAATTTTATGTAACATTTTTATTGACTGAGAGTGTTATAAACGTCAGAGTAGACAAATATAATCTGAAAGCTTCGAACTGCTAAGCTATTGTGAGTTACATATGTTATTGTGAGTCAACCATAAAAGATAGGCATATGCTGTCGTCGGATATTTTTCATATAATTTTAAGGAGAACATTTCCGTCATACATGATTTCTATATAGCTTTAACCATTAAAGTTGTACAGGCGTTGGAAATTCAAATTCAAAATCATTTATTCAGTCTGGGCTGTTACAAGCACTTGTGAATGTCGAAAAGCTACGCCATCGGTTCGCAAATCTACGGCGGGAGACCTTGTACTGAGAAGAACCGGCAAGAAACTCAGCAAGGGCTGTTTTTTTTCCCTGTATTAAATAGATACAGAGTCGTCAATTTGGAAAATGACTTCAATATTGATAATTCATGAAGTCACTTTCCATTACATAATATAATTAATAAAAATTTATTTTGAAAACATGCCTATATTAGGAATGCCGTGTCATACAGTTTTAAAAGAATATATTAAAGTTAAATTAAAATTATAATAAATACGAGTAGTACCCAGTATAGCAAAGAGCAGACTCATCTCCGCTGGCAGCACCCGTTCACGAGCATGACGGCATGAACCAGCCATCGCTTCGCTCAACCATGTTTTAGGGAACGTAACGACCCGCCTCACACGACACTGCCAAAGAGACTTTAATGAGAGTATGACTACCCTTAAGCCACTTAATGGAGTAATTTCTCTCGTTTTCCCAACATTTCCCTTAACTACTCTGCTCCTGTTGATTGTAGCCTGATGAAAAGTATACTATAACCAGCTCAGGAGTATGAAAAATAATTGTACTAGGTTTTATTAAAATCCGCTTAGTAGATTTTGTTTTTATAACGGTTATGCAGACAGACAGACAAAAATTTTACTGATAGCATTTTAGGCATCAGTATCGATCCCAAGTCACCCCCTGATAGTTATTTTATAAATATATTTCATGTACAGAATTGACCTCTCTATAGATAAGTATAGATATGCAATTTTATATTTGAAAGTGATATATAATAAGTTATTTTCTATTTTCAGGTAAGTCCAATTATCACAATCTGAAAACTGAACCAAACCGCGGTAAGTTGTGTGATAGTTTATTATAAGCACTAATATAGTACAGTTAAAAAAATATTAACCTATTTACAATAAATAACAATTTTATTTTTTTATTTTATTTTTCTAAAGCCATACAGCGATATACAGACTATGTTTTCTACAGTGTGTGCCAATACCAAGGCCAATTAAAGGTTTCCTTGCACAAAACCATTCGTAAGTAGCAACAACGGATGTTTGAATTTAAAATAACTTCGTAAGAACAGTCTCTGCCTATTACCTAAATTAAAGTTATACAAGTATTAAAATTATACATAAAGTAACACATTCATTTTAGAAAATAAATTATACTGACACACTCCTTCAAACACATAGCAAAGATACTATATAAAATACAATACAAATATATACATACATATATACACACATATATACATACATAAACATATACACACAAATAAACAAATCTTCATATCGAGTGTTAATGTTTGTCTGGTTCGTTTTGAGATTTTAATATATTTAAGACACGGATTTTAAAGTTGGACTTGGAACAGGCAAATATGTCAACTTCTTTAAACAAAACATTATAGTTTTGAGGCAGTCTTGTGAGTGGGGCGTTACAAGCATAGTTCGTCGCATGTCGAGACACGGCTATTAAGTTGGTGTGGCGAGTTCGTCGTAATGGAGTATTGTAAGCAATACATCTCACAAGCTCTGGACAGTCCACATGAGAATACACTATATCATATAAAAAACTTACATCCAAGAACAAACGCCTCTGTTCGAGGGTCAATAGATTATTTCTATAGCAATTTTCCTCGTATTTGGTAGTGATTAAACGACGTCTATTGCAATTGCTGATAAGAACCTATATTTTAAACTCTTATTAACAATAAACTCGTAATATATAAAACAAAGCTTTTTATACGAATGTTTGAACACATTAAACGAATTTGGTTTTCGGGGCGAGCTCGGTTTTAGTGCGCGACATTTGTTAGGCAAGACCTTTTGAAAGGTGAGCTTAGTACAAAGCTGTATGAATGGGGATAATTATGGTCATTATGTGTTTTTCCTGAAACAGCGGTTGGCTTTTTGCTAGTGGCTGGCCTACGGAAATGATGTACTATATGGATATTGCTTTACTTACTAAGTTACTCTATCTGATAGCTTTCAATAAAGCTTTCTACAACTTTAATACTCTGTTCAAAACTTAGTTTTTGAATAAACTTTCCAATGAAGCAATGTTTATAGACAAAATGGTTGCTTATAAACGTCTGTTATAATCTTTTATGGAGTCTGACAAGAATTATGCAATGCTTGTCTACATTTATCTAATTCTTTCTACATTTATCATTTTTTTTATTTACGCTTTGAATTACTTATGTAATCTAAACACTAAGGTTTAGTGTGACCGTGCATATGTATCGATACCTCCGGAGTAAACTATTGTATGTTCAAAACTAGTACTTTACAGGAGAGAGACTCAAAGTTGTAGTTATGAATAAAATTTACCACTATAATTGTATTCAAATGAAATTTCGTATGAAGGCTAACAATTATTTTCATGTTACTTGTATATTAAAGATTTTATAAAATTATAGCTAGTTTTTCAGATATTGCACATACAACACTTTATCAAGGAATAACACGAACGTCTACTATGTTATGTAAATATTACAACATTATACGTTGGACTGGCGGAAGAAGTTGTCACTGTATCTATTACATACTATATTCTACGTGGTTTTAAACGGATAAAAATAATTGTATGTGTATGATATCAGAACAAAGTCAAATAAAATAAGCGAGGTTACTTTAAATCAAATTTATTTTTATACTTAATGTGTTTGCTACACATAAATAAAATGTAAATACTTTCACATTTCTGAAATTGTGTATTAAAAACTTCAAATATCTATAACAAAAACAGTTATTCTCCCAAAATTTTACAAAATATAACCCTTTATTTTCTTATAATTGACATCACTATAAATCACCATAAATCAGCAGCTTAGATTTTTGACACAACTACTGGATAATACCTATATTATTTATGAAAATAAAACATGAAATCTTTTTAACAATTTATAGAACTAGTATTTAAAACTTAAAAAATAAATAACGCAAAAAGGGATTCTTCTAAAAATTTAAAAATAATTAATACTTAAATCACAAAAAAGTAAACAATAAATTAGCAACGTTGGTGTCTTATAATTTATATATTATTCAATAATATATTATTTCACAAAACTCCTGAATAGCGTATTATTCATAAAAATAATAATAATAAAATTTATAGGTATTTTTTCTTATTATCATCAAATAAATTCTTAGGAAATAAAATGAACAGGAACTTTTTATCTTATTTAAAATCAAAAGTAAGTCTTTTGGAAACTACAGTATTTTTTTAAGAATCTGATGACGACATCGAGTCATTTTGTTGAATTTCGGCATCAACTCTTAAACTTTCATAAAAGTCGTGATATGATTCAGGGATAAGTCCAATCGTGCAGAGGGATAACAAATCATCAAATTTAGCTTTTGGTATAGGTAAGCGATTCGTGTATAAGGGACAAATGTTTTCAGCTGTTCTCTTGTTTTGTCGTCTTCTGGTATTACTATTAACAGCAATAGTATCAAAAGAATTGTGACATAGGTCGTATCTATAATCAATTTGAAATGGATCGCCGGCACAAACTCGGACTTGTTTTATTTTATTAAAGTGAACATTTTCTCCTTTAATAATAATATTTTTGGTCCAATTTCGTCCAGTTAAAAGTGAGCGAAACTCGAAAAAAGCACTATGCGTCATTTCTATGACTTTATACGGTTTCGTATGAATTAGTTTCGAGCCATTCAGTGTACATGTTAAAAAGCCGATGATAGTTTAAGTCTCCGTCCAAATATAATTTCTCAGATTGTTTTCTTGTAAAGTGAGATTCTACTGGTTGTAAACTTTGAATATGATTACAGACACTTTTAGTGACCACCTGAGTAATTTGTTTTGGATGATGTGAATGCTTCCCTCTCTGATCTGTTGAAATTATTCCGCTGGACGTATCTAATTTAATAAGTGCTGTATTAACAACTTGATCACTGATTGATATGGAATTTAATAAAATCTTTTTATACACATTCACGTAATCAGTGATTTTATCATTAGAAGAAAATTTACGCTTTGATGTAACATCTGTAAGCATTCTTCGTTTTATTTTTCTGGTGACTAGATTAGTCAAAAATGTCCATTGTTGGTGTCTGTTGCCTAAACGCCAAAACTTGTAGAAAATGTGCTGTCTTTGTTCATGACTAAATTTAACATAACACTTCATACGGCAAGAACACTGTGGGTCCATTTCTCGTTTTGCTTTTACAAGCCCTATTCTTGTTACATATTGCTTACCAAAATTTCTGAGAGTTTTTTACCTTTTGACATCTAGCCAATCTTTTACATGCCGTTTCCTAACGTTACCCTTGTCTTTTCTGAAACGTATTATAGATTGAGGCTGTGGGCTATCATTTGAAAAACATGAGAGTAGAGTGTTTGCTTGAGGAGTTGAACTCTCTGATTGAAATGCAGGGCTAGTGTTATAAGTTGCAGCTTCAAAAGGCAACTCGTTTTCTTTTCCAATATAATAGGGACAAAAGTGATTACTGCAATCATTATCCAAATGCTTTATACTGTAGTCTGGGGAAGGATGAGATGTACTCGGAATACTAGCAGTGGAATTAATATTGCTTATTTCGTAGTCGCAGGTAATTTTAGGACTCTCAAAAATGTCATCATCAATTAATTTTGCAAGTTCGTTGATCTCGGATTCATTAAAATCGATTGGAAGTGGAGATTCTGTAACTACGATAAAAAATTAATCATATTAATATTACATATACTATTTTAAGAACACAAAATACACATTTCGCTTGACTTACAGCGAACAACATCTTTGCTCTCAATATTACCTCTCCTCAGTTGTCAATCAATTGTCAGTGCTCCATAAAAAAACGAAGAATTGATATGATTACCCAATAAACAGTATATTTTATTACAACAATAACTTAGTTATTTATAACAAAAAATATTAATATGTAATTTTATTAGAAGATAGTACGTAAAACTATAATATTGTGAGCAATTTCAGCGTAAAATGTTGTAAACGTCGCGAATACTTGATGTATTCGCGACGTAAAATGTTGTATCATTATTTAAACATACTTATCTTTTTTTAAATTCCGACGTAAAATACTACATGTACCAGTTACCATTATTTTGCGATTAATCTTACAACGTAACTTGTTGTATGTTAATTTACATTACCAACGAACACAATATTTTCCCACGTAAAATGTTGCATGTATCACATACAACAATTTTGCGCGACTTAGGTGGAAAAAACTTATAAAATTAATTACTGTTTTCAATACTACTTACCTTGCATACTTCTGATATTGATGTCACTAATATTATCTTCTTCTAATGCGACAACTTGGTGGCTCCGTATAATTTCAGTGAAATCTTCATTTTTATCTCTTCTAATGGCACCAGAGCTCAAAAACTATGTGATATGGCTAACATATCACATAGTTTTTGAGCTCTGGTTTGTACTTTATTACGTTTCATTATAAAAGAAAGTGATATATAAATACGATTTAATATTTGATGCATTAACTACCTAAAGTAACATTTTGCCATGTGTGCGATTGAAGCGCCCGGCGTAAACTGTTGCACGTAGAACATGCGATTGGCTACCGAACCGCATGCGTCGCCACTCGCACCGCGTACTTTGTTGTAAAGCATCTTGCAACATGTTACGTTGGGCACATTTGAAACATATAACAGTATACTTCTCAAAATTCCTTGTAAAATGGTCATTTTTAATTTCTTTTTTAAGGGAGTGTAAAATACATTTAGTTGTACATATATATGTTAAAAACCAAAAAATGCTATTTTGTTACTTACAACAACATACGCGGGAGGTATCGGTATGTAAATGAATACGTCAATATTATTATTTATTTATTTATTTACAATTTATTGTACACAATATAAAACATATGTAGTTATAAATAATAAACAGAAAATTAACTAATACAAAAGGTTAGGCTTATCTCTTACGAGATCTCTTCCAGCCAACCTGCAGTAGGAGACATTATTAAAAGTACAAACAATGTGTGTACCTACCGTTAAAAACATAACATAATAATACAATAAAAAAAAACATAAAACATAAAAAAGAAGGTAAAACAATTTCTAAGTGTGTCTATTCCAACGTGAATGGATAACATTCAACCTAAAATTAATGAAGGAGATTCAACGAAGTATATTATATTGTTTTTTATGTGACTACTTATAATTATACAATAACTTAAGATTTTCTAGAATCAAATTTATAATAAAGAAGGTATGGGTATTCTTAAGTGTATACAGAAAATATTTAATGTGTTTTTTGTACAAATATATTTATAATTGCTTACTACTATATATGATAAACTAGTTTTTAGATTATGTAGTTTCTTACACTTAAAACACGTCTATCTCAGAAGCTTAGATTACATTCCTTGTATGTTAGTTATACTGCATTTTTTTTTATTGTAGAAATAATACTGTAGAAATAATAAAACTTCTAGGAGGTAGACTCTGTACCAGGGTCGTCTGCATGGGTACCTCCGTCTTACCTATTTCCGCCGCCAAACAGCAGGGCTCGCTTTGCTGTGTTCCGGCGTGAAGGGTAAGATAGGCAGTGAAATTACTGGGTACTGTGACTTTACATCTTATGTCACAAGTTGGCAACGTACACTGTGGTTCTTATGAGGTTTGCAGATTTGCTGCGAATCTGGTGGGAACCACATGTACTATAGGCGACTGTTACCACTTACCATCAGGTGGGCAGCCTGCTTGTTTGTAAACTTTAGCAATAAAAAAAAAAAAAAAAAACATCGTGAGGTAACTTACATACACATGTGAAGAATTTCAGAGTACGTGGAATGAACCGAACTCCATTTTCTGAGCGTGGTTGATTAAGGCTTGATCGGCCCTAACATACATTATTATGCCCTACTCTGGGTTTTTCATCCTGTATCCTGAGTGCAGTCACAAACATCTCACATGCAGATATACTCAGGGGCAATTTGTTGTAGATCACACAAAATATCTGTCAGAAATCGATCCCGCAATACGTTGCGTAGTAGCCGATCACTCGACCACTGCGCCCAATGTGTAGTCAATAAAATGGCAGTTTCGTGAATAAAAAGATGAAATCTGTTAGTGGCCTAATAAGGTTAATAAAGAATATCTTTACTTCTTATACTGATTGTCGTCTTTTCACGTCAAAAGTACTGAACTAATTTAAATTAAATTGGGTATACAGATAGCCTGAGAAAGGGCATATTCTACTTTTTAATTCATTTAAAAGGGTTGTAAGGGGTTGGTATAGGGGATGAAAGTAAGTATGGAAAGTAGGTAATTTTAAAAGGTAGAAGATTGAAGTTTATTTTTAAGATTTTTTTTTTTATTTAAAATAGGTGTGCGTTTGTCCACAATCTCACCTGATGGTAAGTAACGATGAGGACTAGGATGGAACACGCTTACCTAGCAAATGACTATTCACTCGTGACTTGAAGACCGTAAGATTATATTGTTCCGGGAACACAGACGTCGGCAAAGAGTTCCACATCTTAGCTGTTCGTAATAAAAACGAAGACTGGAACCGTTTTGTACGTGTGCGAGGATAGTCCACCACGTAAGGATGGTAGGCCTACGTCTGGTTGACTGGTGGTGGAAAGGAGCGAGTGGAATTAATTCATGTAATTCCAACGCACACTCTCCGAAATGCAACCTATAGAAAACCGAAAGGCAAGCAACTCTTCGACGGTGTTCTAGACTCTGAAAAGGTTTTTAATTAGATATAAATAAATACGACCTTTAAAGTTTGATTAAATTTTACCCTAAAGGGGATAAAAATAGAGAATAAAAGTTTTGTTACAATAGGCACACAATCTGGTGTACAGAATTTATTATTGAATAGTTTGAAACTCGGAGAAAGACGTAGCAATGTTTTTTATGACGTGAAAAAATATTTTTCTTGCGGGAAAATGTATCTTTTATTTTGGAAAAATATTCAAAACATCCAGAAGTTTACTTTTTATGGAATACAAAGCTAGCACTCTCTGTAGTTCACAAAACAATATCGCTTATCTGTCCCTAGCGACACACTCAATCAATTATTTGTCGAATTCGAGACAATTATTAATTGGCAAATAAGACTTGAATCAGTTCTTCAGACACTGAAAACGCAGGTGGCAAAAATAAATGAATACATTGCAGAAATAACAATTTAGTCGACAACACTGAACAAGATACAGAAGTGTTTGAACATAGGTCTAAAAAGTTTTTTAAGAAGTTTTTAAGTTAGACTTGGGAGACTTTCATAAGTAAGAGCCTTTTCATAAGTTCAAGGTACTTGTTAAAAAGACGCTAATGAGTAAGGGCTATTACAAAAACAAAATCAAACAATTCTTGGTGTTGATTTCAAGATAATAACATTCTAAATTGAATTATTTATTTTGCCGTATAAATTGTAAACACATATCATTGTATGATAACGACATAATTTATCGTAAATGTTCTTATTACTTTTGATAAAGCTGATAAGTTTCTTGTGCTCATCCTTCTTATCAATTAAAAAATACGTCCTGAATGGGTGGTAGGGGAAAAAAATTGGACGATTCAAAAGAGCTTTCTATAAAGTCATATTTGAATAAAGTTAATTTTGATTTTGATTTTGACTGGAAAGGATATAGGATCGATTCTAAAACACTATATAATTAACCGAATATATTAAGTTATACTTCGTAAAATTGATTATGTTGTTCTACTATGTTCTTGTCGTATGTGTCGCGTATTTTCGAGTTAACAAAAGGCATTATAGACACATCCCTCGGCCCGGTACTTTCAACTCTACATTTGACAAACACTCACTATTTCGCGCATATTTGATTTAGATTTGTTTGACGTCAAGAAATGCATTTAAATACCTATGTTTAATAACGATAGAAAGATACATTTTGATTCGATTTGATTTGTTCCCTTGACAATAGATATAGAGGAAGCAGGGTTCTGTACCACGCCCTCTTCTGAGGACCTATCGCTCTCACATAAGTTTATTAGGACCTAAGCTTAAGCTCTGCTCCGGAGCATGCAGCGGACAATGGCTATACGGATCGTGCGAGGCTACTGTACCTACTTAGATGTATTTCGTAGGTATTTAGGTTCGAAGATGGATAGTTAATAACGGAAATATATTATGATGGATTTAGAATTTTTATTTTTTATATTATTAAGAGACTATATTACAATTTTTATTTGTGCTTCTAAAAACATTTCAAAAGTAGAAGTGACATAGAAAGTCCTTGTCAAAACTAAACTTTAAATTATGTGACAATTATTTGCCTAAGCAGGTAGAAATCTAGCGACTTATAAAACTCTATGTTTTTACTACTCCAAGTCGCGACAGCTACCGTACGATCTCGTACGAGGCGGCGACGGTTCTGGGGCGGTCCCTCCCTTTCGAGATCCTGGCCGACATGTACGCGGTGATGTACAACACGCACCGCAACATGTCGGTCGGGGGGCGACGGGGGGAGTTCCCCGGCACCAGCGCACGGAATGCACAGACGGGAGTTGCACCGACGGGCCGAGAGGGCCTGGCGTGCGCAGCTAGAGCGTGGGGGCTGCGTGCGTCAGCGCGCCGTCGGTGCGATACTCCCGCACTTCGAAGCTTGGCTCTGCGGGAGGGCGGAAGTCACCTACCGCCATGCCACCATTGCGCATCTGACCTCGACTCGGCCCAGCACACGCTGGCGGAGTGCCCTGCTTGGGACTCCGAATGCCGAGTCTTGGTCGAAGAGATCGGGCAAGATCTGTCTCCGCCAGCGTTGATTGCGGCAATGCTGGCGGATGAGGGAGGTTGGAGGGCTGTGGTCTTCTTCTGTGAAGCGGTGATGCTCCAGAAGGAGGCCGCCGAGCGGGATCGGGAGATGGCTGATCCCGCTCGAAGAAGGCGGCCTCGGGCCAGATAGCCTGGCCTGAGGCGCTGCCACGGGTCGCTGGCGGGCGCGACGCAGTTCGTGCCCGTGGAGGCGACCCGGGAGGGACCTCACCCCCGGATGGCTGGGGGTGACGTCGTAGGAGGTTGGAGGGGAGGAGGCGGCAAGATCACTCCTCCCCGGGAAGGGCTCCCCTAACGCACCCAGGGGTGCAAAGGCCAGGGGTCCTCAGATGCGATACTTGATCCTGAGGGCCCCTACAACGCCAGAGGATGGCCATCGCTGAGGTTTTTAGTGGGTAGGCCTCCCCCTTCTGGGGAGGAGAGCCCCACATAACCACCGGCTCTCCGCAGCCGGGGTATGCAATTCAATGCATTTTCCTCAGCGTAACAAAAAAAAAAAAAAAAGGACCTAAGCTTATATGGAGTTTAGGTTTAGGTAGGTCACATAGTCGGTAGGAGATATCCATTTTCTTCAATACCATTGCACATTATTTATGTGACGTACAGGTATGACGAAATTTTGCAACAAATTCAAGGGAAGGTTTCTCTACTTGATTGATTCAATAGTACCTGATGCTTTTGTAACAAATACAAAAAGAGGTTCATTTATTTGGTTGTTATTAGAATATTCCGCTGGAATGTATTTTTATATTTATTTATTTATTTAACGATTTATTGTACATAAAGGAAAAGAACAGGAAAATACAAAATTATAGACAGTACAATAGGTGTGGCTTATTTCTAATGAAATTTCTTCCAACCCACTGTGATAGGAAAAAAAAATGCTGAGAAACGTGGATGTCGCGTGTACAAATATATATAATAGTTATATAACAAAAAGTACACATACTTACATACACTTATACGTATATACACTAATAAATACATACATATATATAAACATATATACAAACTTAGATTAGGTTTAATATAATACAGCAAAATTACTGAGAGGATAGTTAATTAAGTTAAGGAAAGATAGTGCTCTTTTACTTTCTTCTTGAAAAACAAGAAAGAACGAATGTCTCGCACTGAAGGCGGAAGTGCATTCCATAATTTATCCATCAGAGGGAAGTTAAGGAAGAGTACAAAGATGAGATCTGCGAGGGTAGGTAGGATAAACTGGGTTATAAAGAATGTTAAAAAGGAGAAAGAGAATGCGCGAGTTTCTGCGGAGTCTGATAGGAAGTCATTTTAGTTGGGAACGAAATTTAGAGACATGATCATACTTACGCAATCCAAAAATGAAGCGTAAACACAAGTTCTGCAGTCGTTCGAGTTTGTCAAGGAGCTCCTCTGTAAGGTCAAGATAGCAAGCATCAGCGTAGTCAAGTATAGGCAGTATAAGTGACTGGGCTAAGGTAACTCTCGTTTGGACTGGTAGGAAGCATTGAAGAGATTTTAAGGTGTGAAAGGAACAGAAAACTTTGCGACTGTACATATGTAGTTTTACAACAAGTAGAAAGAGAAGTGCTATTAATTGTTATAAAGTAGGTGTTTGGGACTACATGGTACGTGATTTTTTTGACAATTTGTTTTGTTTTCAAACTTTTTTTTTGACAGTTGATATAAATTGGTTGCTTGAAGTGTCCACTTTTTTCCTTTCAGTAATTTTATTTCAAACTCATTTCTTATTTCTTAATATCCTATCCTATTAATTGTATTACTTGAACCAAAATAAGTAAATGAAAATCACGTACTATGTAGTCCCAAACAGTAGGAAAGAAGGAGAGAAAACAAGTAATGACGTGTGCAATAGTGGAACCGCTTTTAACCAGTTTTCATCGGCGTGCTATTTTTCTGTGTTAGATTAGATGTCTCTTATATAAGCGGCAAACTATACAGCATCAACTCGTTCAAGCACAGCGCGTTCAACGTATACGTATATTATAGATAAAAAGCTTGATGTTATAGATAAAAAGCTCGATATTATAGATAAAAAGCTTGAATAGTGCAGTAATTCAAGGCACATATTACTCTGTCTGGTGCAGCTTTTCTTCAATACCACGACAACAAACGAATCTTTGGTATACATTGATACCATTAAAACATACTGTCATTAAGTAATATGATATTGGGTATATAACTCTTGATAATCTTTTGAAATTACTGAACCTGCTTTTGGGTTATACAACCTTATATGTTTGAAAATTGGGAAAGCCTTCTAAAGGAGAACAGTTAAGAACTTTTGTTATCCCCTCTTTTCAATATAATAGTGTTATATATAAGTTTTAGTAATAGTCTAGTGGTTAGTACACTGGTTTCAAAGTGTTGCTATTTCTGAGGTCCCGGGTTCGAATTCCGGTGGTTGTAGATGTTTGTGTGATGAATTCGAGCATAGTTGTAAATATATATTTCTATCAAAAAGAAAATATATATAAATATATATATCTATACTAATATTATAAAGAAGTAAAGTTTGTGTGTTTGTATATTTGTATATTTGTTAAATTGTAAGGGGTAATCTCGGGATCTACTGAACCGATTTTAAAAATTATTTCACCAATAGAAAGCCACATTATTGCTGAGTGTCATCATCATCATCATCATCATCATCATCATCAGCGGACGGCGCGCGATGGCTTCGTGTTTAATTCAGTTCGCTTTCGTGCTCGCTTCGGGGATTATTAATATTATGCCCAACGAAGTGGGCGCGGGTCTGCTAGTATAATATATAACCGTTACCCTAGATCCCATAACATAAGCCTTACAGTGCTTACTTTAGACTGGGCTAATAGGCGTAAGTGTAAAAAATGTTTTTTTAAATTAATCGACACCGCTCGCAGTACCCACAAGATGACTCAAATTTTCGGTCACCTATAATGAAATTTTGACGATGTTGAATGTTGCTTAACTCCGCCCAAAATCCAAGCCATGGTTAATATACAAAGATTATTGTTTAGATTACATTTCATACTCGGAAATTTTCCGGATAATTACTCTTAGAGCTTTGGATTGGATTGAGTACCAACTTATTATTCAGTACTTTATATGGACAATAAAAGCTGTAATAATAAGCTTTGTGTCTGGGCTTTAACGATGCGTACATACTCGTTTCTTGAATTGTACATGAATTTGCCTGTGCTTAATTTGATTACTGGTTTCGAAAAGGTTTCTTAGTATTTTTTTATGTGAGTATGTATTACTTATTATAAATAATATTTGACTTAGTAATTTGTCACTTAATTCGATTTAATGTCTTGTTTCTCAATTAAATTATGCATGTAAATTAAAACACCACGGCGATGGATTTAACATAAAATTACTGCGCTTATATCCATTTCTTATAAAGATTTTTGTATTGTAATTATATTATTTTCCTTTCCATTAAATATTAATTTGATTTGGAATAGTGATATTAAGTCTATTCTTAAAGTTTTCGTACCTTTTTTATTTTTAATCGAGTTATTCATACATTTATCGCGGACGTATTTAATGCGAATTTAAGACTTGTTTCGTTTCCTCAAGGATGACATTGTCAGAACTGGAACAAAATGAATTGAAATCGAACGAGGAACACGAGCTTTTAAATAAAAATAGAAAAACCAAATTCGATTCACCCAGTCGAAAGTTCCGAGGTAATAAATTACACTCGAGATCTTTCGCTATTTACTTATCTGTACAAAATAATTAACTCACGCAGATATATTCACCCTCGTTACACTTTCATACGATTTCTCAACTAAAGACATTTGTTATTAATTAATAAAATTTAAAAATAAAATACATCTGATTCTCAAGCATAGTATCTAAATTTGTTATTTAAGGTGATATTTTAAATGGCGATATTTGTGATTATGTTATATTAAGCATTATTTAACATAAAAAAAATGCTCTTTGAGATGCAAAACAATCCTGATGCTAATCTTGTGATGGCTGTGAACACACCTGCGCTGACTGAATTTTTGTAATTAATGAAAAAAAAAATTGTTTTAGACTATTATCAAATTTTACGATTCTTACTCAACGACAACTACTATAAGTTTTGATTCCATTGCCAGTGTCAAAATAAGCAGTATGAATGGAATCTTCTGATGGCGTTGGCTTAGAAGTTTATGTTGAGATTTTTATATTAATTTAATCTGACACCTTCATGTGTTCTTTAGTGAAAGTTTTGACGGACAGACACACAGACGGAGCACTATGTAGACGATCCTATAGGAGATTCGTTTCTTTTTTTGGTACGGCGTATGAAGCCTTATAGATGAACGAAAAGAGATCAGAGACCTGATAATTAAGAAAGCAAGCTATGTTTCGTGGCCAGTAGCGACCCAGATATGGACAGTATTCTCCCAAACATGATGATGGCTGGCAGGTAATCGAATGGGTATTTGGGATTTTATTAGCCGAATGCGAGCTCTATTGTCGGGGGAAATAAGCGAGCGGCGCGCTGACGGATGCCCTTTCAGAACAAGGTTCGGTAGTCCTATATTTGGGCGGCGCTAATTGGCTCGCGATGAGCGGCCGCCCAAGGGAACGGTAAAATGTCACAGTTCTATAAAGAAACTCTGATTGGCAGCTGGTAATTTTTTAAAAGGATTCCACATACTAAAATCTTTTATTATTGTACTATATTACCAAAAAACGTTAGTTTATAAATCCAAAGAACTGTAGAGAATAAGAACCTTGCATATAAAAGCAAGGAAAAGTTTACTTTGTAATTCAGAAAATGGATGGATGTCAAGCCACTGCACATAGCCATATGGAGTTACATTGAAACCAGTTTCCTCTCAAACAAGAGCATAGCAAGACAGAGAAGATGATTCTGGTTGTCTTCCTCTGGTATTGCATCCAGCGTAAATTGTATGCAGCAGTTACGGTGGCTATGGTGTAGCCTATGGCACCCACACGCTCGATAATAACAGCAAAATGTTGTTCGGTCAAATCTACTATTAATTTTCATTTGAACACTTTAGTGCTTTGTCTTTTATTGGTAGTGCCTTGTGTTGTATTGTAGTTATGCTGTGATTCTGGCTAAGATAGAATTTGGTGTGTAAGGAATGTTGTTTATCTATCCAAGCCTTGGCTAGGGCTTTTAAGGTCGCCGTGGTGAAGTCTCTCTGTCTGGGGGACTGTCCAGAGGTTCTCGGACAGTCCCTCCTTTGGCGGTGGCTCGACCAGCTCTAGGTCGAGCCGGTCCCGGGACACATGGCGGTCGAATCGCGAAAGCGCCCCCGCCATGTGCCCCGTATAGGCCTAGAGAACTCGGGGGGTTTTAGTGGGTAGGCTGGTCCTCTATGACCGGAGAGCCCCACACGCGGCCGCGCCTTGCCAGCGTGGTGTCATGGTGCATAAGGTCGCATTTCCCCCCCTCAAAAAAAAAGGTTAGGGCTTTTAAGGTCAAGGCCAAGGCTAAGTTCAGTCGGTAGGCCTCATCGGTCTGACCGCTCTGGCAGGTGTGGAGTCCGACATAATCTCCGTAGCACTGCGGTAGTATCCCTGTGAGGATTCTCAGCCTCTGTCTCACGAGGGGAAAAAAAGCAGTTGTTTGTCAGCGATGAGTCGGGGACGCTTCTTCGATACTAGTATTTTCAGATTTATAGAATTTTTTATTGCAGTATAATACTTGATCGTATGAAATATTTGAATAAAAAAACTTAACGATCTAGATAAAAACAACGTCAGATATTCACATTGAAAATTTTTACTTAATTAAGGTCGAAAACCTTCAAGCAATTTGATTTAAAATTGCACCATGTTTCCATTATTTCTAGTCTCCTGTAAACGTTAAACAGGAGATTAGGCACAACTTTATTATTACTCGCATAAGATAAAGGAATAATGGAAACTTATGGAGCTTAGGCGCTTAACGCAATTGTGACTGGAATTAATTACAAATTATTGAAAATTTTTATTGTGTTAACGGCAACAAGAGACAAAGCGAAATAAAAGTAAAGTTAGACACCGGAAGTGGTGTATTATGATATCCTTACTAATATTATGAACGCAAAAGTGTGTAAGTATGGATCTGGACATTTGTTACTGTTACGAGCTGGGGTCAGTAAATAAACGGCGGTCTACCAAAACACTGAACTTTTATTAATTAGTAAACTAACAGTCACTAATCACTTCACTGAAAGCATGAAAGTCGCTTCTTAGTTTCAATATCACTTCTTAGATGTTTTCGCACTGTATCGCAAACAATACTCACTTCGGCGGCCGGACACGCCTTATATAGTCCCCTAAGGCACTTGCCATTGTTGCTAGAACATTCGCGGACCCTCGAATGTGTAGTCCAATACATAAGCGCGTAGGAATGACGTCGCGCGTTCGAGACGTTTCGAGTATAACTGTCTCTTCCTTGTGCTATCCTTGTCACACAATACTCGAATATTCCGTACTATCTTTCTCGAATATTCTGAGTTTGTCTATCTCTTTCTAATGATGTTTTCTCATTCTAATACTTCTCGAATGTTCCAACTATATCTGTCTCTTTCTGCTATTGCTATCTCTTTCACTCCTATTGAATTTTATGTCCTTTTACTGAAGTAGGCTTAATGGCTCATAAGGGGTCCTGAAAACGCTGATAAGGGTTTTCAGGTTATTGCGGCGTTTGGATAGAGGGTAGCCTGAAACGTACTGAAAACATGTTTCAGGTGCCTGAAAACTACTGTAACTTGGGTGTAATTTAGATTTTTTAGTATGTGAAAGAGCTACTTCTGAAACGGAAACTTTTTTAGCAGGCTGAAACGACGTTTCAGCCTGCTGAAAACGTTTCTAAGTCACAGAAAATCATTTTTGAAGTTTTACTAAGCCACCGGCGTAACATTACTCATTTACGTAAAAACTACTAAATGGATTTTAATGAAATTTTACGATAATATATGTAGCTTCTACATCAGAATAACACATATTGTTAATTAACTACACTTACAATAAATCTGTAGAGAGGTCAATTCTGTACATGAAATATATTTCCAAAATAACTATCAGGGGGTTTTTGGCATCGATACAGATGCCAAAAATGCAATCAGTAAAATTTTTGTCTGTCTGTATAACTGTTAGAGAAATGAAATTGGTACAATTATTTTTCATACTAATGAGCTGATTATAGTATACTTTTCATCACGCTACAATCAAAAGGAGCAGAGGAGGGAAGGGAAATGATGGGAAAACGGAAGAAGTTATTTTTAAGTTTTCGTTGCGTATGTAACTTTGATGGTTAAAGCTACACAGAAATCATGTATGACAGAAATGTTCTTCTTAAAATTATATAAAAAATATACCACAACAGAATATGTCTATCTTTTATGGTTGACTCACAATAACACGTGTAACTCCTGATAGCTTAGCAGGAGACCTATTTTTGAATTACGAATGCGATTTCGAAATCACCGCTGACTAATTAGTCAGCGGTGACTTTGAGGTCACGGATTCCTAAACATCCAATTTTTGAAAGTCGACCGCAGAGCTGCCAACATAGATAAAGTACACACATAAATGTAAGAGTTCGGTTCCACGCAGAATGTAGCCGCTGCCGTTATGCGGCTTAACCATTATGGTTATTATATATATATATATATATATATATATATCATTTTCACAAGTACGACTTGATTACGAGTGGGTGAGGGCACTCGTAATGAATCAACTGTGACTAAGGTAGTCACATCAGTGATATTCAAAAAATAAAATTATTGAAATCGGTGATTATTAGTCACGTCGGTGATTTCGAAGTCGCATTCGTAATTCAAAAATAGGCCTCCAGTTCGAAGCTTCTGATTATATTTATACAGTTGTACATCACAACGAAATGCAATGGTTTCCAATAATACTGATGCTCCTAATTAGAAAGTGCTTTTATTATTCTCTTACTCAAAAAAGATATCAATATTCAGGTACTGTGAAATTATTAGGTTATTAATCCCAATGTTGCAGAAACACTTGTACAATGGACGATTGGTGACCACTTACTACCAGGTACCTCTCTATCTGATTGCTTGTCAACATAAAAAATATTTCATGCATATGAACCAAATATAATTCAAGAAATAATATTCTATACTATGTGGTGCTCGCTTAAGAGGAAGCCTGAAAGTAGCGCCAGTGGTAGAAAAAGTGAGAGGAAGTAGATTAGCATGGCTTGGACATGTGATGCGGAGGGATGAAAGTCATGTCACAAAACGAATGTTGAATATGAAAGTGGAGGGATACACGGGCAGAGGAAGGCCGAATAAAAGATGGATCGATTGTGTGAAGAATGATATAAGAATGAAAGGAGTAAGCATGGAAATGACGGCTGATAGAGAGGAATGGAAGAAAAAGATCTACTGCGCTGACCCCAGATAATGGGAAATGGGCAAGAGGATGATGACTATGTGGTTCTCGCGACGCTTCACGTCTTTGAATTGAAAGATATATAAACTCTTTATTGCATACAATAAAAGAAAGTCACAATAAAAATACTACCAGGTTGATTGGGGTCTGAAACTTATCATCATTTTTTTAAACGAATCACACAATATCTTTATAAATTGTAAATTATAATAAATTTACAACAAGTGTGTTTTACCAGTGATGACTTACAGCTCTGAGACGTGGTGCTTCACAAGAACCCTTTTTAGAAGGCTCAAAGTCGCTCAGCGATCTATGGAGAGGGCTATGCTCGGTATTTCTCTACGTGATCGAACCAAAAATGAGGAGATCCGTAGACGAACCAAAGTCACTGACATAGCCCATAGGATTAGAACCAACAGTACACCTATTACTTTTGTAGATACATCGACATGTTTGCGGCGCTGTCGCGGGTCGCTCAAAAACGCTCCATACTACAATCGTGCTGCAATCGTGACGTCATAACTAAGTAAACTCGCCTAATTTGTATGAGCGTATAAACAATTTTAAAAACAAACATTGTTATTTGTTCGTTTATAGGTATACTTTCTATATAAAAAAAATGTTACATTTAATGTGAGAATGCTAGAAATGTGTTCGTTTCATTAGAATTACGTAAATAATAATTGCTAATTTTTAGAAATCTAAAAACAATATAAATTAATAATTAAACTGAAATTTCTATATTGACATACTTTCATTTGATATAAATTGCTCAAATCAGGTAATTATAGTATAAAAACGGCCATAATCAGTTGTAGACGTCTACCCAATTGTGCATCATTCGACGGAGGGCACGCGTAGACCGGCGTTAGTGCATGCGCTATCGACTCGGCCAGCACACGCGCTGGCGGAGTGCCCCGCGTGGGCCTCCGAGCGCCGAGTCTTGGTCGCAGAGATCGGGCGAGATCTGTCTCCGCCGGCATTGATTGCGGCAATGCTGGCGGACGAGGGAGGCTGGAGGGCTGTGGCCTCCTTCTGTGAAGCAGTGATGCTCCAGAAGGAGGCCGCCGAGCGGGGTCGGGAGATGGCCGATCCCGCTCGAAGAAGGCGGCGCCGGGCTCGGTAGCACAGCTGCGGCGCCGCCGCGGGTCGCCGGCGGGCGCGAGGAAGTCGCGACTGCTACGATGACCCGGGATGGACCACGCCCCTTCCGTGGCCAGGGGCGTCGTCGGTGGAGGAGACCGGGGGAGGTAGTGTAGCCTCCCCTGAGGAGGGCTCCCCTCTAGGCAGGGGAGCAGAGGCTGGGGGTTCCCGGAGGTGGCTTGGTGTTCCCGGGGGCTCCCTACATGCCTGAGGAAGGCCATCCCTGAGGTTTTTTAGTGGGTAGGCCTCCCCCTTCTGGGGAGGAGAGCCCCACATAACCGCCGGCTCGCCACAGCCGGGGTATGCAATTTAATGCATTTTCCTCAGGGGAACAAAAAAAAAAAAAAAAAAAGTGCATGCGCTAGTGGCGAAAGACGGCCTGTATGTCAGAACGCATTTGAGCATTTCTAGGTACTGCATTGTATACGATTGATACTAATGCAGCACAGTTAAATTTATTGTTAACTCTTTTATACAATGTTAATGCTTCAAGATATGTACGCCTAGTCTCGAGTGACAGAATGCCATACCCGCTGAGCAACAAAGCGCGGGACAGATATGACTTATGACATCTGTAATAGATAGTGATATTATTATAATAAAACAGATACAAATATTTTTTTGTCTGTAAACAATTTATAAAATGTTAATATAACTCCAGCTACAGCCAATGATTGGGCTAATCATTAGAGGCTCTGTGTGCCAAAGGAAAATATAGAGCTATGCCATTTTTACTCGATCGAAAGAACAACGGTCACTGACATTGAATAAAGAATTGCAAACGTTAAGTGGCAGTGAACAGGGTTTATTGTAAATTAGCGGCCTTTGTGGAGGAGAGTTTCTCGAGTGGCAGGCATATGCCGGCAAGTGGAGCGCCTGTTTCCCACGAAGGCAATTGACAATTTGCTGGAGATTGTGGGATAGCGTTGCACGCCAGTAGCGCAGCATCGATGGGCATTGAGAGATCTAAATCTAGCCAAAAGAGGTATCTTTACAGATAAAGATAGAAAGAAAGAAGAAAGAAAGAAAAAACATTTATTGACTCGCACAGACATACAACATTACACATAATAAAATACAATAAACAGTTTAAAATAAAGTATAGACATGTGCCAAGCCAAAAGGTTCCTACCTCAGCATGTGCTTTGCGCCATATATGATGCCGCAAAGCGCTGATATTCTGGCAGGGCCTTTCCATTTGTGACGTACGGGAAACAATAAATAATACACAATTATATATTAATTGATAAATATACATTATTAATATTATACATAGCTTAAAATAGACATACATAACTTATAATACACATGATAAAAGTATATGATAGTACTATAAAAATAAAAAATAAAATTATATATAAATGTAATATTTTGGTGGTAGTAGTGGCGTTAGGACCATCATATACATGCTTGTGTTTGCGTCCAGAATCGTTTCGAATATTCAATCTGTGGTGCCATTTTATAGTGTATTCCAAAAGTAAGGTAATAACCAATTGTTATTTTCAATTTATGTTTGTTAAATTTGAGTTCTTAGTGTTAACATATTATTTACTTATATTAATATTATAATATACTTGTCACGTGATTAAGCTGATGGCCTATGGCCAATGCTTTAAATAAATAAATAAAAAAAAATTGTAGTGTATTAAGATGAACTCTCCAGCTTTTATTTTAAAAGCTAATGCCCTTCAACTTGCTCAATTTTGATGGTATGGCTTTTTTTCTACTTGGAAATCTGAATTGACCCATTATAGCGATAAAATTATTTCCACGAATCATTTACAACCATACCCTCCAAAAGATCCCTGGCTATTTCTACCTAATAAATGCCTGGGTTTTCTGGTAAAGTTTCAGGTCGTTCCGTGCCTACATCCCCGCTGAAAGGTAGGCTGTACGCTTCCCCGGGGTCCAATCAATCTTCATGTTTAATTCCATCACAAAACTGTTCAGTTGTTTGCGCGTGTAAATAAAACGAAATTACTTTTGAACTGATAACTTTATTCTATTGAATGATCTTATGAAAATTATGCAACTGAATTGGAGATTATATACCTAATAAGATATTTATTTTATCTCTAAGAAAACTTTGAAATTTGAGTACAAGGAAATAACAAAGCAATAACAAGCGTTGTATGTGGAGTCGGAATGAACTAAAATTCGTTTTTATCAGTCATATTGATTGACAGTTCAATTTTGGTATGGAAATTCTACGAAAATTGTTTTGTATTATTTTCTACTTATTTCTACTTATTTGAAGGATGTTAGTCTTAAAAAGAGCTGCCAATCCTTTAGTGTTTATGCTAATTAGATTTAGTAGATTATATATAATTTTATATTATATAAAAAGATTTAGATAGACCTCTTAATACGTATATGTTTGACCAATTTATTCTCGGGGAAGTTAATAGTTGCTGACTTTGAATTTTGTTCCGTAAGCGTTTCGTCAAACAGTCGTGGGCATTATCAGAAATGAAGTATTTACAGGACTTTAAACAAATGCTTTAAAGTTATTATAAGGCAAAGCAGTAACACTTTCTGGTAATGTATTGTAGAAAGTTACACCTCTAGTTTTTTGAAGATTTAACGTTGAAACGGCAAGTTTATTTTTATTTCTTCTGTTTAAATGCATGACCTGTTGCTTATGTCACTGACTAGAATAAAAAAAAGTAGATATCTTTGTGTCTATAAAATGTCCTACGGTAATTACATCACTTGCTTAGTTTTGGTTTTATACGACCTAATTAATGAACGAACGACCTGCGCAGTCGAGTGGTTAGTAGAGTTATCTCTGTGGTCCCAGGTTCAAGTCCAGATGTTTGTAAGAACAATGCAAGCACTTGTACCTTAGTCATGATTGTTATATACATTTGTATCAAAAATATTTATCAACATCCTCTTGCTCATTTCCCATTATCTGGGGTCGTCGCAGTAGACCTTTCTCTTCCATTCCTCTCTATCAGCCGTCATTTCTATGCTTACTCCTTTCATTCTTATATCATTCTTCACACAATCGATCCATCTTTTATTCGGCCTTCCTCTGCCCGTGTATCCCTCCACTTTCATATTCAACATTCGTTTTGTGAGATGACTTTCATCCCTCCGCATCACATGTCCAAACCATGCTAATCTACTTCCTCTCACTTTTTCTACCACTGGCGCTACTTTCAGGCTTTCTCTTATATACTCATTATATATTGTCATCCCTTGTCACACCACACATCCATCCATCCATCCATTCATTCTATATTATATCCATTCATAGTATGCTATTCATATTTTGTATTATTATTTTTTTGTTACTTGTATTGTAATATGTTATTTGTATCATAACTTTCCTTTTGTTTGTTTTAAGTAGCTGATAATATGTTTTTTTTTGTTTGTATATGACGATTGTAAGTGACCACGTGTGATTCTAAGCAATAAAAGTGTTTGACTTTGACTTTGACTTTGACTTTGTTTGACTTTGACTTTGACTTACGTTACCCTAGAACCGATAACACAAGCCTTACTTTGGGCTAGGCTAATGGGTGTAAGAAATATTTATTTATAATTTGAATCAAGGCCATGAATATAGCTATACCTTTTATTATAAGCAATATATGTCAGTATCCAAGGATTTTTATTTGCTTTTCATCGTTTGTCCTCGATAAAGGTCTCGACTGTCGAGGCAAATGTATTTTCTAAACTGCTCTAGAATTTATTGGAATGCCATAGCAATAGCTTCTTATATGCATAATATTTACGGGTATGTTTCCAAGAAACCGTTTTAAAAACTTTCGCTTTTTAACTGAAATTCATAAAAGCTTTGGTTTCTTCTCGTTGCTGTAATAGGTTCGCTTAAAAGAATGTAGCGGAGGAAAGCGTATCTGATTATTAATTAGAATTTATTAGCGTAAAAGAAGTGTTGTAAAATTATTGAGCTGAAAGCCCGGATGGAAGTCACAAAGGAAGAACGTGATGTTCGATTTTATTGTATTACTCCAAGTTGCTTTTTTCTTGCAGAAATATATTTAATATGCTTACTTGTACAATAGGAGCAGCAAGGTGTCTCGATTATTTGGTGGTGGTTTGTTATGGTTATATTGACCTTTCAAACCCTTCAATCAAGGAAAACTTAAAGTACAAGGGCTTGAAATGACATATACTATGCGATATCAAAGTATTTTTAATTTATATATCTGCATTCCGATTTACTTAAACAAATAAGGTTAAAAACTTCATGCTATATTAACGTATATAAAAAGTTCTATCGATTTCGCAACGTTCACAAACATATAATTTTGAAGCCCATATCTCTACTCTATTGGCTTATTTCCGAACAAGTTCGACGCAGAAAGGTTTAATAGCCTCATAATAGTAACTACGCCGAATTTCTGGCTATTTACGGCGTGGCGCGTGCCAAATGGATAGAGAGCTGCAATTAAGTCACAACAGGATATGATTGACAACTACGGCTTTTCATTGTACAGAAAGCAACGCGTCAGTCTTGACCTCGTGACAACTATCATGCTATACGTAATAGCAATGGTTTTCCTAATTAAAATGTAATGCTTTAACCTGTTTTGCTGACTTGCCACTATAGTGGCCAAAATCATCATCATCATTTTAGCTGACATAGCCATTAAGGATCTCCAGACTGATCGGCCCTGCGCTGCTAGTGTCCATTACTTGCCAGCAATCTTGAGGGTATCTTCAGTTTATTGTGTGAGGTTCCAAGTGTCATGCCCACTACCATTAACATCTTCTTTATCTCAGCCAAGAGACTTTTACAGCTGGACGACTTTCAAGAGTGGTGCCATAGCGTTGGTGTCTGGTTTACTAGCGACCGGTGATTGATGAAGATTACAGAAAGAAACCTTCTGTTCGTGCGCCTTCCACAAAGACACTCATTGCAAAGCTGAATATAGCCATCTGAGACTTCAACATAGGTCCGGCCAAAAAAAAAAAAACCGGCCAAGTGCGAGTCGGACTCGCGCACCGAGGGTTCCGTACAAACCTGCAAGGTTTACAAAGTTCGTTCATTAGTTGCGAGTTTCAAAATATGCGGTATCAATGGTTGTACTTTTGCGTTTTGCGTTGACTCAGAATTTTTTTTTTCACGGGTTAATGGCAATTAGATCTAAGTATTTGATATGAATTTCAATTTGATAGCTCTACGCGTTCATGAGGAAAAAAGTAATAAGTTTATATTTATTAAACAATATATATTTTGTAATGTAACTAAAAATTTAAGGTTTTCGGAATTTTTCCTTTATGTGTGCTATAAAACGTTGCTTCATGCCAAATTTCAAGATTCTAGGTCGACTGGAAGTACCCTTTAGGTTTTGATTCCCTTGCGAGTACTTGCGAGTTTCAAAATATGCAGCTTAAATTGCTGTTTCTTTTGATTGCGTTGACATAGAAGTTTGATTTTGTTACAGCTTAAAGGTATTATAGACCTGAGTATTTGGTATGAATTTCAATTTAATACCTCTACGCGTTTATGAGGAAATGGGTAGTAAGTTTAAAATTATTAAAAAAAAATATATTATGTGATGTAACTAAAAATTTATGGTTTTCGTAATTTTTCCTTTATCTATGCTATAAGACGTTGCTTCGTACCAAATTTCAAGATTCTGAGTTCACGGGAAGCACCCTGTAGGTTTTGATTCCCTTGCAAGTGTCGAAAATTTGCGGCATAAACGGCTGTATCTTTTGATTGCGTTGGCTTAGAAGTTTGATTTTTTCACAGCTTCAAAGGACAGTAGACCTGAGTAATTGATATAAATTTCAGCTTCATACCTCCACGCGTTCTTGAGAAAAAGGGTCTTGACAGACGGACGGACGCACGGACAACAAAGTGATCCTATAAGGGTTCCGTTTTTTCCTTTTGAGGTAAGGAACCCTAAAAACACGCCTCATAAAGGCCGTGTCTTATAAATACGCGTGATATAAGCAACACTAATAATTTACTTCATCTTAATTCAACTCTGCATCATAAGTCCTTTACCTCCTCATTTAATTAACGAGACTATCATGAATATAAAAGAAATAGAAACATATTAAAATATAGTCCAGAACTGGATGAAGTATCATCTCGCAAGCAAAAATAAACAAACAAAATGTAGTCAGGGCATAAATCACGCTGAGAAGCAAAATAAATTCTCAATCTAATTCCCAAGGCGACCGCTGCGACATCAAGGATATAATAAGGTGATCTGCGCATCGGACTACTGAAAATAATATCCAGTCAACGTGATGATTAATTGAAGGTTGAATAATTATAAATTGATGATAGTCAATTGGCATTTCTGAATTTCTGACGCCCAAAAATGTATCTCTCAAGTTTCACGTAACAGGTTGGAGTTACACAAAGGACTAGTTGTGAAGCGGACTGATGTCAAATATCACGGGAATGGTCTGATCTATACTAATATTATAAAGAAGTAAAGTTTGTGTGTTTGTATATTTGTTAAATTGTAAGGGGTAATCTCGGGATCTACGGAACCGATTTTAAAAATTCTTTCACCAATAGAAAGCCACATTATTGCTGAGTGTCATAGGTTATATAAAACACCGAAAAATAAACAGGCTTTTATGTGGTAGTCCGTTTTGCAAAATGAATCGGAGAAAAAACGGTCGAATGAAAGCGTTTCTTACGAACGCTGCCATAACTATGAAATATATATTTTGAGTTCTAGAGAAAAGTTGTGGAGCTTGAAAATGCCTACAAAAAAGTCAACGACAGCATATGTCTAACTTTTATATTTAAGTTACATAAAGTTGTTTTTTATTTAATAATAAAAATTAAATTATCTATACTAATGTATAGATAATTTAATTTTTAATATTAATAAAATAATTTAAATCATTAGGTCATATTTATTAGTCATATTACCAAAAATCATGAATCTTTATGAAAATAAGTAAACTCATCGTCTTAGTGTGAAGGCCAAAGCAGCGGACGGCGCGCGATGGCTTCGGGTTTAATTCGGTTCGCGTTCGTGCTCGCTTCGGGGATTATTAATATTATGCCCAACGAAGTGGGCAGGGGTCAGCTAGTGTAATATAAAGACGGTCTCTGGTCTATAGACGCTTGCAACACCAGTGGAATATTCGTGTGTTTTCCATCTAGGCAGCCAGAACAAATACACGCGATTTTGTCATCATCTACTAAAAACAACACAACTTAAAAGTTATTTAGAAGTAAAGTGATCTTCTTTTCACCACACTCTTGACCTTTGCCTCTAGATTCGTGTATAGACATTATCTAAATTAAAGGTAAGGTTGGGTGATTTCTTGAAGGGGATCTTTCATATGATTTCCTTAATGTGATTAGATCGCTTAAGTCTCAAAAATAATGTGGGTTTGAAGAAGTTTCTAGAAATTCTAGGTCATAAACAATCAATTAAATTGTTATAAAATTACAATAAACTGAATTAAATTGATTTTTTTTTTACTTTATTACAAACTCTCTAATACGACTTATTAGTAAGATATAAAATTTGCGAGAAATAAAGGTAATGCGATGTATTTTACAATTTGTATTGTTAATTGCATCGATATTCTTTTTAAATATTAAAGAATAACCTTAAAAAAATAAAATAATCTAGCACCATCGGTAACGTGAGGAAATGTATCCTTTCTGAGCAATTCAAGCCTGAAGGTCACAGAGCGATGTTATACCTTTGATTTTTTTTTTTTTTTTTATAGGATAGGGCAGCAAACGAGCAAACGGATCACCTGGTGGTAAGCAATAACCGTTGCCCATGGACACCCGCAACACCAGTGGAGTCACAGATGCGTTGCCGGCCTTTTAAAAGGGAATAAGAGGAATAAGGGGAATAAACGGGAATAAGGAGGGTTGGGCCTCCGGTACCCTCACTCACTCGGCGAAACACAGCGCAAGCGCTATTTTACGCCGGTTTTCTGTGAGGCCGTGGTATCACTCCGGTCGAGCCGGCCCAATTCGTGCCGAAGCATGGCTCTCCCACGGTAACAAATACAACACGGTAACAATAAAAATGTGAAGATTTACATTTGATTAAGAGCAATTGACTATAACAGTACATCATTTAAGGCAGAGGTTCCCAAAATTTTTTGCGCCGTAGATCCTTAGTTATGTTGTTCTCTTTTGGGTAGACCCCTTACTTACCTGATATTGAATGCCTTCATCCTATAACTTACAAAATTTTATAAAAAATTATAATACTTTTTTTACTTCATACGTACTATCCTTTTTTTTTTTTTTTTTTTTTTGTTCCCCTGAGGAAAATGCATTAAATTGCATACCCCGGCTGTGGCGAGCCGGGGTTATGTGGGGCTCTCCTCCCCAGAAGGGGGAGGCCTACCCACTAAAAACCTCAGGGATGGCCTTCCTCAGGCATGTAGGGAGCCCCCGGGAACACAAAGGCCACTTCCAGGAACCTCCAGCCTCCGCTCCCCTTTCTAGAGGGGAGCCCTCCTCGGGGAAGCTACCACCTCCCCCGGTCCCCTCCACCGACGACGCCCCCGGCCACGGAAGGGGCGTGGTCCATCCCGGGTCGCCGTAGCGGTCGCGACTTCCTCGCGCCCGCCGGCGACCCGCGGCGGCGCCGCAGCTGTGCTACCGAGCCCGGCGCCGCCTCCTTCGAGCGGGATCGGCCATCTCCCGACCCCGCTCGGCGGCCTCCTTCTGGAGCATTACTGCTTCACAGAAGGAGGCCACAGCCCTCCAACCTTCCTCGTCCGCCAGCATTGCCGCAATCAATGCCGGCGGAGACAGATCTCGCCCGATCTCTGCGACCAAGACTCGGCGCTCGGAGGCCCATGCGGGGCACTCCGCCAGCGTGTGCTGGGCCGAATCGAGGTCGGATGCGCAGTGGTGACAATGTGTCGATCCCTCCCGTCCTATTCGACACAGATACTCACCGAAGCAGCCGTGCCCGGTGAGTATCTGTGTCAATCGGTAGGTGAGCTCCTCCTTCCCGTGGAGCCAAGCTTCGAGGTGCGGGAGTACGGCACCGACGGCCCGCTGGCGCGCGCAGATCCGTAATTCGAGCTGCGCACGCCAGGCCGCCACAATCCGTCGGTGCCACTCCCGCTTAGGCACTTCGTGCGCGGGTTCCAGGGCGCTCCCCCCATCGCCCTCCCGGCCGACACGCCGCGACGCATACGTCGCCGCGTACATGTCGGCCAGGATGTCGAATGGGGGGGAATACGTACTATCCTACTTCCTACTACTATTATAAAGGCGAAAGTTTGTAAGTATGGATGTATGGATGTTTGTTACTCTTTCACGTAAAAACTACTGAATGGATTTGAATGAAACTTTACCACAATATAGCTTATATATCACAATAACACATAGGCTACAATTTTTGAGGTTTCTAATGTGAGCTCGTAAAAAAAACACATTTTTTGCGCTTACATTGCAAACGCTGACTGAATCCTACAAGATAGATCAAAACAATTTACTACAGTATTGTACAACTTAAAAAGGTCTACAAAAAAGTCCGTGATGGTATATGTTTATCTCTTAGGAATAACCCACAATAACCATTTTTTATCCTTTTCTAAAGAAATAATGGCTTATTTACGAAGCGATTTTAAGCAATACAGTATTAATCCTTATCCAAATAAAAGAATCTGCATGTTTATGCTGAAGGAAAAAGATCGTTAAATGTAGTTTATAGGAGCATACTGCAGTAGCTACCTATAGGCCTATGATTAGGGCTCTGCAGTGCTTAGTTACCGTATTTCTTACTTATTACTAGACTAGACGGGACGAACCTGAAGTCCACGCGAACGAAGTCGCGGGCAAAAGCTAGTTATAAATAATTTTACGTCTTGTATTAGAAGGTAGTATAATGTAAGTAAGCAGTGTATGTTGAGGTCCATTATCGTGGACCTCCATTTTCATTTCATGGACCCCCACTTTTTTTCGCTGACATAGACCCCTAAGGTCACTGATTTAAGGTAACAAAAAAAATGTTGATAACACTTGCTATTAAAGAAATATGTAGATTCGCCTCGGGCCAATTATTACACGCTTTTTATTGACTTACTCTGTCCGTTTGTTTGTTTGTTTGTTTGTCATGATCAAATCTTGTAATCGATTTTTCGACCACTTCTACTGCTCCAATCGAGCTCAATTTTTTTTTACATGTGTATTCTAGATGACAATACAATATTCAATCATTTTCGAATCATAAAAATACATAATTATGTTGTAATAAATTAAAAACTTTTTAATATGAGAATTGGTTCAATGTAGCAAACAGATAGAATTTGATATAATGCATATGTTTAATTCTAATACTACATTTTCTGAACAATTATGTACATTTCTTTATGTTTGTTATAATAATCACGAGACTAAAAAGTAGTAAATAAAAAAAAATTAAAAAAAACTTTTTAAAAAACACGCTTTTTACGCAAAGACTAAAAAAACGTTTGAAAAAACTTTTGTTTGTTATAAAGACTAAAAAAATTTGATCTAAAAAGTAGTAAATAAAAAAAAATTAAAAAAAACTTTTTAAAAAACACGCTTTTATTAAAAAGACTAAAAACGATCTAAAAACTTGAAAATAAAAATAAAGTCACGCTTTTAGAAAATTGGGTACATATCAAGAAAAATTTCTGATGACAAAAAGAAATGTAACTCAAAAATTTGTCTATAAAATTTAGCAAATTAGTCCAGAACTCAATGACTATAAAAGAGTGGGGTGTTCAAAATTAAACATTACTCATTTAATGGTCTTAACATTTACACCCCACGCTTTTATAGTCATTGAGTTCTTGGACTAATTTGCTAAATTTTATAGACAAATTTTTGAGTTTACATTTCTTTTTGTCATCAGAAATTTTTCTTGATATGTACCCAAATTTTCTAAAAGCGTGACTTTATTTTTATTTTCAAGTTTTAGATCGGTTTTTAGTCTTTTTAATAAAAGCGTGTTTTTTTAAAAAGTTTTTTTTATTTTTTTTTTATTTACTACTTTTTTTTACAATCTGGATTTCACAAAACGACTAGTAGCAAATAAAATAAATCGTAAATTGAAATGAACTTGCGTATTTTTCCATCTATTAAAGAAAGCGCACGACATGATTCGCAAAATCGCAAAGTCTGCAAATTGTTCGTTTATCTGAATCGGGTCGTGTACGGGAGCCCTGTAAAGTCTCATTGGAAATATAATATGTCTGCGTTGACCGCTGACCGTGCACTCGACAGATTTCCTCATACATTCTTACTTTAGAATGCTCACTGCATTATTTCCCTCATATGGAGCTCCGCTGACCAACACAAATACAGTATGATTGAAACCTTGCAGTATTCTGTTTGATATGGCTCTTGTAGTATCAAATTATAGTACTTTTGAAGACAGAAGAATTTTAATTCTTGAGTTATGAAATTCGTTTATCTTCAAAGTCCATTTATAACTTTTTGAGCTTATGGCGTTTTTAAAGATCTGATTTAGGGTATATATAGGGTCATATTCTTTATACTTATCGTACACTTCGCCGTCTGCAGTACTTTCTTTCCTACCCTCAAAGTAACCAAGACAGGAGATGCCATTGTCTAACATTCCCCTCTGCCAAAGCATAAGACTCGGAATCTTGTACGTTATATAAAACTAGTTGAGCTGCCTTATGGGCTGTCACACAACATTGTGCATGTCGCGGCGAACAGAGCTCCCACTAAAATGCCTATTTGTGCTGTTTTTTTGTGTAAAAAGAAGTCTAACACGTCAAGTATGCAAAAAGATGGTGTCACCTTTCATTTGCAAGTATTATTTTTAAGATTTATTGATTATTTAATTCATAATTTCATGTTTTACAATTCTGCAAATTCAAATTTAACGTCATATAGTCTCGTGAGGAGTGCGGTCTGACGTCATATAGTCTCGTGAGGAGTGCGGTCTGACGTCATATAGTCTCGTGGGGAGTGCGTGAGCTAGGGTTGAACATTATCATATTTCAATTAATTATGACATTTGACATATAGAATTTGTATAGTTCATATAACAATTTTCTAATCTGGTAGGTATTAATTTAATCAGTAACAGCATCATTTGGTACTCTGCTGTCTTAAATTGCCCATGCCTTGTTACAATAATACACAATTTTACTATTTTTTGATACTTTAACAGTTCATACATAACGATGTACTAGCAATTATACCATTTAAATTAAATATTTTTATAAGTATTTATATAGGTGCATTATTTAAAACGATAGATAAAAAAAAACTATTGCAAATGTCCTCCTCATACATCTTTTTGATTTCTATATATAGAAACCGCTAATAGAAACAAAACTTGTTACTTAACTGTTATATATGTTATACTCAATCTGTCACTGTTAATCTCATTGTATGTTATTTTTGTTTATAAAAATAGCAGTAATAAAATAGTAACATTTACTTTGTGAGTGTAATTTTGTTAAAGGAAATATAAGAGCCATGCTTAAAAGGTAAGCATCTGTAAACTAGCGCCATCTCTAAGAAACTTAAAAATTTTAGTTAAAAAATATTATCTTTTTTAATCAGCAGCCCTAATTGATTTTCACACTTGAAATAGGGATGCAACTATATCGATATTTTCGTTTTATGAGTAAATAGGAATGAATGAATGAATGGAATAATTGACATTAATTAAAAATTTATGCTTAAATCTTATTGAATAAAAAAAATATAATTGACAAACAAAGTAAGTAAACAGAAAATAAGTACGCTTTATTTAATATTGTTTAATAATGACGTCTCGGATTATAATACACTAAAAGGTGCAGTCGAAAAATTACCTAATGATGTAATATTAATAACATCAGTGACCGGAGCATGGGAGTTCACAAAATATTATAACCCAATATAAATCTGCAAAAAAAATTACTCAAAATATTGCTAACATATTAAGGAAAAAATCAAAAAAATTCGTTTAAGAGATATTGTTGATTGTTAAAGTATTTTTAAGATCCCTATCTGATATTTAGTTGTATTTAATACGATTAAAGTAATTTAATTATTATAATGACATACATGGGAATAATAGAACTAACTGTCAATCCCGTGTCAAAAAACTCAATTATTTTTATAGCGTGTATCAAAACGTGTTTTTCAATAAAATATTTCTTTTAGAAAACGCATTTTTAATGTTATTATAACAATGTCGGTGTTGCAGTATCTAATTTTGATGTAAAAATACAATTTTTGTTGTATCCGCAACTTGGTGTCAATAAAACTTATTTTATTTTCCGGTTTAATAGGACTTCTGTAGCTTCTCATGCAACAAAATTCGTATTTTTACCTTAATATCCTACCAAATAACAAATATGCAGTTAAAAAGACACAAAAATTAGGTAAAATTATTAGATGTTATAATTTACTATAATAAACTACTGAGTATAAGTTTGCATTTTATTAACCTTCGATATCTGTCAATTTTATATTGACTACATACTAAATGTCGAAGCATGATATTTTAATTATGTTGAAATATTAACGCCAAGTTAACATTCATTCACTTTGAATTTTTGAACGAAAGCGATTTATCGATATCATTCTTTTGGGTGATGTCTCGTTACTTCCCACACTTTTACATTTTTGTGTTCGAATAGAACGTCAACGTACTTTTTTAAGGTTTGTGTGCGTGAATTTCAAAATTGTGTGTCATGTGTCCATGTGTGCATTTGTAAAAACGTTAAAATTTTCTGTTTGTGTGTGCTGGTTTAGAGTGTAGTAGTAACCTCGCCCCCCGCAAGATATGACAGAAAAATTTGTTCGAGAAATTTGACTGATGCCTACTCCAGTTCTATTTACTCTGAGTTCCTACCAGACTAAGATCATGCTTTCACAGACCTTAATATTGCCTATTTTGGATTTTGCTGACGTTTGTTTCATCGATGCTACCAAAAAACTACTCAATAAGCTTGAGCGATTTCAAAATTTGGCGATCAGGTTCATATTCGGTCTTCGTAAATATATCAACCTTAGAGCTAACGATCAAAGCGCGTCCTTGCTTTGCGCGAGCTTTGCGATTACCAAATGAACTAGAAGCTTGTTTGTTAATGGGACACTTCTGTAATAACTTCAAGCTCATACCTATATGATTTTTCTATCAGTGTGTTCTTATTTTATTACTGAAGATCGTAATGGGCTGGTGCTGATGTTTCCTGATTAATTAGAAGATAAGTTAGATGCCGGCTTCAGATAAAAAGTCTGACTATTCGTCAGTTATCTGATTCCTCAGCTAGCTTCTAATTGACAACTTTGCATACGTGGTGCATGTCTGAAATACGCTTTTGACATCTTTGCAAAGGAGGAGATGGAGTGGTATACATACGGTTAAGGGGTAAAATACCAACCACCAGCGGCACGAAGTAGAAAACGCCAAATTTATTGGTACTAACCTAGTTTTAATATGTATCTACTAACAAAATTATAACAAGTGCAGTCCATGTTTGATAATAAATTATAAATTTATCAACTAATATTTTAAATGTAACAAAAAAAAAATATTTAATCAGTGTTGCAGCAAGCAGAATTGAATCCGTTTTTATGATTTGGAGCTGTCATATTTCAAGACGTTACTGGTACATTGTAATTTAAAAAGATCAGTCACTTGCAGTTGTAAATTTTCTGCACTCGCTGAGTGGGAGCGCAAACACTGGAATAAAAATGAAAATTGATGCGATTTTTGTACTAGCGACTGTATGCAACGTACCAGTTTTATGCACCTCTCGTGCATTAGAAAATGAAACGTATAGTCCTTGAAGAATGTTTTTTCCGTTCATATTCGTTCATAGATTATGAATAGCATCGAAATCGTAAGCATATTTATGGGTTAATGAAATGATCACAATCAATTCATTGAGGTTCCTTAATGTTGCACAAATGCACCACAGATAAAAAATTGTTAATTATTAAATGTTTGTTACTTACACTGTAAGAGTATATTATTATATTAAAACGTAATTACCTTATATATATATATATATATATATATAAATTAAATATTTAAGTCAGCTAGATTAAAATATTTTTTTAGGTACAGGCAGGTTTTTGTAGTTCGTTTGATCAATATTAGTAATGTAGTTGAAAATTATCTACTACTAGCTTTCTGCCCGCGGCTTCGCCCGCGTGGATTTCGGGATTGGGTCTATTTTGCCCACGACTACATATGCGCGGAAGTCGGTTTATGGCGCGAAGGTTTTATCGCGCTTCCCGTGGGACTATCCGTTTTTTCTGAGATAAAAAATACCGCAATACTGCTCAAGAATCACTCTACCTATTGATGAAAACCGCATGAAAATCTGTGCAGTAGGTTTTCAGCGAAGCTTTATTGCGCATCCCGTGGGATCTGTCGATTTTTCCGGATAAAAAGTAGCCTATGTTACTCGGGGATAATATAGCTTTCCAAAGGTGAAAGAATTTTTGAAATCGTCCAGTAGTTTCGGAGCCTATTCATTACAAACAAACAACAAAAATCTTTCCTCTTTATAATATTATATTATAGTATAGATTTCGTTTTTTTATATAATGTCATTATTATTATTTTAGTGTTTGTTTTTATGATGATATGCCACAACATAGTTTTAGATAAATAACATCATTTTCTGCGTGGGACAAACTTTTTTTTAACTCTCTCAATCATTTTATCACTGAATCTACATATCACTTTTCAGGTCGTTTTGAGGAATAAATATATCTTTTTAATTTATACTTCAGTTCATACTATGTCTAGTATGATTTTTTTACCAATAGTAATAGGTTTAGTGAACATACATCTAGTGAAAGTCTCATATTATTAAAATTTGTAAAAATATGTATATGTGATCCCAACTGTGTGCCTGCGGAGCACACCAAGGTATTGCGTGTGTTCAGAGCAAACAGCGATTCACCAGAAAAGCCATATATTATAACGCTAGCAAAATCGAAAACATGATTGGACTCTTGTTTGCTTCGCAAGACAGCGCAAAAAGGTTTGTTGTACAAATAATCCGGGTAAGGGAGGGAGATGCGTTGGTTAACGAGCTCGGGAAAGCTCCAAGTTATTCAGAATTTTCCACATTATCGGATTTTTATGAAGCCAGTTACCTGAGTCGTCTCAGATTATGCGGCGCGCGTTGTGTCGTCGGCGACAACGAAGCGAAACTCTGTTTGTTATCCTATTGCAGAGAAGGTTAAGCCAAGATTGTAGCCAATTTTCCAATTGGTATATTTAATTTGGTACGTTAACTTTCCCTGATTCACTTATGCGTTGCTCTGACACGTTACGCAGCAAGCGAAGCATTAATATAATTATTTGCTTGAATTGAATTCAAGTAAGTTTTAATCAACATAGAAACTTATTTTCATAAATTTGTAATATTATTTAGTGGCCGAGAAATCGTCTGCGCAGATATTACTATTTCGAGTAGCTTATAGCGTGGTGGTAATCTTTATAAACTGCAGCCTTTTTTTTTATTTTTGTTCCCCTGACGAAAATGCATTAAATTGCATACCCCGGCTGTAGCGAGCCGGCGGTTATGTGGGGCTCTCCTCCCCAGAAGGGGGAGGCCTACCCACTAAAAACCTCAGGGATGGCATTCCTCAGGCATGTAGGGAGCCCCCGGGAACATCAAGCCACTTCCGGGAACCCCAGCCTCCGCTCCCCTGCCTAGAGGGGAGCCCTCCTCGGGGGAGGCTACACTACCTCCCCCGGTCTCCTCCACCGACGACGCCCCCCGGCCACGGAAGGGGCGTGGTCCATCCCGGGTCGCCGTAGCAGTCGCGACTTCCTCGCGCCCGCCGGCGACCCGCGGCGGCGCCGCAGCTGTGCTATATAAACTGCAGCCTGTGTGTTATTCTGATGCATAAGTTGTATTATTGTAAAGTTTTATTGTATTGTAGATGATATGAAAAAAATATGTCTACGGAGGGTATAAAAGCGAGTGCAAACTATTGACCCGGGCATTGCTGTCCGTCATTTTTGCGTGTTATCGTTGACGAAAAACAGATGGCGCTACGTGTGCTATGTAGCGTTCGTGCGTTCGACAGCAGCCGATTTTCTCCGAGCGCTCTCGAGCTCAGAAGCTTCGTGGCGACTTCACTTCTCATTTACTAGTCGACGAGTGAACACATGTTTTTCAAATTACCCTCTTAAAAATTTGTTGAGTTTCTTTTGCATAAATTAATTCAGAGCCTTAAGCATCTAGTGTTTTGTAAAAAGTTACGTCATTTATACTAATATTATAAAGAGGAAAGATTTGTTTGTTTGTTTGTAATGAATAGGCTCCGAAACTACTAGACCGATTTCAAAAATTCTTTCACTTTTGGAAAGCTACATTATCCCCGAGTAACATAGGCTATATTATATTTAAAAAAATTTGGGATCCTTACTAAAACTCCAACAATGTAACCCAAGGTGTAAAAAAATGACCTGAATAATTCCTTACGTCGCGTGCGCTTCGAAAACTATTGATGATAGAACAAAATCATTTACTACGACTTTGCAGAACTCATCATTATCCACAAAAAGTGTCGCGACACCATATGTCTAAATATTATAGTTATGTCATAGTAAGCGGTTTTTTATTCTAAAAATTTAATTTATATGCCGCCGCATGAAAAGGCTCTTTATTTGTACCTTGGTATTAATCCTTATCAAAATAAATTACGTTATATTCAAGACGGCTTCAATACCTTTTTAAAACTTTATGAAATATTCAATTCGGACATTTCATTCGGAAGATATCACGAGTTTAAAAATGCAAGTATTAGAAAAAAGTCGCGTGGTTGCCGCTCACCGCGCTCAGCTAGCCAGCATGCGAAGGGTGTATGTGTGTGTGCGCGTATGTACCGTGCGAAACCGGGGCTGGCCGCTACTTCTCTTAATGCACACGAGGTACGCTAAAAACTCTGTCTTAAGCCGAGCTACCCAAGCATATAACAGCCAATATTCTGAATTAGACCTTTTTTATTCATCTCGAAATATTTTAAAAAATAAAATAAAAAGATATCACCTTGAAGCTATAAGTCAGCCTTAATCATGAAATACGAAGATGAAATCATACACACAAAACAAGCACATAAGACACAATCACACACACACACACAGAAAGACACACATATGCACACCTAGAAAATACCATGTTAAAACTTTATTTTGTAATTAATTAATATATAGGAACCGACTTATATAGTATTGTAGTACGAAAAAAAGTTCTCTTTAAGTCATTATTGTTATCTAAATTACTAATCCGTTTTTGGCCTTACTATGTATAAAAATATTTCGGACATATATTTATTGTAACGCTGTTGGATTACTGAAATAAATAAATAAACAAATAAGTAAATAAATAAATAAATAAATAAACAAACATGTAGAAATGTCTTACTTAAATGTCTGCTTATAAGTTAATATTAACTTCTCAGTTTATTGTTCTCACAATTGTAATCATTTAGTTTATATATTAATCATAATATATTTTATTCCGACAGAAAAGGACTTTAATTGTATTGAATGTGCTTACTTAGCTAATTGCAAAGTATTTGTTATTAAGTGCTTTTTGTTATATATCATATTGTTATACGTGTCAAAAAATAAAAAGATTTTGACTATTATAATGCACAATCATTATGATGTGAAATAGGCACGATGTGTTGAAAATTTGATTGGAAATGAAAAAACAAAAAAATGTGTATGTAAAATTATTATAATCAAAGTATTCCGCGAAATGAAACTGGATCAAAGTCATCGCTATTACAAAAACATCGTAAAGGTTAACCCCTTAAATGAAACGGCACTGGGAAAGGCTTCTGAGTCGCAGAGATAAATAACGAATAAATTGTTGTGAAGGGCTTTTTATAAAATGTACATTTAAATGGGTATTTGGTCCGTGAACATAAAAGTAATTGAATGCAAGATAAGGAGACCGGAGGCCGTAACTGATATTAAGATTGCACAGCGCTGCGCGCCGGGTCGCTCAGGGCGCGGCGCGGGCCCCGCTGCTGAACAAATGTACTGACAATTATTATAATTTTATTGTAATTTGTGCCGAAAACTTTTACCGTAATTTAAACGTTAATAACAAATTTAAAACCGGGGACAAAACTGTTCATTCTTATCTGGCTAAGCAAATACGGATTAAAGGATACCAGGCTCTACATTTTTTTTATTAAAACGTATAAGTAAAATCACTTTTTTATATGTATAAATGAACAGAATACAAGTACTACAATTGGTTACACTCGTCTATGGTACACGTGATTCATGAATATCTCAAGTGAGGTTCGCAGCAAATCTGCAACCTACAGAAAACCACAAGATACGTTACTAACATGTCACAGTACCCCGTAATTTCACTGCTCGTTTTACCCTTCTCGTCGGAGCACGACAAGGCCAACAATGCTCTCTTGCTATAGAAATAGGTAAAACGGAGATATCTACGAAGACGACTCTTGTGTAGAATCTCCTTCTGGAAAATTCAATATTTGTTAATAATATGAATATTATATCATTGATTTGGTTGACTATTGTTTTGTTAAATTGAATAGTATTTCTTTTATGTCGTACAATAACAAAACATTTTAGACTACTTTGATGTCACTGGGTAAAGACGGTTTTCGTGATGTAAATGTAAAATTTGATGTGGTGCCGAATGTACATAAATAATATACCTACTACTATTGAACGGAATTTCAAACATTGTCTACTTGATTTTATTAAGTTTTTAGTGTCAATTTTGTAACATAGTTTCAGAATGATTTAAAATCAAGTGTTAGGGCGTAGTTGCAATCACAGCATCCTTGGAATAACCGTTATTACGTCGTATAAAACCACTTCCACGTTAAGGAGCTCTTACAAACATTTTGTAAGTCTGAGGGTCAATTCTCTAAAAAATATAATTAACTTGCGGCAGTGAATGTTATGCTTGACCCAAAAATAATATTGGTATAAATATTGTCACTATAAATTTTGGTAATATGCTGATAACTAGTTAGTTATTTTTAACTAGTGCTAGAGCTTATAATCGTAGTCACCTGACCAGATGACCTCATAAACTCTACCACTATAACGCAACGAGCAACAACGGAATATATCGTAGCGCAAATGTAAAGCTCGATGCTTCTCTATCAATAAGGTCACGTCAATAAGTACGTTAATACAAAATTAAAAAATAAGAAAACGCATACAGCTATTTAGCCTTGCACGTACACAGCATCGCTCCTGACTTTACATGTTGTCCTTGAAACGGATCTTATGCCGCATATTATGGTGGTGGGTTTTGAAGTTTAATTGTAAAGCCTAATTATTCATACGTAAAAAAGTATTAGTCTATACCTGCCCTGAAATTAGAAGAGTTATTTCAAGAAGAACAAGTAAGAAACTCTTATCTCCTATATCTCTATATCTTCTATCCTCATTTGAATCAATTCACTTGAAGTATTATTGGTCTGAGTACCACGCGAATGTTAATATTAGGTAGAACTCCAACGAAACGATTACAAGTTAAGCAATATGAATATGTTTCCTGCGAATTGACCCCCAAGTCTCGTCTCCAACCTAACGTGTCATCATCATAAATCAGATTTTAATCGCTTTATGCGCTAGTGACGCTCTCATCCAATTACGGAGCTGTGTCGGCCGGAACATTCGACGCTGCAAGGTTGGCTAATTGACGGGAGAGCTGAAAAGGTGTTGTACACGTAGCAACATAGCGATGACATATAAAAAAATAGGTTCAACTAAAATAATAACTATTAATTTTATAACTACAGAATGGATAGGAAACATGAAGCCTTTCTTACATTCTATTGAGGGTAACATGTAATCGTTTACGACTACAGTGTTTGCTACGTGTCACCAATCGACGATTCACAAACTGGAGGGTAACGTCAGGTTTTTTTCTTCTCTTCCTGTTTAATGCTGTCTAATACCTTAGATGAAAAACTTCTTACAAATATTAAATTCAAAAGTTTTCTTTCAAAATTAGCCACCATTCAAACGCAGGTTTGAAGGACTTAACAATGTTACTATATTTGCATTCGACGCGTGATTATAGATGTTACTTATATGTGACAAATTCAGATAATACTTATTTCATTTTCAAGTTTATCACAGTATGTTTTCAGATGGATTAATACACCTGCACAAATTCAACTGAATAGAAAGTTCACGCTCTTTCTCGACCTTACAATCTGCACTAACAAACGAACAGGTTCTTTATTTATAAATAGAGATCGGATAATCGGATGCATATTTACCTAAAGTTAATTTTTGGCTCACAATTTATGGAAGCGGCTTTTTAAAATACATTTTGTTAAATAAAAATCCCGGGAAAATACGGGACTGCAAATTTAACGTAGTAATATTGTTTGAAAATTACTAAATTAGCACGTGGTATTTATTTTCAAAAGACCGAGACTCCGGGTTCATTTATACAACTATGCATACGTATTTACCAAAATGTTCTACAGTACCGGAATTCCGGGATTTTTATTTATGGAAATAAAATAAATAGACAGTTCCATACCTTGTCAAAAACTAAATTAGGTAAATAAATAAACATCCGGCTATCCAATTCCGCAATCCCGGGATTTTTATTTAACAAAACAATAAAAAGCCGTTTCCATACTTTGTCTTAAACTAACTTTAGGTAAATATGCATCCGATTATCCGATCTCTAGTTATAAAAAATACTGTTACACAACGAACTAGATACAAAAGAAACTTTGAAATAACTTAGAAAATATTAAATTAGGTATTTACCCCCACTTTGAGTGAATTCTCAAGAACGCGTGGTTTATTTGAGATATATACGTCTCGCGTAATACGATAAAAAAAATTGTTACATTATTGTGACATATTCGTGAGGATAAATAAACAAATGTTTTTTAATTATTTTTGTTATATTTGCATATGGTATTTAGATAGTTAAATTCAGATTGTTTCCATTTCAATAATCACTTCTTAAATGAACAAACTAAGTCATTGTAATGTAAATATGCAATTCTACTTCTCATGCTTGAGGTTATACCATGATGATAGATTGCGGATTTGACTACTGTCTTTTTTCTGTTTGTGACATTATCCAATAGATGGCAGCACAGTGAGCCACGTGGCGGAACACAGTTGCACATTTGATTTTAAATCATCAATCACAATTAATGGTGTGATATATGTTGAATAAAACACTTGTACTGTTCCACTAATTTTAATTATTGTCGACCTGACCGGTTTCGCTTTAGTAATTTTTAGATAGAAGCGTAAACACGAACAGCTGTGTTTGCTTTAACCTTTGAAAATGCTGTAAAGCGAAACCGGTCAGGTCGACAATAATTAAAATTAGTGGAACAGTACAAGTGTTTTATTCAACATGTATAATAAGTTCCACCAAGAGCCAACAATCAACTCAATACAGAATAATGGTGTGATATGACTTGGTCAGCGACAGTATTCAGTTTGTCGGAAAGAGTCATAAAAGTCACGTTAGTATTCCATTGCTTTAAATAATTAAGCCGTTATTTCTAGAAGGTGTTTATATTGTTTTATTAATAATGTTGACAACAAAATATATTTAAGTTTGGATTAAAAATTAGATCCGAGACAATATTTCTACTACAGGCTGTGATGAAATAAGCACTAACAGTTCGTCAATTATTATAAGAGCCTGTGTAGTAGTGGGTGGCCTTAAATTTTACTATCAAGCGACTGTGATAAGTATATGCCGTTCCAATGTTCAGACTCCATAAAACTAACTGTTCGTTCTTGGGGAAATGTATATCTATGTTTAACAAACTTCCGCAAAGTGTCATTGATTTGCCTTTATATAAATTTAAATCCATAATCAAAAATACACTCATGAGTAAAGGTTATTATAATGTAAGTGACTATCTAAATGATCACACAATTTGGGAATAGGGACACTATTCATAGAGCCATGTTCGGTAACAACATTATTTATAATATTGTATTATTTTTATATGTGAATGTAAACATACATACGACTGTTATTGTATTAGGTATGATTGTATCTTATACTATATTGTATTTTTATATTATATTATTATAATTATTAACATTGAAAAGAGGAAATAAAAAATAGACCTTCAGAGTTTTTTGCCTGTTCTTCTCGAGAAGACTCTCCCAATTTCCGAACAGGTGTCGAGTCACTATTTTTTTTTCCTTATTCGTACGTACGGACAAGGTTTTTGTTTTTTTTTTTAAGCTGTTCTTTTTAGGCTTTTTTTTTTGTTTTGTTTGTTGACGTCAATAAGTGCCTGTAAAGGTCTATGTTGAATAACAATTATTTTGATTTTTGATTATATATTTATTAGACAAAAAATTGTATATACATATATTGTGACATGGCCTTTCTTTAAGTAGAAAAAGCTACATATTCCCTGTATTATATGTGTCCACCTAAACCTGCATATCCATTGCCTTCATCCATGCAAATTCAAAGTTATTGATGTCTAAATTTTCGCCGAGTGAATTCTGCCCAAAAAGCAAATCTAGTTCTGTTTTGCATCGTTCATTTCAATAGGAGCGCGTTGGTAAACGCCCGCTTGACACATTGTACATCCGATAGTCGTAGCTCGTAGCTGCGGCGCCTCTACACCGCTACGCCGCTACAGCGTGCGCTACGAGCCGTGAAACGAGAGGCAAAGCGCCACTTTATTTTTATTTAATTAGACAGTTTTTCTTGGAAATTGACTCGACGCTCGCTTTCGTTAGAAACAGTCGTTGAAATAAGTTTATTGACTCAAGGTATTATGTTTGTGCTTACCTCTATTTTTAATTACAAATGATAATTACTTATACTATTTACTTTAAGTATAAATTTTATATATATATTACTATTTACTTTACGTAAAATTTAAGGATATATATATATATATATACACACATATATATAAATATATGTATATATATACATATATTTATATATATATATATGTAAATATATGTATATATATACACACATATATACAAATATATGTATATTATATATATATAAATACAAAATTAGGAAATTTTGTATTTATTTAAAATGCTAAAAAATTACAATATAATTTGACTTAGCGATTCAAAATATAAAGAATGCACTGTATTTTATTCGATAGGGAGGGTTACTCGATTACTCGGTGGCCTAAAGGTAAGTTGATGACGAGGTATTGAGTACCGACCGAGTCAAATATTTTGATTGCATTATTTTAAAAATTTCGTGGTTCTTTTGCAGAAATAACACTCAAATTTTGTTTAATTTCTGTAACTTCGTTTTAATGAGATTTTTTTAGTTACATTGTGATATTTACATCTTGACTTAATGGATCTGTGGTATTGCCGCCACAAAACAATATTATGCTTCGAACGTATCATGTTAATTATATGAGTTTAACGTTTTATGTATGTTGGAGTGTAAATATTATATACTCGAAAACCCACGAGACGTTAGATTCGACCTGTAATTAATTCAGTGGAAAATATTTTCTCCAAAACAACGGGCAAGTAATAAGCGTAAGTAATCATTATAATGTTTCCCCCTCAAAATGCGGCATCTCTTATATTTTACACCCAAAGGAACTGAGTCCCCCAAGTCCCTCATTTGGGGGATTATTTCTTTCTTAATCAAGGTGTGAAGCGGGATGATGTCACCGGAATTCCGGAATACAAATGCGAAGTTAAATAACAAAATGAATATAACACAAAAGTAGAAACGTATTACAGTAGTGGAAATCTGTGGTAGTTATGTTTATTTAGTTAATCTGTAACATTGTTGACTTGACTTTACATATAGAAATAAGAAAGTGGTATTTGTAATCATTATATAGCTTGGCTTTACATACGGAATTAAATCAATGGTTGTACAGTACACGGCAAGTCAAATTAGTGTCGCTGTGAAGTATTTAATATGCGTGCGTGTGTAGTGTAGTGAAACTGTATATACCACTAACTTGCCGCTAACTGTACATGAACTATGGAAAGATGGTCTGTAGGTACTGTGTTCCTAATATCTCTACGTGTTCCCTACAGCCCTAACCTAACCATAAAATATATAATGTTGTGATATTAATATATATAAGTCAGGATAACCATTGCCAGGAGACCTAAGGCAATGGTCGGAAGGGGGAAGGTAAAAGGGTTGAGCACGTCGTGCAATGTGCCCAGGATATGGTTTTCGCACTGCCGGTCAAGCAGACTCACAAGACCGATCGACTGACGGCTAAAGGTGTCTTGGCCGCAGCGGGAGGAGTGCAGGAGAAATGTAGTACTCGACTGCTGGTTGAACTGTGTTTTATTTGTTACAAATTACCCTATTTATACAAATTTAGTTTATTTACACATTTACACATAAATCTATGTGTGCCGTCCGTGTATCGCGCCTAATTGCAAAATCTTGCAGTTCTTACGAGTAATTCACGTTGTGCTGATGTGATGGTCACGTTGTGCTTCGGATCACGATGATGCTGATGCTGACGGTGTTGTTTCCGCTTGATTGCAATTAAGCCGAAATAATAATGTTGAAATGTTGAACAGCGTTCTAACAATGGTAGTTGTGATTTGTATTTAGCTACACTACGAGTATTTTTAAATTTTAATTACATTTTACACAAGGGAATAAATTAAACTTTATGTGAATCTTAATAAATATTATGTCGATCTTCACTACATAATATAAAACAAAGTCGATATACGCCGTCTGTCTGTCCCTATGTATGCTTAGATCTTTAAAACTACGCAATGGATTACGATGCGCTTTTTTTAATAGATAATGATTCTTAAAGAAGGTTTACATGATGTCGTAAATAAGCACGTTTTTTGCGCTTATATTGCGAAAACGCTGGCTGAGCCCTACGAGATATAACAAAATAATGTACTACAGTATTGTCCACCTTATAAAGTTCAATAAAGAGTCCGCGATAGTATATGTCTATCTCTTAAAGAAAAGGATTAGATTTGAGCGTTGGGTGTTTTTCACATGGCCAATTATATGTCGCGCAGTCAAGAGTAACCTCTAAGCAAAACATTTTTGTATATATATTGTCTAATGACAAAAAAGCTGTGGACGTTGTTTATAAGGTCATTTTGTAGTAGGTAGGTATATTTACATAAGCATTGCACCTGTGCAAAGCCGGGGCGGGTCGTTAGTAATAAATAAAATAAACTGTCCTGAAGGTGCTTGGGTAAAGCACAATGTTTTAATACATCAAAACTTCATCTTTATTCATAATGTACCACTGAATTTAATAATATGGTTAGATGTTAAACTGATAATGTTTATTGTAAACGAAAAAGACTATAAAAAAATGAAATTTTTAACTTCTACGGCGTTTGCTTCTATCTCTCAGTACTCGACCGATTTCACCGATACTCGGAAGAGAATTCTCTCGAGCAAGAAATCTGTAGCTACCAGTGAATCTTGTTATCAAGTTGAAGATCAAAAATCACTGATTACAACCTCAGCTCTAATTTGAAGTTTTACTCAGCTTGTATGTAACAGAATTCAATTCCAAGCAAACACGTTTATTCTTGCCCTAAATACCGCACATGCGAGCTATACGCCTCGCTCATTCCACGCTCGGGCAGACAGATTTCAATGCCATCACGATTTATTTTTATCTCACAGTCTGTGTCGATGGCTGGCGGTGTTCAAAACGTGCAAGAAGGTTTCGTGAATTATGAATGAAACCTCTTTAGAGTACAGTAAAGATTCGCGACTTGGTGATATCATAGTAAATTAATAAATACATACATTAACTCAAGCCTATGTCCAATGGAGGTAGGTAGAGATCATAGCTTTCCACTTGCTACGATTTAGACATACCTAGCTTACTCGATATTAATTGATTGTTTCATCATCATTTAGGTCCTTTCTGCCCTAGCTGGGGCAGAGGGCGTCCACAGTGAGTCTCCATTCTGCACGGTCTTGAGCTTCGCACGTCATTTGATTTCGCTCCAGGTTTTTCCAATAGCTTTCGTTTCACCAATGACAGTCCGCCGACAGGTCTGTTTTGGACGACCACGTTTCCTTGGAGATTCCAGTCTGGGATTTGCCTCGGTATGTGATATGGATTCCTTCGGAGACTGTGGCAACTCTACTATTGTAAATTTCTAATATTGACATGATTTAGATTCCTAACTTAATTTAAGGCTTGTCATTTTGTAGATTTAAGCAAGTGCTATGGAGGTGGTCGCTACATGAGGCATTTTATAATATTGACGAATACTCAAAATGTAAGAATATTACAGATATTTTATCCCTTTATAATTATTGTTTTTTTTTAACAGGCGAAATCATCAAGTATGACATTAAATTATCTATACTTATATTATAAAGAAGTAAAGTTTGCGTGTTTGTATATTTGTTAAATTGTAAGGGGTAATATCGGGATCTACTGAACCGATTTTATAAATTCTTTCACCAATAGAAAGCCACAATATTGCTGAGTGTCATAGGTTAAATAAAAAAAAAATATTTTTGTTTTTAACTATGTTGTGAATTTGCATTATTACCGGGTGCACGATATTGTCTCTTTAATAAAGATGCCATGTAAGCCTGCGCTAAAACTCGCGTTATCGTAGTCAGATTGAACGGATCGATCGTCGTAGTGAATTATAAAGACACACACATATTCTTATACTCACCCATACGCACACACACACACGTACATACACATGAACACACACATATAAGTTTATAAAATAAGGCAAATATTACTGTTAATTTATTTTCTTTTGTACTAAATGTTACACACTTACCCTACATTTTTATATGATACTGATGATATTTATATGATTTGTACATACATTTATATATATTTATTTGTACATACATTTATATTTTTATACATTTTTATATGATTTGTACTCAAGATAGCAAAGTAAGTTTCTGTACAGACATATTGGCTTATGTACAGACATATTTTTTTTTTTATAATTGTATTATGAATTTAAGCTGTAGAAACTGTGTTAATGATAAATAAATAAATAAATAAAACCGAAAAATAAAAAGGCTTTTACGTGATAGTCCGTTTTGCAAAGAGAATCAGTGAAAAAACGATCGAATGAAAGTGTTTCTTACGAACGCGGCCTTAACTATGAAAGATATATTTTTGAGTTCTAGAGAAAAGATGTGGAGCTTGAAAATGCCTACAAAAAAGTTAACTACAGCATATGTCTAACTTTTATATTTAAGTTACAATAAGTAGTTTTTTTAATATGTAATAAAAAAATGAATTTAATAAGTTAGAAATTAAAACATAACACTCTACTAAAAAGTATTATTAATATTATACCCAACGAAGTGAGCACGGTTCATATTTTATAATTGTATGCTAGCTGAAGCCAAGTGCGAGAGCTTTAACACATAAACTACATTACCAGCATCGATATATTAAAGTGAAGATAAATAAAGTATTATTATTCTAAGCCTGTAATGGTCTCAATAAACCTAAAAAGACCCTTTACTTCGGGAATGTGTAGTTAATCACGATCCCATAAGCAATTTACTGCTAGGGAAAGAGCAAATGAGGAGATTAACCTACGCTGGCTCAATATTTCCGTCATTGGCTGAGGTGTGTGTGAATATTTTATTATTTAAACTCGCTACTACTTGCGACTTCTGCTGTTTTTTGGCTAAATTTGTTGCTTTTTAACCCCCGACGCAAAAACTACGGGTGTTATAAGTTTGACGTGCCTGTGTTGTGTGTGTGTGTTTGTGTGTATGTCAGTGTGCATGTGTCAGTGTGTGTATGTGTCAGTGTGTGTATGTGTCTGTCTGAGGCAATGTAGCTCCCAAACAGATGATCATTTTTTTTTTAAATAGGTTTGCGTTTGTCCACAATCTCAACTGATGGTAAGTGACGATGAGGACTAGGATGGAACACGCTTACCTAGCAAATGCCTATTCACTCTTGACTTGAAGACCGTAAGATTATATTGTTCCGGGAACACAGACGTAGGCAAAGAGTTCCACATCTTAGCTGTTCGTATTAAAAACGAAGACTTTTTTTTTTATATTATAACAGGCAAACGAGCCAATGGGTCACCTGATGGTAAGTGACCACCGCCGCCCATAGCACAAACAACACCAGAGGTATCATCAGCGCGTTGCCGGCCTTAAACTGTTTGCTGGAACCGTTTTGTACGTGTACGAGGATAGTCCACCACGTAAGGATGGTAGTTAAGCCTACGTCTGGTTGACTGGTGGTGGAAAGGAGCGGGTGGAATTAATTCATGTAATTCCAACGCACACTCCGAAATGCTACCTATAGAAAACCGAAAGGCAAGCAACTCTTCGACGGTGTTCTAGACTCTGGAGACGTGAGTTTATAAGTATTTCGTCGTCGATAAGTTTTCTAGCTCGCTTTTCTACTGAGTCCAAGGCAGCCAACTGATAGCGGGCAGAGCCGTCCCAAAGATGGCAGCAGTACTCCATGCAGGATCGAACTGATCTGATTTTAATGCGTTAAGTTTTTTCCGTCGAGAGTCTTCTTATTTATATTTAGTAGTAGACTTGTGAACCAATGGCGTAGCATCTTTGACATTCAATAGTGATTGTAAAATCCTATTTGAAGAATAAATTTTTGATTTGATTTGAATATAAGTAATTGTATATAATTAAAATAATGTGTCCACCCACGTATTTTTAATTATATGATCGTTTAACTGTAACAAAAAAGGGTTACATTCAAACAAAGCTTCGGAGGGTTACGTTCGGTGTAATGCAAAGTTTCTTCTTTATAAAGTTGGGTTGAAATTTCGTACAGGTTACGCTTAAATGGTCAATAAGCTCGTCCATTAAATTTTTATTATCTGTTATATTTTGCGTATCAAGCATTTTGAAACAATACTTAAATTGAAATGTTTAATATAATTTGAAAAATATCACCATCTTAAATATACAATGGCTATATAAATTTATGATTTGTCAAAACTAAAGATTTGATATCAATCCGTGAAAATTAAAGTTGAAATATGAATAATGTTTTTCAAAGGTAATGTTGTAAAGGTTTATATTGAATAAAGATTTTCTTAGTTTAATAACCTACACAGCATTATAACAATTAAACAAATATTTAGTGGTCCCATTTCTAATCTCAATGTTTTAATTATTGATTAACAATTACTTATTTGTTAGTCTTGTTTAGTTTTTAGAGAATCAATCGATTTTATTCGTGAACTTGTAAGAACACTGTTTTCGATGGTATTTTTATTATACTTGTATATGTAATGTATATGTGTGTGTATGTGTGTATGTATGTGTGTATGTATATAAATATATATATATATAATATATATATATATATATATATTATATATATATAATATATATATATATATATATATGTATGTTTCTAATTAATTATATTTATTTTTGAAAAGGAGTTTAGTTGTAAAAAAGTACTAGTTGTCAATTGGGAAATGTATTTTTATTAACTTTGTTTTATTTTGTAAATTAATTTATAGTTTATATAAACCATGTCTGTGACTATAGTGGGAGAGGCCACTGATTCCTAAGAAACAGTCTTTGACTAGTTTAGGAGTCAGAGACTTCATTAAACTAAATTGTATCCTTATTAGCAATGAAGAGTTATTATATTTTTTTTGTTAAATATTGATAAGTTTAAGACCAGTATTCACGCTATTATCCGTGACCCATGTTTACTGTTTTAACTACTATTTTATTTCTTAAAATGTTCAGCGAACTTCTTTAAACATGTTTTAGTAATTTAGTGGAAATTTCACTGGTGTATGATACCTAGTTTTATGTATAGCCTTTAAGTAAAATGTTTACTGTTTATTTCCCAAATGTATATGTAAAAAAATAAACTTTATTTTAAGGTTTTCATTAAATCGAAGTCTAAAAATGTACAAAAAATTAGCAAATCAAAAATGTCCCGTAACATTTAAACACAATCTGTACATACAGATTACAGCTACATAGCTGTAGTATTATATAGGAAAGTAATTACTTTTTACTTTTACCAATTCCAACGTATCCAGAAAACATTTTCAAATTCGCATAAAGCACGTCTAGGCTCTCATCCAATTTTTCACCGCAAAGACCTAGTTTCAGCTGATCGCCGACCAGAAATAGTCGATGAACGGCATCCATATAATTCGACCGGGAATATTCAATCACAGAGAAAGCCCAACCGCACCAACGGCAAATCGCCTTATTAAAGTTACCTTTTAAATATCTTGTCCGGGACTCGGCCGGGACTCTTTCAGGAGTCTCGAGCGCTGATTAAGCGTCGTATTATTATGATTGGGCCTCTGGGGCCTGCATTGTAAAGAGCTTAGCATTGGAAGCAAAATATTTGTCTTCATTTTTGATTCGTGGTCTTATTATTTCGTGTCTCTTTTTTCTTTTATAACTTATTGTAATCACGGTATTAAGTCTATGTAATTCATTGTAAAATTAAATGATTTTCGTTTTAAGTACATTTTGTATCATCAAAATTTTTGAGAATCGAATTGTTTGTGTAGCTTATGGTTAGTATTTATGTGTCTCTGCTACGTCTTTGCATAGATAACGAATGAATCTAATTAAGGAGTTCATGGCAACGAGTCCCGAGTTCAGTACCCGTACCAAAGAAATATTTCACATACTTACAAAAATGTGTTCCAGTCTGGGTGTTTGATTCCATGTCAGATTCTATGTTTGTGACTGCATTCATGGTACGGGATAAAAATCCTACGGTGGAGTGACGTTCATTTAAAAAAAATGAGACTATATAGCCTTAGATTTTCTTAAAGTAGGTGACCATGCTTTCTTGTGGTACGGTATCAAACATATGTGGTCAGAAAACTGTTACATCTGCCCTTCAATACTAACGCGTCCGTCTGTCACCAGGCTAATTCCGCCGCTAATTCCGCCAGGCTAATTGTTGCCGCTATATCAACAAATACACAGAATAAAGCAACTATTTAAGGGGGCTGTCCTATAACAAACCTGATTATTTGCTCGCGTTTGTTTCATATGAAAACGGCAGCAGGTGGATACTTGCAATATTCACAGAATATTTATTAGTCACATAGAGATATATTATAGATATATCATAGATAGAGAAAATCTTTATTTACATCACCTCAGACCTCCATCACACACAAATATAGCAACACAGAAGGACTTTAAATAATATAATCTTAACAATTACCCAATACAAACCAAATTATGTGCGCTGCTGAAGTGTAACAGGGGCGCAACTCAGTGACTGTTACTCATAGCAGGATGTGAGTAAAGCACTGGTTTTCTGCTACCACCCAAGGGTTTCGTGCTTACCAGAAAATTGCCAAAATTTTACATCAAAAAATGATTGTGTTTTTTTTTTATAAATGTATAAATATATGTCTATAAATAAATACATATTTACTTTAAAAATAACGAAATTAACATAAACTTAATTTTAAATCGGGCTCTCATTTAACAACCGACTCACACTTGGCCGGTTTGCATAATCAATTTTATTAGTAACTAGTTGTGTCCCGCGATTTCACCATCGGACGATTTACATCAATACATACGAGTAGTATAAAACAAAGTCGCTTTCGCTGTATGTCCGTATGTATGCTTAGATCTTTAAAACTACGCAACGGATTTTGACGCGGTTTTTTTTAATAGATAAAGTGATTCTTAAGCAAGGTTTGTATGTATAATAAATGCATAATATAGTAGAGAAACACTGATAAATTTAAAGGTTTCTAATGTGATGTCGTAAATAAGCACGTTTTTTTGCGCTTATATTGCAAACGCTGGCTGAACCCTACGAGATAGACCAAAATAATGTACTACAGTATTGTACAACTTACAAAAATCCACAAAAAAGTCCGCGATGGTATATGTCTATCTCTTAAGGATAATCCACCATAACCATTTTTTCACTGCACCCGTGCGAAGCCGGGGCGGGTCGCTAGTTATTTATATATTTCTATAGTAATCTAGTACTAAATATAGTCTATATTACTTAGTAATAATGTAGCTTTCTAATGAAAAAAGATTTTTTTTTTTATTGCTAAAGTTGACAAACAAGCAGGCTGCCCACCTGATGGTAAGTGGTAACAGTCGCCTATAGTACATGTGGTTCCCACGAGATTCGCAGCAAATCTGCAAACCTCATAAGAACCACAGTGTACGTTGCCAACTTGTGACGTAAGATGTAAAGTCACAGTACCCAGTAATTTCACTGCCTGTCTTAACCTTCACGCCGGAACACAGCAAAGCGAACCCTGCTGTTTGGCGGCGGAAATAGGTGAGACGGAGGTACCCATGCAGACGACCCTGGTACAGAGTCTACCTCCTAGACTAAAATTCCTCCTAGAATTATTAAAATTGGTCTAGTACCTTTTCAGTTTATTCGTTACATACAAAAATACGTGTATATATACAAATATAAGTGTAGATAATTTGTACTTTTTAAGGAATAATTTCTAAATGCCAAGAATAAAAATGTTCTCATCGCATTTTTTTGAACAAGTATTTGATTTTCACATGACTGTCTAGACGTGACATTCGAGTCCGCGACCCGGTCACGTATCGACGAAGCAGCCACCATTCGCAATTTAGCCGAGTAATGATTCACGTGTCTGTTTTCATGAGTTCAATTTCCGCTGATCAGCTATTTCTTCGCGGCTGTTACCTGGTACTAGAAGCGCTTAAAGCTTTATAAGTAAGCTTGGCATATGTACGCACCGCGCTTTCTCTCGAGAAGCGGTCGCTGTCCATTTAAGCCATAAGGTTATTAAGACTGAGCGTCTGGGTTCAATTTGGTTTGGTAGCCGATCCGCCGGCATCGAGTCCAACATAATCATGCTTCTCGTGAGGGTTCTCATGTCGAAAGTTTCATGTCGAAAAGCATCGAATCCTAATTAATTAATTTTCATTCAGAACAAAGAATACATCTGAATTCTTTATAATGATAAAGAATTTCAAAATAGCACCTCTTCAGTTATAAGGGACTTCCTTACAGTGAAAGAACAAAAAAACGCCTGTTTTAACCATACACTTAAATCTATTCTTATAATAAACTAGCTTCCGCCCGCGGTTTCGCCCGCGTAAAATGAGTTTTTGTCAACTTTCAATAGCTTCACCCCCTAGCTGGTCGAAATTTCAAAAATGCTAGAACAAATGTTTAATGATTTCTTATCAAGTGCTTAAATATAAAGTTTCATGGTTTTATCTTTTAAAATTAAGAAATCCCATACAAACTTTCAACATCTATTTCAACCCCTTCATCCCATCTTTTCGAAATAAAAAGTAGCCTATGTTCTGTTTCTAAGTCTTAAACTTTTAAGTATCATCGCAATCACACCCGACCTACCAAAGGTGTGTAGGACTCTTCTTATAATTATTAAATTAATTTAAATCTTCAATATTGGTAATATGGAATACATTTTTGTACGTAGATAGTGTAGTTATACTAATTGATTTAGTACGGCGGCGAAACATAGAGTGAGTCAGCCTAGCGTATTTGCGTTGGCAGATAGATATTTTTTTGAATTTTGACTAACAAAGCAAAATCATAAACGAAGGAAATAAAACCGGCCAGGATTCCTAATATTATAGACAATGAATACTAATCATAGGCATAGTACAACATAAGGCATGTAACAGCTGCACTGTTACAGGTAAATATCTCAAGAAGGCACTGGATGCAAGCAGAGTAGAACAGACCAGTGTGGGGATCCTTTGGCGACGCTATGTCCAACAGCGGGCGTCTAATGGCTGAAATGATGATGATTTTACCGACATTATCAAAATATATACTCTTCTTTACAATATCTTGTTTCTTCCTACATCTCCAGCATACCTTAAGTCTTTGTTCTCTTTTCGGTCCTCTTCCTGCAGTCGCGTTTTACGAGCGAATTTTAACTTGACTCTTGATATCCCTTCTTGCAATACTGATTTTCTCTCTTACTCTTTTCCCTCTTATGCCGTTCGTCTTTGGGATTCTCTCCCTGAGAGTATTAGGAGAGCGCAAACGTTAGAGTCCTTTAAGAAACAAGTCCGTATCCATTCCCTGTCCTTAAATTTTTAACGTAATTTTACTTTATTTACTTTCACAATAATTGCACCTATTCCCAAAATTCCCAGCTTGTTTTTTCGTTTTTCTCTTATCTAAGGTTGCCTGGAAGAGATTGCTTTTAGCAATAAGGCCGCCGTTTGCTCATAATTGTCTTTGTTTGTTTACTTTATTTCTTGTATTTATTTTGTGTGCAATAAAGAGTTTATTATTATATATATATATATATATATATATATATATATAAGACACAAGTTTGCGCGTTTACCGCTAAGAAATCTCCTTTTGTCGCAACCATAAACTTTGAAGGCGCTTCCCTTGATGCCGGGTCAACCATCGGTATCCTGGGCGTCGACATATCGAGCGATGTTCAATTTCGCTGTCATCTGGAAGGCAAGGCTAAATTAGCCTCAAAAAAGCTGGGAGTGCTAAGCAGGGCGAGACAGTATTTCACGCCGACCCACCGCCTACAACTTTACAAGGCACAGGTCAGGCCACATATGGAATACTGTTCTCACCTCTGGCCGGTGCTCCTCAGTACCAGCTCCTTCCATTTGACCGTATCCAGCGTAGAGCGGTTCGAATTGTCGACGACCCGGTGCTCTGTGGTCGTATGGACTCATTGGCGCTGCGGAGAGATGTCGCGTCTCTTTGTGTTCTCTACCGCATATACCATGGGGAGTGCTCTGACGAGTTGTTTGGGATACTGCCGCCGACCGATTTCCTGTATCGTGTGTCACGGAGGGGACTTGCTTTCCATCCCCACCATCTTAATGGTTGGCTGTCCTCCACAGTGCGGTTTCCGCGTACGTTTTTCCCGCGAACGACAAAGTTATGGAACCAACTTACGGCCGCGGTGTTTCCGAACAGTTACGACATGGGAAGCTTCAAAAAAAGAGCGTATACTTTCATGAAAGGCCGGCAACGCGCTGATGATACCTCTGGTGTTGTTTTGCTATGGCGGCGGTGATCACTTACCATCAGGTGACCCGTTGGCTCGTTTGCCTGCTATAATATAAAAATATATATATATAATATATATATATATATATATATTATAATATATATATATGATAATGTGATTGATGATTTTATCACATTATCAATATATATATATATATATATTGATAATGTGATAAAATCATCAATCACATAAACAGTTAGTAAGGTAGTGATATTTTAATGTTGATTCAAAATAAGTTAATGGATGTGGAATCGAGCCTCAGCTCTCTCCATCATTGAATTATCACTGATATAGGCTAGGACTACTACATTCAGTTTTTTGCATTGTCCAGTGCTCGGTACTTCTTCACAATACACTGATCGTTCGCGAAACCCTCAGGCCGCCATAAGCCACTTAGCGCAGCATCAATGGCCGGCTCAATTATTGTATGTCTGAAATAGCCGACGTTATATATTATACTAACTTTCTGCCCGCGGCTTCGCCCGCGTGGATTTCGGGATTGGGTCTATAGAGGAGCTTTTGCCCACGACTACATATGCGCGGACGTCGGTTTATATGGTAGGTTATTATTAGGTGAGACTATCCGTTTTTCCGAGATAAAAAATACCGCAAAACCTTGCTCAAGAATCACTCTATCTATTGATGAAAACCGCATGAAAATCTGTACAGTAGTTTTTGAGCGAAGCCTTTATTGCGTATCCCGTGGGATCTGTCGTTTTTTCTGGGATATAAAATACCCTATTATTTAATCCGGACTTTTATCTTTACGTCAGCAAAATTTCAAAGCAATCGGTTTAGTAGTTACGGCGTGAAAGCGGAACAAAGAAATAAACAAACTCACTTTCCGATTTATAATATTAGAAGGAAGGATGAATAGAAACTGCACAAGGTAGACACTCCCTCATTCCTCTCTTCGATTCATTCATTGTTGCAATAATTGGTAAAAAGTATTATATAGATAAACTAGCTTTCTGCCCGCGGCTTCGCCCGCGTGGATTTCGGGATTGGGTGTATAGAGGGTTAAGGGTCATAGCTTTTGCCCACGGCTACATATACGCGGAAGTCGGTTTATGGTGCGAAGATTTTATCGCGCTTCCCGTGGGACTATCCGTTTTTCCGAGATAAAAAATGCCGCAAAACTCCTCAAGAATCACTCTATCTATTGATGAAAACCGCATAAAAATCTGTGCAGTAGTTTTTGAGCGAAGCCTTTATTGCGCATCCCGTGGGATCTGTCGATTTTTCCGGGATAAAAAGTAGCCTATGTTACTCGGGGAGAATGTAGCTTTCCAAAGGTGAAAGAATTTTTGAAATCGGTCCAGTAGTTTAAGCGTGAAGAGGTAACAAACAAACAAACAAACAAAACAAAAATAAACAAACAAACACACTTCGCATTTATAATATTAGTTGGGATTAGTTGGGATTCTTTAATGTACATGATAAAACAAGCAGCTACCAAGTTAATTGGTTCAAAGGCGGACTTATCTCTTATAGAGATTTCTTCCAGCCTACCCTAGGTGGTATTGAAATATTAACAAAAAAAAATCTGGGTACAGTATTTATATATAATGGTTTTCAAAATATATTTTATATTTTTATTTTATTTTATTTTATTTTTTTATTATGACTCACCAACAGTTATTACAATATTACATTTACATAGATACATTAGGTAGAAACACATCTTAATGCATAACCAGTTAAAGGTAAGTAAAACATTCACAGATATATAATACTTAACAACATAATATTAAATAACTGCGTACAATAAAAAACTATAAAGTTTACAATTAAATAGAGAGTTAATCATTAAAGTGTTCTGAAAAGAAAAAAAAAGTAAAGCAGACAAACAACAACCTCTAACAACCGCTAAAGACCGGTAGGGATATTTAGAAAATTTTGTAACTACTAAACTATTTTAGGATAGATATTAGCTCGCTAGGCTTTCCAGGACATGCTTCCTGAATACAGGCAAAGATTCCGAGAACATGTCAACCCTGGAAGATATTGTTGTACAGCTTTGACGTACGAGCAAGCGGGGAGTTAGCACCCAAGACTGTTCTTCGAAGTGGGGGAAGGAATGGGGGCTTGGGGTGGCGTGTGAGTTTGATGGGTACCCAGAAATTCACCTGACCAAGTAACTGCGGACAGTCTATTAGGCCGTGACATAATTTATAATAGAAAACAAGCTCCAGATATTTCCTGCGTAATGATAGTGTGCTCAAATTGAAGTAACCAAGCCAATATAAATGATAGAGGCGTCATATTTATACTACATACAATACATACATTATTAAAATAGATATGATACACACATTATTTAAAATCAGAGTGAAACACAAAGAGCTACATAAAGTTATGTATATATACATATAAGAAAAAAAAAAGAATAAAGAGCTAGAACTACAAAAAAATCGGGATAGTCTTTACAGGAAGACTATAATCTCTTCTTTTCTTATATGGTATTTTAAGACATATGTTTTCTTCTCATAAAGAATTAAACTTAGACCTTCTAACTAATCGAACAATCAGGTTATTAAACATTCAGTAATTGGAATCGAGTTTTGACTCCAAATCTGGAGACCTATTTTTGAATTACGATTGCGATTTCGAAATCACCGCTGACTAAATAGTCAGCGGTGACTTTGAGGTCACGGATTCCTAAACATTCAAATTTTGAAAGTCGATCGCAGAGCTGCCAACATAGATAAAGTACACACATAAATATAAGAGTTCGGTTCCACGCAGAATGTAGCCGCTGCCGGTTATTGCCGGCTTAACCATTATGGTTATTATATATATATATATATATATATATATATATATATATATATATATATATATAATATATATATAATATATATATATATATAATAGGTATATAAAGATTTATATAGGTATATATATATGAATGTAGTCGCTGCGGCTTAACTATTGCGGTATTTATATATATATATATATATATAATATATATATATATATATATATATATATACATATACATATATATAATATTTAATATATATATATGTGCTACATTCATATATATATATTGTATATATAGACTTAAAATCAAACAAAACACAGATAAGAGATAACATTTCCACAAGTATGACTTGATTACGAGTGGGTGGAGGCACTCGTAATGAAATCACATCCGTGACTAAGATAGTCACATCAGTGATATTCAAAAATAAGAATTATTGAAAATCGGTGATTATTAGTCACATCGGTGATTTAGAAGTCGCATTCGTAATTCAAAAATAGGTCTCTCTGAAACTCACGTAGTCTCACAGAGAAAGTTTTACCAACTCGATATTTAATAGAAGTGTGGTCACTCGAGTAGCAGATTCTTATTACGATCACTTTCAGGTTTTATTCCCAACGTTTGAAGACAATAATAAGAATTACGAATCTTAAGAAGTAGTGGACAAGGTACATTATTCTTAACAGTGATGGCCGTTGACAAATAACAATAAACAACACAAAATTTAAAGTTTTTTCTCAAGTTGCTTTGCCTGTATCATCACATCGGATACGGAATTAAATACCGTATTCATAGATTCATGTTTGATAACAACACAATTTATCTGTAACAATTTATCTGTAATACAGTATTTATATTTTTTGACATGTATGTGTAATCAAATCAAAATCAAACAAAATAATATTTATTCAACATAGACCTTTACAGGCATTTATTGACGTCAACAAACAAACAATAAAAAAAGCTTAAAAAAAAAAAAACAAAACTTGTCCGTACGTACGAATAAGGAAAAAAAAAAGAAAAAATATATTGACTCGACACCTGTTCGGAAATTGGGAGAGCCTTCTCGAGAAGAACAGGCAAGAAACTCTGAAGGTCTATTTTTTATCTCCTCTTTTCAATGTTAATAATTATAATAATATAATAAAATACAATATAGTATAAGATACAATCATACATAATACGATTACAGTCGTATGTATGTTTACATACACATAAAAATAATACAATTTATAAATAATGTTGTTACCAAACATGGCTCTATGAATAGTGTCCCTATTCCCAAATACTGTGATCATTAAGATAGTCACTTACTTTATATATAACCTTTACTCATGAGTGTCTTTTTGATATGGATTTTAAATTTATATAAAGGCAAATCAATGACACCTTGCGGAAGTTTGTTAAACATAGATATACATTCCCCAAGAACGAACAGCTAGTTTTATGGAGTCTGAACATTGGAACGGCAAGTTTATTTTTGTTTCTAGTATTCAAATTATGTAGATCACTGTTTTTATTGAATTTATTATAGTTTCTATATACAAAAACTAAATTATCATATATATATTGACTAGCTAAGTTAAAATATTAATTTCTTTGAACAATTCTTTATTTAAGTCTACACATGATTAGAATTGTATTACACTATATATGATTGTCCTAATGTCATATTACAGTATAGTATTACAATAGTTGTTAATAAAGATTTAAAAGAGGTGATCAAAATAGACCTTCATAATTTCTTGCCTGTTCTTCTTGAGAAGGCCTCCGAACAGGTGTTTCGAACGGTTTAAGTTCTTTTAAACTTATATCTATTTTTATGACTTCAATGTGTGTATGTACAGATCAATGTTGAATAAAGATTACTTTGATTATGATTTTGATATTTTATTATAGATAATTGATGAAGTGAACAGAAGTATCAAGTCGTCATAAGATAATGATCTTAGATATTATCGGGACCCTAAAATCTAAATTTATCAAATTATATTTCCTAGCATTCAAAATTAACACAATTGTTTGAAGTAACTTCCTAACAATGTCTTTGTTTACTTATCAAATTTATATTTTAAGCGGTCAATGAAACAATAACATGTGGGCTTCCACCACATCCTCCGAGCATCAAAGGCAAATTGACGCGTGTGTTAATTTCCCAGGGGTTTCGGTCTTCACGACCGGACGACAATGTTTCTAATGTTTTTCGATATGGGCTGGCCAGGCCGCTTGATTATTAAACGTACAGTATAGAATCTTAGTATTGACGAATTGGTGAATGCATGCACGTATGATAAATACAGAGCGTTTTTTTCTCTCAGGATAGTTAGACTGAGTGACAAGGAATAAGAAAAGTGCCCAGGATATATGCAACTCAACCGAAAAGCCTTGGCCCTATTGAGTTTATGCCTGGTAGTGAATGTGCTTTCTGGAGAGAAGAGGCTGAGAATCCTTTTGGATACCACTGCAAATAAGTGCCGCCGTGATTATGTCAGAATCCAAACCGATTGAGGCGGCCTGACTAGATTGATCTAGCGACTAAACTGAGCCTGAGCTTTGACCATGATAAATAAAGAAACAATTAAATATCAGATAGCATATCGAATATATCTGATACGACGTTCATATATCGATACGTTATAGTGAAAATGTACTGTGTGAATGTGTGTCTATGTTAGTTTAATGTTTGTTAGTTATATCGCTATTCACCCGCGGGTAGGCGATTGAACGCATTGTGATTTTAACATAATACGGATTCTTAGAATTGTTAGAATTCTTGACTCGTGCCCTAAGACTCCAATTTATCTGAAGTCGCGTTTCATATTCCTCGGGTCCACTCATAGTCGTGACTTACGCCCATCAAGCAACCTTACATTACAAATTCCAACTCATCGCACCAACTTCTCCTCCGAATCATTTACAGTTACTGCGATTCGTCTATGGAATGATCTGCCTTTCCATATTCGAGCATCTGCTAGTAAACTCACGTTTAAGAGATTGGTTCGTGGACACTGTCTCGAATCACTGACTTAAGCACCTCATTTTCGAGCTATAGTAATTAATTGATTATCTATTATATAATATATATTTATGTATGTATATATATGGCTATGTATATATGTATCTATTAGGTAGTTAGTTGTTATTTTAATTTGTGATGACCTTATTGTAAGTTATTATATGTATCTGCGCCACTTACACTTGGAACTACTAGCCATTCGGTTGACTGGTAGAGAAAGCCTTGTTGCATTAAGTCCGCCAATTGTACCCAGTTTTTGTTGTGCAATAAAGTTTAAATAAATAAATAAACTCGTTCTAGATATTATTTTTATCAGAGAAATCTCCAGCTTAGCACAATTTTTGCTGATTTGGACTTTAACCAGTTTTGTTAACAGCTGTTACATCAAATTGCGTAGGTAGTATCTTTAATCTCTAGCCGTATAATCGATACAGCTGGTTGCTCAACTTTTAAAATTTTGTTATTTGTTTTCGTAATGGGTAACCGTCGTAAAATATAATGTTACGTTTATTACAAGCTTTTATTTAGTTTCACCTGTCCCGTTGTCTGTCGTTCTGTAATCAAATCTTGCTACTTAAATTTGATCCACTTCCCGGTTTCCGATTGAGAAATTTGGTATACACGTTTAGTTCGGATGACAATGCATGATTAACTGTGTGACGTCATTCTAAATCCAATATGGCGGCGTATCCAATATGGCGGACCAATTATTTTTAATGCACTCCTACAATATGGATATCAAATAAAAGTGCTTGAAAAGAACACCTCGGTAAATAATGTGACGTCACTCTTAATCCAATATGGCGGATTTTCCCAAGATGGCGAACCAATTACTTATAATGCACCCCTACAATATGGGTATCAAATGAAAGGGTTGGTTTTTTAGTCGGAAAATAAATTAAAAGTAAAAAAATCCTTTTTTTTTTTTTTTTTTATGTGATAGGGGGCAAACGAGCAGACGGATCACCCGATGGTAAGCAATTACCGCCGCCCATGAACGCCCGCAACACCAGAGGAGTCACAAGCGCGTTGCCGGCCTTTTAAATGGGAGTACGCTCTTTCCTTGAAAGTTTGGATATCGTAACGCCTCGGAAACACTGCAGGCGACAATTCATTCCACAGTTTAGCTGTGCGAGGCAGAAAGTTTCTAGAGAAACGCACAGTGGTGGACTGCCAAGTATTGAGATGGTGAGGATGGAAGGTTTGTCGCGTGGAAACGCGACCTTCCTTCCTTTTTTATAAACAAGCTTTTATGAAATGCGCTAAAAAGAACAAAATAAACTTTTAATACACATAAAAGCTTGTCGTTAAAAATATTCTATAAGTAAGTAAATCTCGCGACAAGCTTTTATATGTATTAAAAGTTTATTTTGTTCTTTTTAGTGCATTTAATAATTTATTAATTTATCAAGAAGCTTATTTTGGATTTCTTCTCTGAGGCACCTGCATGGGTTTAATGATTTTTTTATTATTAAGGAATAGAAACAGCTACAAAATACAAATAAATAAAAAAATTACACACAAGTTGGCGATATTGTAGCCCACACCGCTATCCACGTAACTCAATTAATAATAACACAAAAACAGTCGCGAGCCGCTGTATAATAATACTAACAGTATAAAAATTAATTTCAGTTGTGTTACTAAGTGGAATACGAAATAAAACTCTATACTACATACAGAAAATTAATACAGAGATTAACAACCTGCAGCACTTCGAAGATAGACTTTTAAAACTATTCATTTAACAACACACAATTAACAATTTTGACGACCTCCATAGTCGAGTGGATAGTACACCGGTTTCAAGGTGTCGCCATCTCTGAGGTCCCAGGTTCGAATCCCGGTGGGAGCAGATGTTTGTGGGATGAATCCGAGCATTTGTACCTTAGTCATGGTTGTTGATATATATTTGTATAAAAAATATTTATATATGTATAATATACATATGTATGTCTATCCGTTACCCTAGATCCCATAGCACAAGCCTTACAGAGCTTAGTTTGGGCTAGGCTAATTGGTGTAAGTGTAACAAATATATTTTTTTTTATATTTTTTTTAATTTTAATTTTTATATTATTATTATACATTTATCAATTTCAATATCTTAAGTCTCAGATTTTAGAATATATACATCTAATATATATAAATCTCATGTCACAATGTTTGTGCTCAATGAACTCCTAAACTACTTAACCGATTATAATAAAATTCGCACACCATGTGCAGTTCGATCCAACTTGAGAGATAGGATAGTTTAAATCTCAAATTATCGTTGCAATTTTAATTTATTGCTAATTATTTTGCTGTTATTATTTGACAGTCACAATTATCTGTTAACTCCAAATGATTCTAACAGATGTCGATACCTTTCGACTGGGTTGAGTAAGTAATCAATAGATGGCGCTGCTATGATAAATCTTAATATTATAAAACGTTTACAGGTTTTTTGCAGTGTATTTAGTATCTGCATTGTACCCGTGCGAAGTCGGGGCGGGTCGCTAGTATATAACATATAATATTAGATTACCTTTTATTATTATGATAATTACATTATCTAATCAAATATGTAAAATTATTTTAACGATTATATTTTAAATATTCATTTTTATTGCTTTTTGCTGTTATGTAGGTGGTCCACTATTTGAGCACTCTGAGTAAATATATTCAAACACTAAGGTTACAGCTGAAAATCAGCAATTTGCTTGTAACTGCAAGCAAATACTATGCTGAGCTGTCGCCTTATTTCGCCTGCTGCGGCGCACACACGCGCCAGCTCTTGTGCTTACATCATTATAAGTATAACATATAGTTTAAGTCATTGTCTGTGTACTATACTGTGTTTTATGTTGAATTTTATACTTTGTGTGTCTATGTTTTCATGTTATTGTATATATTGCGTTTACTGCTTTTGTTTAATGTGATATCTTTGTTATACCCGTTTGCTTTGTGTGTGTGTTCTGTGGCAGTGAAATAAAGTTATTATTATTATTAATAACACAGCACCAATTACGTAAGCTTACAAAATAAATCTTTCGTTTAAACTTAAATTAGTACATAGTTCGCCAGTAGCCATATGGATCCGCATTACATACATACACTCACGCCTTTTTCCCATGGAGGTAGGCAGAGATTACGTCTTTCCACTTGCTACAGTCTTTACATATCTCTTTCGCTTCATCTACTTTCATAACATTCCTCATACATGCTCGACGATTGCGGGTACTTCTGACCTGGTCTTTTTTGAGGACACTTTCGATTTGTTCGAAATATGTTCGCCTAGGTCTTCCTCGCCCCGTATCCCCACTCACTCCAGCTTCATAAATCATTTTGGTCAGTCTACTTTCATCCATCCGTTCCACATGCCCAAACCACCCAAGCATCCCTTTCTCTATTCTTGTCACGATATCCTCTTTCAAACCACATTTCTTTCTAATCACTTCATTATACAATCTGTCACTCAGTTTTACTCCTGCCATACTCCGCAAAGCTCTCATTTCTACTGCATTTATTCTGCTTTCGTGTCGTTTCTCCCATACTCAACTTTCACTTCCGTACATTAATGTTGGGACCAGCACGCCCTCATGCACTGCTAGTCGCGCCTTTCTGATATTTTCTGACTACTCAGAAACGTATGCATGGCCCCATTCACCATGTTACCAGCTTTCACTCGCTTCTCTATATCGTTATCACACCTTCCATCCCTTGTAAACATACACCCCAAATATACAAACTCTTCTAATTGTTCTACTTGTTCTCCTTTATACCTTTATACCTTGGTCTTACTTACGTTACCTACTTACTTACGTTCTTAATTACGAATATTTATTTACATGCACACTTATCTACTTATTATATATATATATATATATATATATATATATATATATATATATATATATATATTATATATATATATATATATATATATATATATATATAAACATATATTTTATTCCTTACCCACGTCCGTGAGCCACTATGGGTGCCAGCTGAAAACCAGCGCTGGGTGTCTGACATCCTGCACATGCGGAGATGGCGGCCCTTTCGGCGCAGGCACATCATTTCAGCCAATAGACGCCCACTGTTGGACATAGGCCTCCCCAAGGATCTCCACGCAGATCGGTCCTGCGCTGCAACCGTCCAGCGCCTTCCTGCGATCTTCATCAAATCGTCGGTCCACCTTGTGGGAGGCCTACCAACGTTGCGGTGTCCAGCATATGCCTGCCACTCCAGGACCTTTCCGCCCCAACGGCCGTCAGTCCTGCCAGCAATGTGCCCCGCCCATTGCCACTTAAGGTTCGCAATTCTTCGGGCTATGTCGGTGACCCTGGTTCTTCTGCGGATTTCATCATTTCTGATTCGATCACGCAGAGAAACTCCGAGCATAGCCCTCTCCATTGCCCTCTGGGTGACTTTGAGCGCAGACTTTGGCGCAGGCACGGTTAATGCAAATGTTTTATATCAACATGTATCCTAATATTAATCACGTACATTGTGTCTGTGCTGAATAGAAGAAGTTTTTAATTATTAACTAGCGAACCGCCCCGGCTTCGCACCGGTGTAATATTGATACTAAATACACTACAGAAAAACTTTCATAGTTTTTCTATAATCGATTCGATCGTTGTATATAATCGATTGCAATGTACGCGGAAAAAATGCAATTATTTACGACATCACATTATGGATGTTTTTATTAGAGATCGGATAATCGGATGCATATTTACCTAAAGTTAGTTTAAGACAAAGTATGTAAACGGCTTTTTATTGTTTTGTTAAATAAAAATCCCGGGATTGCGGTACTGTAGAACATTTTGGTAAATATGTATGCATAGTTGTATAAATGAACCCGGAGTCTCGGTCTTTTGAAAATAAATACCACGTGCTAATTTAGAAATTTTCAAACAATATCACTACTTTAAATTTGCGGTCCCGTATTTTTATTTAACAAAATGTATTTTAAAAAGCCGCTTCCATAATTTGTGAGCCAAAAATTAACTTTAGGTAAATATGCATCCGATTATCCGATCTCTTGTTATTATACATATAAATCTTCCTTAAGAGTCACTTTATCTACTAAAAAAAACCGCATCAAAATCCGATGCGTACTTTTAAAGATCTAAGCATACATAGAGAAACACAGACGACGGACAGCGACATTGTTTTATAGTATGTAGTGATAACCGCAAAATAAATCTATATCTTTAAAGTTAACAGTTGACGGATATTAGGCAGTTCACTATGTATTAGTTTTCACGTGTACCTCTGTATGGTACTTACTGAAATGGTTATTGGCCCGCGGACCCGCGCCGTGTGTACTCTGGACCCGTCTCTGGCAAGCGACGTTTCGGACAGCGGTCGTTGGCGAGCGATTGAAATCACGAATGGTTCGCTTTATGAGCGTATTGTGGTGTTGACATTGGTACTCGATACCAGATGTTCAATTCCTGTTGGGCGCTTAGGGATGTTTGTTTTATACGTTTATTACAAAATTAAAGTTGAACCAGTACTACTAGTAGATGTGTTCAGCGTAAAAATAGGAGGCCACATTGTGCAGGAGTCGGAATCAAATTATGTGCATTAGCAATTGATAATGATTAGCTTTGAGTTTATGGTGAATTTGTAAAATTTATTTTATGTTTAAAATTTATTTGTTAAAAGGCCTATATAACCTTTTAGTGGTCGGCATGTTATAATCAAATAATAAGTTCTATGTGTCTATTACAATCTATATGATGTGTGCTGTTATATTGAGCCACATATTGTAAATAAGTAGTCAGTCCAAATAAAGCATTACATTATACAGGCTTCAAAAAACTAGAGGTTCGTTTATGGGCAAATGTATATTTTTTTATAACAAGATTCCACATAGTGTAGCTGAATTGCCTCTTCCTAAATTCAAGGTATACATGTTAAAAAGACGCAAATGAGTAAGGGCTATTACAAAGTCAATGATTATTTAAATGATGCCAACGCTTGGTGTTGGTTTAAAGATATTACATTCTAGAGTGTAAATATTTGTTTTCCCATTGAAATTGTAAACACATACATATGTACATTGTATGATAACGACATAATTTATTGTAAATGTTGTTATTTCTTTTGATAAAGATGATAAGTTTCTTGCGCCCATTCTTGTTATCAGCTAAAAAATACGTCCTGAACGGGTGGTAGGAAAAAAAATTTTGGACGATTCAAAAGAGCTTTCTATAAAGTCATATTTGGATAAAGTAGATTTTGATTTTGCAAAATCTACTTTATCCAAACTTTACTTTATCAAAGAACTAGATGTTACCAATTATTCGCAAAATCCTCTGATTTTAATACACTTTTTTGACGTAGTTTCGTTAACTGGTTAGGTCCTTATTCAACAATCTTCAGCGTAATCTTTTAATCCGTTTCCTTTCAATCAACTTTGTGAAACTGCTGTTACAGATTGATTGCAGGGATTGGCTTTCGATGAAATCGCAGACTTGTCAAAACCAGTCGTTACTAAATACATCTGGGATTCTTTAAAATTAATGATATACTTTGTAAATTCTTTATTTTATGATCATACACCTCTGGGTTAAGTCGGACAAACGTTGGTTGATAATAAATATATCAAACACAATAAAAAGTATAATATTATTAATTTCATATAGTATGTAAAGAAGCAATAAAGTTAGGTAGATAGTAACATTCGCCACAGCCGGGGTATGCAATTTAATGCATTTTCCTCAGGGAACAAAAAAAAAGGTAGATAGATACATATCTAAAATGTATTGTACTTAACTTAATATTCGGCATATTTTTATTGCCTGGGGACCATTGTTACTCCCGCATCTCGAAACTTGGCTCCACGGGAAGGAGAAGGTCATCTACCGATTGACTCAGATACTCACCGGATACGGCTGCTACGGTAAGTATCTATGTCGAATAGGACGGGAGGGATCAACACGATGCCACCATTGCGCATCTGACCTCGACTCGGCCGAGCACCCGCTGGCGGAGCAGAGATCGGGCGAGATCTGTCTCCGTTGGCATTGATTGCGGCATTGCTGGTGGATGAGGAAGGTTGGAGGGCTGTGGCCTCCTTTTGTGAAGCAGTGATGCTCCAGAAGGAGGTCGCTGAGCGGGGTCGGGAGATGGCCGATCCCGCTCGAAGGAGGCGGTGCCGGGCTCGGTAGCACAGGTGCGGCGCCGCCGTGGATACGGCGACCCGGGAGCGACCACGCACCCCCCGTGGCCGGGGGGCGTCGTCTATGGAGGAGATCGGGGGAGGTATTGTAGCCTCCCCCGAAGAGGGCTCCCTGTTTGGTAGGGGAGCGGAGCGGAGGTTCCCGGAAGTCGCTTGGCGTTCCCAGGGGCTCCCTACATGCCTGAGGAAGCCAATCCCTGAGGGTTTTAGTGGGTTTTAGTGGGTTTTAGTCTAAAGTTCCTTATTGCGATTTCGTTATTATTATAGTTAATGTTGTGTGATTTGGCCGTTGAAGGGTAACACCACGTTTTCTAAGTGGCAATTTTCCATCGTCAATGGGTAGCGGTTTTTTTTTATTCCAATCATATAATTATAAACTTATTACTATGGTATAATTATCCTAAAAACCTCTTTGAGGTTTATCTAGGTTGTGGCGACAGATAGGACAACGGCAAAGTCACACAACATTAATTATAATAATAACGAAATCGCAAAAGAACCTTAAACTTGGCACGACTTTGTTATATTTCATTACTTTTTAGAGACAAACTAGCAGCGCCATCGAGATATATTTTACAATTTTAATACATTTATACAATTCCGTTGGTTATACAAATAGTATAACCAACAGAATCGAAAAGCAAGTTTGATTTGACAACAATATTGTGGCAGTGAGACTTCTTATTAAATGTTAATAAATTACACAATTTTAAACGTATATTAAACAATTATTATGTACGTAATTAACTAATCTTACACGATGTTGTAGAGAGATATATTGAAAACTAGCTTTCTGCCCGCGGCTTCGCCTGCGTGAATTACGGGATTGGGTCTATAGAGGGTTAAGGGTCATAGCTTTTGCCCACAGCTACATATGCGCGGAAGTCGGTTTATGGTGCGAAGGTTTTATCGCGCTTCTCGTGGGACTATCTGTTTTTCCGAGATAAAAAATACCGCAAAACCTTGCTCAAGAATCACTCTATCTATTGATGAAAACCGCATGAAAATCTGTGCAGTAGTTTTTGAGCGATGCCTTTATTGCGCATCCCGTAAGATCTGTCGATTTTACCGGATAAAAAAGTAGCCTATGTTACTCGGGGATAATGTAGCTTTCCAAAGGTGAAAGAATTTTTGAAATCGGTCCAGTAGTTTCGGAGCCTATTCATTACAAACAAACAAACAAACAAATCTTTCCTCTTTATAATATTAGTATAGATGCCACAACAATCGGATAAAACAAAGTCGCTTTCTCTGTCCTATATTCCTATATATCCTTAAATCTTTAAAACTACGCAACAGATTTTGATGCCGTTTTTTTTATAAGAGTGATTGAAGAGGAAGATTTATATGTATAATAACATAACACACATACAATAATAACATAAGCACCCCACGTGTTTTGTTCAATAATATACATTTTTCAATTGATTACTACAGTTTCTTTTTATTTTTTACTAGCTGTAAGGATGTCCCTTACACCTTAGAAATATGATATTGATAGGGTAGAACGGTGAATTGATTGATAAAAATAATAAGTAAAACCGTCCTGTTTGAGTGTTGTAGATGCACTGATTTATTATGATACACAGAACGAATTGCAACTCTGCAAATCGTGACAATGATGTACACGCTCACACTAATACTTGTACGCTGCGGTAAACGCACACTCGTACATCCTGCGCCTCCGAGGAGAAGACGAAGGAAGATACATACCTTAGGATGATGATATGAACAGAGTATACAATTAATAGCTATGATTGATATTAAATGATGAATACAAATTGATAATTATGATGTGGTACAAGGTGATATACAATATCTTAATTCTAAACAACCACGAATATAAAAATAGATAAATAGAACACCAGTAAACAATACACACATTAAAAATTAATAGTATAGGTTGATTGTCATGTTTATACCATAGGAAAATTACTAGGGGATGTCGAATTTTATCGATATAAGAATATCCGACTCGAAGGACCAAAAACTGTAAGGATGTCCCTTACATCTTAGAAATATGATATTGATAGGTTGAACGGTGAATTGATTGATAAAAATCAATACATAGTATAAAACAAAGTCGCTTTCGCTGTATGTCCGTATGTATGCTTAGATCTTTAAAACTACGCAACGGATTTTGACGCGGTTTTTTTTAATAGATAGAGTGATTCTTAAGGAAGGTTTGTATGTATAATAAATGCATAATATAGTAGAGAAACATTGATAAATTTAAAGGTTTCTAATGTGATGTCGTAAATAAGCACGTTTTTTTGCGCTTATATTGCAAACGCTGGCTGAACCCTACGAGATAGACCAAAATAATGTACTACAGTATTGTACAACTTACAAAAATCCACAAAAAAGTCCGCGATGGTATATGTCTATCTCTTAGGGATAACCCACCATAACCATTTTTTCACTGCACCCGTGCGAAGCCGGGGCGGGTCGCTAGTGATAAATAAAACCGTCCTGTTTGAGTGTTGTAGATGCACTGATTTATTATGATACACAGGCTCACACTAATACATGTACGCTGCGGTAAACGCACACTCGTACACTAGCTTTCTGCCCGCAGCTTCGCCCGCGTGGATTTCGGCATTGGGTCTTTAGAGGGTTAAGGGTCATAGCTTTTGCCCACGGCTACATATGCGCGGAACTTAGTTTATGGCGCGAAGGTATACGTTTTTCCGAGATAAAATACCGCAAAACCTTGCTCAAGAATCACTCTATCTATTGATGAAAATCGCATGAAAATCTATGCAGTAATTTTTGAGCGATGCCTTTATTGCGCCTCCCGTAGGATTTATCGGTTTTTCCGGGATACATCAGAACCTTCTTTAAGAATCACTGTCTATTGATGAAAACTGCAGGAAAATCCGTACGGTAGTTTTTAAATAGTCTTTATCGCGCATCCTACTGGATCTGTCGGTTTTCTGGGATAAAAATAGCCTAAAACTTTCCTCGAGAATCACATCATCTATTGATGAACAACACATGAAAAACCATGCAGTAGTTTTTGAGCGAAGCCTTTATTGCGCATCTCGTGGGATCTGTCGATTTATCCGGGATAAAAAGTAATTTTGAGAATAAGAAAAAGGCAGGAGCAAAATTAAAAGGCCTTTCTCTGACAACTAAATGTATTAGAATGAATAATGACAATTTCAAAAATATAAAACAAAGAAAATCTATAAAAATAAAATTGTATCAAAAGGTATACAAAATTATATAAAAAGGTTACATTCATATAAAAAATATGCCAGCCTAGCATAGTCAACAAGTAGGCTATGTTACTCTCCATCCCTTCAACTATCTACACGTAAAAATCATGTCAATTCGTCTCTCCGTTTTGCCGTGATAGACGGACAAACAGACAGACACACTTTTCCATTTATAATAATAGTATGGATTTAAATGAATTTAAAAGCGTGTTTTTTTTAGTTTTCTTTAAATTATAATTTGTTATATACAACGTGCACCTGTGCGAAGCCGGGGCGGGTCGCTAGGTACAATATGCAATAGAAAAGTTCAGGCACGACTCACCTCCCGTAATATAATCAACTTTATTATAATGACTGTCTTTAAAATCATAATAGTATCTTAGTCGGCAAGCAGTACTTGCACCGCGAGGATATTCAGTATCCCGTCCAAGTTATAACGGCGGCGCTCCTCGTTAAGCAGTCGTCGTAAAACATAAAACCATCAAATTATACGGTTTTAAATAACGAATAAAAAGAATCGTTGAAACAACGGCTTTATCGTTCCGGCTCTGGTTACGGCAGTTTTGTTTCACGTCGATAATAATAATGAAATTGCGAGATTGAGTTAGGGTTGTCGACATTTTTGAATAGAAATAATATTCAATGGCAATTTTAAATATAACGTGAATATTCATTGGCTGGAAGAAATCTCTCTGAGATATAAGTCCGCCTTTGAAGTAAATAACTTGTATATGTACCTATTAGTATTTTATTGTTAATTTGTCCAATAAAAAGGTTATATATATTCTACATTTTGGAAAACTGTCTAATTTATAGTAGAGTTTTAATTAACTAAATAAATACTAATTACTTTTATAATAAAAATATATTTTATTTTTATACAATAAAAAAAATAAAATAAAATAAAATCTTAATGAATTTCAGGTCACTTGATTTAAGGTTTCAAATAAATTCTAAACAATTTTAATACGCTTTAAAATAAAAGCTGTAGATCTTTCTTATAACTAAATAAATAAATAAAAATAAACACAGTGTCTACTAAATAATTTTAACTAAAGTAACGTATTGAACTAAAAAAATATATATACTAAAAATATATAACTTTCACGGGTGTATAAAAAGCTCTTTAACCATTTTTATTTTATTTTTGTTTGTGACTTGAACAAGTATTAAATTAAACTTAGTTACTGCAGGCATTAGCGCTTTAAAGTTGACGATACGGAAAATTCAGCTTTCTTTCTAGAGTTAGCTCTCTAAGCTTTCTTAGACAGCTTTCTAGCGTTATTTCAATTACGTAAATTGTTAGAAGACTGCTATTGTTCTTAGTATCGTCTGTCTTCAAAGTCTATGAATTTCGTAAGCTATGTATACACTGCATCTGAAGTTAACATTTCAAACATGGTTAAAACTCATTAATAAAAGTACGTTAAGTTCATCTTACACTTGTCAACGGAAAATTGCTTAAAAGAGCTTATTTCTGTTGTGAATGTCCAAACATTTGACATGTAAGCAAATGACACGAAGCCACCTTTTTTTTTTTTGAGTGGAGGAAATGCGACCTTATGCACCATGACACCGCGCTGGCATATCGCGGCCGTGTGTGGGGCTCTCCGGTCATAGAAACGAAGACGGCCTCCCCACTAAAACCCCCCTGAGTTCTCTAGGCCCATGGGGGGCACATAGCGGGGTGCGCTTTCGCGATTCGACCGCCATGACACGAAGCCACCTGCAGATCATCATTAGACTACTTACAATACAGTTCACTCACTTAGGACGACCAGCGAAACCATTTCGTACAAATTCATAGCGTCGGTCGTGGCCGAGAATCTCGAGCAACATTTATCAGATTTCTTTCTCGTAGCGGAGAATGCTCAGACGGCGCCAAGATCAGAAAAGTAAACCTTATAATCTACTCTGTGAATCAGAAGTGACAACCCTGATAGATACATTATGCCGACGTCAGCAATCGCTGTTGACATAAAGCACTGGACACAAGCATATGGAGCTAGAATAACGCAGGCTTATATTATTTTCCGATAATTATGCTTCACAAACATTTCCAGGTAAGCTCTGGAAATTGTTTGAGCTGTACAAAATATATTTATGTGGTAAGCGTATGTGACCTCTATGTGCCGTTGTATATATATATATTTATGTGTGTGTGTGTGTGTGTACATAGAAACTCCTTCCAACAAAAATGTTCAGGAGAGCAAAAAAAACAGGTCGGCTACTTTGATTCGTTAGCCCGACGAAACCAGAAGAGTTAACGATTTGGGTGTTTGACGAAAAGTTGTGCTATATGGTTGACATTTTACTTTGTAATCCTCGTAATGTTTTTGGAGTATAGTTACACTAAAATCGCTCATACTTTATTTTTTACATGAATTTACCCAAATATAACTATAAAAACAGTATCAAAACTCAAAAAATACTAGGTTATTTGGATATTTTTTTTTGTTTGCTATTTTTACTTTGCGCCAAATTCAAAACAGCAAGTTGGTATTTTAAATTCATAACTTAGTAAGACGCTTGAGATGCTAGGGTTTTAAATTTGTACTCTAACATACTAAGTTGAGAATTTGTACTTCATAGAAATTCTCGTAATCATGGCAAATTGTAGACTTGCTAAATTATATCTTAAAAATTACGTATGAAAATGAGTGTTTTAAGGTCCACGTCGTTTCGGTACTACCTAGTAAGTCGAAAAATACCAAAAACCGTTTTTTTTGCCTCATGATTGGGCCATTGTACGCAATATTAATTTTAAAGAGGCCTATCCCATATTATAAATGCGATGGTAACTCTGTCTGTCTGTGTGTTACGCTTTCCCGCTTAAACCTCGCAACGGATTCTAATGAAATTTGGTACAGACAATCTTTAGACCCTTAGACAGAACATAGGCTACTTGTTATTAAAAAAAAGGAATGAAGAGGTTGAAATAAAGGTTGAAAGTTTGTATGGGATTTCTTAATTTTAAAAGATAAAACAATGAAACTTTATATTTAAGCACTTGATAAGAAATCATTAACCATTTGTTCTAGCACTTTTAAAATTTCGACTAGCTAGAGGGTGAAATAAGGGTTGAAAGTTAGTATGCAAGTTCGTCAAATATCACGTCATAAGAAACAAAAAATCGTTTGTTCTAGCATTCTGAAATTTTTACCAGTGTGGGCGTGAAATAGGGGTTGAATTGAAGATAAGACCATGAATCTTGGTACCTTAGACATAAGGGACCAGGATTGACAAAAACTAATTACACGCGGGCGAAGCCGCGGGCGGAAGCTAGTGTAGCATAAATATATTTTTTATACTTCTACACGCATTTCCTGTAAAGTTCGTGGTACCACAGTAAAGCGTATATTAGTCCTTGCCGTCTATCTAATATACAGCTAAGCAAGGAAAGTTTCAAGATTCAAACATACTTACATACAGTTATTAATAATGCCAACTTAATACAGATTTTTAATTGAATATTGGATGGAAATTATATGTTCTTTTGACAACTCGGAAAAAACAATGTTTCTAGAAGAATTAGGTTAAGTATTTAATCTTTGTTTTTCTTCATTGACATAGGTTCCCAAATACAAGGAGGAGATGCTATATATATATGCGTGTGGCGGAGATGCTAGAGCTGCCATAATAAGAGATGTAACCATGAGCGAATGGAATTTGAAATAGAGTATGTTTGAAATATACTATAATTATCTGATTTGAGCAATTTATATCTCATGAAAGTATGTCAATACAGAAATTTCAGCTAAATTATTAATTTATATTGTTTTTAGATTTCTAAAAAATGAGCAATTATTATTTACGTAATTTTAATGAAACGAACACATTTCTAGCATTCTCACATTAAATGTAACATTTTTTTATATAGAAAGTATACCTATAAACGAACAAATAACAAAGTTTGTTTTAAAATTTGTTTATACGCTCATACAAATTAGGCGAGTTTACTTAGTTATGACGTCACGATTGCAGTGTTTTTAGCATGGAGCGTTTTTGAGCGCCCCGCGACAGCGCAGCGAACATGTCGATGTATCTTCAAAAGTAATAGGCACAGGTGTACTGTTGGTTCTACAATATTTCTCACTTAAAAGAGTACTCTTATTATATACAGAATTTAAAAAATTGTCGTCTACCCAAATGATAGAAAAGTAGAATATTAATAGCATGGAATAGACACTCTATTAGGAGAGATGAACAACATCACAAAAGAGTTTTGAGGGTGTTAACGGAGATAAAGGAAAAGGCGAGCGAAGAAAATATGGCTGAATTGAGAATCAAGTGATAGGTATTTGCTCGAACACAAATTGTAAAACTACTTGTGCTATTGCTACTTCATGGGATAAATGATGGGGAAGCAATATCTTTACAATGCTATGGCAACGCCTCCCCGTCCAAGATGACACACACCATAAACGTACGTGAAAGAGAAACAGAACGCCGCAGCCATTAATTAACAAAGAAACAGTCTGAACTCTGTCTATTCCGATGATTTATCCCCCATAAAAGTCGCGGAGCCAGCTTTAACGCTCGATAGTCAGGGGCGCACCTGTTGTGGACATTTATCGTCCAATGAGCGCTCGACCTACTTTTAGAGTTGCCTATTACGGCTTTGATGGCGGTACTTTGGATAAATAAGTAACTGTCGTACTAATAAATAATAAAGGCAGTATATAAATCTTGAGCGCGTTACTGACGCTGTCTCTCAACACTGACTTTCTTGTCCGAAAATGGGGGGTAGATCCTACCAAGGTACAATTATAGATATATCGCACCTTTAGAATTGAAGTGACCTAATCCAAAATTCAGGTTCTAATTAGTAGTTATACAGACTAGTTTAGTATACAATCATAAAAAACGATTCATATACTACCATCAATCAATCAATACATACATAGTATAAAACAAAGTCGCTTTCGCTGTATGTCCGTATGTATGCTTAGATCTTTAAAACTACGCAACGGATTTTGACGCGGTTTTTTTTAATAGATAGAGTGATTCTTAAGGAAGGTTTGTATGTCTAATAAATGCAAAATATAGTAGAGAAACACTGATAAATTTAAAGGTTTCTAATGAGAAGTCGTAAATAAGCACGTTTTTTTGCGCTTATATTGCAAACGCTGGCTGAACCCTACGAGATAGACCAAAATAATGTACTACAGTATTGTACAACTTACAAAAATCCACAAAAAGTCCGCGATGGTATATGTCTATCTCTTAGGGATAACCCACCATAACCATTTTTTCACTGCACCCGTGCGAAGCCGGGGCGGGTCGCTAGTTAACAATAAAATATGACAATTGACGTACAACTTAAAGCATTATTAAAGAAAAACAAAAAAATGACCAACTCAATCACATTTTTAGCGTGTACCAAATAAATTGATACCAAAGGAATTTCACTTCAATTCTAAAGGTGCAATATATACAAGCTGGTGCCTGCGACTTCGTCTTCGCAGGACACAATCAGTATATACTCGTGTATAATATTTTCGTGTCACGATGTATGTTCGCGATAAACTCCGAAACTTTTTTTTTTTTTCCCCTGAGGAAAATGCATTAAATTGCATACCCCGGCTGTGCCGAGCCAGCGATTATGTGGGGCTCTCCTCCCCAGAAGGGGGAGGCCTACCCACTAAAAACCTCAGGGATGGCCTTCCTCAGGCATGTAGGGGGCCCCCGGGAACATCAAGCAACTTCCAGGGACCCCCAGCCTCCGCTCCCCTGCCTAGAGGGGAGCCCTCCTCGGGGGAGGCTACTACCTCCCCCGATCTCCTCCACCGACGACGCCCCCCGGCCACGGAAGGGGCGTGGTCCATCCCGGGTCGCCGTAGCAGTCGCGACTTCCTCGCGCCCGCCGGCGACCCGCGGCGGCGCCGCAGCTGTGCTACCGAGAACGGCGCCGCCTTCTTCGAGCGGGATCGGCCATCTCCCGACCCCGCTCGGCGGCCTCCTTCTGGAGCATCACTGCTTCACAGAAGGAGGCCACAGCCCTCCAACCTCCCTCGTCCGCCAGCATTGCCGCAATCAATGCCGGCGGAGACAGATCTCGCCCGATCTCTGCGACCAAGAGGCCCACGCGGGGCACTCCGCCAGCGTGTGCTGGGCCGAGTCGAGGTCGGATGCGCAGTGGTGACAATGTGTCGATCCCTCCCGTCCTATTCGACACAGATACTCACCGAAGCAGCCGTGCCCGGTGAGTATCTAAACTCCGAAACTACTACTGACGCTTCTTCCCCATGTACCGTTCGTACTCGTTCCAACGTACAGGTTATGTTACGTCAACAAAAAACTAGAGGTTTGTTTATGGGCAAATGTATAAATTTTTATAACAAGATACCACATAGTATAGGTGAATTGCCTCTTCATAAGTTCAAGGTACATGTTAAAAAGACGCTAATGAGTAAGGGCTATTACAAGCCAGTAGGGTCATTAGGACCAAAGGCTTAGGTTGAGTTTAGTCGGTAGGTCGGTAGGTCTGTTTGGTCGAGCCGCCTCGATTCACCAGGAGTCCGACTTAATCAACGCATCCCTGCTTGCCTGTTGCGTTGGTATCCATAATGGATTTTCAGCCTCTTCTCCTGAGGAAAAAAAAAGCAACCGTACCCCGGTTGCTTTTTTTTTCCTCTGTGATTAGACTTCGGAGTATTCGGAACTGAATTTACGGTAGTAGATTGGTGAAATTCGAACATGAATAATTTTAAGTGTTTTCTAGTACTATTTTTAATTTCATTTTATTATATGTTGATTAGTTGTGCTCAAATTAATAGATGTATTAATAATTTGTGAAATAATGTAAGTTAACGAAGTTTTCAGTTTTATTAAATAACAGCAATTATCTTTCTCGGCCATTTGAGATAATTGATAACATAACTACGTAATTTAATGAAAAATATACGTTCATTCAAGATGCAATATGCTGTAACAGCAAGGGAGTGACTTTGTACAATGGAGTGAGTCGGGGGCGCTTGCTAGATATATCTTAGCAGTTTATTGCACAGCGATAATGGTACATTGCATTCTTTCTTGTCGCCTTATACAGTCAACAGACCGAATGCGTTTGAAATAGTACCAGTAGCTTGGTGTGACTACATGTGAACTGTAGTCAGGACAATTTAATATGTTTGGTGCAGCGGTTGATTGATTGGTTTCTATGTAATAGGTCGAGGGTTTAATTCCCGTCCGGGAGCGATATTTCGTATGACCTGAAAATAATATTCCGGTTTGGGTGTGAGATTCTACGTTTGAGACTGATCTCACGAGACATGATAAAAATTTGTAGTGTTCAGCATGCTTGGAATTAATGCAAACAAAAAGATGCTGAATGGCCGACACCCGGCCATGTGCCCCGTATGGGCCTAAGAACTCGGGGGGGTTCCCGTCAATACCACCAACTGTGAGCCAGTCTCAAGGCAACACTAGTCAATATCGGCAGAGGATTCGTAGACCGCGACATGTCCTTAGCGACCCCCCTAACCAACTCACGCAGGAACTTCTAGACCTGCAAGCGGCGGCGTCTGAGCCGTCGCTCCCCCTTGTCAACCCCTAAACGGCAGCCTTCTGCTTAGCCTGAATAGGTTCTTGTCAATACTGGCCGGTCCCACTTTGGAGATTCGTGCCTTCTTCTAGCGCATATACCCTTACCATGGGGTAGCGCTAACCGTGCCTTTCCTGAGGTGCGGCCCTCTCGTCAATAAAGCCAGTAGGGTCAATAGGACCAAAGGCTAGGCTGAGTTTAGTCGGTAGGTCTGTGTAGTCGAACCGTCTCGACAGTACCAGGAGTCCGACATAATCAACGCATCCCTGCTTGCCTGTTGCGTTGGTATCCATAATGGATTCTCAGCCTCCTCTCCTGAGGAAAAAAAAAAAAAATCGGGGGGCTTTTAGTAGGTAGGCCGGTCCTCTATGACCGGTGAGCCCCACACACGGCGCGCCTTGCCAGCGCGGTGTCATGGTGCATAAGGTCGCATTCCCCTCTCCTAAAAAAAGGAGAAGAACAGAAGATATAATCATTATTGGAGGAGATTTGTCTCTGCGGGCGTTAACTGAAATAAACATGACAGCCGGCTCATTTAAAAGAACTTTAAGACCTAATTTCACCAAACTTAAACTAATCGTCTGTTGTGTAATGGCTTGTTAAAATTAACAGAGTTGTTAAGTTATTCTAGATCCTACATTGTAAAATTAACAAGCCATTACTAAATCAACCGTTAACTGAATGAATTGCGAAACGTTCATTCAATTTGTAATACAACCAAATAATAGTGTCGTCGTGCATCACTCTTACTATACGGAAATGCGTCTAATTTCTACTGGTCGTATAATGTGTCAAGTAGCAATACAATGTGAACAAATTAAATTGTCGTTCTCTCTATAAGTTTCTAAAACAAGCGCATAATATTTGGTTTTGCCAGGTTATTTCTCTATTGTTTGTGTAGGTCATGGAATTATAAAAAAAATATTATTATTATTATTATTTATTAAATTATTCCATGGTGTAGGTATTTGATTGACGTTTCGTGGTGTTTTCGTTCGTGGTAGGTATTTTCTTTGATTTGTAAAATACCTAGGTAGTGATTTTACTTAGCTTTTTATCTTTCTTTTTAAAATAAAAAAATGTCGAGTCTTTAGACAAACGAAACCTTGTACAGAAATCGACATCGTCGTATTCGTCGAAATAGTCACGCCGTTCTTTAAAAATCCTCGGACGTCGTACTATGCTGTCTAAAGTATTTAAATTTGTTAAAAAATCTTCGTCATCCATAATAAAATTGTACGCCGCGTCCATCTTGACAGTAAAATAATCGTCTGTTACAGATTAACGAACCACTAGAGCAGTCATTAAATTTAACAGTCCATCAAGCTAACTAATCTCTTGTTTGCACATGGTGGGACACTTGCTAACTCTAACAAGCTGTTAACGGTTTAACAAGACGTTATTTTAACAAACAGAGTATGGTGAAATTAGGTCTAAGTCTTTTAAACCACAAATTACACAAAGGCATAGACCTGAATGATAATTTGAAGGTTAAAAGTTCAGCTCATTCCGACGATAAGCGAGTAGACTCATTTTCATATTCCGCGCTTCCGTACCGTGATTTAGGGCAGCGTAAATCAGCCCTCGGCAGCACGCGGCGCAAATTTCTTTTCGAGCACTTCCCAGCCGTTCTAGCTCGAGCAGTCTTTGAGTCAAAGCTACGTTTAATAAAGTTTCAATCTGTTCGTGAAAAATGTTCAAAGTGTGCGCCGGCGTGTGTTGTGTAGCATTCAATATTGTCGTCTGAAGTATTGTGTCGACGCCATTTGTTTTTTACTAGAGGCAGCTGTTATTTGATGCTGAATTGACATCTATTTGACGTGATTTGTCTGATGATTATGAACGAAAAATATATTTGATTGTGTGTGTGTGTGAAGTGGTAAAAATGTCACTATGTCTTTCTTCGGATCTCAAATTATCTTTGTCAACTATCATCAAAATAGGTTCAGTAGCTTCTTAGCCTATTCAAACAAAACTTTAAATTTTTATTTTCCAAATTTATTCAAGTTTCTATATAAACTTTCATCCCCTGTTTCTACCCCTTTCATGCAATTTTTAAATTTTATTTAAACCGTTTCAATATTTTTGGAGAGATAGCGCGAAACCTTTGCATTTATAATATTCGTATTGATTTTAAATTGGAGGTTTAACTTTAAGAAAAGAAAGCTAGTATTAGAAATATGCTTTCAAAGCGATACGCAAGAATAATTAATTCTTCAGGTTCTTTACAAATGGAAATGTGTGCTTGGAACTGACAGGTTCGCGGAAGCAGTTCTGATTTGAATTCAGCTCCTGAAATTATTGCAGTTGAACTGCAGTTACAACTTTTGAATTTCGAATGAAAGCTCGTTGGCCTGTTTGTGTATGCTTCTGTATATTGTCTGGGGCCATTAAACCTCAGACCTATGTTTTGGTTTGGAAGGAAATATTTTTCTGTATCGAAAACTTCAACCTGTGTGTGAAGTCAGAAATTAAATTCTTTTGATAGATATCAATGTCATCGCATATAAACCTTGTGTAGGAATCTTTCCTATATATTGTACTACACACCCAAATAAATGATTATTTATTTATTTAATTTATCATCATAATATACATATATTTATAATCATTTACATTATTTATATTTTCACTGTACATAGACATCTATGAATATCGACTTGTCTATACATTTATCGATAAGCCAATGTCGACGTGCCTTGCCCACTAGTTAGATAGTCATAGACAACGTAGTTTAGTGGTTGGTTGGCTAACGGGAATTATAAAAATAATACGCTAAAATTACATATGATTATTGAATAATTGTATATTTGTATTTTGTAGTTTTTATGCTTTTATATATTGCTTCTCATTGCTACTTCCTTGCTGATTAGATTTTATGCCTTTTGTTATATATACTAGTTATTAAGTGTTGAAGAAAAATTATAACTTCTTATACCGTGAGTTGAACTTTCATTTTATTTATTATCGCTCACGACCTACCAAAGTGGTGATTCCAGCTTGGATGAATTAGGAATTTGAAGATGAACGTGGCGGAATCCCGTTATCTGGAACCTCGAAAGCTAGTGATGGGCATGTATCGACAAATGATATCGATGTTTTCAAAGTCGGCACTAGACTGCCACCATTCTGGCCTGAGGAACCCGAGTTTTGGTTCGCATAAGTAGAAGGGCAGTTAGCAATATCTGGAGTCACCAGCGACTCCGCCAAATGAGAAAGTTCATAATTTATTCGCCTAGCCTAGCCTATAAGCATATAAATTATTCCATAAAAAATTATTATTACATGAATTTTTTTATCATTTGCTTCATTAAAATGTTTTAATTTTGTCTTCATAGTCACGTTTCTTCGAATTATAGTTAGATATTTAGTTAGTTTAAAGGGTCGTTTTCCCCCACGAGGTACAGTCGGCTTGGGGGGGGGGGGTATGTTGTTGGTCTGTATTTTTGTTTGTGTTCTTGTTTCTGTTGGCTGATAGTTGATTGCTATTGTTGTTTTCCAATTGTTTAGGGTGTAAGAGAATTAGATCGAACCCTCATCATGAAAAGAAGGAATTATTTGAACTAATCCCTGCTACTACTTTCCGACATCGTTCCACGCGACAAACCTTCCATCCTCACCATCTCAATACTTGGCAGTCCACCACTGTGCGTTTCTCTAGAAATTTTCTGCCTCGCACAGCTAAACTGTGGAATGAATTGTCGCCTGTAGTGTTTCCGAACCGTTACGATATCCAAACATTCAAGGAAAGAGCGTACTCCCATTTAAAAGGCCGGCAACGCGCTTGTGACTCCTCTGTTGTTGCGGGCGTTCATGGGCGGCGGTAATTGCTTACAATCGGGTGATCCGTCTGCTCGTTTGCCCATCACATAAAAAAAAAAGATGATCTGAAAAAGGTGGCTGGTCCAGAATGGACCAGAGTTGCAAAAGATGGAGAAAAATGAAAATCTTTAGAGGAGGCCTATGTCGAGCGACAAGCTACTTAAAAAAAAAACCTGAATGCTGATAATTGAGAATAACACATAATAAAAATAATATTAATTAAAAAAATAATAATTAGATTAAAAGAACGCAATATGTAATATTATGTTTAAATTAAACAGCAATAAAGGCTAATTTTATTTTATTTATTTAGTTAGTTATTCATAGTAACCACAAACCATACAATATGACATACTAATTATTTGAACCATAGTAATCATAGTATGAATTTGAATTGTCGACGAATCGCATTGCGTATTTGTTTTAAAAGACAAGATAAGTTTATAAAACAACGTTTTAAAGTGACATAACTAAAAACGTTCCACTTATCTAATATAGATAAGATCATTATTAGAAAGGTAGGAAGGACGATGGTGTGGGACGACCTAGACCAGTGACTCCCATAATGGTATATATCGACCCCCTAGGGGTCTATGATAACCTGCAAAGGGTTTACGTCAACAAAAAAAAAATGGAGGGTCCATGAAATGAAAACGCGGCTCCACGATAATGGACCTCAACATACACTGATAGTACCTATTTTACCTTACTTCATACTATCTTCTAATGAAAATCAAAATTAACTTTATTCAAATATGATTTTTTTTCATATATTCAGGACGTATTTTTTAGCGAAAGTGTCCTCAAAAAAGGCCAGGTCAGAAGTACCCGCAATCGTCGAGCATGTATGAGGAATGTTATGAAAGTAGATGAAGCGAAAGAGATATGTAAGGACCGTAGCAAGTGGAAGGACGTAATCTCTGCCTACCCCCATGGGAAAAAGGCGTGAGTGTATGTATGTATTTTTTAGCTGATAAGAAGAATAGGCGCACGAAACTTATCAGCTTTATCAAAAGTAATAACAACATTTACAATAAAATATGTCGTTATCATACAACGTACATACATATGTGCTTACAATTTATACGCGAAAACAAATATTTACACTTTAAATTGTAAATGTCTTCAAATCAACACTGAGCATTGGCATCATTTAAATAATTATTGACTTAGTAACTGCAATAATATATCTATAATATATAAATATAAAGACATAGGTATGTATTATTTATAAAAGGACCTATAAAGTAAAAAAAATATTACACATGCTTATACATTTTTGTATGTTGTAGGATGTAGGCATTACATATTCGGGAAGGAGGAGGTCACCTACCGAGTGACTCAGATACTCACCGGGCACGGCTGCTTCGGTGAGTATCTGTGTCGAATAGGACGGGAGGGATCGACACATTGCCACCACTGCGCATCCGACCTCGACTCGGCCCAGCACACGCTGGCGGAGTGCCCCGCGTGGGCCTCCGAGCGCCGAGTGTTGGTCGCAGAGATCGGGCGAGATCTGTCTCCGCCGGCATTGATTGCGGCAATGCTGGCGGACGATGGAGGTTGGAAGGCTCCTTCTGTGAAGCAGTAATCCAGAAGGAGGCCGCCGAGCGGGGTCGGGAGATGGCCGATCCCGTTTGAAGGAGGCGGCGCCGGGCTCGGTAGCACAGCTGCGGCGCCGCCGCGGGTCGCCGGCGGGCGCGATGAAGTCGCGACCGCTACGGCGACCCGGGATGGATCACGCCCCTTCCGTGGCCGGGGGGCGTCGTCGGTGGAGGAGACCGGGGGAGGTAGTGTTGTCACCCCCGAGGAGGGCTCCCCTGTATCGACGGGGGAGCGGAGGCTGGGGGTTCCCGGAAGTAGCTTAGTAGTTCCCGAGGGCTCCCTACACGCCTGAGGAAGACCATCCCTGAGGTTTTTAGTGGGTAGGCCTACCCCTTCTGGGGAGGAGAGCGCCACATAACCGCCGGTTCGCCACAGCCGGGGTATGCAATTTAATGCATTTTCCTCAGGGAAACAAAAAAAAAAAAATCGGCCATCTCCCGACCCCGCTCGGCGGCCTCCTTCTGGAGCATTACTGCTTCACAGAAGGAGGCCACAGCCCTCCAACCTCCCTCGTCCGCCAGCATTGCCGCAATCAATGCCGGCGGAGACAGATCTCGCCCGATCTCTGCGACCAAGACTCGGCGCTCGGAGGCCCACGCGGGGCACTCCGCCAGCGTGTGCTGGGCCGAGTCGAGGTCGGATGCGCAGTGGTGACAATGTGTCGATCCCTCCCGTCCTATTCGACACAGATACTCACCGAAGCAGCCGTGCCCGGTGAGTATCTGAGTCAATCGGTAGGTGACCTCCTCCTTCCCGTGGAGCCAAGCTTCGAGGTGCAGGAGTACGGCACCGACGGCCCGCTGGCGCGCGCAGATCCGTAATTCGAGCTGCGCACGCCAGGCCGCCACAATCCGTCGGTGCCACTCCCGCTTAGGCACTTCGTGCGCGGGTTCCAGGGCGCTCCCCCCATCGCTCCCCCGGTCGACACGCCGCGACGCATACGTCGCCGCGTACATGTCGGCCAGTATGTCGAATGGGGGGGAGCGTCCCAGAACTGTCGCCGCCTCGTACGAGATTGTACGGTAGCCTCGTACGATCCGTATGGTCATTATCCGCTGCAGGCTCCGTAGCAGAGCTCTGCAGCGGGGGAGAGTGAGGGTACCGGAGGCCCAACCCCCCTTATTTCTCTTATTCCCCTTTAAAAGGCCGGCAACGCATCTGTGACTCCTCTGGTGTTGCGGGAGTCCATAGGCAACGGTTATCGCTTACTATCAGGTGATCCGTTTCGTCGTTTGCTGCTTTATCTTATTTAAAAAACAAAGTAGGAGTTCTACCCATAACCTAAAAACATGACATAGTTTCTACGACACAAAAAAGTATTAGAATCTCTGATCTAGACGAATATAATAAAATAAAATAGACAGCTCAGGTCAAGAGTACTTTGTAACATAAAATATGTTACAGTAAAGACTTATAGCTAAAACTATACACTTACCGAAAACATAAAAAATAAGTATTTCCCTGTACAAATAGTGGCGGCAAAGATTTGCAATACTAGGATTGCGAATTAACTGAAATAGGATAAATAATTAGAAACGTCAAACCTGTCACCGCAGTGGTTGGTATTGCTAAGAAGATTGCAAGGAAGGAGCACGTTCGCCTCTTACTTGGTGTCCTCACGCGTGGCTCTTGCGAAGCAGTTTTTATTATTCTTTCATCTTGTGAAAATTGTGACATATTGTCATTAAAATAATAATTGTGCTTATTTGAATCCCGATTTTCGGGTTCCAGGTTCCTGCTGGAAACGCAAGAATTGAAAATTAAAAATTTAATCGACGCACAAGAACCACCCCCATTTCTGACCCTGAGGTTCCGGCTGCACTCCAGCCTCACCACTACCACCACCACATACCAGGGCAGTACTAGTACCGACTCAACTGCATGGAAAGTAGGAAGACTCACAAGTACAACCGGCGGCGGTAGACTTTCGACCCTGAGAACACGATTACAAATAAATTTGTCTACTAGGGTGGTTGCCTTTTTATTCCGCAACCCCCTAACGTAGCAACTTAATGAAAGTATTATTATTATTATTTATATGAAAGGTTCTTATTAAATAATAACAAAGGCAAACATTGCGAGTATTCAAATGATTCCATTGTCAAATTAATACTAGTATTTGAATTAATTGACGCGAAAAACATTTCTGGTGTTCCCGAGAGGCCGGCCATTAATTCGATTCTTGTCATTAACCGGGGCCATTCCCGGAGCTACACGGGCCCAAATTGATCGCTTGGAAAAGGTTGCATGAGATCATACATACGCCATCTTTAGAATGTTAATTATTACTAAAAAACTGTATATAGTTTGTAAGTGTCCATATTTGTTACTCCTTCACGTTAAAACTATTGAATGGATTTTAGCGAAACTTTGCAATAAAAGAGCTTATACATCAAAATAACACATAAAGATATTGTATGAAAATATAAGAAAACTAATCCAAAATCCCAACTAATATTATAAATGTGAAGGAAACTTTGTCTGTCTGTCTGTTTGTTACGCTTTCCCGCTTATACCTCGCAACCGATTTTGATGAATTTTGGCACAGACAATCTATAGACCCTGAGACAGAACATAGGCTACTTTTTATTTCGAAAAAAATGGATGGAGGGGTTGAAATAGAGGTTGAAAGTTTGTTTGATTTCTTAATTTTAAAAGATAAAACCATGTAACTTTATATTTAAGCACTTGATAAGAAATCATTAAACACTTGTTCTAGCATTTTTGAAATTTTGACCAGCTAGGGGGTGAAATAAGGGTTGAAAGTTGACAAAAACTAATTTTACGCGGACGAAGCCGCGGGCGGAAGCTAGTTTATTATAAGAATAGATTTATGTGTATTGTTAAAACAGGCGTTTTTTGTTCTTTCACTGTAAGGTAGTCCCTTATAACTGAAGTGGTGCTAATTTTAAATTATTTATCATTCTAAAGAATATAGATGTATTCTTTGTTCTGAATGAAAATTAATTCATTAGGATTCGATGCTTTTCGACATGAAACTACTACTAAAATTTCGACCAGGTAGGGGGTGAAATAAGGGTTGAAAATTAGTATCCAAGTTCGTCAAATATCACGTCATAAGAAACAAAAAATGGTTTGTTCTAGCATTTAGAATTTTTTACCAGTGTGCTGGTGAAATAGGGGTTGAATTGAAGATAAGACCATGAATCTTGGTACCTTAGACATAAGGGACCAGGATCGACAAAAACTAATTTCACGCGGGCGTAGCCGCGGGCGGAAGCTAGTACTAATATAAATACGAAGTCGAGAGCACCAGCTAGTAAGATTAAATTAATTGATTGTAATATTTACGATATTTTATTTATTGAGGTTTACCAACGAAATACATAAACGTAAATAATATTATAACATTTTAATAAAATATTTTATATGTATTTATATATCTTAATAAATACATAAATGAAATTTTACCGTGGAAGAGCCATACTTCAGCACGAATTAGACCTCACTCAACTGTCGGTGCTCGTCACAAGCTGCCCTAAGGGATGATAATATTATTACAAATTGTGTCAAAGAATCATGTTATTTTTTAATGTATTTAATAATGTATGCACATTTAGATTACTTCTAACAGGAAATTTATAAATAAATAAATAAATAAATAAATATTTGTTACACTTACACCAATTAGCCTAGCCTAAACTAAGCTCTATAAGGCTTGTGCAATGGGATCTAGGGTAACGGATAGACATACATATATTATACATATATAAATAATTTTTATTGAAATATATATCAACAACCATGACTAAGGTACAAATGCTCGCATTCATCACACAAACATCTGTCCCCACCGGGATTCGAACCCGGACCTCAGAGATGGCGACACCTTGAAACCGGTGTATTATCCACTCGACTATGGAGGTCGTCAAATTTCTTGCAAGTCTTGTTAGTTTGTGTGTATGATAGAAAGTGAAATGAAAATACGAAATATTTATTTAAATATTGATTTCCACGCTCTCAAGAATACAAGTGACATAGTATTCCCTTAAGCGACGCATCAAGGAGTCAATACTTTGGCAGTCCCGAATACAGCGTGGAAAGTGCAGCTTGGTAGTCGCAATTCTCAAGTACTGTTAAACTACTATCAAAGTTATCAATACTTGCTCTAAGTTCAGCCGCACCGGCGGGAGCGGCGCAGGCGGCGGACCGGTCACCCCTCCCTCCCCCTTGCCCCGGGACCTGTTCCACCAGTCACTCGCAAAAAGCCCGTCGCCAAGCGCCCTCGTTATTTGTTTTGGTAATTGCGCAATCGTGAAGTTAATTGTGATAACTATGTGCTGTGAAGTGGTCATGTAGTGTGGTGTCCTCAGGAGATGCCGCCGGAGCCGGCATGCTGGCCGCACGCCATGCTAAGGTTAGTTTCAAGCAACGATCACTTCTATTTCTATGTTGTAAGGTCGAAGATTGCTTACAGTGGAATTGGCTGTCTTACCTCTTGTAAATATTGCTTGAAAACTGTATTGTTGTTCTTATTTTTACTACAGAATAAAGTAAGATTAAATTAAATTAAGTATAACTTTTGTAAGTGTGCCACAGTGGTACAGATACAATAAAAATAAAATACTCATGGTTATTTTTCAATGTTTCTGCTTAGAGTTCCATTCCCTTTGGGAGTTAAAAGGGTATTATTAAGCCTCGTATGTTTGTATCTCATAAACCATGACACTTATACAACAAAATTTTAACCGTACGAGTGGCAGCTATATTGCTAAACAGCAAGCTCTTCCAGGCAACCTTGGACCAAGGATGTACTAAAAGGAGATTTGAATAGAGGCTGGATGCAGTAATTGGACTAGATAAAAATAATAAGGAATCATTGACAGGAGGTATAAATTAATAATACGACACCTACAGATGTAGTAACCAAAATTCAGAAGGGAATGCTTAGATGGGTTGGACACGTAGAAAGATTGGACGATAGAAACTTTTTTATATAAGAAACTAGCTTTCTGCCCGCGGCTTCGTCCGCGTGGATTCGGGATTGGGTCTATAGAGGGTTTAGGGTAAATAGCTTTTGCCCACGGCTACATATGCGCGGAAGTCGGTTTATGGCGCGAAGGTTTTATCGCGCTTCCCGTGGGACAATCCGTTTTACCGGGATAAAAAATACCGCAAAACCTTGCTCAAGAATCACTCTATCTATTGATGAAAACCGCATGAAAATCTGTGCAGTAGTTTTTGAGCGAAGCCTTTATTGCGCATCCCGTGGGATCTGTCGATTTTTCCGGGATAAAAAGTAGCCTAATATTTGATCCGGACTTTTATCTTTACGTCTGCAAAATTTCAAAGCAATCGGTTCAGTAGTTACGGCGTGATATATTGCCAATTTAAATAAATGTTCTCATATGTATGTAAAATATAAAGAAAGTTGTATGCTAACTTAACCTAACATAAAAGTCCGTCAGGTTCAAATGGCAATGAATTAAGATAAAAAAATGATTTAGAGTAAGAGAATTATCAATCATCACAAGATATTAGATAGCTAGATAGATATATAACACTTTATTGTACATCCACCACAAAACAGAGAGAAGAAAATAACAAAATGCACTTAAAATTACTTGTACAATTGGCGGTCTTATCGCTCAAACAGCGATCTCTTCCAGACAACCTACGGACGGAGAGATATAAAGAACTGGAAAGACGGGGGTGTAAGATACTTACATATACTATTCCAATGTTCAGACTCCATAAAACTAGCTGTTCGTTCTTGGGGAAATGTATATCTATGTTTAACAAACTTCCGCAAGGTGTCATTGATTTGCCTTTATATAAATTTAAAATCCATATCAAAAAGACACTCATGAGTAAAGGTTATTATAAAGTAAGTGACTATCTTAATGATCACATTGTTTGGGAATAGGGACACTATTCATAGAGCCATGTTTGGTAACAACATTATTTATAATATTGTATTATTTTCTATGTGTATGTAAACATACATACGACTGTAATCGTGTTAGGTGTGATTGTATCTTGTACTATATTGTATTTTTGTATTGTATTATTGTGATTGTTAACATTGAAAAGAGGAGATAAAAAATAGACCTTCAGAGTTTCTTGCCTGTTCTTCTCGAGAAGGCTCTCCCAATTTCCGAACAGGTGTCGAGTCAATATATTTTTTCTTTTTTTTTCCTTATTCGTACGTACGGACAAGGTTTTTTTTTTAAGCTTTTTTTTTTGTTTTGTTTGTTGACGTCAATAAGTGCCTGTAAAGGTCTATGTTGAATAAATATTATTTTGATTTTGATTTGATTTTGATATTACATATAGATATTACTAATGTATAACTGAATAAATTTCCCTTTTCTTATCACACAGTGAATTTAGAACCAACGTGAGATTTTTGAAATCTATTTTGTTTGCGTTAACCTGTTTGAAGATACCGCGGCGTTCAGTTTCCAATAATTTAGCCACGAGATTTTACCACGGAGGCCCTTTTGGTGAACTATGACCTGATAAGGCTCCCCTGCTGTCACCGTTCAATACCGTCTCGTTATACAGTATCCTCTTATATAATCACTGCCAAATCTTTATCTAAATTCCTCAAACATTCCCCGAATGCTGAAATTATCCACTTCGCAATGTATTTTAGAAAATCTTAGATATTCATTTCAGAACTGTCAAGTTCATTTGTGACATTTGTATCAGCATTAACTTTATCTATTTACTAGCTGACCCGCGCCCACTTCGTTGGGCATAATATTAATAATCCCCGAAGCGAGCACGAAAGCGAACTGAATTAAACCCGAAGCCATCGCGCGCCGTCCGCTGATGATGATGATGATGATGATGATGATGATGATGATGATGATGATGATGACACTCAGCAATAATGTGGCTTTCTATTGGTGAAAGAATTTTTAAAATCGATGATGATGATGATGATGATGATGATGACACTCAGCAATAATGTGGCTTTCTATTGGTGAAAGAATTTTTAAAATCGATGATGATGATGATGATGATGATGACACTCCGCAATAATGTGGCTTTCTATTGGTGAAAGAATTTTTAAAATCGATGATGATGATGATGATGATGATGATGACACTCAGCAATAATGTGGCTTTCTATTGGTGAAAGAATTTTTAAAATCGATGATGATGATGATGATGATGATGATGACACTCCGCAATAATGTGGCTTTCTATTGGTGAAAGAATTTTTAAAATCGGTTCAGTAGATGTCGAGATTACCCCTTACAATTTACAAACACACAAACTTTACTTCTTTATAATATTAGTATAGATATAAATGTTATAGAGAGGAAAGATTTGTTTGTTTTTTTAACCGACTTCAAAAAATTATAAATATAAATTCGACCCGTATGTATGTATGTAATATTTCCAGAATGCCCAGTTTTCGTATATGTTAGTCTATATCAGCGTCAGTGTATGTATGTATGTATGTTTTTATGTTTGTGTTCGCATATCTCCGGAACTACAAGTCCGATCTGAGTAATTCTTTTTTTGTTTTATTGTTGTTTGTTTGTTTGCTTGCAGTAATATGCTCCGAAACTACCTGAATGAATGAACTGACCGATTCAAACTATACTATACTAGTTTCGGTGAACATAGGATATATTACATTTTCAAAAAAGTCATCAATACTTAATATTATAAAGAGGAAAGATTTGATTGTATTTTTGTTTGTTTGTTTGCATTAAATAGACTCCCAGTTTACTTGATTGATTTAAAAAATTCTTTCACTGTTGCAAAGCTACACTATCTCCAGTAAACATAGAATATATTAAATTGTTTAAAAATGTAGGATTCTATACTGAAAATCCAATAATGTAACCAAAGGTGTGAAAAAATTACCAAAAAAAATTTCGGTAACTTGATTATAGAACAAAATAATGTACTACGTCTTTGCATAACATATAAAAATATCGCCACAGCAAATGTCGCATATATGTAACTATTATAGTAACGAAATAATAAGTGTTTTTTCATTAAAAAAAAAACATGTCACCGCTATAAAAGCTCTTTAATTAATATTTTAGAATTAATTCTTATCATAATTCATATTTAAGCCTGCCTCAATACATAACTTTAATTTTTTTCAATTTGGACATTCCATTCGAAAGATATTATACGTTTAAAAAATGTAAGTTATTTGAAAAATGTCTCATGGTCGGCCTTCTTAATTTTACTCTTTTTTAATGCCCCACGCAAATACGGAGAATGTATGTATGGCGGTGTATGTGTGTGTGTATAAAAAATTATAACTTTTGAAATGTTTTATTATAATTTTGATTTAACTTTAATATATTCTTTCAAAACTGTAGGACACGACATTCCTAATATAGGCATGATTTCAAAATAAATTTTTATTAATTATATTATGTAATGGAAAGTGACTTCATGAATTATCAATATTGAAATCATTTTCCAAATTGACGACTCTGTATCTATTTAATACAGGGAAAAAAAAAAACAGCCCTTGCTGAGTTTCTTGCCGGTTCTTCTCAGTACAAGGTCTCCCGCCGTAGATTTGCGAACCGATGCAGCTCTTCGACATTCACAAGTGCTTGTAACAGCCCAGACTGAATAAATGATTTTGAATTCGAATTTGTTTGCTTTATGCCCGTGCGAAGTGGGGAGGGGCTGCTAGTTATTTTTTTTCTTTTTTATTTAGAATAGGTTTGCGTTTGTCCACAATCTCACCTGATGGTAAGTGACGATGAGGACTAGGATGGAACACGCTTACCTTGCTAGATTATATTGTTCCGGGAAGACAGACGTCGGCAAAGAATTCCACATCTTAGCTGTTCGTATTAAAAACGAAGACGGGAACCGTTTTGTACGTGTACGAGGATAGTCCACCACGTAAGGATGGTAGTTAAGCCTACGTCTGGTTGACTGGTGGTGGAAAGGAGCGGGTGGAATTAATGCATGTTATATATTAAATACGTAATAAAGTGGAAAAAAATTCAAAGATAACTTCTGAACTAATTTTATTATTCAAACTAGCAAATTCATTATGAATTCCCAATTAAATTAAAAAACTGCTCTAAATGTGTTGGCGACGACTCCACTGCTACCCTGGTAAGAAGAGTAGGATATAACGTTGTGGAAGCGGCCTTGTTGGCTCCTGATTATTTGTTTACGGCAAGTAAGACATGTAATGATTGTCTTGGATCTTCTGTCAGGATCAGAGAAGACTGCTTCAAAACTCTGTAAATATATAAATAGTTCAAATCAAATCAAAATCAAAAATCAAAATCAAATCAAAATCAAATCAAAATCAAATCAAAATCAAATCAAAATCAAATCAAAATCAAATCAAAATCAAATCAAAATCAAATCAAAATCAAATCAAAATCAAAATCAAATTCAAATCAAAATCAAATCAAAATCAAATCAAAATCAAATCAAAATAATATTTATTCAACATAGACTTTTACAGACACTTATTGACGTCAACAGACAAAACAAAAAAAAAGCTTGAAAAAAAAACAAAAAGCTTGTCCGTACGTACGAATAAGGAAAAAAAAAATATTGACTCGACACCTGTTCTGAAATTGGGAGAGCCTTCTCGAGAAGAACAGGCAAGAAACTCTGAAGTTCTATTTTTTATCTCCTCTTTTCAATGTAATAATTATAATAATATAATATAAAAATACAATGTAATATAAGATACAATCATACCTAATACAATTACAGTCGTATGTATGTTTACATACACATATAAAGTAATACAATATTATAAATAATGTTGTTACCAAACATGGCTTTATGAATAGTGTCCCTATTCCCAAATAGTGTGATCATTTAGATAGTCACTTACTTTATAATAACCTTTACTCATGAGTGTCTTTTTGATATGGATTTTAAATTTATATAAAGGCAAATCAATGACACTTTGCGGAAGTTTGTTAAACATAGATATACATTTCCCCTAGAACGAACAGCTAGTATTATGGAGTCTGAACATTGGAACGGCAAGTTTATTTTTGTTTCTAGTATTCACATTATGTAGATCACTGTTTTTATTGAATTTATTATAGTTTCTATATACAAAAACTAAATTATCATATATATATTGACTAGCTAAAGTTAAAATATTAATTTCTTTGATGTAAATTAGTAAATGTAAATTAGTAGTAATACTTACTCATATAAAACTTTAATTTTATATCACACGATGTATTGTAAAATGTTTAAATAAATGCCTACTTCCAGAAGCGGTAGTGCGCGAACAGTTAAAATTTAAAATGTTGTTGCGAGTACCTACGAGTGAGTGCTGACAAGACTTTGAACGCAACCGCACGCTCGCTACTGTAATTTCTTGAAATACAGCATATTTGCTTTTTACTATCTCTTTTTGCTTACGTCAACAATTACAAGAAGATTTCCCTTAAAAATTAAATCGACAAGATATCATAAATATTACATTTAATTTGATTGCCCACAGCTACATATTCGCGGAAGTCGGTTTATGGCGCGAAGGTTTTATTGCGTTTCTCGTGGGACTATCTGTTTTTCCGAGATAAAAAATACCACAAAACCTTGCTCAAGAGTCACTCTATCTATTGATGAACCGCAAGAAAATATGTGCAGTAGTTTTTGAGCGAAGCCTTTTTGCGCATCCCGTAGGATCTGTCAATGTTTTCGGGATAAAAAGTAGCCTATGTTACTCTCCATCCCTTCAACTATCTCCACGTAAATCACGTCAATTCGTCACTCCGTTTTGCCGCGAAAGACGGACAAACAGAAAGACACACTTTCCCATTTATAATATTAGTATGGATTCACTAGATCTGAGAATTGGTACTATTTTTCATATCCCTAGGTGATAGAGATCCACCCCAAACTTTTTTTTTTACATTTTTATGATTTTACAATATGGCATTAACATACATACAACCCTAAATGTTGAGTAACCCATATTTATAACACTCATTTTAGATTTTTTTCTAGAAATATTTTTTATGGGACGACAACGTTTGCTGGATAAGCTAGTCTTGTTTAACTATATAAAGTGAATTACTGCTGCGTTATTCGTTTTTATATAAAAATTTTATGGTTCTAATTATTTAGTTTCATTCTCTATTAATTTCTTGACAAACTCTTTAGATATAGTCAGCTGACACATCATTTTATCAATTAATTATTAAACGCATGCATCTAAAGCAGTGAAGTCAGTTCTATAAGTATTGTTCACCTCATTTTCAAGGTCATGGAGTACTTGAACCCCTTAATTTTCGAAAACAATACTAAATAATAGGAGTCCGGATATTTTGTTAATTAACTAAAAGAGCAAAGCTTCTTTGGCAAAATTACAAATACTAGCAATTTACCCAGCGGTTAAGAGGATTACTCGGCATCTACTGAGTAATACGAGATTTTTAATCAAACTCCTATTTAGAGTAAGAAAAGCTATCTCCTTTGATCGCTTTGTCGTAATTTATTTAAGAGTTATCTTACAGTTTGCAGATAATTGCGCAGAAGAGAATTAAGTGGACGTAAGACGACTACTTGAAATCTTTAAGGTTTTCTTTCAAGCGAATCTAGATCGGATGTCAGAGTTGGTGATCTTTAGAATGCTTCTTATAAACATAAGATAAAATATTCGTACAATAGTTTGGGTGCATCAAAGTAAGTTTCCAACACAATATCAATTACTATTACTTATAACTGAATTGCCACTTGAAGAAATCATTTGTAGTCAAGTGGATTCCGTAACTACTTTAAAAAACATACTAGTCATAGTCAATATAATGAAGCTATTCAGTCAATGTTATGTAATGAGTATTAAGGTTTTGTACAAGTTTACACAGACGCGTCAAAGGATGTTATTAATTCAGGCTATTCCTTTTATGATTCCAATACATCTACGGTTGTTAAATTTAAAATACATAATAAGTTTATCCTTATCATGGATCTACAGTTACTTGCCATATTGGAAACAGTAATTTATGTTGAGTCTTATGAATATAAGCAAATAGTTTTGTTAACTGATTCTGCATCATCGTTACAACATCTGTTGTGATGCGGGAAAGGTAGTTTTGGTAGAACAGAGGCTTACACTATTATTAAATGTATTTGGAAACTTATACGTAATGGTGTTCAAGTCAGATTGCAGTGGCTTCCTTCACATGTGGGAATCAGTGGGAATGAGGCGGCTGACATAACGGCCAGAAAAGCTTTAAGTGATGGTGTAGAATTAGAGATACCTTCTCATCATACTGATTACCTAGGACACATTCGCTTAAATATAAAGGACATGTCAAAAACATCATTTAACCAAATATCTACCGAAAAAGGAATATGGTACAGGACACTTGTGTGTGAGCCACCTCATGTATCGTGGTTCTATGACAGTAAATTTAACCGGAAGGAATTGATACTGTGTATGAGGGTTCGGATCGGGCACGTTCCATTGAATGCTTTCAAATTCTTGATGAGAAAAAGAAATGATCTGTACTGTGAAGATTGTCCAAATATTAAGGAAGATCTAATGCACATTTCAATGGAGTGCGCCCGAAATGATTTTGACAGAGTTGATCTCATTCAGACTCCATAAAACTAGCTGTTCGTTCTTGGGGAAATGTACCTATATCTATGTTTAACAAACTTAACTTCCGCAAAGTGTCATTGATTTGCCTTTATATAAATTTAAAATCCATATCAAAAAGACACTCATGAGTAAAGGTTATTATAAAGTGAATATCTAAATGATCACACTATTTGGGAATAGGGACAATATTCATAGAGCCATGTTTGGTAACAACATTATTTTATTATTTTATATGTGTATGTAAACATACATACGACTGTAATCGTATTAGGTATGATTGTATCTTATACTATATTGTATTTTTATATTATATTATTATAATTATTAACATTGAAAAGAGGAGATAAAAAATAGACCTTCAGAGTTTCTTGCCTGTTCTTCTCGAGAAGGCTCTCCCAATTTCCGAACAGGTGTCGAGTCAATATTTTTTTTCCTTATTCGTACGTACGGACAAGGTTTTTGTTTTTTTTTAAGCTTTTTTTTTGTTTTGTTTGTTGACGTCAATAAGTGCCTGTAAAGGTCTATGTTGAATAAAGATTATTTTGATTTTGATTTCATTAATGAAATAAATTGTAAGAGAGAAGAATTGTTTTTTCTAATTCAAGATTGTTTAAGTTCCAATTTTAAAAGTAAGAATCGTTATAGAATAGTTAGTTTCTTAATTTGTTCATTTGCCAAAAAACCTGTTAATTAGATTAATTAATAAAGAGAAAAAAATCTTCGTATAAGCAGCTTCGGTGCTGTTTCGATGTTAACATTCTAATAGCTCTGCAGTTCTTTGATTATCGAATTTTATGTTTACTTTTTAATTTAAAACTTTTTTGCACAAATTGCAAATGGCGGACGTAATGCCAAGGGCATTACCTTCCAATGAATGAATAAAGGGTGCAGAAAGGTTATTGAAAAGGCAATGCAAATGTGTAAAAACGATACAAATATAAATAAAGCAGCAACAACTACATTAACGGAAACTAAATAAACGAAAGGAACGCGCACGAATACACGAAATGTATAACTTCACACATTTCCCCGGAGTGACTGCGGTACACGAAAGCATTAAGGGATGAAGGGGTTGAAATAGAGGTTGAAAGTTTGTATGAGATGTCTTAATTTTATAAGATAAAACCATGAAACTTTATATTTAAGCACTTGATAAGAAATCATTAAACATTTGTTCTAGCATGTTTGAAATTTTGACCAGCGTATGCGAGTTCGTCAAATATAGATAGATATAAAGTTTATTTTGCAACAACACATACATTCATACATATTATATAGTGAATATATTACACAGACATACAATTTTAGTAGTAATGGACGTGAGTGCAGCAGCAAGAAGGGTCAAGGCTCGGCGTAATTTGCCTTACGACGAAGACACCGATTTTGAGCCGTCACCCAGAGGTAACGCGGGCATCGGCAGCCGTGATATTGAGAACAGAACGAAAGTTTGTGTGTGTATGGAATGTGCAAGTCAAATATATACATGTAACATATTTAGTATAAATATGAAATAAATACAAGTAATTTACCATTAATACTATTACCATCCACGCTGTAAGCCTTCCTTGAAGGAAATCAATATGTTAGATAATAATAATTAAAAATAATAATAATTATTATTATTCATATATTTAATTAATAATCTTAAATTTAAGTTTTTTACAATATAACCTAGTATGCCGCCGGTAGCGAGGCAAGGCCCAAGCAATCGCTTTGTTAAGTAGAAATAGAATAGAACTCTTCTACTGTCAAAATAGAACACAGACGAGCGATAGAATAGAAGCACAGTTAGCATCTTGTCTGCGAGTTTTCTATCAGCGTCATCAAGTCACGTGACGTATCTACTGGAAATGTCAGTTCCATACATTTTTTATGTTATCTATTATAGAAAACGCAAATAGAAAGGCATTTTGTCTAGGGAGGCTGGACTGACAAAAACTGATTTTCGGAAGTTAGTTCTTTATAATTTGTATCCTTTTTTTATTTTTTTCGAGGGGAAATTCACCATGACACCGCGCTGGCAAGGCGCGGCCGTGTGTCTCTCCGGACTGAGAGGATCGCCATACCCACTAAACCCCCGGTAGGCCCCCCGTAGGCCCCCCGGTATCCTCTAGGCCCGTATCGTGTTCGCGTGACTTATAAACTGTATTAACAATACAGTGTGTAAGCTGTATTATTATAAATTTTTATTAAAATCCATTCAGTAGTTTCAACGTGAAAAAGTAACAAATATCCATTTATATAAACTCGCCTTCATAATATTAGCAGGAATTATGCCAACTTTATCTATCAGGATGTGCAGTTTTTGTTTTTGACGTGACAACGTCTATTAAATTGGTACGGCGTGGAGTCATTCTCGAAGAGAATTCTAGGAGGTAGACTCTGTACCAGGGTCGTCTGCATGGGTACCTCCGTCTTACCTATTTCCGCCGCCAAACAGCAGGGTTCGCTTTGCTGTGTTCCGGCGTGAAGGGTAAGATAGGCAGTGAAATTACTGGGTACTGTGACTTTACATCTTATGTCACAAGTTGGCAACGTACACTGTGGTTCTTATGAGGTTTGCAGATTTGCTGCGAATGTCGTGGGAACCACATGTACTATAGGCGACTGTTACCACTTACCATCAGGTGGGCAGCCTGCTTGTTTGTCAACTTTAGCAATAAAAAGAAAAAAAAAACACCGTAACGGCCGAATCTGACGCCACACGGAGTCCACGAACGGCGTAACGGCCGATCTGACGCCACACGGCAACGTAATAAAAATATAAATGTTATACATTACTTTATTTTAAATAATTTCATTGCACCCAGAAAAAAATACCATGTAAAAATTTAGATAGAAGCGTAAACACGAACAGCTGTGTTTGCTTAACATCTTTGAAAATGCTGTAAAGCGAAACCGGTCAGGTCGACAATAATTAAAAAAGTAGTGGAACAGTACATGAGTTTTATTCAACATGAATAAGCTAATTGTTATAGGTTCTTTTATAGAGAATTAATAGCATGATAGTAGATAAAATATTTTACAGGCAAGTCAATTACATCAAATTTAGCTATTCTTAAAAATATTTAAAAATTTAATTTAATAATATAAGTATAATTATGCTACAAGATAAATTTTTAGTAATTTAATAATATTGAAGCTTTATGGCCGTTTTCACCAACCTTGTCTTAGCTTAGGTGACTCCTAAGTGACATGCTGTCACTTTTTATATTAACTGAAAAGAGTGAGACAGCATGTCTCTTAGGAGTCGCCTAAGCTAAGACAAAGTTGGTGAAAACAGCCATTAGACTCATTAATTACATACTCATGCTTGGTCCTGTTGATAAAATTAAGCTGAGCCTAACTTAGCCAATCCACTTTTTACTCTTTCTAACTGAACGATAGAACGAGACAACAATACAGGTTAACGTGCAACTAAGTATTAATATTTACATTTCCTTCAAGAACAAAGATTCTACAAGTTGAATAGACTACATATTCTTTTAATGAATAAAATGAATTATTTCCAAAAAAATTTTTTTTTATTTAAATGTTTTATAATTTAGACCTATTACGGTTTTGGGCAATTTATTGAATATTAATATTTTGAAATGTCGAACTCGTTTTTGGACTTTAGCCAGACGGGTTTTTTGAACTACACGGCTTTCATTGTTCAAGCAATCGTTTTACATTAATACGCAAATTGGGTAGACGACGATTTTTAAATTCAATATATAATAAAAGTACTCTTTTAAGTGAGAAATATTGTAGAACCAGCAGTACACCTGCGCCTATTACTTTTGAAGATACATCGCCACGTTTGCGGCGCTGTCGAGGGTCGCTCAAAAACGCTCCATATTAAAAACACTGCAATCGTGACGTCATAACTCAGTAAACTCGCCTAATTTGTATGAGCGTATAAACAAATTTTAAAACAAACTTTGTTATTTGTTCGTTTATAGGTATACTTTCTATATAAAAAAAATGTTACATTTAATGTGAGAATGTTAGAAATGTGTTCGTTTTATTAGAATTACGTAAATAATAATTGCTCTTTTTTTTAGAAATCTCAAATCAATATAATATAAATTAATAATTAAACTGAAATTTCTATCTTGATATATTTCATGAGACATAACTTGCTCAAATCAGATAATTATAGTATAAAAACGGCCATAATCATTTGTAGTCGTCTACCCTATTGTACGGTAAACATATATCGGGATTTTCTGATATATCCCTATCTTCGTGAATTTCTAATGAACTATTGTCAATATAAAGTGAAGCGACAGTCATAATTTTATCTGTTTTAAAATGTTCCCTAGCAGGACTACGTTTCTTTAATCTTCGATTGATTGATTACAATACAGCCTCGGGCAACGGTAATAAATCGCGGAACGGAATTGTATCGAGTCGGTGTTATGTTTACAGAACTTGTTGTGACTTGCAAGTTCCGACACTCGAGTCTTGTTGCTGTTTCGACTTGTCAACAACAAGTTAGAAGTGGTTTTTAGAATTTAACGCAACGCCAGAATTAATCTTGTTGGCTTCAATAAAACTTGCGGATCCTTCAAAAGTTTGCAGAGTTTATTAAAAGGTTTCGCTTGCGGCGTTGCCTGTTGGAGATTCTGGTTGTGTGACCGCGCGATTGTTTACTTTACATTCATTTGTCAAAATGTTGATGGATATACATTTTCGTTGCTTAAAAGCGATAGATCTCTAGTTTATTTTACATAATAAGTTTACGTAAAAGCTATAATTGTACCTTGAGATACACCTAATTTTTTTTTTTTATACTACAACGGTAGCAAAAAGGCTTACGGCCTGCCTGATGGTAAGCAGTCACCGTCGCCTATGGACGCTTGCAACACTAGGGGCATCACAAACGCTTTGCCGACCTTTTTAAAAACCTATTTACTCCCTTTTTGAAGAACTCCATACTGTAATCCCCCGGGAAAGCCTCAGCAGGGAGCTCGTTCCACAATCGGAGCGTGCGCGGAAGGAAATTACGTTGAAACCGCACTGTGCGTGACCATTTAGGCTCCAGCATGTGAGGATGAACACCCTGCCGATGGCGAGCGGTGCGATGGTAGAATGTGGCCGTGGGCATCATGTCGAACAATTCTTTGACCTAAACCTATAATACCTAATTATGAAAAGCTTGAGGTCGTGAAAAGTAGGATGAAATTTATGTTAGGTAAGGTGTGGTAATTGAAATTAGGTAGTCTGCTTGGCTACCGTTTTATCTATTTCTACCTAAAAAATTTAAGATAAGAGAGGCATTGAAATCACTGAGTACTTGTTGAAATCTTCAAGCACTGCCAGTATGTTAGTTAGCGTGGTAAGTAATTGAAATGCAGAGAATGTTGAAATTTAAACATTATTTATTAACAAATAGATACTATGCATAGTACAAGAATTTACAGATAATTTAAGGTGTTATCGTTAGGTTTGTGTATTAGATTACAAAGGAATCGATCTCTTATGATGGTGGTTATGAGAAGAAGGAATACATTAAACACAGCACCAGAGGGCTTTTTAATAGTACAAATATTATATGGCTGTGTTGCCAACAGCACTGGGAGTTTTCATCTTATGTCACATGTTGGCAATGTACACTGTGGGGGTTGTTTTGTTGTTCAAATCAAATCAAATCAAATCAATCAAATAAAAATTTTATTCTTCAAATAGGATTTCACAATCACTTTTGAATGTCAAAGATGCTACGCCATTGGTTCACAAGTCTACGGTGGGAGACCTTGTACTGGAAAGAACCAGCAAGAAAACCAATAAGCATTTTTTCTGTCTCTGTATCATTACAGAGTCGTCAGTTGGAAGCCGGCTTCAGATACACAGTCTGAACCCAACCTACAAGTTAAAACAACTAACAAATATACCTATATTTCCGTCACAAGAGTCATATCGCATTAAACAAATCTGATATGTATATGTCCGGTACAAAACAAAAATATTATTTATTATAGAATCATTAAAATTTTATATCGCAAAATTTACATCCAAGCATGTTTAATCATTCAGGAAATTAAATATCGTAAAAATTACATCTAAGCGTTTTTATAATTCAATAAATCAATGACCTTGTAATAACCCTTTTTTCATTAGAGTATTTTTAATACGTGCTTTAAATTCGTGAAACGGTAACGCAGTAATATTATCTGGAAGTGTGTTATAAAAAGTTACACATGTCCCCAAGAACGAACCTCTAGTTTTTTGAAGCCTGTATGTTGGAACGGCAAGTTTATTTTTATTACAGGGGTTTAAATTATGCATTTGAAAATTTTCATAAATGTACTGGCCTGCTAAAGTGATTATATTAATCTCTTTAAATAAATCTCTAAGAGAATCCCTTGCTCGTAAATTATAAATAGCGCGGCCTGCTCTTTTTTGAAGAACAAAAATACTGTTTTTTTTCCTCAGGAGAGGAGGCTGAGAATCCATCATGGATACCAACGCAACAGGCAAGCAGGGATGCGTTGATTATGTCGGACTCCTGGTGAATCGAGGCGGCTCGACCCAACAGACCTACCGACTAAACTCAGCCTAGCCTTTGGTCCTATTGACCCTACTGGCTTTATTGACGAGAAAAAAAAAAATACTGGCAAATGTATATTTTTTTATAATAAGATTCCACATAGTGTAGCTGAATTGACTCTTCGTAAGTTCAAGGTACATGTTAAAAAGACGTTAATGAGTAAGAGCTATTACAAAGTCAATGATTATTTAAATGATGCCAATGCTCGGTGTTGATTTGAAGATATTACATTCTAAATTGTAAATATTTGTTTTCCGTATAAATTGTAAACACATATGTATGATAACGAGATAATTTATTGTAAATGTTGTTATTACTTTTGATAAAGCTGATAAGTTTCTGGCGCCCATTCTTCTTATCAGCTAAAAAATATGTCCTGAATGAGTGGTAGGGGAAAAAAATTGGACGATTCATAAGAGCTTTCTATAAAGTCATATTTGAATAAAGTTAATTTTGATTTTGATTGTGTATTGTTATTTTTGTGTGTATCGTTGTATAGTTCAGAATAAATATATTTATTTCTATCCTTTTTTGTCTGTACGTTGTTAAATATGTTTTTCTGTTCTCAAACATTAAGCAAACACAGAATGTATTTCGAAATTATTTGTTATTTGAAGTGCCAGGGTCTGGCTTGCTAAGTGGCTGAGGCTTCGAGGCGGTGTTCACGCGTCATTAGCGTCTGCATCTGGCTGTACAAAAACAAATCCGTCCATTATTCGGCGTGGCACGACTCCTTCGTTAGCGACGCGATTACTCTATCAATAAACCTGTCAAGATTGTGAACATTTTGATGTCGACCGTGTTTTAAGGATCACTGTTTTTGTTATCCTCCTAATATTATCAACGCGAACGATTGTACCTTGAGATACACCTAATTATGAAAAGCTTGAGGTCGTGAAAAGTAGGATGAAATTTTTGTTAGGTAAAGTGTGGTAATTTAAATTAAGTAGTATGCTTGGCTACCGTTTTATCTATTTCTGCCTAAAAAAATTAAAATAAGATAGGCATTAAAATTACTGAGTGCTTGTTGAAATCTTCAAGCACTGACAGTATGTTAGTTAGCGTGGTAAGTAAGTACCTAATTGAAATGCAGAGAATGTTGAAATTTAAACATTATTTATTAACAAATAGATACTATGCATAGTACAAGAATTTACAGATATTTTAAGGTGTTATCGCTAGGTTTGTGTATTAGATTACAAAGGAATCGATCTCTTATGATGGTGGTTATAAGAAGAAGGAATACATTAAACACAGCACCAGAGGGCTTTTTAATAGTATATTTATTACAGTTTCACGTAAAAACTACTAAACGAATTTTAATCTACTATTTAAAAAAGTCTGGTTTTCCTTCCTGACGCTATAACTCCAGAACGCACGAACCGAACATCGCTGCCTGCCAGCACCGCCTTGATCCAGCGGCTGATCGTCTGGCTAGTGGCAGCTCCATGCGGTCGCCTATACGTCACCAGCAGGTTCTCCACAGTACAAGGTCTTAATGTAGCGGACGTCAACATATAGTCTTTCAGTGCTGTTGCTGGGCAAATATTATAATTTTCATGAAAATATGGCAAAAAAAGTATAGGTTGGGCACGACCAGCAGCCGAGGTCTTAATAATATCGACTATCGCTATCTTAATTCCGTTAACACAAACATTTATATTTTGTATTTTAATAGATGCCAGGGTTTGTACACGGTGAGTGGTACACAAGGCCAAAGGCATTACAAATTTTTTGGATAGTTTTTCGAATGACATATCCTTATTTGCTCCTCATGATGTTATATGTTGTAAAACTACTTGCGGGTCCCAGGTGGAGCTGTACCTAGGGGCGGTGGGTCTTAATTTGTAAATTCCTTTAAGCAACCACTTTATTTGGATTTCAGACCCAAGATCATTGCCAAAAAATAAGCAGAACGATATATATTAATAGAGCCGTAGGAGCAGCCGTTATTATATTGTTCCGTTAAAAAAGAAACTACTTTTGATAGCGAAAACCGACAGGGATTCGTATGGTTGTTCAAACAATACTGCCACCAATTTTTATAACAAACACCATATTACTTTATAGTGTTTTTAGATAATGGTACTAACATAATATCTAGTGTATCGGATGGGGCTCCTTGTTCCTTAAACGCGCGCCGGAGAGCAGGGCTGCAGCCAGGGTAAGTCCTTTCGGAGGACCCGTCCTAGAACAAAACCAGTTGAAGTCTACTGAGTTTAAGTAAGTAACATCAGAGGAAATTATTTTCTGTAACATCGGAAACCAAGGTTAAGAGGGCCAATAGGGGAATATGAAAATACGATAAGCATGTTCATGAATTATTTTCTCAATACATTTTAAAATTAAGGGAAACGGCGGAAAGGCGCAAAAATATTTGTCGCCCCAAGTGATAGTAAAGGCATCAACTGCTATTGCGTCTGGATCTTTTTTCCACGAAACGTACTGTTTACATTTGGCATTAGTGCGAGAAGCGAATATATCAATGATTGGTGCCATACTTATCAGTTATCTTTTTAAAAACACTTTGTACCGTGGAAGAGCCATGCTTCGGCACGAATTGGGCCGGCTCGACCGGAGTGATACCACGGCCTCACAGAAAACCGGCGTAAAATAGCGCTAGCGCTGTGTTTCGCCGAGTGAGTGAGGGTACCGGAGGCCCAACACCCCTTATTCCCGTTTATTCCCCTTATTCCTCTTATTCCCTTTTAAAAGGCCGGCAACGCATCTGTGACTCCACTGGTGTTGCGGGTGTCCATGGGCAACGGTTATTGCTTACCACCAGGTGATCCGTTTGCTCGTTCGCTGCCCTATCCTATAAAAAAAAAAAAAAAAAAGTTTCTGTCAATGAAATTTCTATATCTGCGTTAGTCTTACGAGATTCTTCATCGGCTTCTTTATTGTCCTTACTATTGATATAAGAAGCTAATTTATTTATTTATTTATTTACTTGCTTGTCACATGGTTACACAGTTATTGCATAAGGTTAGGTACATTGATCACATGACACCCCGTAGGGGCACTGCAAAACATATAGAATACAAATAACACAAAAAGGAAAAATATACATACACAATAAACTTATTTAACTTATAAAACTTAACTTATTTAACTAAACTTATTTAACATATAAAACATTATACACAATTCTACACTACCGTCATCTCATCAGGCTGTCTTATCAGAATAGTATTCCTGTAACGCATAGTAGCTTTTTGCAATAAGATAGTCCTTTAGGCTTTTGAAAAACACGTTTACATCTTCTATTGTTTTGAATCTAGTAGGCAGTTTATTATATATTTTTACGCCCATAACTGACGGGCTGTTTGCATGTAATTTTAAGTTAGAGGTGGGCAACATTAGTCTATTTCCTGTAGCTTGACGTAACTTGTATTTAGATGGTAGGTCACGTCTATTCGTAAAGTACTCGGGATATTTTTTAACTAACTTGCAAATTTCGAGTATGTACATGCAGGGTATAGTTAAAATTCCTTTACTTTGAAAAACAGGTTTACAGCTATCCGTCTGTTTTATGTTTGCTATAATACGTAGTAACTTTTTTTGTTGGATAAAAAGGCTCTGAGTTTCTGTGCCATTACCCCACAATATTATTCCATAATTAAGCCATGAATGTGCATGTAATAACCAAATACTTCGTTTTTCACACCATTGCCAAATGTCTCGGGATAATTTATTTAGATGGGGAAACTGGATTCCTCCTTGCCGATTCACGTAACTTATGGCTGTCGTATTATCGATCCGTAAAAGTATGGAACGGTTTTTTAGGTTTTTGGCGAAACATTTCAAACCAAAAAATACTGCAAGCATTTCTAAATAATTGATGTGATAATTATCCTCAGTACTATTGAACCTAACCTTGATGCATCGGTAAAAATCTCTATTTCAAATGGTACAGGTTTTAGTGGAGATTTTGTTTTTGTTAAATTATATAACCACCACTGTAAATCCGGTAATATTCCTGAATTTGCACGAAATTGTGATTCAAACGAATAATGTCTTTGCAATGCTAAATATTTTGTCTTTCTAAAAGTTTTGTGTGCATCCAACCGTAGCGAACAGCTGGGCAGGCTGAGGTCAGGAGACCAATCAGCCGCGCAAACTCTTTGATTGTGTTGACGGGTAAAGACGTAATTTTTTTAACCATGCTTAGTATTTTGTTACATTTCTCATTCGGTAAGGTTAAACACATATCAATTGTGTCATATATAAATCCAAAATTTTACATTTTTGTGAAGGAATTATTTTACTTTTTTCGAAATTTATTACGAAACCTAAGTGATGTAATAGTTTAATAGTTTCCTCAACATTTGTCAAACATTCACTGTAACTCTGACCAATACACAAAACGTCGTCGAGATAGACAACAGAAGAGAAACCGCGATATCTGAGATGACCAATCACTTCTTTCATGATTTTTGTGAAAGTTCTAGGAGCAGAAGATAGGCCGTAAGGCATGGCATTAAATTCATACGTAATTACCTTGCCGTTAGGCTGTTCAAATTGAAATCTTAAATATTTTCTGTAATACTGTGATATTGGAACAAGAAAATACGATTTCTTTAAGTCTATTGTCGCTAAAAAACTTTTGTTGGCAATCATTTTACAAGCGGTACGGTAATCTTCCATTTTAAAGTGTTCATGACTAATGAACTTATTAAGTGATTTTAAATTTAGAATAAATCGATTTCCGCCACTTTGTTTTGGCTTTAAGAATATACTCGATATATATTGATATTTGTGTGGTTCACACTCAGATATAGCTCTAAATTTATACTTTATTTAAAATTGAGATCATTGTAAGAATATTGTAAACTTACCGTCGTTGATTTCGGAATCAGACGATGATGAATACATAATTAAACGTTTTCGTTTATTTTTATTACGCTTATTCTTAGATTTTTCTTGCAAATATTTCAATTTATTTTCATAATAATTAATTTTGTCCTGAATTTGACGCTTAGAAAACAAATATGCCTATTTGTTTTCTAAGACGAACGAAATATTATTTTTAATTATATTTTACAATGTGCTTGTTGCCGCGCACGAAAAAAGAATGAGGCCACAGCGCGGCAGTTGGTGACAGAAAGAAAAAACTTGTTGAGTTTACCCTAAAAACACGATAAAGAGATTTCGTGCGATGTTGCCTGTATGATTAAAGGACTACATGTGTTGCTATTATATCTATGAATGAAGCGTACTATCATAATTGTGATAGAACTTCACTTACAGGTAAGTTCGTTTAATCACCAATAAAACATAGATAAAAATAAAAAAAAAAGAAACATACATACATTATTTACAATTAAACGATAAGTTACCTTAAATTAATAGACAATAAATTCTTAAAACTATAAAAACTGCAATAAAAATTATCACAATCAATTCCTGTGTCTGCGCACCCCCTGACGAGCTCATTATTTAAGGAAATTTAAGGAAATTCGATCATGTGTTCAAATACAGTCAGCTTATAAAGTGGTTAACTATACGACAACGCAGAGTGGTTGTGCCAGTTTTGAGATTCTAATATAATTAAATACTCGTCGTGTTAATTGGTATACAAAGCCTATCCTAGGTATCTGGATAGTAGTCTACGCTTGTGTGTACCTAACAATAACGGCACATACTGTTTTGTGTCGCTTCGCGCGCCATCTGGATGAAGAACGCAGCGCATAAGAAACATTTAGATTATCTACAAAATCGTTCAACTGACCGGTGTGTTCGGCGATTGTGGTGTTTACCGCTGTCTAGCACTGAGACATTGTGTGCTCAAAATATTGAATAATCCGCACCAAAAAAATCCCGGGATAATATCTTCAAGTATTGTGTCCGTGCATAAAAAGGGAAAGCAGTGTGGGATCGCTTCTGGAGACTAGCTGGGTGAGTGTACATTTATTAATATAACGAGGATTTTGTGTTGGTTGCACGATGGTAAAAATTTGCTGATAGGCCAGCCCTGTGTCTTACTCTGACTATCGAAGGAATTGCTACACCACAGAGATACAAGAGCTTTATTGACTCTGTACTCTATTCTTAATAAACCTATGTGCATTCTATAATAAGACCCTTCGTTCTGCCTCTAACGCTCTCCTTAAATGACTCTTTGAATTTGACGACCTCCATATTTGAGTGTATTGCACACCGGTTTCAAGGTGTCGCCATTTCTGAAGTGCCGGGTTCGAATCCCGGTGGGGGCAGATGTTTGTGTGATGAATGCGAGCATTTGTACCTTAGTCATGGTTGTTGATATATATTTCTATAATAGATATTTATATATGTATAATATATGTATGTCTATCCGTTAGCCTAGATCCCATAGCACAAGCCTTACAGAGCTTTGTTTGGGCTAGGCTAATTGGTGTAAGTGTAACTAATATTTATTTATTTTATTATTAAATGCTTCTTTTTTGTTCGGTCCATTCTATTATGTTATAGGTATATGTTTTATTTGTGAATTGGGATTTATTTTATAAATTTTATATACTATAAGTCTCTTCTGTGTATGTATTAACAATTGTTTTGCATGATCTGAAAATTGACTCGTAGAAAATGCCCAAGGCATTCAGTACTTCATTGTACATAAAGTTTAAATAAATACATGAATACGCCGCGCTAATATAAGCTACTCGAAAAACTAATACTGGGCAGATGTAATGGCCCGAGCAGTGGCGTCGTGGTTGGAAAATGGGGATTTCACTTATTAATGAGACAGACTCTTGGCCGTTTTCACCAACCTTGTCTTAGCTTAGGTGACTCCTAAGTGACATGCTGTCACTTTTTATATTAATTGAAAAGAGTGAGACAGCATGTCTCTTAGGAGTCGCCTAAGCTAAGACAAAGTTGGTGAAAACGGCCATCAGTCCCGCTTTTCGAGAATAACTCGACCGTGCGTGCAGCGTACTATTAAAATACATTTTCTATGGATATTTTTGCTGCCTATTGTCACGTAAACGTTATTTGAACTCGAATAAAAAGATACATGTTTAAGTACTTATTATTAATGTATATAATAATTTTTACTATGTCTTAATTTCGATGAAAGAATCCTGCTTTTTAACTCAAAATGTTTCAAAATCCAAATTTGCCAAAAAGAACAATCTGGCAACGCCGCATGGTGATTTTTTTTGCGAAATCTTCCTGATTTTCTGCGGACTCTCTGGTCCGCACTCTTTTTTGTTTGTGTTAGTATTTTTATATTCCCTAATATATTATTTATTTTACAAGTAACATATCATTTGTCGATCAGGAGAAACGTGTTGTTCTCCGTTTTGTGGGGACAGATGGTCTTGTCCCTCACAGTCGTAGCCCCATCTATATCTATGTTCTAACTATTCGTTAAGACTGCATGGTGATTAGTAGGCTTCCAAACTGATCAAGGCGGCTCAATCAGAATGACCTACGTACCTGAGCCGTTGGTTGTAGTGACGATGACGTGATAAGGAAGTCCGCATGCTCAGGAGAAGGCGCGGTCAGCGTTGCCCTATAAAGAGAGCAAGGAAGACCGCATGCTCAGGAGAAGGCGCGGTCTGCGTTGCCCTATAAAGAGAGCAAGGAAGACCGCATGCTCAGGAGAAGGCGCGGTCTGCGTTGCCCTATAAAGAGAGCATATTTGCTAGAACAGGTGCGGTACAACCAAATGACCTATTTTTTTTGTTTTTTATTTATTGAGATAACAAACAGTCTTATAATAAACTATGAAAATATCAGCAAATATATACCAACAGAACTAAAGTATCATTATTTGTTATGATTATTGCAGATTGTACAAATATGTGACGGAAACCATTATTTACATATAAAACATAAAAGTTCTAATTAGCAATATATAAAAAAAAGACTTGTCTATGGTTTGTGGAAACTGTTACTTGCTAGTTTATTTTTTAATACCCGTAGCGAGTCACAAAATATACTTATTTATATCAATATCGTATTGAAGTTAATTATAAAAAATACAAGAACACAAAATTACAAAAAAGGTATTTTTATCATAATTTCTCCCGACAGTACGGAACAAGAAAAGTGTCCTTTGAACGTGAGCAAATCCTGGGCACTCTAATATTGATTCTTCGTGAAAGTTCGGCCGAGTCAATATTACTATTAATAATTTTGTATGGAAACTGCATTCAGAAAATTACGCCTGGAAACTAACAGCTGCAAATTGTCTCTTTGCACTATATATGTAGTCATTATATAGGGCCAGTTCGTGGCGAAGCAGAGGGCTGCAAGGGTTGCGGTAGCTCAGACGTCGGTCGCCGCAAGCAAGTCTTGAAAGTCCTGCGGTCATTGGTTTGGCTTGTTAAGGATTTCGATTGAGTTTTGATATCTCTCTGTTTTCCGCTTGTGCTCTGCTGGAACATAACACAATGTTGTCTGCGGTTCTTAATCAGTGTTTTTTTTTTTATAATAACCGCTACAACTAGAAACATGAAGTGTTTGGTTTACAAATATCCACTTTCGTTCCCGTAACATGAAATAACTTTTTTTAATTTTATAGCATCTACAAAAGCTGTATCTACCTATAATATAAGATGTTTATGTGACTTTAAATGAGTTATTTTTTTAATTTTAATAATCAATAAGCTAATGGACGCACTTATACGTTTATTAGCGAATCTTGGGACGACTTCCAAATTAGTGGCGTCCAAAAATCCGCGGTCGTTGACCGCGCACACCAGTGTGAGTGGGTGGCAAGGCCGTTTTAGCACTTCAGATCTTCAAACCTTGTAGTTTTTTGAATTGAATCGATTTGATATTTAGTTCATGTAAGTATATGAAAAATTATTATTTAACAACAAACCTAACAAGTACCTAATAAATGTATCAACTGAGTTAGTACACACTAGTGACTCCATAAAACTAGCTGTTCGTTCTTGGGGAAATGTATATCTATGTTTAACAAACTTCCGCAAAGTGTCATTGATTTGCCTTTATATAAATTTAAAATCCATATCAAAAAGACACTCATGAGTAAAGGTTATTATAAAGTAAGTGACTATCTAAATGATCACACTATTTGGGAATAGGGACACTATTCATAGAGCCATGTTTGGTAACAACATTATTTATAATATTGTATTATTTGATATGTGTATGTAAACATACATACGACTGTAATCGTATTAGATATGATTGTATCTTATACTATATTGTATTTTTATATTATAATATTATTATAATTATTAACATTGAAAAGAGGAGATAAAAAATAGACCTTCAGAGTTTCTTGCCTGTTCTTCTCGAGAAGGCTCTCCCAATTTCCGAACAGGTGTCGAGTCAATATTTTCGTACGTACCTACGGATTTTGTTTTTTTTAAGCTTCTTTTTTGTTTTGTTTGTTGACGTCAATAAGTGCCTGTAAAGGTCTATGTTGAATAAATATTATTTTGATTTTGATGTGTCGGATATCCGTATCCGCGGATATCTGAGGCAGAAGAAAGATTCATCATGATCCTTGTCCGTATCCGTTACTTTTTGGCGGATCTTTTATGGATTTATTCAGCATAGTTTTCTTTAAAGAATAATTCATTCTTGAGGATGTTTTATTTGTAAATGATTTTGTATGAAAGTTGAGCATTTACCCTTACGAGAATACTTTCCATCACAAGTTTACACTTTGCATATTCATCATTTATTATCACAAAATAATTCCATATTGCAATACTTCTTACTTGCCTTTTTTTAAATCATGTACCAATACCAAACACAAGCGTTATCTATGCTGCCCAGTGTCATATTATAGTAAAACAAAACAAAAAATACCAATCACAAGCGTTATCTATGCTGCTCAGTGTCATATTATAGTAAAACAAAACAAAAAATACCAAACACAAGCGTTATCTATGCTGCCCAGTGTCATATTATAGCAAAACAAAACAAAAAATACCAAACACAAGCGTTATCTATGCTGCCCAGTGTCATATTATAGTAAAACAAAACAAAAAATACCAAACACAAGCGTTATCTATGCTGCTCAGTGTCATATTATAGTAAAACAAAACAAAAAATACCAAACACAAGCGTTATCTATGCTGCCCAGTGTCATATTATAGTAAAACAAAACAAAAGATACAAAACACAAGCGTTATCTATGCTGCCCAGTGTCATATTATAGTAAAACAAAACGAAAGATACCAAACACAAGCGTTATCTATGCTGCCCAGTGTCATATTATAGTAAAACAAAACAAAAGATACCAAACACAAGCGTTATCTATGCTGCCCAGTGTCATATTATAGTAAAACAAAACAAAAATACCAAACACAAGCGTTATCTATGCTGCCCAGTGTCATATTATAGTAAAACAAAACAAAAAATACCAAACACAAGCGTTATCTATGCTGCCCAGTGTCATATTATAGTAAAACAAAACAAAAAATACCAAACACAAGCGTTATCTATGCTGCCCAGTGTCATATTATAGTAAAACAAAACAAAACATACCAAACACAAGCGTTCTCTATGCTGCCCAGTGTCATATTATAGTAAAACAAAACAAAAAATACCATACACAAGCGTTATCTATGCTGCCCAGTGTCATATTATAGTAAAACAAAACAAAAAATACCAAACACAAGCGTTATCTATGCTGCCCAGTGTCATATTATAGTAAAACAAAACAAAAATACCAAACACAAGCGTTATCTATGCTGCCCAGTGTCATATTATAGTAAAACAAAACAAAAATATCAAACACAAGCGTTATCTATGCTGCCCAGTGTCATATTATAGTAAAACAAAACAAAAGATACCAAACACAAGCGTTATCTATGCTGCCCAGTGTCATATTATAGTAAAACAAAACAAAAAATACCAAACACAAGCGTTATCTATGCTGCCCAGTGTCATATTATAGTAAAACAAAACAAAAAATACCAAACACAAGCGTTATCTATGCTGCCCAGTGTCATATTATAGTAAAACAAAACAAAAGATACCAAACACAAGCGTTATCTATGCTGCCCAGTGTCATATTATAGTAAAACAAAACAAAAGATACCAAACACAAGCGTTATCTATGCTGCCCAGTGTCATATTATAGTAAAACAAAACAAAAAATACCAAACACAAGCGTTATCTATGCTGCCCAGTGTCATATTATAGTAAAACAAAACAAAAAATACCAAACACAAGCGTTATCTATGCTGCCCAGTGTCATATTATAGTAAAACAAAACAAAAGATACCAAACACAAGCGTTATCTATGCTGCCCAGTGTCATCTATACTAATAATATAAAGAAGTAAAGTTTGTGTGTTTGTATATTTGTTAAATTGTAAGGGGTAAACACGGGAGCTACTGAACCGATTTTAAAAATTATTTCACCAATAGAAAGACAGATTATTACTGAGTGTCATAGGTTAAATAAAAAACCGAAAAATAAAAAGGCTTTTACGTGGTAGTCCGTTTTGCAAAGTGAATTGGAGAAAAAACGGGCAGCGGACGGCGCGCGTTGGCTTCGGGTGCACGCATCGGGGATTATTAATATTATGCCCAACGAAGTGGGCACGGGTCAGCTAGTATTATAGTAAAACAAAACAAAAAAAAAAAGAACCGCCGCGCAATACAAGTCGACACCGATTGTGTAAGAAAGTTAAGATCCTTATCCGTATCTGCAGATCTTGACACCAAATAGTAACACCGTATTCAGATCTGCGTATTCAGATCTGCGAACTAGATTTTTGATGATTCGGCATATCACTAGTACACACAGACAATAACATCGAGACAACTCTTCTTCTCGAACTTCTTCACACTTCTTCTTGAAATTAATCTCGTCTAATATAAGTAATGACAAGGTAGATAATGAGAATAGAAGTGAATTTATATATTTATTTTCATTGAAAACCGACAGTGTTGAAGGAAAGGTCATTATTGACTAATGTCACTTATTAAAGTGCTGTCCCTTTCTATTAACTTAAGAGAGAAAGTGATAGTATAGCGCTTATAGTATATTGTCTTAAGCACAGTGAGTGAAATTAGTGCCTTGTATAACTCTAAAAATATGGTAACTTACAGGATTTCCTTAATTAACTAATATACAGACGTAGTTGATGGCGATAACCGATAAGACACTATAAACAAATCGCTATATACTAACCCGAGAATATATATATATATATATATTAATAATAATAAATAATAACCAATAACCGTTTGTAACAAAATACAAAAGAATAGATTTAGTGAAGTTTTGAGACAGAATAATAACATCTAAATACTACACTTATTAAGAGACATTTTGGAGAAAATATTTCTCAAATTTCCGAACCGGTTTTACGAAAACTAAATTACCCTCGGTGGTAACGAACTACTCGCTGCATCCTTTATATTCAATAAATAAATTTGTTCCATGCTGAAACACAATAACTACACTTCAAGGTTTTAAAACTGTTACCGGCTACAACCAAAATAGCGGGCGAGACCTTTTTCCAATACACAGTGAGTGACAAATATTGCATTGTATATTTGTTTATTTCGCTCTTTTTTCGAGTCCGGGACAGACAAGACAATTTGAGTTTACGCTACATGCGCTGACCGCTTTCGCATATCAAACCGATCGGCTGATTGCGAGGTGCCCATTGCCTGCCGGCGCCATGTTGTGCTGAGGTCACAAAGTTCCGGTTTGTTTTTCTAAAAGTATTATTATATTCTGAACAGCCACGCCGTTCTTATCATAACTTTGTTTATTTTTTTTTCTCTATTATTATTGTTTTTGTCAAGTCTCAGATGTTCCATGTCTACTTCTGTTCGAACCACCGACGTTTGTAAAACAAGCTTGATCTAGCATAAAAGTCAGGGGACTAAACCACTGTGACCAATTATAAACCATTTATATTTTAATGTAACTGATTCAAATATTGTAATCTGTCTTTGGGGCTTGAATTTTTTAAACATTATTTTATTCATATATTTAATTAATAATCTTAAATCAATCTAATTAATAATCTTAAATAATCCCGCCGGTAGCGAGGCAAGGCCCAAACAAACCGATGGTTAGGGCTGCAGACAGAGAAATCTCCGGACAATACGTGCCGTGTCGAGAATCATCTGCTTTTTGTATGCGGCCCGTGATCCATCCGTCAAGCGAGAGCCTCTTATGATGTTGATCGAGACTCTTTGCTATCAAGCCATTCGCAGACACAACTATCGGAACAAAGATTGTCGAATCAACATCACACATGGCGGTTACCTTGTATGCCAAGTCAAGGTACTTACTGGCTTTGTCCTTCTCGGCTTTTACGAGGTTCTCGGCATGAGGGATGGTAATATCGACGAGCATTGCACGGCGTTAGGAGCGATCGACCACCACGATATCAGGTTTATTGCACGCAATAGTCCTGTCCGTGATGATAGAGCGATCCCAATAGAGCAAAGCACGGCCATTTTCAAGAAATGACGCTGGTGCGTACTTATAATACGGTGTCTCATGCTCAACAAGGCCGTATTGTAGGGCAAGCTTATTATTATTATTATATTATTATTACAATGCTCCATAAATGCAGTCAGTCAGTCAGTGCAGTCAATCTCTATCAGCTTGTGGCAAGTTGTCGGTGAGTTGCGTCACCGAGGGTACCGATGTGCTTCAGGGGGGCGTATGCTACCCGCCTCTGTCTTGCCTTAACCAGCCGGACAGAGTGGAGTCGCACGAGCAGATGCTCGAAGTCGTCTCGATCGTTGCTGCAGACACACCTCTCTATATACACTTTTAACCGTTCACACCAATGTTGCACCTTTTGCACCAATATTGGTGTACTTTTTTTGAAGGGGCCCATTTACTGAGCAGCGAGTCATCACCTTCCATATTATTTAATGAATTTGACATATATCCTATTATAAAAAGCTACGATATTAAACACCTGTAGAGTTGGGAGAAAATTGCTGTCTATATAGATAGAACATTCACTTGGTAGACAAAAATTTTAAATAAGAACAATAATTATAATAATTTGAGAAGGCAGGTGACCGGAGTCTCTTCCATAGCCCGGTTTCCATTATCACCAAAATCGAAATGCAATAGTCCACATACGTTTTCACCACTACCGACAATAGTTTCTGTGCATCTAACTGGGTATAGTCTTTAGCTGCATTTATTCATGGTGCAGATAGAAATTACACCCAGATGGTACACTCCACGCACACTTTCATTACATTTCACTTAAATGGCCTCTACGCGTTGGATATGTGTCCCCGCGCAAGCCTTATAAAGGACCGTGTGAACGAGTTTCAAGGTCCGACGTAAAATAATAACACTGTTCACAATAAACTATGTTTAATTATGTACAATGGTCTTTATGGCTCATTAAAAAACACAAAAATTTTAGGCTGTTATATACACCCTCCACGTACATCGCATAGCCGCGATGCAGCATTCATCATCAACAAAAAAACAACGCCATCTAGCGATCGTGTAAAAAATCTTTTTATAGATTATATTGTACGATTATATTAGCTTAATCGCTAGATGGCATACATGACTAGACATACCGCCCACCAAGGACATATTGGGAAGATGTCCTTTACAAAATGTATTTAACATAAACTAAAACTATATAAACCATAAAAAACTATTAAACAAGTACAATGATATGACCTTTTACTTATGCTGTGATTACAGGTAAGATACATAGCTTGGAGTTGGGTCTCTTGAAGGTGGAGGAACTTGTGCGTATTGTGACGACACGCGTAAGATTGTCTCGACCAGGATGTTTTTGAACCACTTGGTTCAGTAACCATCTACAAGGAGGCAAATTGTCCTCCTTTATTGAAACAATATCGCCTATGTTAGGCTCGGGCCATTGTTGGGACCATTTATATCTATGTAGTAGAGTCGTCAAGAATTCGCTGGACCAACGACGCCAAAATACCTGCGTCATTTTTTGGATTAAGCGCCATGTTCTTAAGTTAGATACCTTTTCCGATTCGAAATTATAATCTGGTACACTGACCATTGCCTCGCCTATCAGAAAATGACCCGGAGTCAATGGGTCAGTGGAGTCTGTGTCTGGAACTCGGTATAACGGACGAGAATTCAAACAAGCTTCAATTTGGTACAACGATGTTGCCATTTCCTCGTACGTTAACTTAGAGTCTCCAATCACCTTACGCAAATGCCTTTTGCATGATTTTATCCCCGCTTCCCATGGCCCGCCAAAATTCGGGGAATGGGGCGGGATAAAATGCCAAGTCGTGCCGGCATTTGCTAGGGATGCAGCTACTTCTGTGGCGATACCTGACCCTTCGGATTGTAGCAGTATTGACAGTTCCTTAGAGGCCCCCTGAAAATTCGTGCCATTGTCGCTCCAAATGTTTTTGCAGTGTCCTCGTCGAGCCACAAATCTTTTAAAAGCAGCAAGAAACCCTTCTGTTGATAGGTCACTTACTACTTCCAGGTGAACTGCTTTAGTGGCCATGCACACAAACAAACGAATTCTTCTTCTTCAAACACAAAAAAACAAGGAAACTTCCATTTATTCGGATGACCCCCTACCCTTGGATGTACGCAAATTTATGGGGCCAGCGTAATCCACTCCGCGGTTCGTGAATGGTCTACTTGGCGTTACACGGGCCGAAGGTAACTTTTCCATTGGCTGATTTTTAGTAGCAGCTGCGTACCGGATGCAAATGACACATTTTTGCACATAAGCCTTTACTAATTTTTTAAAACCTTGAATATAATATTTTGTACCTAAACAATTTAACATTAACCTTGGACCCCCATGAAGCGTAATACGATGGGCATCTGCAATTAAAAGATTGGTTAAGTGAGAATCACGCGGTATCACAATGGGATGTTTTCTCTCTAGGTTTAGATCAGACAACTCTAAGCTACCGCCCACCCTCAAGATATCAGAGGAATCTAGGTAAGGATTAAGAGAATTTAATTTCGATCGCATAAAATAAGTTTTATTTTTATTATTTCTAATTTCTTCACTAAAGTTTTGCTTCTGACATTGCTTTATACACGTGTCTAAAGCTACCTTCAATTCCGTTGCTGTTAAATAGGAATAATTTACATTCTCATTTAGGTTTTCTCCATTCCAGCACACGTCTGCAATAGGTAATCACCCTAACTAATTTTGTCAGTGATGAATATTTCTCCCAAATCCAATTATCGATCGATGTCGTGCAATCGTTCGATACCTCCAAGTGAGCATTTATTGCTTCGACATTAGTAGCACCATAGGTACGTTTAATACATATAATATTTCTTTCTTTCAGGAACTCAAGACCTTCCAACCATAGCGGTGTTCTCGACAATTCCGACGGATAAAGACCACGTGACGCATAATCAGCAGGATTTTGCTTAGATTGAACGTGATTCCATTGTCGAGGTTCACTCTTATTCAAAATATCTGATACGCGATTTGCCACAAACGTCTTCCATTTATTCGGATGGCTATTTAGCCAGGCCAGTACTATCTCCGAATCGGTCCAGGCATATATATTATCTATTTACTGATTCCCATTACTTCTGATGTTTCCAGCAAAAGTTTGGCCAGTAATACCGCGCCGCATAATTCTAGCCGGGGAATCGAAACTGTTTTAATGGGCGCTACCTTGGTTTTACCGGTAAGTAAATTGACATGAACCATATCGTTTGAGTCCACTACACGGACATAAACAACCGCCGCATAGGCATTTTTGGAAGCATCACAAAAGCCATGCAATTCCACTTGTTTGTCACTTACCTTCATGCCCAACCATCGAGGTACAGAAAACTCTGTTAAGCACTGCAGCTCGTTTCGGTAAGTATACCATTCCTTAACTATTTCATTTGATACAGCTTCGTCCCAACCAATGCCTGCAATCCATAACTTTTGTATATACATTTTTGCTATTATTACTTTCTGGGGCAACCCATCCTAATGGATCATATAATCTTGCAATATCTGATAATATTTTTCTTTTCGTTACAGGTTCCTGCAGAGGAGTTAGCTGAACGCGATACCGTAACGTGTCATCACTTCGATACCAGGTAAGTCCTAAAGTTTTTAAGATCTCATCTTGCTTTATTGGATAGCTTGCATCTATGCTATTTTTATCTTTTAAACTTTCGAGTAATTCATTGCTATTGCTTGACCATTTTTGTAACTTAAACCCTGCCTGAGATAATAAACTGTTCATTTGATGATATATCTCTATACCTTCTGTAATTGTTTGACAGCCTGTCATTAGATCATCATTAATAATCATGAAGTACTCTTTCAGCAGCTAAAGGGTAACTCTTACTTTCTTCATACGCTAGTTGCTGCATCGACCTAACAGCTAAAAATGGTGCACAAGCTGTTCCGAACGTAACAGTAAGTAATTTGAAATCTTGAATGTCAGAGTTCTTGTCATTTCTCCACAATATGCGTTGAAAATCTGTATGTTCATCTGCTACTCTTACTTGACGGTACATTTATAACAAATAAGACAAATCGGATGAACTCTCAACGTATAAGCAAATGTCGTAAGTCAGATTGTATAATAGGCCCAATTAACAATTCATCATCAAGAGATTGGTTCCCTTACTGGAGGCATCAAATACTACGCGAACTTTAGTAGTATCCTTGTCGTTTCTTACCACGGCGTGGTGAGGTCAGTACACAACACGCTTATTTTCTTCATCTGACTTAGCGACCGGTCTCATTTGACCTAAAGACAAATACTCATGGATAACGGCTGTATATTTATTTTTTAAGTCTTGGTCTTTGCTAAGTTTACTTTCCAATGCTTTAAACCTTTTCATCGCTATTTGCCGCGAATTACCGTAAATACATTGTTGGTCAACATTACGAAAAGGTAAACTTACCACAAAACGGCCATCCTCATCACGTTTGGTGGTCGCCGTAAACAATCTCTCGCATTCCCTTTCTTCTTCTGTAAATATTTTCTTTTTAGATGGCTCAGCTTCCAATTCCCAGAACCCTTTGAGTATGTCTTCGGCTCCAATATAAGAATGCAACACCGTGATATGTTGTTGCCTATTAAGTGAATGTCTACCTCACAGACACCAGACATAATCCATCCGAATGCCGTGTTTTGAGCCAACAAAGATCCACCTGGATCTCTTTTAATGCCTTCTTGGATATTTTGACTGTACATTTCAGCACCTAATAAAACATCTATCTTATTAGGTCTATCAAATTCAGGATCAGCCAAATTCTCTAACTCCATATTTACCCATTCTACCCTCGTTACATTCGTAACTGGGATTATGGAGCATATACCACCCACAGTCTCTCACTGAGCGGATGCTCTGATCAGCGATCCACTGACCAGTAATAACCGCAGCAGGTAGTGCTACTACCACTCGAACGCCTACAAAAAAATGCGTCCAGCCAAATCCATCTCGTAAGGACCATGAACGAATTTCAAAGTCCGACGCAAAATAATAACACTGTTCACAATAAACTATGTTTAATTATGTACAATGGTCTTTATGGCTCATTAAGAAACACAAACATTTTAGGCTGTTATATAGGAGGGTGTATACACCCTCCACGTACATCGCATAGCTGCGATGCAGCATTCATCATCAACAAAAAAAACAACGCCATCTAGCGATCGTGTACAAAATCTTTTTATAGATTACTAGCGGACCCGACAGACTTCGTCCTGTCAAAAAGATTTGTACAGTGGCAGTTTTTTGTTCCTAATTATTTTATAGATAATGTCGCATAGCCAACCAAATCGCAAAAAAAGTCTAAATGACCTATTACATTTTGTGGCTATTCAATTTTGGAACGTGACATTAAATCCTCCAACGATGTATTCTGTGCTCCAACGCACGCACGCACACTGTTTTGATAGATATGATTGAATTTCAACTATATGTAGCGTTAATAAAGCGCAAATTGACTCTTTGATGTTAGGAACACGCCTTCATTGCTTAGACAACAGTGAGTGCTTGCAATATGAACTTTATACAATAACAATAAAGCTCAATTCGACTGTACATTTTAGTTAGAAAACGTTTGCATGGGAAAATAAAAGGGCTGTTTTTAGGGTATTTCCGATAATTATTCGAATTTTCCTCATTGTAAAAACCCTCCTTGAACTTCAACGAACATTAACAAAAAAGAATTGGCCAAATTGGTCCAGGTGTTGTTGAGTTATGAGCTTACCAACACATTTTGCGATTCATTTTTATGTATAAGATATTCTACGATTACATTTGCTTAATCGCTAGATGGCATACATGACTCGACACCGTGTCTTTGAAAGATGCGTGATATAATAATTATTTATTAACCAACTTAACTAGGGTTACCACCTTTTTTTTTTGCAGTTAAAGTATATTCGTTATTTTAGGTAAGAAAAAAAAGTACAGAGTATCAAAGTAAAGTACAATTTATTTTCCTTTACTATTAAGTTTAAAAACATATTTTTTATTGTTTTTTGCAGTTTGTATCAAATTAGTATCGTCACTAAACAATTGCATGGCATCATTACAGGCTACGTGTAAATTAAAGTATATAAATATTTTATTTTTTATCAAATTCAGAGACGCTTTATTTCGTTCATCTCGCCATTTGCAATTCATTACAGAAAAAACTCTGATGTGGCAGGAATAGACAATAAAAATTAAATTACCTTATAGAAGTTTAAAAAATTACTATCACTCTTATTAAATACTTGTTGCCATTTTTGCGCAGTTGTTAGTTCTGCAAAATCTTTAGAAGTACATATCTTATCATAAAATTGGTTTAATGAAGTGATTTCCCTGTATAGATTACTAGCTTTCTGCCCGCGGCTTCGCCTGCGTGGATTTCGGGATTGGGTCTATAGAGGGTTAAGGGTCATAGCTTTTGCCCACGGCTACATATGCGCGGAAGTCGATTTACGGCGCGAAGTTTTATCGCGCTTCCCGTGGGTCTATCCGTTTTGCCAAGATAAAAAATACCGCAATACCTTGCTCAAGAATCACTCTATCTATTGATGAAAACCGCATGAAAATCTGTGCAGTAGTTTTTGAGCGAAGCCTTTATTGCGCATCCCGTGGGATCTGTCGATTTTTCCGGGATAAAAAGTAGCCTATGTTACTCGGGGATAATGTAGCTTTCCAAAGGTGAAAGAATTTTTGAAATTTCTTGCCCGTGGCTCCGCCCGTCGTTGCTCCGTCCGCGTTAATTTCGATCCCACGGGAACAGTAGCTACTTTCTTCCGGGATAAAATGTGATATCCTTCCCCGTACCACAGACTATGTGTATGCAAATTTTCGTGATGATCGGTGCAGTAGTTTAAGCGTGAAGAGGTAACAAACAAACAAACAAACAAATAAACAAACAAACACACTTTCGCATTTATAATATTAGTTGGGATTCATATCTACATTAAGTTCTTGCATATTGAAACTGTCAATGATGTTAACAATAGTAGAAAATTCTATGTTGCTCTTTAAATTAATACTACCAAGTGTAAATAAACAGTTTGTATTATTAAAATCAAACAATCAAACCTTCTATTCGATGGCGATATCGAATCAGCAACAATAGATAATTTTTTTTAAGAAATAAAATTATGCAAAATAAAGTATTTTCGTGTACTTTATAATTTTTATAAAGTATAGAGTACAATTGCCCTAAATAACGTACAATACTTTATTATAAAGTACGGGTGGCAACCCTAAACTTAACCCATACATTACTTACTTTACCCATACATCTATATTAGGCAAGGCCTGTCATGTAGGAACTTTCTAATGTAGAAATTACAAACGAAGAAAAAAAATTATAATAGGCAGAAATAATATTAATAACATAAGAAAAAAAATAATTAAAAGTGTTAATAAATGCTACATTAGGCTACATAAAAATCTTCGGTTTGTTTATATTTTCGTGTGTAGGTCGGGGCTGATATGCATCACTACGACCTATTAAGATCTATTGTGACCAGCCTCCTATGTAGGTTCCATGTAGGCCCTACAGTAGCTCCCTTAACTGGGCACTGGCCAAGAAAGATAGGATGTTCCCAGTTCGGATTGTTTTTATTTCATCTGGGTCAAGGATGTGTTTCCCCAAGTGTCTGTTTCTTTTGTGAATCAGCAGTTCACAGTAGCACAAGAGGTGTATTGGTGTTTCACGCTCTTGTTCGCAGACTCTGCATGTGTCAGTGTCCTTAAGTTTCATGTTGTGAAGGTGTCTATTCAACTTGCAGTGACCGGTCAAAGCCCTAACCATCACGCTCAAGTTACTCCTTTTCGGTTTGTTTATACGTCCACTTTAACATTTTTTCTTCCAAGGTAAATTTTGTTTCTTTAATGCTTAGTTTGTCAATATTATCTTTTTCTAACATTGAGTTCATCAAAGCATTTCTTTCGTATTCTATTTTATTATTATTTATGTTAACTTATTTATATAATATTATATTCGTGTTTTTCACAGCGACAGCTCGACAGCTCCGGAAATATCGCAATATTAAATTCAACAAAATCTACAGCAACGAATATATTGTTTGCACAATTCGCAAAATCTGAATTCACGTCGAATATCAATTGAATCTAAGTTATGATTTCAGCAACAATCAAATTAATAGCACACGCGGACGTACAAAAATAGTCTGTGAACTTAATTTGCTGAGTGGCGCAATTGTATCCCGTTATCCGATTATAAAACGGCTCGATGCCAATCAAGTAAGTACCCATTGTCCAGCTGAAGTAATTAGCTGGACCTCCACAGACGTCTGTAACTCTACATTTTCTTGTTTGCTGAGTGTTCTTGAAAATTACTTTATATTCGAGTGAAGACAAAATTTCACTGGGAATATGTTTACATAATATAAAACGAGGTTGTATATTTTCTGATACACGCAAGGAAGGCCTGGTCTTCCTATACATATATATCTTTATAATAGTTTCTATGTGTGTTAGGATATATAACAAGATTCCAATTAATATACGAAACATGGAGAAATATAATTTGTTCAAGAGTACGTTGGAAGCATACCTTAAAGGAAGACCTTTATATACGTTGCAGGAGTTTTTTGATGACATGACCGGAACTTGATCTGAGAGTTAATTTAGTTATTCAATATATTATGTAATTTGTAGTATATAAAGTGAACAATTGATTATAAGCAATAAAATAGAATAATAGGAATGATAGTTGAAAAGAGGCTAATGTAAATAAATATGTAAGTTAGTGCAGGTATATTTAGAATAAGTGGTGAAAGATAGAAGTATGAAGTGTAGCGTAATGTTGCAGTGCCCTAGCAGGGTTTCATGTTTGAAACAGTGAAATGTTTGTAAGTGTCATCAAATTGTACAACATGAAAGCAATAAATAAATAAATACTATATTTGTACATGATACGCAGATTTCCAAGGTCCAAGAATAACGTTGAATATATTTCCTTATGTCTGTTTTTTTGTTTGATTGTTCTCATTTGGATCGATTTCATTTATATATATATATTATTACTCTTCGCCACTGTTCCACATCTATTAAGTTTTACTAACATAAATAAATTAAGAGTTAAATTGCGGGTCTCTATATATGATAGATATTAGTTTTTCAGTTATTTTTACCCATGAATAGGCTATGGTCTAACACGACTATACGGCCAAACTCGCACAATTAAAATAATAAAATTACAATGAATAAGTTCCGTAATTCTACAATACCGTGGATGGTCGGGATTCCGTTTTTTCTTTTATTCTAATACTAGCGACCCGCCCCTGCTTCGCACGGGTTCAGTGAAAAAATGGTTATGGTGGGTTATCCCTAAGAGATAGACATATACCATCGCGGACTTTTTTGTGGATTTTTGTAAGTTGTACAATCCTGTAGTACATTATTTTGGTCTATCTCGTAGGGTTCAGCCAGCGTTTGCAATATAAGCGCAAAAAAACGTGCTTATTTACGACATCACATTAGAAACCTTTAAATTTATCAGTGTTTCTCTACTATATTATGCATTTATTATACATACAAACCTTCGTTAAGAATCACTCTATCTATTAAAAAATAACCGCGTCAAAATCCGTTGCGTAGTTTTAAAGATCTAAGCATACATACGGACATACAGCGAAAGCGACTTTGTTTTATACTATGTAGTGATATTTTTGTTTATAGCCAAAAAAGTAAGATGTAGTTTTAATAAATAAATATACGTCACATCCACAAAACAGCGAAATGAGGGTAGATATACATGAAATTTTAAGCTGCCAGTGTTATTATTGTTTGCAGAGTTTGGTTCTCGTTGCATCTGAGCTCTGATTGCTGTCGTAAAACGGGCAGAAAGCGGGGCTGCCAGTAAATATTGATGATGCTATTGTTGCCACGCTCATAAAATGGTTACGCATTCCTCGCGTCATCGCCCGTTATGATCCTAGGGTTGTCTGCGATAACTTCATCCAGCGGTATGTGACTACAAGACATACCGGAAATTTCATAGTTAAGTAAAACTCAGTATAATTCGTTGTGTTTCTAATTTTGCAACAAATGTAAGAGTGTACTTTGATGATACTTAAAAAGGTTGCTTTGACTATATGTTACTCTTCCACGTAACAACCAATGAATGGATTTTAATAAAACTTTATCACTACTTTTACTTTTTACCAATAATATAGTGTAGGAGATATGAAAAAAAAAATGTCTACGGAGGGTATAAAAGTGAGTGCAAACTATTGACCCGGGCATTGCTGTCCGTCATTTTTGCGTGTTATCGCTGTCGAAAAACAGATGGCGCTACGTGTGCTATGTAGCGTTCGTGCGTTCGACAGCAGCCGATTTCATCCGAGCGCTCCCGAGCTCAGAGGCTTCGTGGCGACTTCACTTCTCATTTACTTGTCGACGAGTGAACACATGTTTTTCAAATTACCCTCTATAACTTTCTATTAAATATTAGTTGAGTTTCTTTTGCATAAATTAATTCAGAGCCTTAAGCATCTGGTGTTTTGTAAAAAGTTACGTCATTCTCTTAATAATAACGTGGATCTTCTTATAATAGCTTATATGTACATCAGAATAACACATGGGCAACAATTTATAAAGATATACGCTGCGCTAAAATAAGCTCCTCAAAATATTAATCCTGCGCAGACGAACTCGCTGACAGTAGCCAGTTAGAATTATAACCCAACAGGATTTGACTACACGACCAGCGCAGTGCATAGTGTATGAGATCAAAATCAAAATAATCTTTATTCAACATAGACCTTTGCAGGCACTTATTGACGTCAAAATAAACAAAACAAAAAAAAAGCTTAACAAATACAAAAACCTTGCCCGTACGAAGAAAAAAAAATATTGACTCTACACCTGTTCGGAAATTGGCAGAGCCTTGTCGAGAAGAACAGGCAGGAAACTCTGAAGGTATATTTTATATCTCCTCTTTTCTGTAATGTATGAGAGTATATTGCAGGGTAGATTAAATATTATTATGTATGTAGGTAGTTTTAAGTTAATATTAATATAAATACGAGCATATCTGTAATGTCCTTCAATAAACGTCGCAAGGTCAACAGTGTTTCATTGTTCCTGCCCCGCTCCAGATTTTTCAGTTAATGTTTAAAGTCAATGTTAATAATTAGGGAAGTGACGACCCCATCGCCCGCTGGTGGGGCATTTAATGCCCCTTGACTGCCATTAATGCCCCATCAGTGCAGTCAGTCTCTCTCAGGGCACCGAGGGTGCTTATGTGCTTCAGGGAGGCGTATGCCACCCGCCTTTGTCTTGCCTTAACCAGCCGGACAGAGTGAAGTCGCAAGAGCAGATGCTCGAAGGGTGGAAGTGTAATAATGTCATAACGCCGACGGCGTCTCGATCGCTGTCGCAGACACACCTCTCTACAGCCTTAGCCGTTCACACCAATGTTGCTCTCTTCGCACCAATATTGGTCTGCCTTTTTTGGGGGGCCCATTTAGTGGGCGGCGAGTCACCACCTGCCATATTTAAATAAATTAAGAGGCTTTGAGAAGGCAGGTGACCGGAGTCTCTTCCATAGCCCGGTTCTCATTGCCACCTAAATCAAAATGCAATAGGCCACAGACGTTTTGACCACTAATGACAATAGTTTCTATGCATCCAACTGGGTCTATACCCAGCCAAAAATGCAGCCAAAGACTATTTTTTGGCTGCATTTTTCATGGTGCAGATAGAGATTAGACCCAGTTGGTACACTGCACGCATGCTTTCATTAAATTTCGATTAAATGGCCTCTACGCGTTGGATCTGTATCCCCGCGCACGCCTTATAAAGGACTGTGTCTTATAAAGACACGTGATGTTAGCTACAATAATAATAATATAATATAATAATACAAAATAATATAAGATACAATCATACCTAATACAATTACAGTCGTATGTATGTTTACATACACATATAAAAATAATACAATATTATAAATAATGTTGTTACCAAACATGGCTCTATTAATAGTGTCCCTATTCCGAAATAGTGTGATCATTTAGATAGTCACTTATAATACTTTATAATAACCTTTACTCAAGAGTGTCTTTTTGATATGGATTATTGGATGACTGGACAAACCGAAGAAAACAAAAGAAATGCTAAAATATATAATTTTGAAGAAGCAAATAGGCTTATTCTCTTGATAGCAATATAAATATAAGAGATGGAACAGCTTATTTAGGTAGAGAATACGTAAACTATGAAATAAATGACAAACGTTGCATTCTTGGAGGATAGAAACTGAGATTAACTTTGACTGTGACAGTACAATCAGAAATCTATAATGTTTATATGTCTTTCCTAATCACAGAGTTGTTAATATTCAAATTAAGTTTGGTGTTTCAAGGCTCGTTTGGCTGCGAATTGTTGAAAGTAATCATTATCTTAACTATAACTAATTATATATGTATATTTATGACAATTTAGTTTTTGTATATGTAAACTGTCACACATACTACAAAGACAGTGATTTATATAATCTGGCTGCAAAAAACAAAACCAAACTTGCTGTATCAATCTACAGACTCATTAAACTGTCTGCTTGTTCTTGGGGAAATGTATATCTATGTTTCTTTCCACGAAGTGTTATTGAGTTGCTTTTGTATAAATGTAAAGATTATATAAAAAAAACACTCATGATAACTAAAGCAAAACAAGTAGATGAAGCGAAAGAGATATGTAAAGACCGTAGCAAGTGGAAAGACGTAATCTCTGCCTACCCCCATGGGAAAAAGGCGTGAGTGTATGTATGTATGTATGTATGTATAACTAAAGGCAATTATAAAGTGATTATTTATTTTACTTTCCACAATTACATTTTTAGACATTACCAATCGATCATGGACCCTGTCGAGCACATGATCTTCTTTGGAAGACTCTCCCAATTTCCGAACAAATGTAGAGTCATTTATACATTTCTTATATACGTAAACGTTTTGATATCAATAATGCATATGTTGAATAAAGATTACTTAAATTTTGTGTTGTGTTATGTCCTATGGACTGCTGCTATGGGGATCAGCGGCTAACATTGAAAGTATTTTCCTTTTACAAAAAAGAGCGATTCGTGCTGTTTACTGTTTACGGGCTAGAGAATCCCTAAAAGAATTGTTCAAAGAAATTAATATTTTAACTTTAGCTAGTCAATATATATATGATAATTTAGTTTTTGTATATAGAAACTATAATAAATTCAATAAAAACAGTGATCTACATAATGTGAATACTAGAAACAAAAATAAACTTGCCGTTCCAATGTTCAGACTCCATAAAACTAGCTGTTCGTTCTTGGGGAAATGTATATCTATGTTTAACAAACTTCCGCAAGGTGTCATTGATTTGCCTTTATATAAATTTAAAAACCATATCCAAAAGACACTCATGAGTAAAAGTTATTATAAAGTAAGTGACTATCTTAATGATCACACTGTTTGGGAATAGGACACTATTCATAGAGCCATGTTTGGTAACAACATTATTTATAATATTGTATTATTTTATATGTGTATGTAAACATACATACGACTGTAATCGTGTTAGGTGTGATTGTATCTTGTACTATATTGTATTTTTGTATTGTATTATTGTGATTGTTAACATTGAAAAGAGGAGATAAAAAATAGACCTTCAGAGTTTCTTGCCTGTTCTTCTCGAGAAGGCTCTCCCAATTTCCGAACAGGTGTTCGAGTCATATATATTTTTTTCTTTTTTTTTCCTTATTCGTACGTACGGACAAGATTTTTGTTTTTTTTTTATTTAAGCTTTTTTTTTGTTTTGTTTGTTGACGTCAATAAGTGCCTGTAAAGATCTATGTTGAATAAATATTATTTTGATTTTGATTTGACACAGTAATAAGTATTACAAGGTCAATGATTTCTTAAACGATAAAAAGCTTGAATTTAATTATTGAAAGAAGAGAGAAATAGTTATTTTACCGCACATATGTATATTCGATATGTTCATTGTGTCGATATGTCAATTGATGTATTTGTGTTATTTTATGATTTTGAAATGAGAACGTAAAAGATTAGACCTTTCGAGTTTCTTGCTTGTTCTCTTCGAAATGGCTATCCCAATTTCCATGGTGTGGAATATTTTGTTTCTTATATATAATATTGTTTTAAAAATCATAAGCTCATTATGTCCTTAAAATTTTTATATTTGTTTGACGTCTGTAAATGTCAGTATAGAAATATGATGAACGAAGATTCTGTTTATGAAATTGGAGAAACGAAAACTTCTAAGCGTTACTAGTCTTGTGGTCTCGATACTGGTATTTTTTCATAACTACATTCCCAAACTTTTGTTTTACATTAAAATATACATATTATGCAAGTAAACATGTTTTCGTTTAGTGCACACAACTTTGAGCTTAATCACTCCTCTCCCGCTTCATATTTCAAAATTTTTGCTTATAAAATGTTAAACGTCCAATGTTTTCTCATAATCAGCGAAGCTTAGAACTCGTGAACTCTTTGCATAAATTGTCCTTAATGAATTTTGTACAGTTTGTGTTTCGCTCAAATTAAATTCTAGCGCATTTCTTCGAAGGTTTTAACAGTTCTGGCAAGTGTTACTTTCTGGTGTTGCTCTTAATAGAAGCTAAATGTTAGTTGGCAAGCCATGTGGTACTATCAAATTGCTGTTTTTAACATTGTTCTAATTCGCTTAAACTGCTTATAACAAAAATGTATATGAATGGATAACTACACATTTAGCGAAGAATTATGACTTTGTATTTAGATAGATAGATAGATAGATAGATAAAACTTTATTACACTTGACTTCATCACACACAAATACAAAGAACTTAAAATTATACAAACTTAACAATTACACAAAACAAAGTGAATTGTGTGCGCTGCAGAAGTGCAAAAGGGTCGTAGCTCAGTGACTGAAATTTACTCACATCAGGATGTGAGCAAAGCACTGGTATTCTGCTACCACCCGAGGGTTTCTTAGCAGGAAATTACAAGGTCTTATAGTGACTTAAATCATTTGTGCGCGTCCATAAGTAAGCGTATTTGCGTATACAAGTATAATAGCACACACCACACACACATACGTGCACGCACACAAGTAGAATATATAATTATTTTTAATACTATCACAACAGTAAAAGATCGAGCGAAAAATGTGAGTCCGCCGTTCAAATGGCAAAATCCGCTACCGAATACCCCTTTGAATACCTAATCGTTGTTTTTGTAAAAGAAATAATTAATATGTTTTTTGAAAGAAAATTTAGATGTCAACTGTCTTAAAGGAGGAGGTATATTATTCCAACATTTGGCAGCTAGATAACGGAAACTGCCAGTGAAAGCCACAGTTTTATGAGGATGACTTTCTAAAAGATATCTATAATGAAAAAAAGATGTTTTGATTTTCGAAAAGAGATATGCCGGCTTCCCATATTTTAAAATATCAAACATCAAGCAAGCAAGATGCAGATGTCTCCTAGAGCTCATATTTAGCATGGAAGCTTCATTATATAAGGAGAGATGTGACTCCTAGGAGGTATCTTGAAGCAAAAGCGACAACATGCATTTTGTACTCGCTGTATAAGACGACGAGTTTTGGACTGCAACCGTGAACCATATACCAAGTCTCCATAATTAAGTTTAGATAATATTAAAGATTTGCAGAGCATTATTCGTACTTTTTCATTAAGGAGGTTTCTAACAGTGTATAAAACTTTTAAGCGATAAAAGCAGGACCTAACTAACTTAAGTATATGGGTCTCAAAACGTAAAAGACTATCAATAGATATACCCAGATTCCTCGCTTCACATACTTGTTTAATCATCTTTCGAAGAGAATTAAAAGAGGTGAAGAGAAAATATTAGTTGGGATATATTGACAGCCATGACTAAGACACAAATTCTCGCATTCATAGCACGAGACCTTAGAGATGAAAATCATGAAAGCAGTGTACTAATAACTCTGAAAGAGAGGCTCGCAAGCTCAATCCCCTTGCAAACGTGAAGTGTCGGAGGGTAGGACGGTAACTGAGGGGCTATAATGCCCTGATTACTCCGACCTAGTGGGGGTAGCTATGGAGAGCACTAGCCACCTCCATACCTCCGGCGAAGATGGAAGCCCGTGCCGTTCCACTTTGGTTTGCTGGATGGGTCGAGCGGCTTACGCGAGCGCAGCGCTCTGCGCATGCTCGTAGCCGCTCACCAAAGCCACATGAGTTCTTCCCCAGGGTTTTAGTGGGTAGTCGCGGCCTGCTGCCGTGGACTCTCAAAAAAAAACTTGGCTCCTGCCTCCTTGCCTAAGGCCTAATCTCTAAAGCCAGGGGAGTATGTGAGCTGTGATAATATCACCACCAAAAGGTTTTGTCATGTTTTCTCACTCCATTAGTAGGAGCCGCTACGTTCCAATCGCACTCAATCTAGTGCTTGACAGAGTTTTGGGTTTATGTACTAACCAGAGTCATAATAATGAACCATATGATTGATTGCTGATCGCAATTTATGCGAAAATATTCTATTTTACAAGTAATATCTCTCATAACAACTAAGATCAAACATTCATCGCTTAAACTTGATGTTGCATAAACACAAAAACATCTCAAAATACAAAATGGAAGGTATGATATTAGCGGAGAATATGGAAAAATGACACGTATAGTCACCGAGTTTGATGGCACGCAACAAATATTTACAATGTTATGTCAGGTTACATTCTCTGGAACTATTCTGATATAGATAAACGAACATACATTGCAGTACGATACTGTAGGTTCATCTTATAGCTTGATTGAGTGGTACGGGAGCGCTCGCGGCAATGTACGACAAATGAAAGTTGAGAATCTAACTGTCGTCACAAGAGTAATCCCTCTAAATATCGTCAATTTTTATGTTGTTCCAACAGTTTCGCTGGGTTCGTAATAGAACGATAACATATCAATGGAATCCTATTTGGATTAATGATAGGCTCGTGCAGGAATCGCAGAATAATGTGTTTTTCTAACCTGAATACGTTGAAAAGCTTATACGCTCTGGTACGTGTATTGTTACTACTAGGAAAGGAATTATTGTGCGTAGGTCAGATAAAATATTATCCGCCATTTGTAAGGAATATAGCTTCTTGAGCTTAAAGCTTAAACAAATCCTCAAACAAGAATTGTCTTCATTAATATGTAAGCTCTACAAACACGACATCATAAAAGTGTGTGGTTACAAATATTAAGAAAAATACAAATATTCACTTAAAATGTCACACTTATTCACATAACATGTCACAATTATTCACATAACATGTCACACTTATTCACATAACATGTTACACTTATTCACATAACATGTCACAATTATTCACATAATATTGTGATACTTATCCAAATAAAAGGAGACATTTGTTCACATAACATGCCACACTTATTCACATAACATGTCACACTTATTCACATAACATGTTACACTTATTCACATAACATGTCACACTTATTCACATAACATGTTACACTTATTCACATAACATGTCACAATTATTCACATACTATTGTGATACTTATCCAAATAAAAGGAGACATTTGTTCACATAACATGCCACACTTATTCACATAACATGTCACACTTATTCACATAACATGTTACACTAGTCACATAACATGTCACACTTATTCACACATGTCACACTTATTCACATAACATGTTACACTAATTCACATGACATGTCACAATTATTCACATCAATATTGTGATACTTATCCAAATAAAAGGAGACATTTGTTCACATAACATGTCTCACACTTATTCACATAACATGTCACACTTATTCACGATATGTCAATTGATGTATTTGTGTTATTTTATGATATTGAAATGAGAACGTAAAAGATTAGACCTTTCGAGTTTCTTGCTTGTTCTCTTCGAAATGGCTATCCCAATTTCCATGGTGTGAAGTATTTTTTTTCTATATAATAATATGGTTTTAAAAATCATAAGCTCATTATGTCCTTTAAATTTTTATTTTTGTTTGACGTCTGTAAATGTCAGCATAGAAATATGATGAACGAAGATTCTGTTTATGAAATTGGAGAAACGAAAACTTCTAAGCGTTGCTAGTCTTTGGTCTCGATACTGGTATTTTTTCATAACTACATTCCCAAACTTTTGTTTTTACATTAAAATATACATATTATACATGTAAACATGTTTCGTTTAGTGCATACAACTTTGAGCTTAATCACTCCTCTCCCGCTTCATATTTCAAAATTTTTGCTTAAAAATGTTAAACGTCCAATGTTTTCTCATAATCAGCGAAGCTTAGAACTCGTGAACTCTTTGCATAAATTGTCCTTAATGAATTTTGTACAGTTTGTGTTTCGCTCAAATTAATTCTAGCGCATTTCTTCGAAGGTTTTAACAGTTCTGGCAAGTGTTACTTTCTGGTGTTGCTCTTAATAGAAGCTAAATGTTAGTTGGCAAGCCATGTGGTACTATCAAATTGCTGTTTTTAACATTGTTCTAATTCGCTTAAACTGCTTATAACAAAAATGTATATGAATGGATAGCTACACATTTAGCGAAGAATTATGACTTTGTATTTATGACTGATCAAATGAGTTTCAATTTTAATTTAGTACGCAAAAATGACGATTTCAGATGGATTTTATTAACAACATTGCAACAAGGCCTATTCCGATGTATGTACCAAGGAAATTTCATTCTCCAGACTGATAGCATAGTTTGATTGAAGTAGGACACTAAAATATGTTACGAAGCTTTCTTAACAAACCTTAACATTCATAATGTTTTCATACGGTGTTGTATGGATATTTTTCACACTTGGTAACCTTGCCCAAGGTCACCACTATAAGGTTTGTATCATAGGATTCATAGGATCTAGGTAACGGATAGACAGAAGTATATATTAGTACTATTTTTATAGAAATACTAGCTTCCGCCCGCGGCTTCGCCCGCGTGAAATTAGTTTTTGTCAATTCTGGTCCCTTATGTCTATGAGACTCTTACAGGGGCCACCCTCACGTTGTGTACCAAAATATTTTTGTTGTTTTGTTTCTTATGACGTGATATGTGACGAACTTGCATACTAAATTTCAACCCTTATTTCACCCCCTAGCTGGTCAAAATTTCAAAAAATGCTAGAACAAATGTTTAATGACTTCTTATCAAGTGCTTAAATATAAAGTTGCATGGTTTTATCTCTTAAAATTAAGAAATCCCATACAAACTTTCAACGTCTATTTCAACCCCTTCATCCCTTTTTTTCTAAATAAAAAGTACCCTATGTTCTGTCTCAGGGTCTAAAGATTGTGTACCAAATTTCATCAAAATCGGTTGCGAGGTTTAAGCGGGAAAGCGTAACAGACAGACAGAGTTACTTTCGCATTTATAATATTAGTTGGAATATATTAACAGCCATGACTAAGACACAAATGCTCGCATTCATAGCACGAGACCTTAGAGATGAAAATCATGAAAGCAGTGTACTAATAACTCTGAAAGAGAGGCTCGCAAGCTCAATCCCCTTGCAAACGTGAAGCGTCGGAGAGTAGGACGGTAACTGAGGGGCTATAATGCCCTGATTACTCCGTCCTAGTGGGGGTAGCTATGGAGAGCCACCTCCATACCTCCGGCGAAGATGGAAGCCCGTGCCGTTCCACTTTGGTTTGCTGGATGGGTCGAGCGGCTTACGCGGAGCGCAGCGCTCTGCGCATGCTCGTAGCCGCTCACCAAAGCCACATGAGTTCTTCCCGAGGTTTTTAGTGGTAGTCGCGGCCTGCTGCCGTGGACTCTCAAAAAAAACTTGGCTCCTGCCTCCTTGCCTAAGGCCTAATCACTAAAGCCAGGGTGGGGAGTATGTGAGCTGTGATAATACACCACAAAAGGTTTTGTCATGTTTTCTCACTCCATTAGTAAGAAAGAAAGAAAGAAAGAAAACGTTTATTGGTGCTAACAATACATATATAAGTCACACATATACTAATGTTTAAAATTAGCCCAATTAGGCTATTGCCTCAGCATATGCCACAGTGACAGATGTGGCACTGTGGCGCTGGTATTCTGGCAACGCCTACAAACAATACAATTATACAAGGCACATGACATCAAAAACAAACAAAACACGATTCATCGCTAAGCCAATAATGTTTTAAATACGAATTTTACCACTTCTACGTATATACATATATGAATTAGTCTTTATGTAAAAAATAATGCATTATTGTTTAAAATAAATTGCGACGTACAAAATAGCCGATTTCGACACAGAGAAAACTATACTTGCTCATAATAAGATTAGAAATGTTTAAAAGAAATGTATACCTACTGCATGTGTATTATAATATATAATCATTTTTTCTTAAAATTCATCATTAAATTACGATATAATTCAGCAACCATGTGTAGCATTAATAATAAATTCTTATTATGCTAAAAATAAAATATGAAATACTATAATACGCAACACAGAACAACTAGCCATTGTAATACAAGATATTAAAAATGAAAATCAATCTGTAAGTATATTTTAAGATTTCTGCAAGTGTAATAAATACATTTAACAAGCTTATTAAAAGAGGTAATTGTAGTAGGAGCCGCTACGTTCCAATCGCACTCAATCTAGTGATTGACAGAGTTTTGGGTTTATGTACTAACCAGAGTCATAATAATGAACCATATGATTGATTGCTGATCGCAGTTTATGCGAAAATATTCTATTTTACAAGTAATATCTCTCATAACAACTAAGATCAAACATTCATCGCTTAAACTTGATGTTGCATAAACACAAAAACATCTCAAAATACAAAATGGAAGGTATGATATTAGCGGAGAATATGGAAAAAATGACACGTATAGTCACCGAGTTTGATGGCACGCAACAAATATTTACAATGTTATGTCAGGTTACATTCTCTGGAACTATTCTGATATAGATAAACGAACATACATTGCAGTACGATACTGTAGGTTCATCTTATAGCCTTGAGTGGTACGGGAGCGCTCGCGGCAATGTACGACAAATGAAAGTTGAGATCTAACTATCGTTCACAAGAGTAATCCCTCTAAATATCGTCAATTTTTATGTTGTTCCAACAGTTTCGCTGGGTTCGTAATAGAACGATAACATATCAATGGAATCCTATTTGGATTATGATAGGCTCGTGCAGGAATCGCAGAATAATGTGTTTTTCTAACCTGAATACGTTGAAAAGCTTATACGCTCTGGTACGTGTATTGTTACTACTAGGAAAGGAATTATTGTGCGTAGGTCAGATAAAATATTATCCGCCATGTGTATGGAATATAGCTTCTTGAGCTTAAAGCTTAAACAAATCCTCAAACAAGAATTGTCTTCATTAATATGTAAGCTCTACAACACGACATCATAAAAGTGTGTGGTTACAAATATTAAGAAAAATACAAATATTCACTTAAAATGTCACACTTATTCACATAACATGTTACACTTATTCACATAACATGTCACACTTATTCACATAACATGTTACACTTATTCACATAACATGTCATACTTATTCACATAACATGTTACACTTATTCACATAACATGTCACAAATTATCACATAATATTGTGATACTTATCCAAATAAAAGGAGACATTTGTTCACATAACATGTTCACTTATTCACATAACATGTCACACTTATTCACATAACATGTTACACTTATTCACATAACATGTCACAATTATTCACATAATATTGTGATACTTATCCAAATAAAAGGAGACATTTGTTTATATAACATGTCACATTTATTCACATAACATGTCACACTTATTCACATAACATGTTACACTTATTCACATAACATGTCACAATTATTCACATAATATTGTGATACTTATCCAAATAAAAGGAGACATTTGTTCACATAAAATGTCACACTTATTCACATAACATGTCACACTTATTCACATAATATTGTGATACTTATCCAAATAAAGGAGACATTTATTCACATAAAATGTTACACTTTGCACATAAAATGTCACACTTATTCACATAATATTGTGATACTTATCCAAATAAAAGGAGACATATATTCACATAAAATGTTACACTTTTCACATAAAATGTCACACTTAATCGTATTCACATAGCATGTCATACTTATTCACATAACATGTCACACTTATTCACATAACATGTCACACTTATTCACATAATATTGTGATACTTATCCAAATAAAAGGAGACATATATTCACATAAAATGTCACACTTAATCGTATTCACATAGCATGTCATACTTATTCACATAACATGTCACACTTATTCACATAACATGTCACACTTATTCACATAATATTCTGACACTTACCCAAATAAAAGGAGACATTTGTTCACATAAAATGTCACACTTATTCACATAACATGTCACACTTATTCACATAATATTGTGATACTTATCCAAATAAAGGAGACATTTATTCACATAAAATGTTACACTTTGCACATAAAATGTCACACTTATTCGCATAATATTGTGATACTTATCCAAATAAAAGGAGACATATATTCACATAAAATGTTACACTTTTCACATAAAATGTCACACTTAATCGTATTCATACTTATTCACATAATATTGTGACACTTATTCATGTAATATTGTGTTCATTCGACCCCGATTACAGCGTTAACCCCTTCAAATTGAGTTCTAAAACGATAATATGATAAAACGAATCCAACAGTGAGCCCGTTCTGCGAGCTCTTGGATTATGTGACTAATCACAATTTTAATCACCCGGTACCTGCCTGCATTATCACTAATCCCTTAATTTACTGGCGAACGAAACTTAGAAATGATCAGGGTTGTGTTTGCACTAGAATGATTAATGGATGTTGTTCAATCACCGACAGAGTTACCTTCAATAGTATTTCATTAGACAAGAAATCGAGGCTTAGTTTGTGATCTCGCATAATAAAGGCTTCGACAGAATTACACTCGAAACTTTCCATTCAAAATGATAGCTGTAATTTATTTTCTTTCTAAAGAAAGAAACATTTATTTTTGAAAATACGCTTATAATAAAATAAATATGATGATTACAGAAACGCCCAAATTATTTTTCTTTTCAGGACCTATTTTTTAGCTGATAGGAAGAATGGGCGCTAGAAACTTATCAGCTTTATCAAAAGTAATAACAACATTTACAATAAATTATGTCGTTATCATTATGTTTGTTATCATATGTTATTTTGTCGAATATTTGTTTTATTTTATTTCGATTACATATTTTTCAAGTGAATAACCAAACATTTTATGAATATAACAAGCATTTACCTGTTGCTAATCGGTAATGCTTGTAATGTTGAGTAAAACCAATAAAAAAAGAGGTGTTTTTTTATTAGAACAGGTTTGTACCCCTCGGTGGGGAAGTATATGTTGTGATGCTAATGAATGGTAATTTACCTTTAAAATAAATAGCGTCGCTAGAGCCGCTCGTGAGACACCGAGCGGGCAACAGATCCTGAAGATGTCTCGCTGAGAGACGAAACACGTGTCGACCTTGTCTGCTTGTTGGACAAGTCATCATCAACTGCGCGGAATCAGCAAACGTAATCAATATCCTTTGTAATACAATGGACTTCCGCAAAATAACACCTGCTACAATAGAGTAAATAAATAGAGGTTACAACATTTGATTACAATTTTATAAAATGCATTTATTTATTGCATATGTTTCCCTTGTGATGCGTGTGTGATGGCGAAGTGCCAAAATTCTTTTGTTCTGATGAGCACCGGTACACTGCCTCTGATCGATTGTTTGAAGGGAAGAGAAATGGATAATAACATGTCGTCACTGAATTTTAAATCTTGGTGTAGTTATACATAATCATAAATAATAACAATGCAAAACTATTAACTTCGTACGCTTTAATTTTTAACTGTGTAGATACTGTTATAGAAAATGTTTCATTTTCATATTAGGAAAATTGTGATTGTCTATCATCTATACTAATATTATAAAGAAGTAAAGTTTGTGTGTTTGTATATTTGTTAAATTGTAAGGGGTGATCTCGGGATCTACTGATCCGATTTTATATGTTCTTTCACCAATAGAAAGCCACATTATTGCTGAGTGTCATAGGTTATATAAAAAAACGAAAAATAAAAAAAGTTTTTACGTGGTGGCCCGTTTTGCAAAGTGAATCGAAGAAAAAACGGTCGAATGAAAGCGTTTCTTACGAGCACTGCCTTAACTATGAAATATATATTTTTGAGTTCTAGAGAAAAGATGTGGAGCTTGAAAATGCCTACAAAAAAGTCAACGACAGCATATGTCTAACTTTTATATTTAAGTTACAAAAAGTAGTTTTTTTTTAATATTAGTATAGGTAATTAAACTTTTAATATTAATAAAATAATTTCAATCATTAGGTCATATTTATTAGTATGAAAATAAGTAAACTCATCGTCTAACTGTGAAGGCCAAACCAGCGGACGGCGCGCGATGGCTTCGGGTTTAATTCGGTTCGCGTTCGTGCTCGCTTCGGGGATTATTAATGTTATGCCCAACGAAGTGGGCGCGGGTCAGCTAGTTTAATAATAAAAATTAAATTATACTTAATTATAGTAGACAGAGGAAATAAGAATTAGTTTCATAATACAAAATCCATCGGAGCTAATTTTAGGTCTGATATTAAGTCTGGCACTTCAACTTAAAATTTGGATTGATAAATTGTATTATTTACATCTGTCTATGCATCTCCTGGTATAAAATACGGCAGAATTTCCCCGCTTAATTTCGGACAGTGATTAGGTGATGTTGCTTTGGTACAAAGTCGCTGAGGCGGGCAAATTAAATCGCGTCAAAGAACCGGCGACAGGGGAGGAGTTATTACATCGCGCTCTGCAAACTTCTCCGAAATTAACGGTCAGGTCATGTGCATAATTGGCACTTTGAAGAACGAGACTGACCGGAAAGCCAACAATGGTAAATGTAATTTTCAATTTAAAAACTGATCATCTATCGAATAGAAGTTATACTTATTTGAATTATTTTACACTAGCGACTCGCCCCGGCTTCGCATGGGTGCAATGCTTTTGTAAATATACCGGCTTCAAAATGTCCTTATATAAAACGTTCACAGCTTTTTTGTCATTAGACAATACAAACATGTTTTGCTCTTGACAGAGCGACATATAATTGGCTAATATTGGACGCTCAAATCTAATCTTGCAACATTGAAAGACATCAAATTAGAAACCTCTTTGGCGAGCGGCGATCGACTCCAAATTTTACGGGTTTTAGTTTAAAGGTTTACGGCAGAATCAGCTGAAATCGGATATGTTGTTCTTTTTGACGAGTTGACCACGAATATACAAGTTTTAGAAAAAGTTAAAGACAAATATCACCGCTAGAGGGTTCTGAAGCTTTGGGGAAAAAATCTGGTTTACGGCAGAATCAGCTGAAACTCGGATATGTTGTTCTTCTTAAGGAGCTGATCACGAATATACAAGTTTTAGAAAAAGTTAATAACAAACCGTAAGCCGTAAACTAGGATTTTTACCCAAAACTTCAGAGCCCCCTAGCGGTGATTTTTGTTGTAAACTTTTTCTTAAACATGTATATTCGTAATCAGCTCGTCAAGGAGAATTTTACGGTTATAATTAAATCTGATCCACCGTAACACTTAATAATTTGACGTTAGAAGGATATGCATTAATAAAACTACCGAATTAATTAATTAGCACGAGCGCCCAGAGCTGGCGTTCTGAAGCAACTGCCAGTACTCTGTGCAACTGACTTTCCAGTAAGTTCAATGTGTTTGTGTGCTACGGCGTAGCTACAAGAACAATACTATCGAAAATTTGCTATATAAACTGTGCCATGTACTTTATCAGTGTTTCTCTACTATATTATACATGTAAACCTTCCTCAAGAATCACTCTATCTATTAAAAACCGCATCAAAATCCGTTGCGTAGTTTTAAAGATCTAAGCATGCATAAGAACAGACAGTCGGCGGATAGCTGGAGCTGGAATTTGGAGTATTTTTATTCTTATTACAATTCTCGTGAAACAATGCATTGGATTCTATTGAAACAAACTTAACATTAGGAAAAATAGCAATGGAAGTAAATGTACGCTAAATGAAACTGATTATATTTGAAAGGGACGAAATATGACAGCCAGGTTATGATTCGAAAGGAATGCTAAGAGCAGGTGAGTTTGTTTTTTTTTTGTATCCATGCTTACAAGGGATGGTAAGAATGAGACTGATATTGAAAGAAGAGAAATAGCAGGAAACAAAGTGAATAGGGTTGTAAATGGCCTCACTGTCAGTCAGATCTTATCGAAAAAGGCGCGTTTGTCTGTGAATGCTAGTCCTTACGCTTATCTATAATAGTGGGTGTGGCAAAAGAAAGAAAAAAGCAAGATTAGTAGAGTGAAAATGAGATTTTTGGGGGAATGGCTGGAGTGACAATAAAGGATAAATTGAGAAATAATGTAATAAGGGAAATGTGCTGTGTGAAGTAAGTGTAGTGGCAAAAATCTAGAATTGAATGTCATCTTAGAAGGTTTCGACACATAGAAGAACAGGCAAGAGTTTCTTGCCTGTTCTTCTGGAGAAGGCTCTCCCAATTTCCGAACAGGTGTCGAGTCAATATATTTTTTCTTTTTTTTCCTTATTTGTACGTACGGACAAGGTTTTTGTTTTAAGCTTTTTTTGTTTTGTTTGTTGACGTCAATAAGTGCCTGTAAAGGTCTATGTTGAATAAATATTATTTTGATTTTGATAGAAAGGATGGACAAAAGACGACTGACGAAACAAATTTATAAAACAAATATGAATAGACCAGTTGAGGGGGGGGGGGGATGCGACTTTATGCACCATGATACCGCGCTGGCAAGGCGCGGCCGTGTGTGGGGCTCTCCGGTCAAGAGGACCGGCCTACCCACTAAAACCCCCCGGGTTCTCTAGAGCTGGTCGAGCCACCGCCAAAGGAGGGACTGTCCGAGAACAGTCCCCCAGAGAGAGAGACTTCAGCACGGCGTGCGCGCCTCGCCGGACGCGCACGCAGCCTCAAGGTAGGGTCACTAGACAGGCAACACCGCGCTTGCGTGTGCCCGCCTTCGCCTACCAATCCGTTTGCGACGGTGGGGAGCGGCCTCGACGTCCTCCTCCCGCTCCCTCTCCGCGGCCTCCTTCTGCGAGATGATAGGGTAGGGGAAACTTCGATCAAATATGTGATATACTGAAGGAAGGTTAGGTCAAGAGTACCCGTAACCGATCTATGCCTACCCCTATGGGAAAGAGGCGTGAGTATATGTGTAGGGAATCTTCTTTAAACTAATTTTCCTCTACAGTCAAAATACGCTAGTAAAACTAATAAATGATTTATTGTAAATCTTAACTAAAATATTTTCTGTAAGTTCTTCTAGCATATAATTTCAAGTAATAACAAAATCTATGATCTCCATAGCAACGTCACAATAGTTTGAAATTCAACAAAGTATTATATAAAAAGTTATTCACAATATGTATGTATTCTATTGCAAGAAATTCAATGTCCCATGAGCATAGAGCGTAGGCAAAGCATGTAATGTAACAATGTTATATTTAACAAGAAGAAAAGGTTTTTAGAACTGTAATTTTAAGTTATTTTAGTAACTAAAAGGGTCTTCTTCTGCGCATTTTCATCTTCAATTGTTATTATCTGTTAGCACAAATTGGTTTAGCGGCTTTGACATGAAAAAGCAATGAGCATTAAAACAAAAGACACTTCAGTAAGTAAACATCAAAACCAAGTATTGACGAGGTCTACAAATTGCATTCGTTTTAACAGAGTTTATTAACAAATCAAATCCTGTTCGAAAAATGTTCGATCGGATATAAAATGATTAATCTTCGAGTGATCTGGAGACGGAGATGAGAGTGTCGAGGGGCCTCCACGGCACTCCTGGGAACTTCTTTGATTAAAACTTATGCAAATCGGACGCAAGCCAAGTGGCTTCGGCAACTTATCAAACTATCGGTGCCAACGGCGTAAGTTCTCAGCTGGAGCGTTGCTGTCTCCTGGGACTTAGTATATGGTATTATAGGTTTTTGTATGCGTGTCGTTAGTGTCTTTGAAATCCCTGGGTTTGGCTTTCTAATTAGTAGGGAAAAGTGTGTACTTCCTAAGAATAATGTGACATGTAAATCGAAATATAGGTCTTTTAACACTTAGTATAGCCTACCTGCGCCCTGTACCGCAGTAACCGATTAAATGACGATATATATCGAGGGTATTCTGGCAGAACCGAATAAGTGCAAAATTTAAAAAAAATAGTTACAAACACGGTATGCTTAATTTTTTCTGCTTTTATTATCTAGCAAAACCTATAAATGTAGGAGCTACTACTAGGATTTTATTTTCTGTGTGTAAAGCAATTATCTACGATTTTTTCTATAAAACTTAACAGCTAAAAGTGATAAAATCCCTTATGACAAATTATGAACAATAAAATACAGTGACAACAAAATATTTGCATTTATTCTCATCTCAAATAAAATTGCTATTGATAATTTCATTTTACTTTTCCAGGTAAATCGATACATTGTATTTTATTTGGTTCTCACTGTTAAAACAATATCGTTTCATAGTTTTATATTCAAGTAGAACAGATTAAGTGAGTTTGTTAGGTTTTGCATGTTACAAATAATGAAATTTGATGCCAATCAACACAGTTGAGGCTCACTTAGTTGTATTTGCTAGGTTTTGCATGTTACAAATAATGAAATTTGATGCCAATCAACACAGTTAAAGCTCACTTAGTTGTATTTGTTAGTTAACGTTTAGTCCGAGTTGAAGCCCACGTGTTAAAGATTTTTATTGAAATGTTTATTGGTAAAAGCAAGGAGGAGGAAGGATTTTTATTGGAGGCAATCAAATCCTGAATGTTGGGCAATAAATGTGGTAAAAAGAAGACGAGCCGATGGTTTACCCTACAAGTCTCGTACTAAAGATAGGCCAGCGAAGGTTCCACAGACCATAAATTGTTCTAAATGCAAATTCAAATGTTCCGATCACTTTGACGAAAATACTAGAAATGAGATATGTCGACATTACTGGAATCTTGATTTCGTTGGTAGAAAAAAAATTATTCTTGCTAATTTATGTGTAGAGGGTCCTAAGCGAGTACATGCTATGAAAAATAAGCGCGAGCAAAGAGCATACACAAAAAAATGCTACTTTATTAATAATGACGTAAAAATACAAGTTTTCCAAATTTTTTTTACGAAACTCTTAATATTGGTCCATCTGTCGTCTTTGACGCTGAAAAGAAACGCAATAGCACAGGTAATTTTAATACTGTTGGTAACAGAGGAAAACATGAGCCGTCTAATTAAGCTAGACAGCTCATGGCAGCGCAGATCATGGCAGAGGTTCATCGCCACATTGAATCATTTCCGTGCATGGAATCTCACTATATAAGAAGAGATACAAATAAAAAGTATTTGGCTGCAGATCTTAATATAAGAAAAATGTATACACTATATAAACAGTTATGTCAAAAAGAAAACATAGAAGCAGTTAATGAGCTCACTTATCGAAGAGTATTTTCTACGGAATACAACTAAAGCTTTTTTGAACCAAAAAAAGATCAATGTACAATTTGTACAAATTATGAAAGTGCTGATAAAGATAAGAAGGCGTTGTTTCAAAAAGTGTATACAGAGCATATCCAGAGAAAAAATAAATGTAATGCTGAGAAGGAAAAAGACAAAGAAAGAGCTAACAATGATTGTAATTTTATTTCTGTTTCATTTGATCTGCAGGCTATACCTTAGATACCTCATTCCAATGTGAGCCTTTTGTATTATTCTCGGAAGCTGTGCGTACCTATATAATCTTTCTATTTATGAAGCAGGTCTCCCCAATAATGCATACTGTTTTCTATGGTCCGAACTCAACGGTAAAAAGAGTAGTTGCGAAATCGGAATTATTTTACTGCGTTATTTATCTATGTAAAACTGAGTGACAGATTGTATAATGAAGTGATTAGAAAGAAATGTGGTTTGAAAGAGGATATCGTGACAAGAATAGAGAAAGGGATGCTTGGGTGGTTTGGGCATGTGGAACGGATGGATGAAAGTAGACTGACCAAAATGATTTATGAAGCTGGAGTGAGTGGAGACACGGGACGAGGAAGACCTAGGCGAACATATTTCGAACAAATCGAAAGTGTCCTCAAAAAAGGCCAGGTCAGAAGTACCCGCAATCGTCGAGCATGTATGAGGAATGTTATGAAAGTAGATGAAGCGAAAGAGATATGTAAGGACCGTAGCAAGTGGAAGGACGTAATCTCTGCCTACCCCCGTGGGAAAAAGGCGTGAGTGTATGTATGTTATTTATCTAAATGTATTCCATCAAATATAACAAAAATTAGTATTTTTTCTGACACTTGCTCAGGCCAAAATCGAAATCAATATGTGACTGCTATGCTTTTGTGGGCTGTACATAGTATTGAACATTTGCAGATGATTGAGCAAAAGTTTTTGGTATTTGGACATACTTATATGGAAGCAGATTCCATGCATAGCGCAATAGAATCTCAAAAGAAAGATACTTCAGTATTTTCTATGCAAGACTGGATAACAATATGCCAACGTGCAAGGCGTCGAAAAATTCATGTTATTCAAAAGAAGAAAATAGTCAAGGAGCCATATAAAACAAAAGAGTTCAAATATCATGATTTTATTTTTGGCTTCTAAGATAATTCTTAACAAAGATAAGGACAATGTAGGAAACAAAGTACAGTGGCTTAAAATAAAGAGACTGAGGGGGGAGAGAAGAATTTATTTTAACTATGGTATGAGCAAGAACTTTAATTACATGGATATTACTGGCAGAGAAGGAATGAGTAGAGCAACACGAGACAAAAGATATGAATTTGAATTTCTAATTGCATTAAAAAAATGTATAAAGAGTCCTTAACTATATCCGAGACTAAAAAAAAAAATTACTGTATTTGATTCAAAAGAATATAATACCAGAGGAATTAGAGCCTGGGTATAAAAATCTAAAGACAGCTAATAGTGAAGAAGAGCATGTGCTGTCTGACGAAGAAAATATTATGTGATTTTGATTTGATTGATTGTGAAATAAGCTGTGTAAAAACTGATTAAAGCATTTTTAAGGAAAAATATGTCAATTATTTATTTTTCAAATATAGTATTTTTTAAAAATATTTACAGGTAAAAACAGATAACTTTGAACATTTTTGTAATTCTCCACTATAAATACAAGATTTTTTTAGTTATTTTAACATAAACTAATCCAATGCCATACAATGATCCATTGTGGATATATCAGGTTTTAATACATTGTTTTATACGGAATATACAGCCAATTTAATAATGTCAGGTAAAACGAATTAACTGCAATACCTTGACGCCAACATTCCTTTTTTTATATTCAATGACAAATTAAAATACAAAATATGTACCAGATATATAGTAGAATAATTAATCTAATGATAACCACTGATATCACTTTGTTATTATGCTTCACTCTTAAACTATGATCACTCAAAACTTCAAATGCTCTTTTCTCATTATGACATATATTGCACTTATTTTGTTCTGCCAGAATACCCTCGATATATATATATACTACATAACTATAATAACAATCTAATTTGTTTTTTTATGTTAACATTACAGTGCAAATTCAAGCCGTAGGGCCCTTATGGCCAAGGCTAAGGCTGAGTTTAGTCAGTAGGTCACGTGGTCAGACCGCTCTGGCTACGTGGAGTCCAACATAACCTCCGTGACACTTGCCGTTGCGGTGGTATCCTGATGGGCACGTTTCGTGCTCCTTGTGAGGATAGTAAGCCTCTCTCTTCTGAGAAAAAAAAAGGAATCAGGCTCTATTTATTTTTATTAGACTGTTGTAATTATTTGTTGAAACTTTTTTATTTCGTTGTGGGTTGATCCACAGATTTTTGGACATTACGTAAAAAATTGAAGTGATTTTTGAACTGATCGCTAATCGCTCATCCCGTGAACCATCAGTTCATCAGCACATCTTTAAGATTTGTGCGAATTTTAATGAAGTTTGTGAACATTGCGCTGCAAGCGACTCACTTAGGCGGTGCTGGCTGACAGCGTTCATGCGCTGTCGTCGCAACCCCAATCTTTACAAGAAGCTATGATTCAGAGGAGGCGTTTTGAAGATGTGACATTAAATCACTCTCACCTTTTAATCTTCATTTAAAGTTTTGTTTTTTTTTTAAATAGTGCTACAATGATTTTAAGCTTTTTTAAAAATTTGGCTTTTTGAGGAGCGTCAGAAGCATATATTTCTATGGTGAAAGAACACATTAAGAGATAATCTACATGCACCAGCTACGAAACTCAAAGGTTTATATAAAGTCGTAATTTGCTTGTATATTTGACTAAACCTAAATTCACGTAACGTTGTTGTATAACGTATTCCTCCTTGAGGATATATTGTAGGAATCGATAATATGAACGGTTTGGTTGCATCCTTATAGAACTTGTATCTTTACCACTAAAAGGTTGGATCCCACATTCCAGAATGTACCTGTAGTAATAATCAATCATAGCGTACTCCTCGGTGTGCATGTGTCACCCAACCTTTTTTTTTTGTTCCGATGAGGAAAATGCATTGAAATGCATTGGGCTGCGGAGAGCCGGCGGTTATATGGGGCTCTCCCCACCTCCCAGAAGGGGGAGGCCTACCCACTAAAAACCTCAGCGATGGCCTTCCTCAGGCATGTAGGGAACCCCCGGGAATGATGAGGACTTCCGGGAATCCTCAGCCTCCGCTCCCCTGCTGATGCAGGGGAGCCCTCCTCGGGGATGGCAAACACCTCCCTCGATCTCCTACACCGACGACGCGCCCCGGCCATTGGAGGTACGTGGTAAGTGTGTCGTAAAACCTTCAGAGAGTATATAGAATCCGGGGTAAAAACTATTTCTAAGGAATTGGGAATTCCTTTGAAAGTCCCGCGTTACTACAAAGCCCAAATACGGCGCTGTATAGAGTACTGTTCCCATCCGTGGGCTAGCAGCTCTAGACTCTATAAGCAGACTAGCTGGAAGGCCGGTTGTTGATGAATCCCTTGTGTCCATGGAGTTTCGGAGAATGGTCATTAAAGCCTGTCTTTTAGGGGTTACATTTCGGTGGGTGTATTCAGAATTTAAGCAATATCATTCCACTTGCACCTGTCGACTATCAGACGATATAACGTGGTGAAAATTTCCATCCATATGTGGTTCGCGTCCACATTTATATGAACTACTAAGCTTCTATTATAATAATCTTCCTGCGCCCGTGAACCTAACTATATATAATTTAGTGATTTCCAAGATAAGATTATTTGAGTTTGCTGATTCTACCTTAAACCAAATCTTGGCTTTCCATTAGACGAGATTGAAAGTAAACATACTCAAATCCATAATAAAAATAAATGGTAGTCGGCGAAGTTTCTTCACAAACATGTTGAGTCCGAAATAGGGCCTGAAACTCTTTGTCCTTGTCTCGCTTCTTGATCTATCTGACTTCGTGTAGGAAAGAGATAACTATACATCTACTAATTCATCAATCAATCTTCAAATTTTTAATAGTAATCAAGATCAAAAATTCATTTGTCTTATTTAATGCTAAAAAAAGGATTTTAGTTCCCTACAGCCGTCCTAAAGAAAGGCTGGGTCAAGAGTACTCGCAACAGACGAGCATGCATGAAGACGCTCGTGAAAGTGGAGGAAGCAAGAGAAGTGTGCCAGGATCGTAGCAAGTGGAGAGAGGTGGTCTCTGCCTACCCCATTGGGAACAAGGCGTGACATATATGTATGTATGTATGTACGCGCTGCACAATCTCTGATTTAGGTTAGGATAAGGTTTAAAACATCCCGAAACGCAACAACGGAAAGTGCAGATAAATTAATCTCATATTTAGACGAAGCGACATTTCCAAATGCAATAGAATTAAATTAAAGTATTAACAGCAAAAACTTGTATAATTGCTCACGAAACTGTTGATCAGTTGTCTTGGCACATAATTACACCGAAAGCGTTCCGCACCGAAGGAGAGAATCTCGCAAATGTTATTAGCTACAAACTTGTGGATCCAATAAGCCAGTAGCAGCCATTCCAACGGCGTTGGTGCAATATCTCGGGATCTTTTCGTTTCTTGAGCTCTTGAGATGTCTCGTGAAACGTCTGAGATTTTTAAAGTACTTATACGTTAGCATTTATTAATTGTTAAGAGTGCTTACCGCGTTCTGATGGACGTTTCAAAGTGAAATGAACAGGGCCGTGATTAACTAAAAGTATTATTTACGTTAATTTCTCATCACAGGTGTAGTACATTGCCTAGCGTCGTTTTCATGGAAGCACGTCCCTTGAAAATTTACTTTGATTTTTTATGTTTTCAAAATTAACTTTGTTCTACCTTATATACGTATTTATTAGATAGACAATTTAGATAAAAATAGAGTTACGTTTTAAACAAGGATTCCTACTAAAGCACAGTGTACGTAGTCGACTAACAGCACATCTATCATAGATTCTTTGACGTTAGGTCGCATCAAAAATAAAATTCCCATTCCATCTTTCCGTATTCGAGTGGTTACACCGACCGGTTTCAAGGTGTCTCTGACGTCCCGGGTTCTAATCCCGGTGAGTCAGTGAGGGCAGATGTTTGTGTGATAAATGCAAGCATATGTGCGTTTGTCATGAATTGATAGAAATATACTCGTATATCTTAATATATATATTTCTTGTGTGCGTGTGTATGTGACTGAACTCCTCCTAAACGACTGGACCAATTTTGATGAAATTTTTTGTGTGTATTCCATGGGGCTTGAGAATGGTTTAGATTCACAATACGGTCATATAGATATTGTTTTTCAGCTAAATTATTTATTTAAAAACATTTGAGACAACGTGAGACAACGTGACATTTGAGACATTTGACATTTGAGACATTTGACAGGACAACGTCTGTTGGGCCAGCTAGTTAACATATATATTTCTATCAAAAATATTTATATATGTATGTCTATCCGTTATCCTTTTTTTTGTTCCGCTGAGGCAAATATGTTGAATTGCATACACCGAGAGCCGGTGGTTATGTGGGGCTCTCCTGCTCTGAAAGGGGAGGCCTACCCACTAAAAACCTCAGCGATCCCCCACTACGCTTGGGTGGAAACGCGTCATCCTGAAGGGAGCTCCATCGCGCCCTGAGCAGGCCATGGGAACCCTTGCGGACAAGTACCTCGACCTCGTCGGCTCACACACAGCCACCCTCTCTTGAAGAAGAAAGAGATTCGCCCGTCCGCAACTGGCTGTTAGAAGCGGCCCGCCAGGTTGAACCCGGCCATCCTACGTCCCCCCTCTCGGCCCTCTGTCAGCCGTCAAAAGACGTTGTCCAGGGTGCACCACTAGGTGGTTATCTAACGTCGCACCCCATGTCTGTTAGTCTAGATCTACACAAGATAACACAAGCCCTACAGAGCTTACTTTGGGATAGGCTAATTGGTGTATTTTTTTTTAAATAATATATTTATGACTTCCTTACATTTCATATCATTGTGCGAACGGTTTTGTCCTCAAAATAAGGTGGCAGCTTACAACGGAGACATAGCAACACAGAAAATAGGATCTATTTAGTTATGCCGGGTCTCATAGTCTGCACTAATGCTTCAACAATAATCCCAAAACTCAGGCCTCAAACAAAAATCCAAACAAAACCCAAAAGCAATCACACATTTATATCCATAGTATAATGGAGATTATAAATTAAAACTACGACAACGATAAAATATCAAAAACAATATTTAATTTTCACAAGAACCTAATAAAGAATTCAGTAAATATAATATCAACATTTAATTATTCTAAGCAGTATCTATTAATGCATTTATTATTCTATTTGTCTATATGTTTATAATTACATTTTAATTCTATTTGTCTATAATTACATTTTAATTTCAAAAAATTATTCAAATAACTTTTTAAGAATTTTGAGCTTAGTAATTTTATTAGAGTCGTGCTACGTTTTATTAAATGTTTCAACCAGAACCAAACTGTCTCGATGACAGCCTTTTACGAGTTTGATCCCATCTGTTATTTCCTCAACCCCTCCTATAGTTGTATAACTAACTAGGGACAGACTCTAAAAGTTACATACTAACTGATATGATAGGTTTTACATATGAAATCTTAATTTTCTACGTGTATCAGTTCCAGTAAAATACCGTACCAGTAAAAGCAGTTATTATCGTATCAGTTGACGATATGTATTTACTGATAAAATCTTCAGTGTCTACGTGCACCAATTCTATTTAAATACTATTAATGAATGATATAATAAGTTTTGTCCACTAAAATGTTCATTATCTGCGTTTATCAGTTCCAGTAAAATACCGTTACATACTAACTGATATGATAGGTATTTACATATGAAATCTTAATTTTCTACGTGTATCAGTTCCAGTAAAATACCGTTACATACTAACTGATATGATAGGTATTTACATATGAAATCTTCATTTTCTACGTGTATCAGTTCCAGTAAAATACCGTTACATACTAACTGATATGATAGGTATTTACATATGAAATCTTCATTTTCTACGTGTATCAGTTCCAGTAAAATACCGTTACATACTAACTGATATGATAGGTATTTACATATGAAATCTTCATTTTCTACGTGTATCAGTTCCAGTAAAATACCGTTACATACTAACTGATATGATAGATATTTACATATGAAATCTTCATTTTCTACGTGTATCAGTTCCAGTAAAATACCGTTAATGATAAATGTTAAACGTTTTTATCAAAGAATAATTCATTTTTTACGCGTTCCAGTAAAATACTGATATGATAGGTAAGCTATATTCACCAATGAAATCTTTTTTTCTTTCGTATTTCGAACTTTATAACTTTAATAACTCTTGAACTATTTATTTTTTCATTTTGTTGCCTTCTTTTAATCTATAATTTATTCTTAAATTTAATTCAGACGTTACCAACCTCTGATATATAACATAGTGAAAGATAGATTGGGCTAACATTTAGCAAATCAAATAATACAGTGGTGCATAATATTAATTATGACATAGACATTAACTAAGTAACTAACTAAAACTTCTTAAGAGAAATTCAGATGTTGTAAGAAAGCGTTGAATGTTTCTAACGTAAGCAACGCTGCGTTACAAAACGAAACACCGACAATATTTACGTGTGACTGAAAAAGTAGTTTTTAACTGTCACAGAATAAAGTCTACTTTAGCATGTTGAAATAAAGGATGTACAATTTTGTTGAATTTAATTACTTTGTACCTAATTATGTTGATCGCATGGTAATTTAAAGAATATAGAAACAGTGGCTCTGTTTAATGTTCTGCATTCATAATATATTTGTATAGTAAATGTTGCTAATTTTTCTTGTCGCCTTGTTCTGTACAAAGTTCGCCTACAAAAGTACTGGAGATGAATTTTTGAAACAATAGAAAACCAATTCGCATTCAAAATCGTGAGATTCGTATACAAATTATCGAATTCACTATTTCTGAACTTTCATTTCGTGCGTTGTGCAACGAGTGGATCAACCCACTCGTTTTTGATTACTACTAGTAGAATACCCAACGCTGAAGTGACGTTGACAGTGATAAATTTACTCTGGTTAATGTAAAGCTTGTAAATAGTAGATAATAATAAGTAAATATTGTTTAAGTACATATATTTTAATTTTAGTTGTTGCGATTATTATCTATTCTGCGTGAAACGGAATCTAATTAAGAATTTGTTTTTAATGGCAACACTGAATTTGAGTGATTCAAAAATCTATAAAATTTGCTATTCGTATTCGAATTCCAAAGTAACGTCTAATGATTCGAAAATACCGATTTTTTATCATCCTTAATCTCCAGCAAATTGGATAACCGAAGTGGCAAGATAAAAATTCCATGCTTTTCTTTCCTACATATTGTACAAATCTAGGTCCTGACATATCTTTATCCCGCTATATGATCCTATTGCCTAAATGACCGGCTTATCACTAACCAATAGGGGAATCAGTGCTCTTTTTGAATTTGTAGAAGGAAACTTAGCGGATGTCATGCCTTTTGAAAAACTTCCTGGTGTCTTCTTAAATCTATATGTAAGAAGACACCAGGAAGTTTTTTAAAAGGCTTCTTTCTAAGAACTCAATAGTTCTTAGGCCTAATTAACTAGTTGATTTAGTTATTACTCGTATAAGACACACCAATAATTTAATCTTAAAAAATCAATAACAGTCTGTATCTGTATCTTTATATGTAACAATAACAGCAAATATGTCGTCAACATAAAGACTGTTACTAAAAACCATTGCTTAACATACATTATTAACAGAACGGGACTTAAGGAACTAGGTGAATATTAGGTGTACGGAATAGGTACAGTTTATCAAATCAGCGACATGTATTAGATATCTTTCATGGATATAACGTGTTACTTTGAACTGTTCCGATAATTACGCGCCTTTCCTATACTGCTTGGGGTCGAGTTAAGTCGAGATAATCTCTTTGTCATTTTTCAATAGTTTTTGTTACTGTTATACGGTAAGTATGTTTTTTTTTAATGAAAGACATGTTTCCTTATTTTTTTAAATAGTATCGTTACATACTAGTGCTATATTTTTTATTGACTTATGCTATTAGCCTTTTACAGTGTGACCTTGACTTGATCAGGAAAATTTTGTTTGGCATCTCCTCACTCGGTTAAAGGACACAAAATCAAAATCAAATCAAAATCAAAATAATCTTTATTCAACATAGACCTTTACAGGCACTTATTGACGTCAACAGACAAAACAAAAAAAAAAAGCTTAAAAAAAAAACAAAAACCTTGCCCGTACGTACCAATAAGGAAAAAAAAAATATTGACTCGACACCTGTTCGGAAATTGGCAGAGCCTTCTCGAGAAGAACAGGCAAGAAACTCTGAAGGTCAAATGAATGGAGTCACCATGCAATTGAAGCCTCATGATCCGATTCGGATGGATAATATTTCGGAAGCAACTCCGCAAATTCTAGGTCCATTTAACACAGTGCTTAATAATGAAAGTCTAACTCATGTAATAAATATAAACAAAATATTCGGTCAAAATAAACTTTAATCACTTTTGATAAGGGCGTTATCAACTTTAAGATTTTCATTGGAGAACTTCCAATCTCTATTCTTTCATCTGTTCACTGTCATCACAGAAAATAGCGCGTGTCACACTAACGCCGGTCTGCACAGGACTCCGTCGAATGATGCACAATTATACCGAATCTTTCAAAGATATAGATTTATTTTGTGGTTATATGAATAGTTTTAAAAAGTCTATCTTGGACGAGCTGCAGGGTTGTTAATCTCTTTATCAATTTTAGTTGTTTAAGTATTGTATAGTTTTATTTTGTAACAAAATTGAAAGGATTTGTATACTGTTAGTATCATAAAGCGGCTCGCGACTGTGTTTTCGTTATTGGTAATTGACTAACACGTAGATAGCGTTGTGGGCTACAATATTGCCAACTTTGTAGCTGTTAGCTGTTCCTTAATAAATAAGAAAAAAAGAACAGAAACATTAAAATAGAATAAAGAATATCTCTCTTCTTCTATAGATTTTCTTTGAGATATCTTCTCGTCAATACTTTTTAGTTAGAAACGTGGCTGTCGTATTTAAGTAGCACGTTTAGTATACGTGCCTGTGGATTTGTTATTGTCCCTTTTATTATTTGTAATGTTATGTAGAAAGTAATGCAGACACTGTTTGAATTATCCAAATTTATTATATCATGCAAAAGATTTATACTGTTTGAAAACTTGAGCAACCGTCCCGCGCGCCAGTATATCAGAGACTAGTTCCCAGATCAATAAACAAATTTTACACTCACATTTTATACCAAAAAAATCGCGTGGGACTGTGCCGGGGCACACGGCCGTTGGTTTTAACGTGAAACGTCTATATTAGGGAATTGCTTTTAACAAAAAACAAGATTGACGGTGTTTTAAGTATTTTAGTAAAAAACTCAATGTCACAACAGCGAGCTGACTATATAAGTGAAATATTCACACCACATTTTTGTTTCTAAGACTAATAGTTTAATGATATAGACCTTTTCGTTACGGTCCACTTTTTAAACCTGGTACAAAAAAAAAAATAAATTAAAACTACAAAGTATACACTGATACGAGTATTTTAATTAAATATGAAATCCTGTCTTCGCAAGAAACATTTGGATGGTACTCGGCAATATTACAGCGACTCAAAAAATAACTTCAATCACAGATGTATAAGTATCAATAAACTGTTAAATGTCTTTCAAAGCTCTTGTATTGAATTAGTTTCAGTATATATTTACTTTTTAATTAAGTTTGTACAGTCACCAGCAAGTGAAAATGTACTTTTGCAGTAGTATCACCGCCGCTGTTACAAGCGAAATAAGAGCTTTGAGTCAATATAATGTAATAAGTCAATGTAAAGTCAGATGCGTTGATGTGTGTACATATATATATTCGCTTCTGAGGCGGTATTTTTGTAGTTTTTAAAATAACTAAGATATAAATGTTTTGGGACTGTAGTGCAGACAGCCCAGCAGATGGCGGAAAAGGCCTTTAAGACATGCCTTTCGTAGCAAGTCAGCGACGAAGAACTACAATGTGAGTTATAGATTTTGTTTAAGACAGTGACTCTAAAAGTGACTCTATATCGACCCCTATTGGTCTATGACAACCTGCAAGGGGTCAACGTCAGCGAAACAAAAATTTTGGGAGTCCGTGAAATATAAATGGGGTCCACCCAAAAAGAAGCAGACTGAATTTTATTAGCCGAGGAGATTTAAGATTTACAAAATTGATTCTAGATATTGATAAATCATTATTAAAGCATTAGATTCATCCTTCCCACTAATTACATTTATTTATTAAATTCAGTTAATGTATTTATAAGACTTAACATGTGTTTTTATTTCAGTTACAAATTCACGAAAAATCAATATCAGGGAAGTAGAGGGGTCTACCCAAAACCGAAAAACACAGCAAAGGGTCTACGACACAAAAAAAAAATTGGGAACCTCTGGTTTAAGATATTAAGGATGTTATGGTAATATTAATAGGTTACCGTTACCGTTATACCGTTCAAATCAAAATCAACTTTATTCAAATATAACTTATAGAAAGCTCTTTTAAATCGTCAATTTTTTTTCCTACCACCCATTCAGGACGTATTTTTTAGCTGATAAGAAGAATGGGCGCAAGAAACTTATCAGCTTTATCAAAAGTAATAACAACATTTACAATAAATTATGTCGTTATCATACAATGTACATATATGTTTTCAATTTATAAGGGAAAACAAATATTTACACCTTAGAATGCATCCTCAAATAAACACCAAGCATTGGCATCATTTAAATAATCATTGACTTTGTAATAGCCCTTACTCATTAGCGTCTTTCTAACATGTACCTTGAACTTATGAAGAGGCAATTCAGCTACACTATGTGGAATCTTGTTATAAAAATGTATACATTTGCCCATAAACGAGCCTCTAGTTTATTGTAGCCTGTACGTTGGAACGCAAGTTTATTTTTATTTCTTGTGTTTAAATTATGCATTTGAAAATTAGTATGAAAAGTGTTAAAATTTTTGTACCCATAAATCAAATTTTCATAAATATACGGATCCGCCAAAGTCATTATATTAATCTCTTTAAATAAACCTCTAAGAGAATCCCTTGCTCGTAAATTATAAATAGCGCGGACTGCTCTTTTTTGAAGAACAGAAACACTTTCTATACTAGTAGTCGACCCCCATAATAAACCCCCATAGTAAACCATAGGACATAACACTGTGAAAATAACTGAAGTAAATTAATCTTGCCGTTTCAACATCTGTAAGTTGTCTCATTTTTTTTACAGCATATGCTACAGATCTTAGTCTATTTGATAGGGTCTCAATATGTGGATCCCATTGCAAAGTCGGTTCTAAAGTAATACCCAAGAATTTAGTGAATTCCACAAATTCTACCACTTCATTATTCATTTTAACAATAGTGTTTACTTTTCTTACATTTGGTATTGAAAATTTTATACATTTAGTTTTATTGGGGTTCAAAGATAAATTATTAATCGTGAACCAGTGCAATACTTTAGAAAGAGTACTATTTACAACGTCAATATTGCCGTTTCCTCTGTCAACCTTAAATATTACAAAAGTATCGTCTGCAAATAGTACAGTATTGCACAAAGTATCAGTGAAGTGTGGGAGACCATTATTATATATCAAGAAAAACAAGGGTCCCAATATCGATCCCTGGGGCACGCCCATAACAATAAGAGTACCTGCAGACTCAGTTCCACCAACAACAACTTTCTGGACTCTGCTGGACAAATAAGATTCGATTAGTCTAGACGCTGCATCAGAGACACCATAATGCTTCAGCTTATTTAAAAAGGTCTAATGATCTACGCAGTCAAAATCTTTCGACAGGTCACAAAAAATACCAATCGTATCCTGTTTACATTTCCAAGCGCTAAACATGTCTTTAAGCGTTACTAGGATAATAGAATACCGTTATCTACCTATTAATTTTAGTATCATATCTTTAAAACTACCTTCCTTATATACTTCCAGACTACAACAAAATGATATTAAATTGAACATAAAAGAACTACTTCAATACATTTTTTTTTTCGAGAATACATAATGTTTCCGTTGCTATATATTGTAACGTCACCTTGGCTGACAACATATGAAACAAAGAAACGTATCTGATGACAGAAACGAATATGTAGCTGTCACTAGAAAATTGAATGGGATTGAAATGAAACTGTAACTCTAATGAGGGTAGAATCGAATACACACAGTGTTTATCAGTTTTTGTGAGTCAAGTAATTAGGCAGTAACAAGTGCGTCAGTGGCGTTGTGGTACTGGTCTACGAATCGGATGATTCGCGGGGCCCAGGGTCGATCCTGCTCTACACTAATCTGTTTTGCGGTTTTAAAATTTCATATGTGCATTTATCTGACACTTGTACAGTGGGAAAGATCGCGAGGCAACCTGCATACTCCTGCGAAGAAATTTAAAGATGAATTTAATGAACCAACCTTGCTAGGCCAGTGTAGATGACTAAATCCTTTTTTTTAGAGTTATGCACCTTATGCACCGTGACACCGCGCTGGCTAGGCGCGGTGTCACGGTGTGTGTGGGGCCGTGTGTGGGGCTCTACGGTCTGACAGGACCGGCCTACCCACTATAACCCCCCTGAGTTCTCTAGGCCCATGCGGGGCACATAATGGGGTGCGCTTTCGCGATTCTACCGCCATAGATGACTAAGGCCTGATCGCTCTAATGTGTGGGCCCTCGGAGACATTGTGAGCTGTGCTGATGATGTTAAGGTAACTTATCCATTCTCACAAGTTTTATATAATTTCTCATAAACACTTCTATTGGATCAAATTGAAGCGGTCAGACGAGAAGCATACGCTTTCAAATGAAAAAAATAATCTTCAAAATCAACCTTAAAAAATATTTCCGCCCCATTTTTTTACGTTTTTTTTCTTACATATTTGAGTACGTTTGACAACGATTTCATCTGATATTAAGTGAAGATGTTGCCTAAGGTGGAACACTCAAACTCAAATAGTGCCTATTTTATATGGTGTCCCACCCCTCCCAACCTCAACGTAGAGCCTCCGTTGAATAACTATATTCTACAAAAGGACTAAAATATATATAGACGAATGATTGTAACATACAATATGTTCGTCAAAGCTATTCTCCAGCTCTGCACGTTCATCAGGATCGTGGGAGATAGATATTCGTACGAATAAATTTTCTTTATCAACTGCGTACACAAATTGAATTCCATTATTTACGTTGATAACTTGCGTTACGAAGAAACACTTGCTTATGTCAATTTTGTTTATATTGTCTGATGGAATTGGTAGGCGGCGGATATGTTTTACCTTGTTATCTTTTACATGTGTTAAATGTTTATAAATGTGAAGCATTTTCTTGACATAAGATTAATATAGAAGTTTTTTTATAGTATAGGACAGCAAACGGATCACCTGATGGTAAGCGATAACCGTTGCCCATGGACACCTGCAACACCAGAGGAGTCACAGATGCGTTGCCGGCCCTTTAAAAGGGAATAAGGGGAATAAGGGAGGTTGGGCCTCCGGTACCCTCACTCGGCGAAACACAGCGCAAGCGCTATTTTACGTCGGTTTTTAGTGAGGCCGTGGTATCACTCCAGTCGTGCCGGCCCAATTCGTACCGAAGCATGGCTCTCCCACGGTTAAGAAAGTAAAGTTAGTTCCAAAAGGAACGTCTTTCATTTTATATTTAATTAACACAGGATTTTTTCTCAGGAGTCACATGCACAAATACCCATGCACAAATACTCTGACCGGAACGAATTTCTGTAGGTCATTCAACATCTCGTGCGCGAATTGAATTGAATCCGCAAATCCGCTTTAGCGAGTGGTTAGTACACCGGTTTCAAAGTGTCTCCAAGGGCCCGGGTTCGTATCCCGGTAGTGGTAGATTTGTGTAATGAATGCAAGCATTTATACGTTAGTCATGGTAGTTAATACATATTTATATAAAAAAAAAAAACGTATGTCCACTACCCTAGATCCCATAACACAAGCCTTATAAAGTTTACCTTGGACTAGGCTAATTGGGGTAATTGTAAAAGTTATTTTTTTTATAATTTTATTTTTATCATTCAAATGAATTTAGGATACTTTCTTTAAATGTTATGGTTATTTTATACTAGATAAAAATGTGTGATACTTGAAAAATTTGTGCACATTCGAATTCTAGTAAAGATCCTGTCACTTCTTCGAGAACTGCTGAGAAAGTAACTATATTTTAGAACGTCACATATGTTCAAAAGTGACTTTTCTTTACGACACAAGTAACTTTCTTTCCTTCTTTTTAACGTTAAACAGCATACGAAAGTATCTACGTAGAACTCTAAAAAGCTTTCAATCGGCATCTTTAAGAGAGATCTGTAGCCAACAACATTATAAAGCTCTTTTTTAGAAATTTTCTATGATTGTTAATAGTAATTATAAAATCAAGTTGGGCGAATTTTGGTATTTGTCCATCTTCCACAGTTCCTGCCTTCAACAAAATAACACCCCTGATATGTATATTATAAGCCTGAGTTTCCTAAACTTTTTTGTGTCGTAGACCTTTTGCCATATTTTTCGGTTTTGGGTAGACCCCTACTTAGCTTATATTGAATGCCTACATCCCACCACTTACAAAATTATATAAACACTAGCTTTCCGCCCGCGGCTTCGCCCGCGTTATATTCGAATTTCCCACAGGAAGGATATGTTTTAACAATACTGCCATACAACCTTTCACCCCCTCCTTTCAACCTTTTACAACCCTTTTCTGCTTTAAAAGGTAGCCTCTGTCCTTTCTCAGCCTCTAGACTATCTGTGTACCAAATTTCATTTAAATCGGTTCAGTAGTTTTAACAATATTTCCATACAACCAATAATCCCTCCTTTCAACCTTTTACAACCCTTTACAACCTTTTTTGCATGAAAAAGTAGCCTATGTCCTTTCTCAGGCTCCAGACTATCTGTGTACCAAATTTCATTTAAATCGGTTCAGTAGTTTTAACAATATTTCCATACAACCAATAATCCCTCCTTTCAACCTTTTACAACCCTTTACAACCTTTTTTGCATGAAAAAGTAGCCTATGTCCTTTCTCAGGCTCCAGACTATCTGTGTAACAAATTTCATTTAAATCGGTTCAGTAGTTTTGGTGTGAAAGCGGAACAGACAGACAGACAGACAGAGTTACTTTCGCATTTATAATATTAGTATGTATGTATGTATAGTATGGCACAAAACAATGAGCTTTTCCATAAATACTATTTTCACAGTACTTTTGATTAAAATTTCACCGTCTTCAATTTTCACAGATGACACTCCAGTTTTATTTATTTGAGTTCATTAAAATGCCGATAACTTTTTTTTTAATGAACCGATTTTGATGAAACAAAGTTTAGATATTATTCTGAGTTAAAACAAAGCAAATACTGAAAGTTTCAAGCAAATCGGTTCAGTACTTTCGGAGATAAACGTGAACATACATACAGACAGACAGACAAAAAATTCCAAAAAATTTTTTTGCTTTCTAATAATCTATTTAAGTGCCCCTCTATCCATTTCAGTCAAAAATACTAAATGTACAGACAAAATATTTTTACTGTCTTATTATATGTATAGATATATGATAATTTTTTTTAATTCATAGGTAATTTTATAAATAATTTTATATCTTTATAAAAGAAGATAGTATAATATAAGTAAATAAGTACTATCAGTGTATGTTAAGATCCATTATCGTGGACCCCCGTTTTCATTTCATGGACCCCCAAATTATTGTTTCACTGACGTTGACCCCTTGCAGGTTGTCATAAGCAACTAGGGGTTGATACAGGCGCGAGGAAAGTCGCGACCGCTACGGCGACCCGGGATGGCCCACGCCCCTTCCGTGGCCGGGGGGCGTCGTCGGTGGAGGAGACCGGGGGAGGTAGTGTAGCCACCCCCGAGGAGGGCTCCCCATCGACGGGGGAGCGGAGGCTGGGGGTTCCTGGAAGTAGCTTGGTAGTTCCCGGGGGTTCCCCACATGCCTGAGGAAGGCCATCCCTGAGGTTTAGTGGGTAGGCCTCAACCTTCTGGGGAGGAGAGCCCCACATAACCGCCGGCTCGCCACAGCCGGGGTATGCAATTTAATGCATTTTCCTCAGGGGAACAAAAAAAAAAAAGGGGTTGATACAGACCACTTCGGGAATCCCTGAATTAAGCCAAGTGTATATTATATCTTTTAAGTAAAAAAACAGAAACGGCGTATATATTTTAATTAACTAGATTCCGAAGAATTTATTCCTACCATTTCAAAAAAATTGCTAGCAAGCTTTGCCGTCTATCATAGCACCAAACAAAATAATATTTGTTACTAGCGGACCCGACAGACTTCGTCCTGTCACAATGTTTTGTAAAGTAGCAGTTTTTTGTTCCTGCTTATTTTGTAGTCAGCAAAAAAATCTTCTGTACAGATCCGTCACCCTGGCGGTAGGGCACTTTGAATAAAAAATTTTAGAGAGGTAGGGCACAGCGGGAGTCATTCCGCTCAAAACTTGGAGCAGCCCGACTGGGGAAGTACCTCCGCCTTACAGAAGATCGCAGCTAAATAACACTACTCTTATGTAGTGTTGTGTTCCTGCGGTGAGTAAGGTATCCAGAGCTCCTGAGGATTCGCTGTGTCGACAGGGGGACCAGTGTTGCACACTGGACGGGCTTTGACCGGTGCGGGCGCGGAGTGTGGATGCAGCGGTCAGGGAGACCTGGTGAAACGGCTAACCGCTGGCCGCCCGCAGGTTAGTAGAGTTCCCGAACCCAGGGACTACTTAATCTCCGCCTTGGGAGGCTGAACTGCCAGCCTGCGAAAAATTCCTGTGGTTGCAGTCGTGCCGGAGAAGGAGACCGGAGTGGAACCCGGCTGTTGCCACAGGGGGGACCGGGGATACGGAAGGGCCGTACGCTGCATCGACAAACCGCAACACCCGCGTTGGTCATCGCCTGATTTGGCTACACATATTTGTCCCTTTAGCTTTCGGCACAGCGAAGCCTCCACACCTACTCGAAACCTTAGACATGAATTTTAAAAATAAAAAAGGGAGAACACTCACAGCGGCACCCCTTTCCACGCAGGTGGACTTTTGTAACATTAGGGGTATTCACGCAAACCTCAACGCTGTTCACCAACATCTTGAGACAGCGCAGCCGACCCTTTTATTTTTAACGGAGACACAGATATCTCCCCCGGCCGATACGTCATACCTTATGTATCCGGCTACGTACTTGAGCACTCATTTCGTAGACGTGCCGGCGTATGTATGTATGCCCGGGAGGATATCTGCTGCCGCCGCCTATTTCATTTAGAAGACAGGGACCTATCCATATTGTGGTACGTGTGGACTGTGGCGGCCACACCCGCGTTTATGCGTGCCTATATAGGTCCCACAGCGGTGATTCGGACACAACTCGATTATTCGAGCACCTGACATTGACGACTGAAAAAGTGGTTGAGCAATACCCCTCCGCAGAGTTGGTGATTTTAGGGGACTTTAATGCCCATCATCTAGAATGGCTCAGTTCTCGGTCCACTGACTACGCAGGAAGGTGTGCTCACGAATGTTCTCTGGCCTATGGTTTCTCGCAACTGGTCAATTCTCCTACAAGAATACCAGACATTGGGAACCATATAAGCTCATTGCTGGATCTTCTGCTGACCACACGTCCGGAAGGATATTCTGTCTCAGTGGATGCACCTCTCGGCTCTTCCGACCACTGTCTCGTCCGGACCAAAGTCGCATGCGCGCGGTCAGATCCACCTAGGCCATCTTGTTTGCGTCGTATGTGGCAATACAGGTCAGCAGATTGGGATGGATTGCGAGAATTCTATGCATCGTACCCGTGGAGGCAACTATGCTTCACATCAGATGATCCTGACATCTGCGCAGCCGCTGTCTCTGAGACGATCCTAGTGGGTATGGAGTATTTTATTCCTAACGCACTAGTAACTGCGGGGGCAAAAAAACGACCGTGGTTTAATCGGTCTTGTAAGGATGCTTTGTTTCTTAAGCAATCTGCTTACGAGGCTTGGACTACGGCTCGTAGGACACATGACCCCAATGCAACTGATGTGAAACGTAAGTACAATGCGGCCTCGAGAGCCAGTAAGAAGATTATTGCCAGAGCGAAATTCGACTTCGTCGGCAGAATGGCGGCGGCTAGCAAGCTACCCTTCGGGTAGTCGTGCTTTCTGGTCGCTGGCCAAAGCTGCCGAAGGAAACTTTTGTCGGTCGTCCTTACCACCACTCCGAAATGCCAGTAACAACTTGGCCCATAGTGCTAAAGAGAAAGCCGATATCTTGGGTAAACTCTTTGCCTCAAACTCGACTATGATCGACGATGGGAACGCCACGCCACCTACCATCCCGCGGTGTGGTTACTCCATGCCGGAAATCCGGATAACACAAAAGGAAGTCCGGCGGGAGCTACTTTCTCTCGACGTTCAGAAATCGAGTGGGCCAGACGGTATACCGGCAGTGGTGTTAAAACAGTGCGCTCCAGAGTTGTGTCCTGTACTAACGCGACTTTTCATGCTTTCCTACCATTTAGGGCAGGTTCCGTCTTCATGGAAGACGGCAAATGTACACCCGGTGCCCAAAAAGGGCGATAGATCAGACCCATCGAATTACAGGCCTATTGCTATAACCTCTCTTCTCTCAAAGGTGATGGAGCGTGTGATCAACACTAAGCTCCTTAGATACCTAGAAGAACACGATATGATCAGCGACCGCCAATACGGCTTTCGCCACGGTCGCTCGACTGGTGATCTTCTAGTGTATCTCACCCACCGTTGGGCATCTGCCATTGAGACTCGAGGTGAGGCATTGGCAGTTAGCCTGGATATAGCGAAGGCGTTCGATCGGGTCTGGCACCGGGGTCTTCTATCGAAGTTGCCATCTTACGGACTCCCCGAGGGGCTATGCAAATGGATTGCTAGCTTTTTATCCGGGAGGAGCATTAGAGCCGTCGTTGACGGCAGCTGCTCTGAAACTCGGATAATAAATGCTGGCGTCCCACAAGGCTCTGTGCTATCTCCAACACTGTTTCTGCTGCATATCAATGATATGCTGTCGCTTGGCGTCATCCATTGCTATGCGGACGACAGCACTGGAGATGCTGTTTACACGGGCCGTGCAAATACCCCTCGTTCCATTGTGGAGGAAAGTCGTGAACAACTTGTGTCTGAAATCGAGAGTACACTAACCAGAGTCTCCGATTGGGGGCGGGACAATTTAGTCCGATTTAACCCCTCTAAGACACAAGTTTGTACGTTCACCGCTAAAAAAGCCCCATTCACTGTAGCCCCACAATTCCAGAACACAACCTTGAACATCTCGAAGAGTATTGGGATCCTCGGTGTCAACATCTCCAGTGACGTTCAATTCCGAAGTCACTTAGATGACAAGGTCAAGTTGGCTTCTAAAAAACTAGGTGTGCTTAACAGAGCTAAGCGGTACTTCCTTCCGAGGCAACGACTGCTATTATACAAATCGCAAGTTAGGCCCCATATGGAGTACTGCTGTCACCTGTGGGCGGGAGCACCTCGATACCAACTTGATCCTTTTGATTCGGTCCAAAGACGCGCTGAGCGTATCGTTGACGATCCCATACTCACATGCGGTATTGAGCCCTTAAGTCTGAGAAGAGACTGTGCCTCTTTGTGTGTTTTCTATCGCTTATACAAAGAATTGTTCGACATGATGCCCACGGCCACATTCTACCATCGCACCGCTCGCCATCGGCAGGGTGTTCATCCTCACATGCTGGAGCCTAAATGGTCACGCACAGTGCGGTTTCAACGTAATTTCCTTCCGCGCACGCTCCGATTGTGGAACGAGCTCCCTGCTGAGGCTTTCCCGGGGGATTACTGTATGGGGTTCTTCAAAAAGGGAGTAAATAGGTTTTTAAAAAGGTCGGCAAAGCGTTTGTGATGCCCCTAGTGTTGCAAGCGTCCATAGGCGACGGTGACTGCTTACCATCAGGCAGGCCGTAAGCCTTTTTGCTACCGTTGTAGTATAAAAAAAAAAAAAAAATAATTAATTGCAAAAAAGGTCCAAATGAACTATTACATTTTATGACAATTCAATTTTGAAACGTGACATTAAATGAACGTGAAATTTCAACATTATATAGCGTTAATAAACCGCAAATTGACTCCTTGACGTTAATAACGCACATCGCTTAGACAACAGTTAGTGCTTGCAATATGAACTGTATACAATAACAATAAAGCTCAAATTGACTGCTCGTTTTTATTAGAAAACGTTTGTATGGGAAAAAAGGTTTGATTTTAGGGGTTTTCCGATAATTATTCTAAGTAAAACCATCCTTGAACTTCAACGAACATTTTAAAAAAAGAATTGGCCAAATTGGTCCAGGCGTTGTTGAGTTATGCCCTTACCAACACATTTTGCGTTTTATTTTTATATATAAGAAGATTATTATTGTTCCGATAAAACCCGCAACTGTTATATTTATTTATTTTACTGATTATATATGTTTTTACTTACCAGACAGCCCTTGCACCAAGGCTTATGTTGTTAATTGTGTGCTAATGTGCCCTACCATATGTTTTATAATATATCATATATTACGATACTTGTAGTGCGATATGTGAGAACGCGTGGCCGTCTACTTTCTCATCCAATCTCGTCTTCAAGACACTAAACACTCGCTGTTTGTGTCGATCCGTAAGATAAATATACGGTAGTATATTTATTAATTACAGTTAATTTTTATTATAATATTATTAATATAATATTTAATAATATATAATATTTATTTTTTTATAATATTTAATATTAATTTTATTATAATATTTAATAATATATAATATTTATTAATTACAATTAATTACAATTATTATTAATTATTAATATACAGTGCTTAAATATACGGTAGTATATTTAAGCACTGTGATACACTTCCTTAAATATGCAATTACGAATTAATATTGCTTGCTTAGTCAAGTATCGAATCTAATCTTATTCTGACGTATCGAATGTCAAAATCTTTTTGACGTGACAACGTCTATTAAATTGGTACGGCGTGGAGTCATTCTCGAAAACACCGTAACGACCGAATCTGACGCCACACGGCAACGTAATAAAAATATAAATGTTATACATTACTTTATTATAAATAATTTCATTGCACCCAGAAAATGTTTTTGTTATTTAATTAACATACTAATTTTGGGAAGAAATATCTTTGTATTTTTTACGAAAACTCCTCTCTTGACATAAATCTGACTCTACTTTGAAAAAATAGGCGAAACTCTGAAAGTATAAGGGATATATATGTCGCAGTCATCTGGTTGAATCTGCTATTTGATTGTACCACTAGCGCGTTCATTGAATGACTAGGCTGAACGTTAATTGAACAAACGTCCTAGTCCAACTAGTTAGCGGATTTTGACCACGATCTTTTTCGGACGTTTGTATCGTACGTCATCTACTTTTCATCACCGGCAATAAACCACTTCAAACCCGGTTTCATTACGTCTAAATAAGGAACCGAAAATCAGCACACGATTTTTTATTGCCCTTCCTTTTCCGCGGTCCTAATGTCAAAAATCCTAAACAATTATTATGTCTGCTAATTGTAATTTAAATAACTCTTGATAGTTAAAGTATATAATCACTATTACTAAAATCCATGAAAATTGTCCAGTGTAGTGATGAAACCATTTTGTAACCAAAATAACATTATGAAAATGAAGTCATTGTTATTAAATAATTTAATCCATAAAACAAAAATGAACTAACAAAATCACAGACCATGATACTGTAGAGAATTTAGCTAAACTAACCAAAAATTGCTAGGACTAGAATTGTCAAGCTTACGCTGTGCAACGCCATCTATCGGGTGGTGTGAGAGTTTTGTGATACAAAAAAGAAAGCAAGTGGCGAATGCTTTTTAGTGTTTCACAACCCTTAGGGACCAGCAAAATTATACAATGGTGTTTCTGAAACAAAAGTATAGATGTCGCTAGACGTAAGAAATTAAGAACGAACAATTCGATGGCTCCAATGTACACTCCTCTAACTCCAAAAACGTAGGTTTGCAGAGGAGCAATTGAACGAAAAAAGTTAATAAAATCTTTGTTTTTGCAAATAAAATTATGATTTTTTTTGAGTGACTTCTTGATTTGCTGTTGCTTCGAGCCCCATTTATAATATTTTGTAATTATTTATGGTTTTAAAGTAAGCCCTACTTAGCGAAATTTAACTGAAAAAACTGTCATTCCAAGTCGGGATACACTCCGCTAACTCATATTTGGTGGAATGTATGTGGGAATATAAAATAATACAGAACATTAAATTAATCGTTGTCGGTACCTTCTCCTTATATTAGTAACGTTGGAAATCGAAATTGTAAGTAATTAACAGTCGCCTCACCATTATTTTCTGATAACAAGACTTATTTTTGCAATTTAAAAATATTGCGTTTTACATTTGGCATATCGAGAAAATTTTCTGCCAGGATACAAACCGCTAAGTGTTAAATAGCGTAATGTAACTTAAAATCTGAATGTACTTACAGGTTTTTTAGTAGTAGATATTAAAGTAAATCTGCCAATACTAATACCTGTGCGCGCGGAATACACTCCGCCATATTGATATAGAGGAATGTCTATCACACGATTGCCAAAACTACATCTACTTAGCGTTATGTAAACCTGAAAACTTTTTTGTTTCTTCAGATATTTTCATGAAATATAAGGGGCTTAATGCTTATGAAATAAATAAATAAATATTTGTTACACTTACACCAATTAGCCTAGCCCAAACTAAGCTCTGTAAGGCTTGTGCTATGGGATCTAGGGTAACGGATAGACATACATATATTATACATATATAAATAATTTTTATTGAAATATATATTAACAACCATGACTAAGGTACAAATGCTCGCATTCATCACACAAACATCTGCCCCCACCGGGACTCGAACCCGGGACCTCAGAGATGGCGACACCTTGAAACCGGTGTACTATCCACTCGACTATGGAGGTCGTCTTTAAATAGTTAAGAGATTTACGTAAAAAAAGAAATTTCGGCATTTTTGAGTTAGAGGAATGTACTTTGGAGCCATCGAATTATCACATTTCTTCGAGACATTAAATTGTATTTATTTTAAAATTATATTGAAGTTGTATTATTTAAGGATTATTTTGAAAATGTCTGCTGTTTTTTTTAGAAAATATACACAGATTATTATTAATTCTAAAGGAATACTGAATTAAGAACTTCATTTTTATTTATTTGGCAATTTTCTTACTCGCATTAACTTTAGTTTTACTTATTGTAGTGACTTCGAAAATATTATATTAAATAGCTCTAATATTTTGCCTCTTGTCGAAGATTTATAAAACATTCTCATAAGTTGTAAATACATAATTTCAAACGAACTTTTATCTCCTAGTTTTATTTTGTCACCTAAAGAATTAAAATTTTACAAACTTTAAATTACGTCTTTATGTAAAGTCAAAAAAATATTTTATAGTTCAAACTTCAATAATTATGTATTTGTATACAAAATCTCATCCTCTATTACAATTTTACCCTCTTAAGGGTATAATTTTTACAAACTATGAACGTCATATTTAATTATGTCAAAGCAACATTCTCCTAACTTTGAAAATAATTATAATTCAATACAAACTTTCGTTTTTTCAAGCCCTTACATTAAAAAGCTTGTTTCATCCAGATTCTAGACTATCTCAGTAACAAATTGCATTTCAATCGGTTGAGAAATCTAGGCGTGACAGCGCGACAAACACACATACGGACAGATAGACAGTCAGATTTTATAAAATTAAGTAAATATCATGTCGCATAAGACAAATATATTTTGCTTGTAGCTTGATATAAACAAATAACCAAAATATGCGTAATTTGTAATTATCACAATTCAAATTCTTCTCAACCAATGGGAACTATATGAACTAATGATTGTGTTTGAATGAATATGCACCTCCGGGATACGGTCGCTGGAATAAGGAGCAGTTGTAAAAATTGGAAAAATATTTCTATTTGTGAGCTTTCGTCGCATGCGCTGCGTAAACAGTTCAGGTTACATAAAAACTATGTTAGTTAATTAACTCAGTTAATTCAATATACGATAGATTTCTATCAACATGATATTAACCCTTATCTAAATAAATACGTTAATAATTACAAATATTTCATTGTGAACAAAATTGTCTTACAAATGATGCCGAGTGTTATTCGATGAGAGCCATTTTTATCGAAAATAACTGGTAAGGTTTAAGTTGCGGCTCGGAAACCCGACCCGCCGTCTGTCTGCGGTCGCGGCTACGCCTTCCGCTAACACTCGCCGCCGTCTGCTAACACTTGCCACGAGCCGGCTCTGTCACGACACCTACTTACAATTAAGACGTTTTGGAGTCAAATGCAAATGAACACATCAAAACAAACCGCTTTTCTGTTTTAAAATCAAGTATGTATAGTTCTCCGTGAACACGTTTAATCAAAATAGGCAAAGAATTCGCAGACCGCGATTTTTTTTCGATTCGTCCGTATCGACCCTCCCGCAATGAAGGCAGGACCTTCAACACTTGCTTGCGGCGGCGTCTCAGCCGTCGCATCCCTTACCTTTCCCTTATCGACAGCCTTCTGCTTAGCCACGAGTTAGTTCCTTTCAACATAGGTCGGAGCCATTAGAGTGTACCGTGCCTATTCTAGCGCATATGCTCTCTTTTACAGGGCATCGCTGACTGCGCCTCTCCTGAGGCTCTTCCTTGTCACGTCAAGTCATAGGGTCATTAGGACCAACGGCTCAGGCTGAGTTTAGTCGGTAGGTCTTTCGGGTCGAGCCGCCTCGATTCGTCAGGATAATCACCCTGACGGTGCGGTTGCAGTGGTATCCATGAGGATTCTCAGCTTCTCCTCTCCAGAGGGTAAACAAAATGGTTTGTATGCCGGTTTCAAGGTTGGTGATAAATCCCAGCCTTAATGCCTTGGTGCTTTAGAGAAAATTGTTGATATATATTTATTATTTATTTATCTCTCTTCTTACACTATCTTTACAGGGCTTAGCCTAATGCGATAGTGCAACTATCTAATTATTTAATATAAAGCTATCCACTTATATGTATATACAAATTAGCATTATAAACTAAACCAATAAATATGTACTTAATCCTGTCTACTTATAACATAAAATATACAGTGTCGTCCCTGCGAATTCACTCAGAGGACAAAAGAATATGTCCGTACGTTCCGCTACCTCGTTAATAGTGCGCCTGGCTCGGCCAGCAGGTTCGCGCACCGGTCTGGCACACTGAGCTTTATGTGCCCCAGTACATCTGCGTTGTGTATTCGGCCCCTCAGCACCTGCACGATATAGCTGACCAGCGCAAAATCTCTCCTAACCCTGAGCTCGTTGTACCCCACCATACCCAAAACAAACAACGTAGGATACATGAGGGGATAAAACGGATAAACTCCATATAGCTTTAAATATAAAAATCGGAGATATTTATTTTGCACTCTCTCCAACATAAGACTGTACTTAGCCTCATGCGGTGCCCAGATCTGTGCATTGCACTCCAAGTGACTTCTTACTAACGCGTTGTATAGTGCAATGACTGCCTTAATGTTAGAGAAGTCGTGAGATCTGCGTAAGATGAAGCCTAAATTACGGTACGCTTTTTTGCATATATTACTAATGTGATCTCTGAAGGTAAGATCAGCAGTCACTCGTGCCCCCAGATCTCTGACCTCTGTTACCCTTTTCATAGGAACTCCTTCGATATTATAGTCATGCATGATGGCCTTATGTGCTCGTGATAGTGTCATTATAACACATTTATATTATATGTATTTCTATATAAAAAAAAACCTTATCAGGAGGTTCAAAGTCACCCAAAGGGAATTGGAGAAAGCAATGATCGGAGTTTCTCTGCTTAATATGATTCTACAAAATTCTTAAATTATTTAGCGCAGACAAACGAACGGTTCACCTTATAATAACTATCGTTTATGGACATATGCAATTCCAGGGTCAAAGCTACAGCTACTACCTTCTTAGAGAGAACTACTCTATAAATACCTTTTACAATGTATATTTGTGTCTCTCGGACTAAAGTATAGACCAAAGCCTTTGATTCTAGAGTGTTGTCAGGATGACATATGGAACTGAAACCTGCCCACCCACAATAGACCTTATAAGGAGGACCACTTGCCCAAAGGACAATGAAGAGGGCAATGCTCGGAGTTTCTCTGCATGATCAAGAGGTCAAGTGGTTTTTGAAAACAGTCATAAACATAACTACAAAGAATTGAGAACCTAATGTGAGCGGGGCACATTGCTTGCAGAACTGACTGCCTTTGGGTCGGTTCTCGAGTAGCAGACATATATGGCCTCGAGTTGCAGGTGTAAAACTTCAGGAGCGAAGTTTCACACCTGCCACTCGAGGTCACCAGGCAGTAGCTATGCTTCGACCCTGGGTATGAAGATGTCCTTAAACAATGGTTACTATCAGGTAGAACGTTCGCTTGCTACATTATAAAAAATAAAGAATTTTGTAGACCTTATTTTAAATAGAAATATGAGTGCCAAGTCTACAATCGCACTGGCAGAAATTCTTATCAAATAATCGTATTCATTTATTACCTTCAAACACGAGTACTTTTAATTCCCCTCTCAAAATATAATTAAGGTTGACAGATCCCTAGCAGTTTGGAGCGAACAACTGCCATATATCACACAAAACATTGGGTCTTAACGAGCCCTCGGTTGAAATAAACAGCCGCGAATGGTGTCCTGGCACGTGATTGAGTTTCTGTGACCATCGCGTTACCGTCAGGTCGACTGCACATGAAGCTACCAATCTGATATTTAATCTATTTATTTAGAAATCTTATATAGTACTATCGTTTCCTTTTTATTTATTTATTTGACACGCAAAACAATATAATAGATTATAGATACTTCAAAGATAAAAACGGAACCTTATAGGATCTCTTTGTTGTCCGTTCGTCCGTCCGTCTGTCAAGAGCTTTTTTCTCAGAAACGCGTCGAGATATCAAGCTGAAATTCTCGTATCTCTCAAAGTAATTAAAAAATCAAATTTCTAAATCAATGCAATAAAAAGATGTGGCCGTTTATGTTCCGTTCCGTTATGTTAGAATCATGAAATTCGTCAAGAAGCAATGTAGCACAAGTAAAGGAAAAACTGCGAAAACAGTAAATTTCTAGTTATTTCACAAAAAAAAATTGAAACATACTTGAGAAAAGCAGGAAAAATCTTTGACACTTAATTCTAGTAATGAACGAACGATTTACATGTTGACAAATTTGTCTCACTTGCTCGGTTTTTCTTATATAATATAGCAGACCAGATTATATTCCTAGGTGTGTGTGTACAACACGAACGACACATAACTAGATCAGTACACATATGGCAATACACATATAACACTTAAACTTAATAATGAGGGAACATAAACATACAATATATCAGTCACGTCCTAAATAATATGTTCACCACACTTTTTTTCAATTTAGTAAGACCATTGTCTCGTGACGAGGCTTTGAGACATGATTGTTTTGACGACACATCCTGACCATTGGATTGTTAAAGTAAGTATTATTTTTAAACACTTGCAGTGAGAAAACGTTTGCAAAACCGTTACGGGCCGTAGGTTTGATATTAATGTTGAATTTACTGATGATAAAATAGGGGGAGAGTAAATTAAGGAATTAACAATTTTAAACAATGTGACAAAATCTATATATAACTCATATATATAACTCCGCCAGCGTGTGTTGGGCTGAGTCGAGGTCAGATGCGCAGTGGTGACAATGTGTCGATCCCTCCCGTCCTATTCGACACAGATACTCACCGAAGCAGACGTGCCCGGTGAGTATCTGAGTCAATCGGTAGGTGACCTCCTCCTTCCCGTGGAGCCAAGCTTCGAGGTGCGGGAGTACGGCACCGACGGCCCGCTGGCGCGCGCAGATCCGTAATTCGAGCTGGGCACGCCAGGACGCCACAATCCGTCGGTGCCACTCCCGCTTAGGCACTTCGTGCACGGGTTCCAGGGCGCTCCCCCCATCGCTCCCCCGGTCGACACGCCGCGACGCATACGTCGCCGCGCACATGTCGGCCAGGATGTCGAATGGGGGGGAGCGTCCCAGAACCGTCGCCGCCTCGAGATGGAGCAGAAGGCCAGCCTACCAACTAATCACTACCTAGAAGCCTTTGGTCGGGCAGAAGGCCTGGGACCTTATCGGCCTTGAACTAAAACTCTCGCCCTCCAGAGCGGTGGGCGGTGCGCAACATGCATACAACGTAACAAAAAGACTACACCGCTTATTAAATTAAATAATTAGGCAAGCGATAGATGGCGCTGTACCAGACTAATTTATAAGCATAGCAACGCCATCTATTTGTAATAAGTCGAACTAAATCTTATTGTTAGGCTTGGGACCTTATTGGTCTTGAACTAAAGCTCTCGCCCTCCAGAGCGGTGGGCGGTGCGCAACATGCATACAACGTAACAAAAGGACTCTACACCGCTTATTAAATTAAATAATTAGGCAAGCGATAGATGGCACTGTACCAGACTAATTTATAAGCATAGTAACGCTATCTATTTGTAATAAGTCGAACTAAATCTTATTGTTAGGCCTGGGACCTTATTGGTCTTGAACTAAAGCTCTCGCCCTCCAGAGCGGTGGGCGGTGCGCAACATGCATACAACATAACAAAAGGACTCTACACCGCTTATTAAATTAAATAATTAGGCAAGCGATAGATGGCGCTGTACCAGACTAATTTATAAGCATAGCAACGCCATCTATTTGTAATAAGTCGAACAAAATTTTTTTGTTGTTGCTTGTGTCCCACCCGCGAGTGATTATGCGAATTGGAAACCTACGCATGGAGATAGCAATCAATTCTACCTTAATTAATTTATGCCTATCTATGCGTTGAGAATGTTGCGTGTGTGTATGTAAAAACTGTACTCATCCAATACCTTGTACAATAATATACACACATGACTCAGCAATATTGAATCTTTCCCATAGGGGTAGATAGAGACGGTGACTTGCTACGATCCAAAAATACTTCCAGAGCTTTTTCGGCTTTCATACACGCTTCGGCTATGGGACACATGACCTGATCTTCCTTCTATAATAATGATTATATAAGCATTGCAACCAGTTGTCAGTAATTCATTGTTCTAATCAGAAAAGTGCTGGCCTTCTTCTATATAACAAAAAGTACTGGCAGACTATACGTAATGTGTGTGGCGGGCCTTACACGCCTGTATTAGGCTGTCGACAATTACTCACATCCTATGGTACCGTAGGGGCGACCTAATGAGGGAGAGAATGAACTATTAACTAAATATACATTGCGATATTTGTTTTGTACAAAATTAGGAATTTTAAACATTGTGAAATAATATTGTTGTGCGAGTTTGAAAACTTATTAATTGACAATTTATAAATTATTTAGAATCGTAGCTATGGGTTGTATTTTACTGAAAGATTTCTTTCAAGGGTAACTTATATATATTAAAAGGTGTTATATAAGTAGTTAAATATAGCTAATAATTAGTAAAATAATTATATAAATTAATAGATGTTGAATACTATTTTTGAAAGAATGATCAAAGTTAAATGAAATATTTAACACAGTCGCTTGGGTTCGAAAATTGGGCAAGAAGCTCGAGTAAAAAAAAATCTATCTCCTCTTTTCAAAAATTTATATTACAATAATCATTTATTTACCTGGTTCAGGACACTGAAATGTTTAGTGGAGAATAGTTTCCTAAATCAGAGATACGCCTTATAAAAGTCGTGTCTTATAGAACATGTGATAACAAGCGGCAAATTAAAGCAGTAGCAAGGTATGGCCCTACGCTCTACTGTTAAGGTTGTATTCATTACAAGGGCTGCCTTTTAAGTGATGACGTTTGCCAACCTCCCGCAATTAAAAAAAAACTTTTTGATCTTTTGAATTTAGAATTCGAAAACAAAGAATGTTCTTAGATCGCACGAATAGTTTTATTATATCGTTTATGTAAAGATCAGAGCATCATCACCTTGCTTGGTATGAGCATTCGCTGCGATCTGAATACCAGAGACTACATAGAGTCCGTCATAACCACTGCCTCAAGGAAACTCGGTGTCCTGAACAAGGTGCGACGGTATTTTACCCCGGACCAACTCTGCCTGCTTTATAAAACTCAGGTCAGGTCCTGTGTGGAATATTGCTCGCACCTATGGGACGGCTCCGCTTAATACCTTCTCGAAGCTCTGGACAGATTGCAGCGGCGCGCAATCCGCATAATCGGCGATGTAGAGGCAACCAACACCCTCGAGCCTCTACAACTTCGTCGTGATATCGCCTCTCTTAGCGCCTTCTATCGGATATTTTATGGGGAATGCTCTGAAGAACTCTTTAGCCTTATCCCTCCCTCTCCTTTCCTTTATAGAAACACACGTAAGGGTGTCGGAGCCATCCGTACACTACGTCCCCCATTCCACACCGCACTAAGAAATTCCAAGATTCCTTCTTCTGCCGTACTTCCCGCACTTGGAATTCTCTGCCTGCGTATGTGTTTCCTACATCCTACAACATGGGTTCCTTCAAAAGAGGCGTGAAAAGGCATCTTTTGGGCCGGCAGGGATAGGGCAGGTAGGAGAGTGGAGTAAAGTCCCTATCCTATCTGTCATCTCATTTGGGCCTCTTTCACCGCTTAACATCAGGCGGGAGGAGGTCATCTGCCGCGCCTAGCATATAAAAAAAGAAGAAAAGGTAAGTCGATTGTTAAATTGGAAATGCCTTAGGAAAATTTGCGGCTTTGAGGTGATCACTTCTGTGTTTAGTGAAGTAGCACCATGTATTATTGAATATCGAAGCCGTGCAGTAGCTAATCCTCGAAAATCATCATGTGACACACCGTGAAATAGAGGCATATATGCCCTAAAATTAAAAAAAAAATGTAACTTAAACCCGGCCTTGTAACTCAGTTAAAGTCAAAAAGCATGAAAGCCCAAACCCTATCACACATTCAGGTCGCACGGCTCTACATATTAAACCACTTTATTTCCATTGCGAATCACATTTCGTGTGACGGGCCCGCCCGGGACTCGAACCCGCGCTCATTTCCCTGGGGCGCACCAAACGTTGCCGTTGCTGAGTTGCCGCGACTACACGGGGCTTAGTACTGACCTTCATGTTTAAATTCCACCTTTACTTTAAATATTAAAGTTTTATTCTTAGAGGATTTCACATTAAATGATGAATAAATTTTGTATATACTCAGGATGCTGCGGAGACATCGCGTAACGAAAACCTGGAGTCTGTGCGAGATGTCCTTTGTGACCTTCAACGTCTCACACACAATACTTAAATAACTGTAAAATGATTCTGGAGTGTGCGTAGGGATGAATGGGGCGGATAGAGACTGGTTTGCTATCGGAACAGGTATCATAAAAGGGTGTGTAGCCTCTCGGTGACAGCTCAATCTATATCTGGATAACTGTAAAAAAGTTTGAAAAAAATTGGTTGTCTGTAGAACTCCGTCTACTGCCGATATTTGAACGTGACAATGTCTATTACATGGTAATTTTTTCTGGGTGCAATGAAATTATTTAAAATAAAGTAATGTATAACATTTATATTTTTATTTAATAGTTTGTTTAAATTTTCTGCTTCTGAAGTTATACATAAATTAATTATTATGAGTAATGTGCGTGGCTCCGTGTGGCGTCAGATTCGGCCGTTACGGTGTTTTCGAGAATGACTCCACGCCGTACCAATTTAATAGACGTTGTCACGTCAAAAAAATCTAATAAATCGTGTGCTGATTTTCGGTTCCTTATTTAGACGTAATGAAACCGGGTTTGAAGTGGTTTATTGCCGGTGATGAAAAGTAGATGACGTACGATACAAACGTCCGAAAAAGATCGTGGTCAAAATCCGCTAACTAGGACTAGGACGTTTGTTCAATTAACGTTCAGCCTAGTCATTCAATTAAATGTCGTCATTAAATGAACGCGCTAGTGGTACAATCAAATAGCAGATTCAACCAGATGACTGCGACATATCCACATATCCCTTATACTTTCAGAGTTTCGCCTATTTTTTCAAAGTAGAGTCAGATTTATGTCAAGAGAGGACTGCCAAAATTTAGTGTTAATTAAATAACAAAAAAATTTTCTGGGTGCAATGAAATTATTTAAAATAAAGTAATGTATAACATTTATATTTTTATTACGTTGCCGTGTGGCGTCAGATCGGCCGTTACGCCGTTCGTGGACTCCGTGTGGCGTCAGATTCGGCCGTTACGGTGTTTTCGAGAATGACTCCACGCCGTACCATTTTAATAGACGTTGTCACGTCAAAATTATGACAGGGGATGAACCAGTTAACAGTCGAGTGCCTCCTTTATGATAACGACCAAATAATTTTGACACCATCGGAAAAGGAGTTGCAAGACATGATTGAAAAGCGTATTAGAAAGAAAAGAAATAAAATATTAAATGTAATGACAATAATAATTAAATATAAGGTTATAATCGGAAACTAATGTAAAGCGCAAGTGAAAATTTTGTATATTTGAAATCTATGTTTACAAAGGATGGTATGTATGAGTCTGACATTGAAAGAAAAACATGCGCCTCGCGCCGCGCACGTGTAACACTCAGCCGTCGGTTGTAAGCTTGCGTTTAAAACTCCGTTATAAAAGTTGCGGAAACAGAAGCAGAAACGGATGTTGAAAAGCACGCGGAACTTCCGCACTTGCGTGTCACATAATATTGCTGTAGGTAAATTGCATATCATGCATTGACCTCATTACCAACGTCAAGAGCTAGTCGCCCTGCGGTGCCTACGTGACCAAAAGTGCTGACACCGTTTACTGGAAATTTCAAAGTCAAAAGTCAAAGTCAAAAAGATGTATTGCAAACTACAGGTATATACATGATTTTATGGTACCTATTTTGCATAAGTGTCACTATAGTTTGCCTAAAAAGGCGTACAATAATTTTATGTCAATGAACTCCTATATACTACATTATTACATTACATTATACATTATTACGTCAATTAACTATTTAATTACATTTACATTATTACGAAAAATATATCTACTTAGTCACTTATTAATAAACCATTCAAAAAATTATATATTACCTATTTGTTTTTATCATTTATAAATTCTGTAACACTATAATACATTTTAGAGAATAGCCATTGTTCAAGACAACTTTTAAATCTGGGCATATCCATTTTCCTTATTTGAATAGGCAGGTTTTTGTATATCTTGTGCGACATATGAAATAAGCTTTTATTATAAAATGCTGTAGTATGCATGTGCTCTGTGACTATTCTAGACTTATCTCTAAAGTTAATGCTTTTCCATTTAGTACTTTACTTAATTTGTGTTAGTTTTAAGGCAAACATTCTGTATCCAACCTCGATCAGAGATAGACCTAAGTTTAATTGTAATATCTTTTATTAAATTTAGAAAGGATTTTTTCTTGTTCTCCATAATATGCGGAAAAAGAAATCCGTTGCATCGCTGTTATTATCATTAAAATTTAGTTTCAAAGAACCCTGTTGGATGAGTCATGTTTGTTTGTTTCAGTACCTGGGTTCGTTTCCGGTCGGAGGTGGCGAGCAGGCAGCGCGCGTGGACGCCGTGTCTGCTAACCTTCACCTCATGAAGGTATGATAAAAAGTAAATCATTAATAAAACACTACATTTAATTAATTAGGATGTAACACATTGGGAAATCTTAAGGGTTTCTTTCTTGTGATAAGCGTCTACTTTGGCTTAACAAATTAAATAATGCGACAGTGTCAAATCTACCTTGAACATTTTTCTTGAGATGGTTTGATCGAGAAATAATATACTTTATTACATTACTTTTATTTTGTGTTCGTACATTTTCTTATAAGCGTTCGACATGAACAGTTCGTCAAGAAGAAGAAGAGGTCAATTTTGACAACGACGAGTACCTCCTATCAAATCAATAGATGGCGCCACTCGTAACTTTCACTTTATTACAGATTTACATTAATTACAACAATTTTTATACTTTTTTACAAGCTTTTATTTACTTTCACTTGTCCCGTTGTCTGTCTGTAATCAAATCTTGCAACTTAAATTTGATCCACTTCCCGGTTTCCGATTGAGCTGAAATTTAGTATACACGTTTAGTTCGGATGACAAAGCATGATTAACTGTGTGACGTCATTCTAAATCCAACATGGCGGCGTATCCAATATGGCGGACCAATTATTTTTATTGGACTCCTACAATATGGGTATCAAATAAAAGGGCTTGCCAAGAATAACTAGAAAAAAATAATGTTACGTCACTCTTAATCCAATACGGCGTAACACCAAAAATGGCGGATAATTTTCTTTTATTCGTTCCTACAATATGGGTATCAAATGAAAGGGCTTGTTCTCAGCAAGCCTGTAGAGGTACTAAAAAGTTAAAAATAATATTAAAGAAAAAAAAACCTTTTTAAAAACAAACTTTTATTATTTGTTTATAAAATGAACTAAAAAGTTAAAAATAAATGATTAACACTAAAAACTTTTCACCATACATAATTATTCAATCTCGTCCCCCCTCTTTATCATAGTCCCCATTTATAAATAAAAGCGTGTTACATTGTGATAGCTTGAGGAAAATGTTGTGTTGTATTAAATGTACGAACAGGGAAACAGACATGTCCGCCATACAGCATAATTGAAGTTCATGTTGCAGTAGCACAAAATGGTCCATAACTCAGCGCCAATATTTAGAGTCAAAATCGTTGATTTTCAGCAATAACTTTATTGTTATACCTATATTTCATTTATAATAATAATAAATAAATCCTTACTAATATTATAAATCGGAAAGTGAGTTTGTTTGTTTGTTTGTTCCGCTTTCACACCGTAACTACTGAACCGATTGTTTTGAAATTTTGCAGACGTAAAGATTAAAGGCCAGATTAAATAATAGGGTACTTTTTATCCCAAAAAAATAGTCAGATCCTACGGGATGCGCAATAAAGGCTTCGCTCAAAAACTACTGCACAGATTTTCATGCGGTTTTCATCAATAGATAGAGTGATTCTTGAGCAAGGTTTTGTAGTATTTTTATCTCGGTAAAACGGATAGTCCCACGGGAAGCGCGATAAAACCTTCGCGCCATAAACTGACTTCCGCGCATAAGTAGCCGTGGGCAAAAGCTATGACCCTTAACCCTCTATAGACCCAATCCCGAAATCGACGCGGGCGAAGCCACGGGCAGAAAGCTAGTAAATAATAAATGTTTCTCAAACTTACACCAATTAGCCTAGACCAAAGTAATCTTTGTAAGGCTGTGTTATGGGATCTAGGGTAATGGATAGACATACATATATAAATGTTTTTGATCGAAATATATAATAAGTAAGGCACAAATGCACATTCATTAAACAGACATCCGCCTCTACCGGGATTCGAACCCAGGACCTCAGAGACGGCGACACCTTGACACCGGTGTACCAACTGCTCAAATACGGAGGAGAGAAAAAATTCAAATATAAAATGCCTGAAAACAAATAATTTATATTTATATGCAATTTCGGGCTTTCAGTAATTTATATTTATACATAAGTATCGTTATGTATAATGAAAAGCTTTTTCCAGCCCATAATGCAAATTACTCCAGTCGAACCTTTCGTCGCACCCGCCGCGGGTCTCGTTCATGCAGATTTTGTTGTGCGACAGTGCACTGTTGAAATTTATTCATTGGCTCGGGCGTAGGGTTGCCAAATTTAACGAGAAAAATCGGGATATTTTAATAATTCCGAAATATATCTAACGTCAACACCGATTTCACCTGTTGGTATTAAACTTAATGGCGCTGCTTTGACGATGCTTGTTGAGGTTTATTAACATGGAGCGGGGCTTGTTTTAGACGTTTATATAGGAGCAGACGGGTACGGAAGAGTAGTCCGTATAAAAACAGCTACCAGGGAACGTCCAAGAGCGGCTTAACGCTTGTTTTCACTAAAAATATCACATAAAGACCAATTAGTAAACCTTTGGCATATTGTTAACTAAACTTGTTTAGTTAACAATACGCCAAAGGTAGTTTGTTGGTGTTCACTACCTGAAAATCATTTACTAATTAGTCTTTATGTGATATTTTTAGTGAAAACAAGCAAAGGTCATACGTGCTGGTCATTCCGTGAAGATTCCGTAAATATATAATTTAAAATTTTATAAGTGTTGCCTTTTCCTTAACCTTTTTTTAAAAAAAGAAAGCTGTGTCGTTTGTCAAAGCTATAGGATACGAGCTATATGATACTCATCGGACGCGACTGCTTCGGTGAGTATATTTGTCGAATAGGACGGGAGGGATCGACACGATGCCACCACTGCGCATCCGACTTCGACTCGGCCCAACACACGCTGGCGGAGTGCCCCGCGTGGGCCTCCGAGCGCCGAGTCTTGGTCGCAGAGATCGGGCGAGATCTGTCTCCACCGGCATTGATTGCGGCAATGCTGGCGGACGAGGGTGGTTGGAGGGCTGTGGCCTCCTTCTGTGAAGCAGTGATGTTCCAGAAGGAGGCTGCCGAGCGGGGTCGGGAGATGGCCGATCCCGCTCAAAGGAGGCGGCGCCGGGCTTGGTAGCACAGCTACGGCGCCGGCGTGGGTCGCCGGCGGGCGCGAGTAAATCGCGCCCGCAGATACCGGTGACCCGGGTGGGACAACGCCCCTCCCGTGGCCGGGGGGCGTCGTCGGTGGAGGAGATCGATCGAGGTGGGGGTTCCCGGATGTCGCTTGGCGTTCCCGGGGGCTCCCTACATGCCTGAGAAATGCCATCCCTGAGGATTTTAGTGAAGGTTTTTAGTGGGTAGGCCTCCCCCTTCTGGGGAGGAGAGCCCCACTAAACCGCCGGCTCGCCGCAGCCGGGGTATATAATTTAATGCATTTTCCTCAGGGAAACAAAGGCTCTTTAACGAGATATGATTATGAGTAACTCTTTTAGTCGGCTTACAAAACATTAATAAAAAACAAAAAATCCGAACTATAACTAAAAAGTTTAAAATAAGCTTTAGCAAGTTAGAAAAAAGTATCGCAGGCAAGAACCCAATATGCTATGTCAAGCGAGCTTTATGTGGCTTACAAAATAGATATAACTTGTTCCCGCCTGAAATACTTTTTTCTAAAGTCTATTATCTTGTTTTTAACTTTAACCGGATTCTTGTTTTTAAACTATTTTTTTAATTTAAATGTATTTTAAATAAAAAATATATTTTAAAAACAATAAACCATTCAAATTCAGCCATTCTGATTTTTTATAATTTTAATATACTCAGTGTATCAGTCACGCAATTATGACACATCGAATGACACCTCGCTTGTCACAGTCCGTGAAGCCGCTTAGGCTGTAGGGTGTAAGAAATATACAGACGCTCGAAAAACATTATCCTCCTTTTACAGCAGTCTGGTAAGAAGGAAAAGAATCGGTGACATATATACTAAGTCCATAATGCAATACTTAAATCGGACTGTCCCGATATAATCGAGACGAATGCTCACTCTATTCATATGTGAGGGCGTCGCACAAGGCGCGCCCTTGGGCCCAATCACCTCCATGTGGTCGGATTGCTCCGCGCCTGCAGAGTCTCAACAACTCGCAAATAGGTCACAACTTCTTTGCCTCCGACCTTGTTTTGTGTGTTCATTACTAGCAGGATATGTGTTGAGTGACTCTGAGCTAGATTCTTGCCTACTTTCTTCATTGTTTCTAGTTAATATTTAGTTCATAGGATTACTGATTAAAATATTGTGTATGTTGGCTCCTCGTTCAGGTTCATTGTGAAAACAAACTCAAAAGCAGACTCAAACACAAACGCAACGCAAGCATGTTGAGAAGAATAATCCCCGAAAGTGATACAGCAATCTATTTATAGATTCACAGTCAAATACAATTAACATTTATTTCTAGAAGTTAAGTATAAATGAGTATAACAAGCAACCAGTTATTGTAAATAACTACAATTATAATTTAAAAACTATTTTAAAGTTATAAATTACATCAAAATTCCTTATATATATAATATCTTCTGATATATAAAAATGAATCGCAAAATGTTATGTTGGTAAGCGCATAACTCAACAACGCCTGGACCAATTTGGTCAATTCTTTTTAAAAATGTTCGTTGAAGTTCAAGGATGGTTTTTACGACAACACAACACAACACAACGACAACAACGACAACGAGAAAAATTCGAATAATTATCGTATAAACCCTAAAACCAGACCTTTTTTTCCCATACGAACGTTTTCTAACTAAAACATCGAGTTAATTTGAGCTTTATTGTTATTGTATAAAGTTCATATTGCAAGCACCTACTATTGTCTAAGCAATGTAGGTGTGTTCCTAACATAAAAGAGTCAATTTGCTCTTTATTAACGCTACATAAAGTTGAAATTCAATCATATCTATCAAAGTTGGAGCACAGAATACATCGTTGGAGGATTTAATGTTACGCTCCAATATTTCAAAGTTACAAAATGTAATAGTTCATTAGGACCTTTTGCAATTTGGTTGGCTATGTGATATTATCTATAAAATAAGTAGGAAGAAAAAACTGCCACTTTGCAAATCTTTTTAACAGGACGAAGTCTTTCGGGTCCACTAGTTAGTAATAAATATAAAATGAGTCTCGAACAACATCTTAAAAAGCTCTCGCTTGACGGATGGATCAAAAGCAGTGATTCTCGACACGGCACGTATTGTCTGGAGATCTCTCTGCCTGCAGCCCTAACCGCCGGTTTAATTGCTTAAGCCTTGCCTCGCTGCCGGCGGCATACTAGACTTAAGTTTTTTTTATAGTATTTATGATTATTTTATATATCAATATTATAAAAAAATAAGATTAATAATTAAATATAGTAATGTAAATAATAATAATTACTACACTTACGAACTACTATAAATACGTGGCACTTAGCAGCCCTTAATGTGTTACGCGGATGCAGCCAGTCATTGCGTTTACGCATACTTGGCTTTTTAATTACACCCTATGCAAAGCTTCCGCCCTTTGTCTACAAAGGGGGCCAATAATAAAGCACTGAGCAGTTCGAAAACGCGTGAAATATTCACCGCAATGGCGAAAACCAAACGCAAGGGATGTCCTGCTGGGAACCTTAATAACTAGTCTCATTCGTAAGGATTCTCCTCCAGTGAAAGCTAAGATATATTTTTGCATTACAATATATGAATCTTTATTCAATTATGACTTTATAGAAAGCTCTTTTGCACAGTCCATTTTTTTTCCTACTACCCATTCAGAACGTATTGTTACGCCGGTGGCTTAGTAAAACTTCAAAAGTGATTTTCTGTGACTTAGAAACGTTTTCAGCAGGCTGAAACGTCGTTTCAGGCCGTTTCAGAAGTAGCTCTTTCACATACTAAAATGTCTAAATTACACCCAAGTTACAGTAGTTTTCAGGCGCCTGAAACATGTTTTTAGTACGTTTCAGGCTATCATCTATCCAACGCCGCAATAACCTGAAAACCCGTTTTCAGGCGTTTTCAGGACCCCTTATGAGCCATTATGCCTACTTCAGTAAAAGGACATGAATTTCAATAGGAGTGAAAGAGATAGCAATAGTAGAAAGAGACAGATATAGTTGGAACATTCGAGAAGTATTAGAATGAGAAAACATCATTAGAAAGAGATAGACAAACTCAGAATATTCGAGAAAGATAGTACGGGAATATTTGAGTATTGTGTGACAAGGATAGCACAAGGAAGAGACAGTTATACTCGAAATGTCTCGAACGCGCGACGTCATTCCTACGCGCTTATGTATTGGACTACACATTCGAGTGTGTCCGCGAATGTTCTGGCAAGAGTGGCAAGTGCCTTAGGGGACTATATAAGGCTGTGTCCGGCCGCCGGGAGGAGTATTGTCTTGCGATACAGTGCGAAAACATCTAAGAAGTGATATTGGAGAACTAAGAAGCGACTTTCAGTGCTTTCAGTGAAGTGATTAGTGACTGTTAGTGTGCTAATTAATAAAAGTTCAGTGTTTTGGTAGACCGCCGTTTGATTTACTGACCCCAGCTCGTAACAGTATTTTATAGCTGATAAGAAGAATGAGCGCAAGAACCTTATCAGTTTTATCAGAAGTAATAACATCATTTACAATAAATTATGTCGTTACCATACAACGTACATGTGTTTACAATTTATACGGGAAAACAAATATTTACACTTTAGAATGTAATATCTATAAATCAAAACCAAGCATTGGCACCATTTAAAATAATCATTGACTTTGTAATAGCCCTTACTCATTAGCGTCTTTTTAAAATGTTCCTTGAACTTATGAAAAGACGATTCAGCTACACATCTGCCCATAAACGAACCTCTAGTTTTTTGTAGCCTGTACGTTGAAACGGCAAGTGTATTTTTAATTACCTTGTGTTTAAATTATGCATTTGAAAATTAATATGAAATGTGTTGTGGGATCGGAACGCAGTGTTATGAAAGAGAACGAGTGCTAGGTTAGAGTGAGAGGCATGAATGAATGACAGGTGAGAATGGAAGCAGGGCAAGATGGCGATTTTCGGTTGGGTGATGTACGAGTGCGGTCGATTATTTTTATTTTTAGAGTTATTTTTTCATTTTTGGTATTTCAAAGTCAGCGTAGCAATTAAACAATTACGAAGATCATTCTCCTTATTATTTCACACACGATCTCCCACAAAATTTGGGGGCTCGTCCGTCGCGAAGGTGAATCTCAGGAGCGCGTGTGTGAAGACGAGCGACACAAATCCGAAGAAATCGACGTTTCCTTAGAATATTTTTTACGAAGACGACTACGACTATATCCACGACGATTATATTTCTCGGCAACGTCTGTATTTCAAGAATTAACCTACGAAAACAAAAGAAAAACCGGCACCACGAGGACGACGATCGCCATCACCTATCACCTTATAAGACGAAACAGTGCCACAAAGGCAAAGTAAAAGATGACTGAAGGCGAAAGCAAAACGCGAACACCACAAAATAACCTTATGTTTATAGAAGAAGCTATTCCGAAATTTTCTGGAACCGACGCCACCTACACAGCCACAAAATGGGCTGAAGCCCTGCAAGAAAATGCCGAAATATTCGATTTGTCCGAAGCGCAAATATTATTATTAGCAAGACGCAGCTTATCAGGAACAGCAGCGGCGTGGCTTCGATCTGAAAAAACCTTCAAAACCTACGAAGACCTGAAAACAGCGTTATGCAAAGAATTTTCTGACTCGATCAACGCAAAGGAAATTCACGAGCTCATGTCTGCAAGAAAAAAGCGAAGAGAAGAAAACTGTTACGAGTATATGCTAGAGATGAAGGCATTGGGAAGACGCGGAAAATTACCAGATTACGTCATTATTCAGTATATAATAGAAGGCATCATTGACAGAGAACACTACAAAATAATGTTATATGGTACCAAAAACTTTACGGACTTGAAGGATAAGCTGAAAGTTTACGAGTCATTCAAGCAGAACTTAAAACAACAAGGCCACACGAGTGGAACTCCCACTAATATCATGCGCAACAAACAAGTTGGTTTTGCAGTGCGTTGTTTTAGCTGTGGAGAGAAAAATCATACTACGCCAAATTGTCCCCACAAAGAAAAGGGATTAAAGTGTTTTCGCTGCAATGAATTTGGCCATAAAGGATCGCAATGTCGTACGCAAGTTGTGCAATCACAGCGACAGGGCAGTAGTGACGTAGGAGCCAGTATGGTAAAGCAGTACGACTACAGACTAGAACAAAATCGCAGCGCAGTTCCGTCGGTAAAACAGTTCTGTGTGAAGTCAGCAACAGACGACGTCAAGGACGACAACGACCAATCAGGAAGCTTCGATCCGCACCAAGTTCAGCTCTGTTCAAATGACGTAATGACTGTCACTGATAATGTAAACAACAAGAAAAAATGTGAAAAAAATGTGAAAATATGCGATAAATACGTAGTGAGCCTAATCGATAGCGGCAGTGATGTAAATCTTATAAGTGTTAACTTGTTTTTTAAAACTGGCATAACGATGTTTAATGCGGAGAATATTGCATTGTCAGGACTTGGTGACAAAAAAGTGAATTCCTTAGGACGCATTCAAACAAGCATCGAGTTAGACGGAAAAACGTTTTGTACCGATTTTCATATTGTTCCAAATGATGTGATTCCTTACGATTTGTTACTAGGCCAAGAGTTCTTAAGCAATACAGTAATATTAATCAATAAGGGTTCAGTCACAGTAATTCCACCAGATAATTTGTGGTTTAACAAAATTTGTTGTTCTGTTACCAGTGGTAGGGATGTATGTTGTTCTGTTTCAGATAAAACTATCAAACGAAAAGTTGAAGAGTTAATTGACAACTATGTACCTATGAAAATTCAAAATGTGCCTTTGGAAATGCGAATTATACTAACCGACGATATACCTGTAACACAACGTGCGAGACGATTATCGATTATGGAACAAAAGGAGGTTGACAAACAAATTGGTGAGTGGCTCAAGAATAATATTATTAGACCCAGTTTCTCTGAATATTCTAGCCCTCTTGTACTAGTTAAAAAGAAAGATGGTAGCACTAGAATTTGTGTAGACTATAGAAAAATTAATAAAAAAATTGTTAAGGATGAATTTCCTTTACCAATAATAGAAGACCAAATTGATAAACTGTCAGAGGCTAAAGTCTTTTCTAAAATTGATTTAAAGAATGCATTTTTTCATTTAAAGGTTCACGAGGCTTCTGTAAAGTATACTTCGTTTGTGTCACATACTGGACAGTTCGAATTTTTGAGAGCTCCGTTTGGACTTTCAATCTGTCCTAAATATTTCACTAGATACATCAATATTGTTTTTAGAAATTTAATACAGAAGGGATTTTTACTAATTTTCATAGACGATTTGCTCATTATGTCTAAAGATTACGATGAAGGCTTGGCTAGATTAACAGAGGTATTAAGAGTATCAAGTGAGCATGGTTTAGAAATCAATTGGAAAAAATGTGAGTTTTTAACAACCAGTGTTGATTATTTGGGTCATGTAATATGCAATGGGTCTGTGACACCAACCTGTGATAAGATTTCAGCTGTCATGAATTTTCCAGAACCTAAAACATTTAAAGAATTGCATTCTTTCGTGGGTTTAACTTCTTATTTCAGGAAATATATAAAAAATTATTCATTTATTGCTATGCCATTAACGAACCTACTAAAGAAAAATTTGGCATTCCGTTTCACTGAATTTGAAAGAGAAGCATTTAATAATTTGAAACAAAAACTATGTGATAAACCAGTCTTGAAGATATATCACCCTTCCTTACCTACAGAGTTACATACTGATGCGTCAATGTATGCTTATTCTGCCATATTATTGCAAAGATGTCCGGACGATGGCGAGTTGCATCCAGTTTACTACTCAAGTACTAAGACAACAGATAGTGAAAAAAAATATACGAGCTATGAATTGGAAGCATTGGCAGTTATACAAGGTGTGAAAAAATTCAGAAAATATTTAATTGGAATACCTTTTAAGATTGTGACAGATTGTGCAGCTTTTGAAATGACTTTGAGAAAAAAGGACTTAGTCACCCGAGTAGCTCGATGGGCATTACTTCTGCAAGAATATAACTATACTATAGAACACCGATCAGGAACAAAGATGAGACATGTAGATGCACTTAGTAGAAGTACACAATATGTTGGAATAGTAACAAGGCAGATGCATGATCAACTTAAAACAGCACAAGAAAATGATGAAGGCTTAAAGGCAATTATAGACATACTTAAAAAAGAACCATATTTGGATTATTTCATGCAAAATGGATTGCTATATAAAACTGAACAAAAACTACTTGTTGTTCCAATGAATATGGAAACTGAAATCATAAGAAGAGTACATAATATTGGCCATTTTGGCAAAAGAAAATTAATTAATTTGATAAATAAAGATTATTATATTAGAGATTTAAATAAAAAGATAGAAGATTTCATAATTACCTGCATACCATGTATTATGGCCACCAAGAAGAATGGTAAACAAGAAGGATTCTTAAACCCAATAGAAAAAGAGGACATACCTCTACATACTATGCATATTGATCATTTGGGGCCAATGACAGAAACGAAAAAACAATACAACTATTTATTAACAATAGTAGATGCGTTTACAAAATTTGTATGGATATTTCCAACAAAAAGTACAACGAGCAAAGAAACCATAGATAAAATAAGAATCCATCAGCAACATTTTGGCAACCCTACCAGAATTATAAGCGATAGAGGCACTGCTTTCACTAGCAATGAATTCAAAGAATACTGTGAACATGAAAATATACAACATATAAAGATTACCACTGGTATACCACGAGGAAACGGTCAGGTGGAGAGAATCCATAGCACCATCATTTCAGTACTGACAAAATTATGTATTGAACAAGCAGATCTTTGGTATAAACATGTAAGCAGAGTTCAACAAGCTATTAACAGCACATTTCAAAGAAGTATTAATTGTACACCATATGAATTACTGATTGGAAAAAAAATGAATATTAAAGAAGATTTAAAGATACATGATTTATTGATGCAAGAGGGAAGAGATGAATTCACAGAAGGAAGAGAAAAATTACGCCTGAAGGCTAAAGAGCAAATTTTACAAATTCAAGAAGAAAACAGAAAAACTTATAATAAAAAGAGAAAAGACAGTAACAAATACAGTACAGGTGATTTAGTAGCCATAAGAAGAACCCAGTTCGGGGCAGGCATAAAGCTGAAGCCTAAATTTCTTGGGCCTTATCGGGTAAAGACCTTCTTGGGAAATGATCGCTACGAGGTAGAGGGAAGGAGGTTAGTATTAATTCTGAAGGTCCTAAGCATACTTATTCTGCTGCTGATAGTATGAAAAAGTGGCCTGTATTGTGACTGATACCTATTTGATTTAATTTTTGTTTTATTTCTTTATTCTTGAAATAAGAAATATATAGCTTGTAAACCTGATGTAATGTTTAAAAATTTATTTCTTTGTTGTAAACAAATATATAGCTTGTAAACCTGATGTAATGTTTAAAAATTTATTTCTTTGTTGTGAACAAATATATAGCTTGTAAACCTGATGTAATGTTTAAAAATTTATTTCTTTGTTGTAAACAAATATATAGCTTGTAAACCTGATGTAATGTTTAAAAATTTATTTCTTTGTTGTGAACAAATATATAGCTTGTAAGATGTAATATTAATAAGTTGGATAGAGTTAGTTCTTTGTTATATAATAGATGTGTTATTTTTTCTGTATCACATTAACAACCTTGTTTAAAGGATACTTCATGTGTATGTCATCAATATATGTATCAATGTATAGGTTCACATTGAAAAAAAAATATTTCACTTTTGATGTTATGATAAGATATGTTTAGATGTAAGATGTTTATGTATAGTGTATGACTGAGGACAGTCATAATGTCAGGATGGCCGAGTGTGGGATCGGAACGCAGTGTTATGAAAGAGAACGAGTGCTAGGTTAGAGTGAGAGGCATGAATGAATGACAGGTGAGAATGGAAGCAGGGCAAGATGGCGATTTTCGGTTGGGTGATGTACGAGTGCGGTCGATTATTTTTATTTTTAGAGTTATTTTTTCATTTTTGGTATTTCAAAGTCAGCGTAGCAATTAAACAATTACGAAGATTATTCTCCTTATTATTTCACACACGATCTCCCACATAATTGTTATACATATAAATTACTTTCATAAATATAATGGCTCGCTAAAGTCTCTTTAAATAAATCTGTAAGAAAATTCCTTGTTCGTAAATTATAAATAGCGCGGACTGCTCTTTTTTGCAGAACAAGCTATTTAACAATCGCTGTTTAGCTTATATACAGGCTTAACAAATTGGTCGCTTATAATTTCATCAAATCGGTATCTTAGTTGATTGCGGAGTCACGGAGTGAGTGGCAATTATTAGGAAGACTTTTAATTTCATTGTGATAGTTACACTTCTAAATATTGGTAAACTCCTTTTAAAATTCAATTTCAAAGTTTAATAATAGATGTTTATATCAACAATTAATTAATCAAGCAAAATATCGAGTATTCAGTAGTATTGGGTATAAGTTATATTTAAATACTTATACTATAAGTTAAAAGTTTTCATCTGATTTAAGTTCATCTCTATCACAATTGATTTTTTTAACCTATGCATGCTGCTGGACATAAATCTCTCTCAAAGATATATACACCTGTCTATCACTTACCTCATAGTGATGAGGTAGGTGATAAACAGCGTTTTGTGGGCAGGGGTAATAATAGGTGTTAATAGCACTATATAGTGTACAATACTAATATTTAGAAGTAAGAATACCTCAATTTTTGAAGAGCCTGAAGTAAAATGTATTTCCACTATCTTATGTTTTCCTAGAGATTTATTTACATTCTATTGGTATGTAAAACAAAATCTACAATATAGCTTATAGTGTAAGCATCCCCTAACGCTTGTAGGCTGGCTCCCCTCGTAAGCAGCCCCTCCTGAAGCATTGTGCGTACCATTTCAATATTTTTTATTTGCCTGAAGTCTAGACCACGTTCGCCGTGTGTGGTTTGTTCCTAATAGCACTGAGTTGGGGTTGAAATGATGAAATAGATTATTTATTGCAGGTATATTGGTCAATTAAGAACGTTTGTATATTAGAATGTTGATAATAATCATACTCGTATAGTTATGACCGATTCGTGGAATATATGTTTCATAATTTCTTCCTCTCTAAAAACGTATGTTCCATATTTCCTTATCTAGTTGAATCAAAATCAAAAATTGATTCAACAAATAGGACTTTACAATCACTTTGCCTATAATGTAAATATTAATATTATAAGGCGGAAAGATATCGTCTGCTATAGGAATTTTACCTCAAAATATAAATTTACAAATAGATTTTTTTCATGTCTTGATCCAGTTCTTTATAATAAGTTAAATAGAGTTTTAAAAATATATGATTTAAATTACTATAATTGTAAACAAATCCTGTACAACCACATTCAAAACTCAACTTACGAAGAGACAGAATAGTTACTTGCAGTCTGTCAATAGATATTATGTTCTCGACATTTTCTATCAAGTAGTTTATTTATCACTTAGTTATAACAAACTTAGATATAGCATATAAATAGTGCGCTACTATTATATTACTCAGATTAGGTTAATTTGTTAGTCATCACTAGGTATGATTATTATGAAACTTATCAAGATTTATTGTGATTAAACATTGTAGTTTATACCTATGCAATTTAGCATGTAAGCATTTATTCGCCTGAAACATAGGTTTAACCTAGTTCAGGTATTTCATATTTACTATATTTTTATTTATATCAAAGATCTTTGTATATGTACATGACCAATGTTAATAATAAATAAATTATTATTATTCATATATTTAATTAATAATCTTAAATTTAAGTTTTTTACAATATAGATATATAAAATTAATATAAATACTATAAAAAACTTAAACCTAGTATGCCGCCGGTAGCGAGGCAAGGCCCAAACAAACCAGTGGTTAGGGCTGCAGACAGAGAAATCTCCGGACAATACGTGCCGTGTCGAGAATCACTGCTTTTTGTATCCGACCCTTGATCCATCCGTCAAGCGAGAGCCTCTTAAGATGTTGATCGAGACTCTTTGCTATCAAGCCATTCGCAGACACAACTATCGGAACAATGATTGTCGAATCAACATCCCACATGGCGGTTACCTCGTATGCCAAGTCAAGGAAATTATTATTATTATTATGTAGCTTAAATCACGTATCTTTATAAGACACGGTCCTTTATAAGGCTTGCGCGGGGATACAGATCCAACGCGTAGAGGCCATTTAAGCGAAATTTAATGAAAGTGTGCGTGGTGTGTACCAACTGGGTCTAATCTCTATCTGAACCATAAAAATGCAGCCAAAGACTGCCCAGTTAGATGCACAGAAACTATTGTCATTAGTGGTCAAAACGTTTGTGGCCTATTGCATTTCGATTTAGGTGGTAATGAAAACCGGGCTATGGAAGAGACTCCAGTCACCTGCCTTCTCAAAACCTCCTAATTGATTTAAATATGGCAGGTGGTGACTCGCCGCTCACTAAATATGCCCTCCAAAAAAGCAGACCAATATTGGTGCGAAGAGAGCAACATTGGTGTGAACGGCTAAGGGTGTAGAGAGGTGTGTCTGCGACAGCGATCGATACGCCGTCGGCGTTATGACATTATTACACTTCCACCCTTCGAGCATTTGCTCTTGCGACTCCACTCTGTCCGGCTGGTTAAGGCAAGACAGAGGCGGGTGGCATACGCCCCCCTTGTAGGTGTCTTGATGCGGTGCCCAGTTGAGGGAAGTAAAAACAGCACGAATTATGAAATTCACTTTTATTGCCAGCACGTATAAATTGCAAGCACGTATATATACTATTACTAAGTTGTCGCCGATATGGACGCTGTAGAACAGAGAGACAATATTACTCCTAGCGGAGCTATATAAGCACTAATAAAAATGGGTTGCCACCTAAAATAATTTTTTATTATTTGTTGGTGATACCAACATGTTGCGGCCCCACAAAATTAAAGAGAATATAACTTTAAACCTTAAAATAAAAAGAATACAATTTAGGTTGTAATTTAAAGTATCACTAATGTGCAAAACAACTTACAGTAAACATATTATTTTTTACTTTCAATATCGTGTATCTTTTACACATATCTATACCTATATAAAAATAATAATAATAATACAGAATAAACAAGTATTTGTATTTGAAAAGGATCTACTACAGTTACATTTGTATTTGAAAAGGATCTACTACAGTTACAATATAAAACTATTACACATACTAACTTATGGTTAAACATTATGCTTTTATTTAAAACTATTACACATACTAACTTATGGTTAAACATTATGCTTTTATTAAAGCTATAAATACATGAAATTTTAATTATCAAATGGCAAAACACAAATAGTAGACAGAGATCTGTTATAAATTTTACCATTTGGCATCTTAACATTGAAAGCCCGTACATTACCATCTGTTCCAGGGAAAATCTGAACAATTCTGCCCATAGGCCAATCTAATGGAGATGTATTTGTTTCTTTTAAAAGGACTAAGTCACCAACTTTAACGTTGGGCCTTGCCACGCGCCACTTAGATCTACATTGTAAAGAATTTAAATACTGCTTATTCCAAACATTCCAAAAACATTGTTTAATTTTATTTATTAATTGCCAAAACTTCAACCTATTGCATGGTATATAAGAAACATTAATTTCCGGATATGACATTAATGAGTCACCTATAAGAAAATGCCCTGGCGTTATATAAGAAAAGTCATTAATATTTGAAGAAGATACAGGAAGAAGAGGTCTAGAATTAAGTACAGCTTCTATCTGTGTAATTACAGTCAAAAATTGTTCATATGTTAACACAAGTTTTTGAATAATTCTTTTCAAATGATATTTCATGCTTTTGACCGCTGCCTCTGCCAGGCCAGCAAATACTGGTGAGTAGCTTGGAGTAAAATGGAATCTTATGCCTAATTTAGACCCATACTTATGAACTAACATTTGATGTTCTGAGGAGCTATTTAATTTATACAAATCTGCTAATTGATTTTTAGCTCCTTTAAAATTACTGCCATTGTCGCAATAAATGTCTGAGGGCAAACCTCTGCGAGAACAAAATCGTTTGAAACCAGCTAAAAAACAATCGGTCGACATATCTGAGCAAAGCTCCAAATGTATGGCCCGTGTTACAAAATCTACATAAACACAAACATAACCCTTTGTTATTTGGGCACTTCTCATACGAGAATTTTTTATTGCAAATGGTCCACAAAAATCTATTGCAACCCTTTGAAATGGCCTTGACGCAGTTACACGTTGCTCAGGTAGAGAACCCATCAATTGCTGAGCTGTTGTAGCCTTAAATTTAAAACAAATTAAACATCCACCAGTTATCTTCTTAACTTGCCTAATGCCATTTATTAGCCAGTATTTCTGGTTTAAACTTGATAAAAGCAACTTTGGCGCCGCATGTAATAATCTAATATGTTCACTTCTAATTATTAATTCTGTTATTCGAGAATTTTTTGGTAATATGATAGGATGTTTCTGTGTAAATGGTATATTCGCATTTTGAAGCCTACCACCTACACGCAATAAGCCCCTATCATCTAGAAATGGATGCAATTCTAGTAGTGGACCCTTCAACATGTCCTTTTTTAATATTGCTTTTATTTCTGCTTCGAAATGAATTTGTTGCTCATGTTTAACAATAACCAAAAGAGAATTTTCTAACTCTGTACAAGTCAAATATAATTGTGTGTTTCTCAATTTATTTTTAGAAATATTGTTACAAAACCGTAATATAAATGCTAGTACCCTTACCATTTTATTAATATCAGAATATTTCTCAATAAACTTCGAAAATTCACTATTTTGTTGAGCTAATAATACTACATTACAAGAGGAAGTTGGAATAGATTCCACTTCACATAATAAGTCTTGGTGTAAGTCTATGTTTTCACAAAATTTATGCTCAACTTCACGAAGAAAGGCTGGTCCCTTCCACCAAAGCTCACATGAATTGAGCTCGTGAGGATCCACCCCCCTACTTATTAAATCAGAAGGATTCTGTTTTGTTTGAACATGAAGCCAGTGCCATTCTGACGATAATTGTTGTATTACCCTGACTCTATTTGAAACATATGCTTGAAGTTTTGATGGATGGTTTTTTATCCATCCAAGCACAATATTAGAGTCTGTGTACATGTATACATTATTTATATTAATTTTTAACTTTAATGTATTATATACTTTTGAAGCTAATTTAACCAATAACAATACTGCGTTAAGCTCTAGCTTGGGCACAGTGAGCTTTGCCTTGTTTGTGAGAGGGTTTATTCGTGACTTTGAACAAAGTAAGAATGTATCAGGAATACCTGAGGAGTCAACCACTCGAAGATACAAGCAACAACCATAGCCCGTAGTACTTGAAGCATCGGCAAATCCAATCAGCTGAACTGCAGAGCACGTTGTTGTTATCGGGATATTTCTATTTAAAAAAATTGGTTGCATGCGAGACAAACTATCAAGAAATTGGAACCATTCATTTTTTAAATAATCAGGGACGGCTGAATCCCAATCTAATTTTTCACACCAAAGTTTTTGCATTAATGATTTTGCCTTAACAATGATAGGGCTAACAAAGCCTAAAGGATCGTAAAACTTAGAAATATAGCTAAGTATTATTCTTTTCGAAATTAATTTATTCTGCTTATCAATTGTAGGACAAGATATTATAAAACAATCATTTTTCAAATCCAACTTTAATCCTAAAGTTTTAATACTATAATCATTTTCTTGTTTTATATCTTTATGTTCAAATTGTTGTTCACTTAAAGGAATGTCTGATAAAAGGTCACAATTATTAGAAGCCCACTTGTGCATTTGTAAACTTCCATAACTAAGCAATTCACATAATTGACGTTTTGCTTGTGTTAATATTGTTATATCAGAATGTGAATAAACAATATCATCAACGTAGGTGTTATTTCTTAAAATTGATGCTGCTAATGGAAGCTCTTCAGCATAAATATTGGCAAGCTCAAGTAGGCATCTTGTAGCGAGAAAGCTAGAACTCTTTAAGCCAAAGGTAATTGTATCTAATCGTATGCATTGTATAGGCTTGTGAGGGTTGTCACGCCATAATATATTCTGCAGCGAAGTGTGATCAGGATTTATTAAAACATTTCTGTACATACGCCTAATATCAGCTGTGAATGTATAATCCCCAAACCTAGACAATAACAAGACATCAAAAATTTCCCTTTGGACAACAGGGCCATTATATAGCATATCATTTAATGAAACTTTTTTAGTTGTTTTCATTGAGCCATCAAAGACAACTCGCAACTTAGTTGAAATACTATTCTCATTTAATACTGCATGGTGACCCATGAAATAGATTGGCTCCTTATGAAAATCAATCGAGTTAAAATCTATATAATGTGCATGGCCTAACTCAATGTATTCATTAATAACTTTTTGATATTGTGAAAACAAATCAATATTTTTATGTAATTTTTTCTCCAAACTTAAAAATCTATAATATGCAATATCAAAAGATTCACCTAGTGCATTATTAATTTCTTTCAATGGATATTTTAAAGGTAAATCTACTTGGAATTTATTATTTTCAAGTTTTACAGAATTCTGAAAAACAGTTTCAGCTAATTGAAATTCTGAAGAATTTTCTTTAATAATTTCAGGTACCGATTCAGTTTCCCAAAATGTTTTTAAAGTGTCCCTGATATCTGTGTCACATTGTGAACATAAAAGTGTTACAACTGATTTTGGTGACTTACTAACAGATGGGAGTGCTCCAGCCACAATATGACCGAATAATGTATTTACAATACAAGGTGAGGAAGCAGGCAAGACAGGTGCAGTGCGAGCTGGATTGGGTGCGACACCCCCAGCATGCTCCTGGTTCTGCAGTTGCTCATGCAGCTGCAGCTCCAGCGGTAATAAGACCTGGAAAAATATATGTGCTCCCATTAGCATATTAACCTCAGAAGGGATGTTAAAAGTTTCATCAGCTAATTCGACACCATAGGGTATTGTAATTAATGAACGATCAATTTTATTTTGAGGAATTTGGCATGTTATACTATCAACTACATTAAAATTTATTAATTTATTGTAATTAGATGTCAGGGAATAAACTTGCAATGCAATTGAAAATGAAATATTATTTGTTTTATTTCCAACTCCTATGATTTTAGTATTTGATGGCATAGGAGTCAACCCTAGAATGTTAAGTAATTTTTTTGTTACTAAACATGTTTGCGAACCTGTATCCAATATGGCTTTCACCTGTATTTCCCTTTTGTTGTGTGTGAATAGTTTGACACGTACTGTAGGGATAAGAACATTTTCATTATTAAAATTCAAATTAGAAAATAATGATACAGGTTGAACCACAGGTTGACTTTCTTCTGGCTCGGAATGTAATAAAGTATGATGTGCTTTTTTACATTGTGCACACCTAAAATGGAACCTGCATTTACCTTGGTGAATATTGAGGCAAGTATCGCACAGATTCTTGGTTTTTGCAAATATTGCTCTGTCCATATATGGCAACAGTTTAAATTTTTTGCATAAAAATAATTTATGATCAGGGGACTTACAGTATAGACAGCTGATAGTAGATTTTGCAGCTGCTATGTTGACTGCCTTGTAGCCCTGTTGATGCTTCGCAGCTACAGCTGAAGGCGACGCATTCTCCAACGCCAATGCACGATGCTCGAGGTAGTTAATGAAATCCTCCACCTTGGGCTCCAGACTTGCATCCATTTCGAGATGATAGGCCCGCAATGTGTATGAATCCACTTTACGTTGGAAAATCACCATTAATATTGGATCCCAGTTACTAATATTAATATCAAGATTTTTTATTGCTGCTAAGTTTTGTTTGACATTACCAATAAATTCTCGAATATGACAGGGCAATGACCTTTGAATAGGTTTTAAGTCTAATAGACAATTCACTAAATCTGAGATAATCCTATACTTATTGTAATATCTATTATCTAACAGTGACAATGCTTCTTTGTAACCTTCGGATGTAAGTGGTAAACATTTAATTAATCCATACGGCTCACCTTCTAAGAATGAGCGTAGATAATGCAATTTTTGTATGTTATCCAAATTTAGATCATTATGTATAAGAGAGTAAAATAATTGCTTAAAATCAGGATATTCACAATATTTGCCATTAAAACTTTTTATATTAATTGTAGGTAACTTGGTTTGAGTTTTATGACCCATGTTTGGTGAATGTGATTTACTTGAATCTTGATCGGTTTTCTTACTTATATGATCATTTAAAGTAGCTAAACAAGTCAAATATTTAGACTCCGAGGCGTCATAATCCTCATTGTCGTTATTGTCTAAATAATATATTTCTTTATTCAGTTGATTATATTCATTAAAGCAATCTTCCAGCCTGTGGCGTTTTGCCTCCAGCTGAGCACATGTTTCATGATTCAAATCAGATGTCGAACATAAATTGAATAATCTTGTAATGTTACCTTTGAGGTACGACCGATCCGATCGCATTTTCTTAAGCGCATCGTCTCCACCAGGCATGTTTATTAGAACTCCACAGGCGTATCCTTTTTATGTATTAAGTACAAATTTATGATACACTATACTAATTATTACTTTAAGTCTAATTAGGCACTATTTAATACTAAATAAATTGTTCTTAAACGAGTCACGATCACGACACGACGACACAAACAACAAAATGGCGTCACTCGCAGTCAGTCAGGCAGTCGATCGAAGCACAAAACGCCGTATCGTATTTTGTCGAGTATTGCAGCTTTACCGATAATAAGGTTGCAGTAAATCTGTGATATTTATTATGTTATACAGCTTGATGCTCTCCACCCAAAATTAAATTGCGTGCTTAATTGGTAGGTATCTTTGTTAATCCCAGTTGCGTGCTGATTTCCGCCTCCAAAGCAAATAGCCAAACACCAATCACGCTTCGCTAATTCTCTTTTATTCCTTGCTCGATGGACCATATGTAGGTGTCTTGATGCGGTGCCCAGTTGAGGGAAGTAAAAACAGCACGAATTATGAAATTCACTTTTATTGCCAGCACGTATAAATTGCAAGCACGTATATATACTATTACTAAGTTGTCGCCGATATGGACGCTGTAGAACAGAGAGACAATATTACTCCTAGCGGAGCTATATAAGCACTAATAAAAATGGGTTGCCACCTAAAATAATTTTTTATTATTTGTTGGTGATACCAACACCCCTGAAGCACATCGGTACCCTCGGTGACGCAACTCACCGACAGCTCGCCACAAGCTGCCCTGAGGGAGACTGACTGCACTGATGGGGCATTTATGGCAGTCAAGGGGCATTAAATGCCCCACCAGCGGGCGATGGGGTCGTCACTTCCCTATCACATTATTACTTTTGCACGTAAAAGATGCTACGCCATTGGTTCACAAGTTTACGGTAGGAGACTTTGTACCGGAAAGAACCAGCAAGAATACCAGTAAGTGCTATTTTTGCTTGTATCAGGGCTTGTGTTTTACACAGTTGTCAATTAGAAGCTGGCCTCGGATAAATAGTATAAACAACCTTACAAGGTTAAACGAATTTACATTATATCTTTTTATAGATAGATTTTATTCCTCTGGAGAGGAAAGGCTGAGAATCCTGGATAACGCCACAATCTAGTGCCACAGTATTATGTCAGACTCCGGGATCACCTACCGACTAGACTCAGCCTGAAACTTGGTCATAAGGGCCCTATGACTTGGATGGGAGACAGCTTCAACGCAATAGTGCGATTTTTCTTCTTTACATACAGGTGTGTGAGGTGACAAAAAAGTACTGTTATTCTGGAGCGGTCAAGACAAAGGGGATTAGAGGGGGCTTAACGTGATATTATAGACGAAATAAGGTAATTATAAAAAGGGAAATAACAAAAACAAATAGAAAAGAAACGTAAAAATGTAATATGGATAGGGGGTTAGTTAACCCAGAGGAATCACTTTTTAGCCTTACTGTGAGCTTTAATTAGACTTTAATAGTTGTACGCCAAAACATCTCTTTTACCGTAGTATTTCTCGAGGCGGTTGGAAATCGCCCGAACCAAGAAGCAACGCACAGGTCTGCACCGAATTAAACGATGCCGGACGAATCAAAGGATACAATGCGCGCATCACCCTTTGTCCGCGATATTAAAACTGCTTCCACTGTACTCTGCGCCTTGTAATTACAAAATATTTCTCCATGGCTTTTGGAAGTAACGACTATTGTAAGCAGGGACGAGACCGTGGGTAAAAAATAACAAAAATAAATGTTCCTTCCGACGTTCTAGTGGCTGAGACCACTTTTTTTCTTTTTTTGAGGGGAAATCCTCCTTACGCACCGTATCAGCGCGCTAGCTAAGCGCGGCCGTGTATAGGGCTCTCCGGTCTAGAAGACCGGCCTACCCACTAAAAATTTCCGATGTTATAAATAGGTTTCTATTAAAGATATTGTTACGAGCTGGGGTCAGTAAATCAAACGGCGGTCTACCAAAACACTGAACTTTTATTAATTAGCACACTAACAGTCACTAATCACTTCACTGAAAGCACTGAAAGTCACTTCTTAGTTCTCCAATATCACTTCTTAGATGTTTTCGCACTGTATCGCAAAACAATACTCTCCCCGGCGGCCGGACACAGCCTCATATAGTCCCCTAAGGCACTTGCCACTCTTGCTAGAACATTCGCGGACACACTCGAATGTGTAGTCCAATACATAAGCGCGTAGGAATGACGTCGCGTGTTCGAGACATTTCGAGTATAACTGTCTCTTCCTTGTGCTATCCTTGTCACACAATACTCGAATATTCCCGTACTATCTTTCTCGAATATTCTGAGTTTGTCTATTTCTTTCTAATGATGTTTTCTCATTCTAATACTTCTCGAATGTTCCAACTATATCTGTCTCTTTCTACTATTGCTATCTCTTTTACTCCTATTGAAATTTATGTTCTTTTACTGAAGTAGGCTTAATGGCTCATAAGGGGTCCTGAAAACGCCTGAAAACGGGTTTTCAGGTTATTGCGGCGTTGGATAGAGGGTAGCCTGAAACGTACTGAAAACATGTTTCAGGTGCCTGAAAACTACTGTAATTTGGGTGTAATTTAGTTTTTTTAGTATGTGAAAGAGCTTCTGAAACGGCCTAAAACGACATTTCAGCCTGCTGAAAACGTTTCTAAGTCACAGAAAATCATTTTTGAAGTTTTACTAAGCCACCGTGGCGTACACTCGAAGAGGCCTATGTCCAGCAGTGGACGAAGAGGGGCTGATGATGATGATGATGATGATGACTAAGCCACCGGCGTAACAATATCATTGGAACTACATAATATAAACAAACCATTTACACGGGTACATAAGAGCCCCTAGTTTTTAGACATTCTGTGAACTTCGTTACTTGTAAAGACAATGTATCGAAATAAAAATTGCTCGGCGCTTCTTTATTCGTATAGCCAGAAGGCCTGAGAATTGTTTTCTCCTGATTAACATTCAACTGGATGCCATCAAGGAAAACGCTAGCGTGGAACCGCCATCCAATCTAGGCTCCAGGAACATTCTGTATTCACAAAGTCCCAGACAACTGGCTCCTTTGAATAAACGAGATTAAATATTCCTGTGTTTGTGATATTTTTCTTTTCCTTGCCAGAGCTCTGCTCGCTTTCATCAAATATTATAACCCTGCCACTGTTTATTATTATTCGCTGTAAAAGGTAAAGTGTTAAGTGAATAATTGGACATTTATTTGCTGCAAATAATTTAGAAAGTGACACATACGAAGACTTTTTATTATTGTAACTACGCATCGCGTCGGTGGCGATGTGGTTTGGGTACTAGTGCACTAATCGGATAATTTATGTTTGATGTTTCTCAAAGGACATTGTTCCGGCTCCATACATGTTCTGCCTAAGAACCGTTCGAATCGAAAGTGACTTGTATAAACTCAATCCTATGAAATAAGTTTTCACGAACGGACACTTCAGGAAACTAAAATAATTACGAAAAAAGTTAATATTTTGAGGTTGTAAATAAAAAATAACCAACCTTGCGTGAAATATCAGAGTAGTAGGTAATATCAAAGTAATATTAACAATACTATGCACAGCTATATATGTTCTCTTCTAGAACTAGGAAAGGACTACTCTACTAGATACTAGGAAAAGAGATAGTACCTAGTCAAGTTTAAGATAACTCTTTGACAATTATCATTTTACAAAATCCAGTCCTTTACACACATCCGAGTCTACCAAGTACCTACGCAATGTAATCGGAGTCCGTAATCAAGCCAAGGTTGTTAGAATAAAACCATGAAACGCATAGAAAATCACAAAAGAAACTATAGTCGCAAAGCAATCAAAAATTAAATGAAACGGACACAGATAAGGTATGAAGTACACCAGTGCTGCCAATTACGAAAACTATAATACTTGAATGCCAAGCAAGAAATTCGCGATTTCGCTTAAAAAAATATATAATACTAGTTTTTTTCTAGCTAGTCAATTTAGGTATTTAATTACAAAGGATATTGTTTTTTGCTGATTCCGCGCAGTTCATGATGACTTGTCCAACAAGCAGACAAGGTCGACACGTGTTTCGTCTCTCAGCGAGACATCTTTAGGATTTGTTGCCCGCTCGGTGACTCACCAGCGGCTAGGTATTTAAATAAATAAAGCGTTATCAACTAATTTTAATAACCGACTTCAAAAAGAAAGAGGTTTTCAATTCGATCCGTATTTACCGAAATCGCGAAAACTTCCTAAACTGGCAGCACTGGCTGACGGAAAACATTTTATACGGCATCAATAATTGTGACCCAACTTTTTATTTTGAATTTATTTATTTGAAGTGTCCGTGGAATACTAAAATATGTTTCAAATAATATAAAAATAAATAAAAATTATGGTATAATTTATATTCACATCGGTTCTTAGGCCAAAATTGAAGAATGTCCTTTCATGTGAACATTTATCTGACGCCCCTACGGTTAAGGAAATCTTGGGATAACCTGCATACTCCTTCGATAGAATTCAAAAGATGTTTGCAGTCAACTAATCCGCGCTGGGTTGCTGGGCTCCGTAACGTGGTTGATTAACCCTTAATAACCTAGAGTTTCAATTTTGATGCCAGTCTTTTAAGCCGAATGTTCACATTAATATTAGTATTTTTTTATAGGTTGGCTGTACGTATTTTACTGTTGTATAAATAAGGTATTCTTTCCACCGAAATTTAAAAATAAAAGGGGGAAGACCCAATACCTTACCTTCTAAAAGACCCCGGACATGTGTACAAGTACAACCCTCTACTGACGTGCGTTGTGATTGTATTGGTCATGAAAAAAAATATTTATGGATTCTAGAAACAAGTTTAAATTTAAAAATTGTTACCTTACCTCTTACCTCTTGGTTGTGTAAAAAGTGTAAAGTGTCATTATGCGATTATAAAAAATAGCCAATGTTTCGCATTATTTCATGCATAGGTATGTCTGATTTCTTTATGGTTTTAATGCCTGATGTATAAAAATTGATACCTGATTCTTTTTTCTAAATAAATATGTAAAATATTGTGATTTTATAGTTATTTTTCCCTTCATCTAGACCCTCAAACAAAACACAGTAATATTAAAAAAAGCAATTTCGTAAATCAGGCTACTAAGGGTTAAGGGCTAATTGCTTAATATAGTTAGGGTAGGCTCATTCCACTCAGTGGGGATGTATATAACCGCGGGAGAGCCATGCTTCGGCACGAGTTGGGCCGGCTCGACCGGTTGATACCACGGCCTCACAGAAAACCGGCGTAAAATAGCGCTTGCGCTGTATTTCGCCGAGTGAGTGAGGATACCGGAGGCCCAACCCCCCCTTCCCCCCTTATTCCCTTTTAAAAGGCCAGCAACGCATCTGTGACTCCTCTGGTGTTGCGGGTGTCCATGGGCAACGGTTATCGCTTACCATCAGGTGATCCGTTTGCTCATTTGCCCTATCCTATATAAAAAAAAAGAATTCTTATCAAATTTGTAGAGGAACCAGGGTCACCGAATAGGTCTCAGAATTGTGAACCTTGTCTAGGTAGAGCACATCGCTTGCAGGACCTCGAGTGGCAGACTTATACCACTATTCACAGCGTCGGAAAGTGTGGAATCTTGTTATAAAAATTATACATTTGCCCATAAACGAGCCTCTAGTTTTTTGTAGCTTGTAGAGGAGTCACAGATGCGTTGTCGGCGTTTCAAATGGGAATAAGCTCTTTTTTTAACGTTTTGATATCGCATCGGTTCAGAAATACTGCAGGCGACAATTCATTCCACAGTTTAATAGTGCGTGGCAGAAAATTCCTAGAAAAACGCTCTGTGGTGGACTGCCAAGCGTCTAGATGATGAGGATGAATATTATGTCGCGTAGAACGGTAACGGAAACTAGCAAAAGGAATATAAACCGAACAATTCCTCGGAGCATTCCCCGTAATATAAGTGATAGAGGATACATAGCGAAGCTACATCTCTACGAAGCGCTAAGGAGTATAGCCGACATGAAATACCCGGGCGGTCGACGATACGAGTCGCTCTCAGTTGTATGTATGATAGAAAGATTTGTCTGTCATCGTCCCTGCCGAAAAGTTAGATCATGCTTGATCAAACTTACGTAAGGCGTTTACGACAGGACAAATCTTCCCGTACCCAACTTTACCATCTGTCATACGGGCGACAACTCCCAAACAATAACAATAAATAAGCATCTCCCAGTTATTAATATTAGTTTCGAGAAATTTGTCGCCTCTATTAATTTCCATCATAAATTCATTGGTGATTTTGTTATTACGAGCTATATAAGTGTTTTGCTTCTGACGTGGAGTAGGATATTAAAACTGAAGTTTTCGTATTTTCTAATCACGTTTTAGTTTAGGATGTAGGTAACTTGCATAATAATAATGTTCACATAATAGGGTACTTCCCTCTATATTAGGAAAGTTCTAAAAGCATATAACTATGATAGCTTATGCATTAAATAGTCGGAACCATCATGTTTAAGTACATAAAATAACAAAAATAATATAAAAATTAGTTTCAAAGTATTCACTTTTTTAATCTATACGTAAAACAAGAGCGAAACATAGGCCGCCATGTTGTGACGTCATAAAGTACCTGTAAACTTATGCGTGTCAATGTCATTATGAATCATAGTACGTATAAAGCCGCAAAACAATAAAAAAAGAAGTTTGTAGGTTGTTTTTTTAATGAAAGAGAACGTTAAATACGTAAGTTGAATTGAAATCGCACATGAATCACACTATGGAAAGCAGTTTTGTAAAAGGAGATAGTACGAATTTACCAAAAATAAATGCATTAATGGTCGGAAAATTCTTTGCTGCAAATCCCGACTTTTGTTCTGCCGAGTTACGGAGTATTAAAACATCGATGTCAGTATTAGGTACTCTTTTATTATTATTCCTTTATTAGTTGTTTATATATAAAAGATAATAGCTCATTTTTAAATTATGAATATAATAATACATAGCATCAAACATAGAGCTTTGTTTATTATTTACATGCCGTATTGACGTCATCGCTACAGAGTAACAACTCGTGCGGCGCCTTCGTCTAATTACGCGCGAAATTTGAAAATATTAAATTTTAATGCAATTTTTATAGTACTTAACGAGTGTATAAAATTTTTATTTTTTTAGTATATGGTTTACTGACACGCAAGGATCAAATTAAGATTCTTTTCAAAAAAGAGATTAATTCCCTATTGCTATTTTCGCACCAATATTGGTCTGCTTTTTTAGGACAGCCATTTATTAACCTGCCTTATTTGAATCAATTAGGAGGCTTTGAGAAGGCAGATGACCGGAGTCTCTTCCATAACTCGGTTCTCATTACCACCAAAATCGAAATCTTATTGGTCCACATACGTTTTGACCAATGACAATAGTTTATGAGCATCTAACTGTGTATAGTCTTTAGCTACATTTTCATGGTGCAGATAGAGATTAGACCCAGTTGGTACACTCCGTGCACACTTTCGCTTAAATGGCCTCTAAGCGTTGGATCTGTATCCCCGCGCACGCCTTATAAAGGACCGTGTTTTTTAAAGATGCGTAATACAAGCGACAGTGTTCACACAAAACAAAACCTATGATATTAAACGATCATAATATATTTATTTATTTATTTATTTATTTATTTATGAACTAGGATACACCATCGACAATATCAGTACAATTTACCAAAATAAAAAACATATATAAAACAAGGATAACCGATATGTCTTTACAGGTATACACAACACTTATTGACAGGAAACAAACAACAAAAAACTAAACAAAATAAACGATTGAGTATTAAAAAAAAAATAGAATTGAGACACTAATTATACATAATTCAATTCGGAATAGTTACTTGGCCAAGGCCAGTAACTGTTTACATTTTACCTTAAAAGCCCTCTCGGAGTCACTAAAGATGTCAATATCATGATCGTTCAGGCTGTTGTAAGTTTGCATGCATCTGTTTAGCGGCGAAAACCTACCCAAATTTGTTCTCACAAGTAGAATTTTGAAAATATTAGTCATAGGGTGCCTAGGGATATGATAAGGGATTACAATAGACACCTGCTGTAACAAACCGGGCAAATCCAACCCGCCATGAAGAAATATACAGGTTCCTTCATGACATGACGTTTCAGTATACTGTACAAGTTATTAAAATTAATTAGACTCACTTAGGTAGGAAAAAATCGATTCAAACCCTCCTCCGGTTAGGGGACGCTTGATTCCAAAGATGGCGGCACTGAGTGCTGCAAAGGAGAAACCACCGCAATCCTCAGCGGCGTCGTCGTCATCCCAGGAGTCTATAAGAACCTAGGCTCCTGGGCCGCAGGTAGATGACAGGTGAAGGCGAGCGAGTGAAATCTTGCCGCCTAGTGATCCTGTCGGGAAGGCAGCGTGCGCGGCTGGCTCACCGCGCACGCCGTTGTGATGCCTCTCTACCTGGGGATTGTCCTGGTGTCTGGGACAATCCCCCCTTGGCAAAAGCTCGGCCGATTAAGGTCGAGCTGGCCCGTGGGCGTGTGGCGGTAGAATCGCGAAAGCGCACCCCACCACGCGCTCTGATATGGGCTGGAAGGACACCGGGGGGTTTTTAGTAGGTAGGCCGGTCCTCTACCGGAGAGCCCCACTCACGGCCGCGCCTAGCCAGCGCGGTGACAAGGTGCAAAAGAAGCATTTTCCCCTCGCAAAAAAAAAAGGAAAAAATCGATTCAAAAGAGCTATCTATAAAGTCATATTTGAATAAATTAAATTTTGATTTTGACTTAAATCACCTGTAGTAGAGGACGTGATATTCGGTTGCTTAGTTCTATCGATTAAAATGCAGGCCAGTAAAGCATTAAAAAAAATATATCGGTTGAAACGTTAATTTTTACAACGAGATTTGTATCCCCTAATGTTACAAGTTGGGGACAAATCATGTGAACCGCAGCTGTCTAACTCCACAGTGAGCCGTACGTTCATGCTCATTATTAATTCTCCGCCCCAAGCATGCATCGGCCGTAAAAAAATGATCAAAATTTCAACGCGTGTCTCATGAATTCTTACGCAATTGTGCGCACTACGAACATATTCATAAGATCATTATGACAAAATTTATAATTCAGCGCCAATTAGTTCGGCCGGTTTGGCCAAACGCGATAACTAGATAGATAGATAGAAGCGTTTATTGCTACAACACACATATACAAACATACAAAAAATAATAACAATAACAAATAACAATAATACACAGAGAAAAAAAAACGGTTGGGCGAAAATCTCGTACATGTGTGCAGCAGCAAGTAGGTCAAGGCTCAGCGTATTATTTGTCTAGAGACAAATCGCAGATTTTCAGCCATCACCTTGTTGAGCGCAGTTCGCAGCAATTCATTGTGCATGGTGCAATATAATACCGTGTTTATTTAAAGTATTACAATGGGATAAAACAGCTTAGCAAAATTAAATTATAAAAACTAACTAACTATCATCTTGAAGTTCGCTGACACTTTCCTTACAGCGAACTTAAAGACGAAAACGAATATTACGAAAATCAAAAAATCTATGTTTAATATTCTACAAATTATATAGGTCAATTATTTTACATTTTTTTACCACGGGTTAAAAACCCGATCTAGTTTTGTTCTTGTTTTATTAAATTAACAATTAAAATGTATTAATTAGCCCTACCATGCGTAGAACAAAACCAGGCAAGAAAAAACAAGATCAGTTTTTTTCTAACGAAAAATGTTACATAACTCTAACCATGGTGAAAAAATAGAATAATTGGCGCATACAATTTGTAAAATATGTAACATTAGCCCACTTTTTGAAGTGTGAACTTTGATTTCTAGTTTAAAGTCACAGCTGACCATCGTGGCTTGCGGTGCTACAAGAGAAACAACATTTATTGTATCGTGATTAAGATTTCGTCACCATCATCATCACCACCACCATCATCAACATCATTATCATCATCATCACAGCCCATATACAGCTCCATGTGGTGGTAGGGTGATTAGTCAATCACGTTTTATCCAGTGCGGATTGGCTGACTACATCCATCTCTGAATTTGTTCGCAGGTGTATGCAAGTTGGTTCACGATATTTTCCTTCATTGCAGGAGCGTCAAATAAATGTAAAATTTCATGTAATGTACACATGAAATTCGAAAAACGCATTGATACCGGGGGAGGTAGTGTAGCCTCCCCCGAGGAGGGCTCCCCTCTAGGCAGGGGAGCGGAGGCTGGGGGTTCCCGGAAGTGGCTTGATGTTCCCGGGGGCTCCCTACATGCCTGAGGAAGGCTATCCCTGAGGGGTTTTTTTTTTTTTTTTTTTTTTTAGTGGGTAGGCCTCCCCCTTCTGGGTCGCCGGCGGGCGCGAGGAAGTCGCGACCGCTACGGCGACCCGGGATGGACCACGCCCCTTCCGTGGCCGGGGGGGCCGGGGGCGTCGTCGGTGGAGGAGACCTCCCCGAGGAGGAGGGCTCCCCTCTAGGCAGGGGAGCAGAGTCTGGGGGTTCCCGGAAGTTACTTGATGTTCCCGGTGGCTCCCTACATGCCTGAGGAAGGCCATCCCTGAGGTTTTTAGTGGGTAGGCCTCCCCCTTCTGGGGAGGAGAGCCCCACATAACCGCCGGCTTGCCACAGCCGGGGTATGCAATTTAATGCATTTTCCTCAGGGAAACAAAAAAAAAAAAGGGTTGAACTCCGGGCTTCCCGAATTCGAATTCGTAGGCCAGCGTCGAGCCCATAGTGTCACCGACGGTAATACACACAGCTAGATAGTAAATGTGTGCGTCAGTCAGTACCCCTGTTACATAAGACTACAAATTACTCAAATCCAAGTAATTATACAAAGGAAATAGAACAGAACCCAGTGCTACGTTACACGAACGCAAACGTTGAAGGGAAGTCCCGCAAATAAAACAGATGAAGGGCGCCCGGAGGAATGACAATTGAGAATTTAAATAAACGTCCGATTTAGGCAACTATCGAAGGAATGTCAGGATGGAGGCAGCGCTCCGTGACGCTGAGGCGTAACTGCTGGTAGGGTTGTGGAGAGAAATATCGAGCTGGTGTTAAAAGTATTTATTCAATTGCTGGCGATCTACCTGAATATTGTCTACCTGTATGTTGTCATTTTGTGCGTGCTACAGAGGTAGCACGCAATCGGATGGCCGAATATTGTGATTTTTAAATTTAATTTTGATATACCTAATGTCACTCTCGCAGTAAATACGAATCTAACGACACCTTTCAAGCTAAGATCTATTTAGCCGTTCAAAGTGGCGAGTGTGTCAAATATTTTAACGTCTAAAATCAGTTATTTTGTTTCTTTTTATTAAATTTTCACATACCTAGTTTCACTGTCACAGTAAATACGAATCTAACGACACCTTTCAAGCTAAGATCTATTTAGCCATTCAAAGTAGCGAGTGTATCAAATATTTTAACGTGTAAAATCAGCTATATTGTTTTTTTTTATTAAATTGTTACATACCTAGTTTCACTATCACAGTAAATACAAATCTACTATTTTGTTTCTTTTTTTAAAATGTTTACATATCTAGTTTCACTGTTACAGTAAATACGAATCTAACGACACCTTTCAAGCTAAGATCTATTAAGCCGTTCAAAGTAGCGAGTGTGTCAAATATTTTAACGTCTAAAATCAGCTATTTTGTTTCTTTTTATAAAATGTTTACATACCTAGTTTCACTGTTACAGTAAATACGAATCTAACGACACCTTTCAAGCTAAGATCTATTTATCTGTTCAAAGTGGCGAGTATGTCAAATATCTTAACGTCTAAAATCAGCTATTTTGTTTCTTTTTATTCAATTTTTACATACCTAGTTTCACTGTCACAGTAAATACGAATCTAACGACACCTTTCAAGCTAAGATCTATTTAGCCGTTCTAAGTGGCAAGTGTGTCAAATATTTTAACGTCTAAAATCAGTTATTTTGTTTCTTTTTATTAAATTTTTACATACCTAGTTTCACTGTCACAGTAAATACGAATCTAACGACACCTTTCAAGCTAAGATCTATTTAGCCGTTCAAAGCGGCGAGTGTGTCAAATATTTTAACGTCTAAAATCAACTATTTTGTTTCTTTTTATAACATTTTTACATAGCTAGTTTCACTGTTACAGTAAATACGAATCTAACGACACCTTTCAAGCTAAGATCTATTTAGCCGTTCAAAGTGGCGAGTGTGTCAAATATTTTAACGTCTAAAATCAGCTATTTTGTTTCTTTTTATTAAATTGTTACATACCTAGTTTCACTGTTACAGTAAATACGAATCTAATGACACGTTTCAAGCTAAGATCTGCTTAGCCGTTCAAAGTAGCGAGTGTGTCAAATATTTTAACATCTAAAATCAACTATTTTGTTTCTTTTTATTAAATTGTTACATATCTAGTTTCACTGTTACAGTAAATACGAATCTAATGACACCTTTCAAGCTAAGATCTATTTAGCCGTTCAAAGTGGCGAGTTTGTCAAATATTTTAACGTCTAAAATCAGTTATTTTGTTTCTTTTTGTTCAATTTTTACATACCTAGTTTCACTGTCACAGTAAATACGAATATAACGACACCTTTCAAGCTAAGATCTATTAGCCGTTCAAAGTGGCGAGTGTGTCAAATATTTTAACGTCTAAAATCAGTTATTTTGTTTCTTTTTATTCAATTTTTACATACCTAGTTTCACTGTCACAGTAAATACGAATCTAACGACACCTTTCAAGCTAAGATCTATTTAGCCGTTCAAAGTGACGAGTGTATCAAATATTTTAACGTCTAAAATCAGCTATTTTGTTTCTTTTTATTCAATTTTTACATACCTAGTTTCACTATCACAGTAAATACGAATCTACTATTTTGTTTCTTTTTTTAAAATGTTTACATATCTAGTTTCACTGTTACAGTAAATACGAATCTAACGACACCTTTCAAGCTAAGATCTATTTAGCCGTTCAAAGTGGCGAGTGTGTCAAATATTTTAACGTCTAAAATCAGCTATTTTGTTTCTTTTTATTCAATTTTTACTTACCTAGTTTCACTCTCACAGTAAATACGAATCTAACGACACCTTTCAAGCTAAAATCTATTTGGCCGTTCAAAGTGGCGAGTGTGTCAAATATTTTAACGTCTAAAATCAATTATCTTGTTTCTTTTTATTAAATTGTTACATACCTAGTTTCACTGTTACAGCAAATACGAATCTAATGACACGTTTCAAGCTAAGATCTGCTTAGCCGTTCAAAGTGGCGAGTGTGTCAAATATTTTAACGTCTAAAATCAGTTATTTTGTTTCTTTTTATTAAATTTTCACATACCTAGTTTCACTGTCACAGTAAATACGAATCTAACGACACCTTTCAAGCTAAGATCTATTTAGCCGTTCAAAGTGGCGAGTTTGTCAAATATTTTAACATCTAAAATCAGCTATTTTGTTTCTTTTTATAAAATGTTTACATATCTAGTTTCAATGTTACAGTAAATACGAATCTAACGACACGTTTCAAGCTAAGATCTATTTAGCCGTTCAAAGTGGCGAGTGTGTCAAATATTTTAACGTCTAAAATCAACTATTTTGTTTCTTTTTATAAAATGTTTACATATCTAGTTTCAATGTTACAGTAAATACGAATCTAACGACACCTTTCAAGCTAAGATCTATTTAGCTGTTCAAAGTGGCGAGAGTGTCAAATATTTCAACGTCTAAAATCAGTTATTTTGTTTCTTTTTATTCAATTTTTACATACTTAGTTTCACTGTCACAGTAAATACGAATCTAACGACACCTTTCAAGCTAAGATCTGTTTAGCCTTAACATCTAAAATCAGCTATTTTGTTTCTTTTTATTAAATTGTTACATACCTAGTTTCACTGTCACAGTAAATACGATTCTAAAGACACCTTTTAAGCTAAGATCTTCTTAGCTGTTCTGGCTGCAGCAACTCTCCTGCAGACAGCAATGCGATACTTATATTTTGCGGTAAAAATAGATAAGCGGTAAAGGTATCCTAGCAGACCCTGCTATAGACGCCATGAAATATTTCAATCAATAAAGAGCTTTCAAATAAGAGTCCCTTCACACATAAAATGCTAGTACAGAGTAAATTGCTATTTTATCCGAGACACACGTAAATTGTATTTGTTAAGCGTAAGCACTGAAGGGCGGTCGAGTGAGGGGTCGATCTCGATAACCATTGTCGGCGGGCCTAGCCGTCCCCTGGGCGCGTTGGATTGCTACACGGGCTCTGCTGACAATCTCGTCCCTGGGTACTGACCTTGATTCGATTACTTTGGTTGTGTATACGAATTACTCTTGATTTTCAGTTTATACAGAGTGGATTACAATCAGCCAAGCCAACTTTGTAGTTAAGGTATGTATCAGCAGTTTAAAAAGAAATCGCTTTATATTGGGTTTTTCAAAAGGCCAGCAATCATAGCATAACATCAATATATGGCTAGCTATTTTATCTGTTTCGTCATATTTTTCCGTGATAAAAATGTGCCTGAAAAATTCTTCGGGTCTGATTCAAGAGTTTATAATTTGTGTTTTGAGTATACACACTTGTTTCCACAACGGTCATACCCTATTTTTACGCCATTTAGGGTAAAATTACAACACACTTTTAAGCATACTTTCTTGGCCAGACTTTATGTATTCCTGGGAGCTTTTCTATATAATAGATTAAACGCAAAGCTATGTATGTTTAATTGTACCTATCATAAAGCTAAAATACTTCTTCAAGAAGCACTTCAAGTTATGTCGTATGACGATACAGAGAAACTATTACTAGTTACCAAATAATTTGTATTTTTATTTATATTTTTATCTGTTTCTTAGTTTGTTTAAATTTAGTTATTAATCAGATATACTATACATTTCGCATTTGATTTAAGTGCCCATATTTTTATTTTGTAATTACAAGCCCGAGATACAGGTTAATCCTAGTTCAGGTATGTTCACAGTTATATAATACGTGTATACATATAAGTTAAAAAAAAATAATGTAATATTGACTATAGAAGTTATCAAATAAATATTATTATTATTGTAGCTTAATGTCGTGGTTATTTATATCTAATTAAAAACATCAATTCTTACTTAATATTATAACTGTGAAAGTAAATTTGTCTATCTGTCTGTCGCGTTATATTTAAATGAAATTTAGCAGATAGGCTCAAAATAAAAAAATTATTCTTCAAATAGGATTTTACAATATCTTTGAATGTCAAAGATGCTACGCCATTGGTTCACAAGTCTACAATATATATTAACAACAATGACTAAGACATAAACGCCCGTATTGGGGCTCGAACCCAGGACCTCAGAGAAGGCGAAACTTGAAATCGGTGTACCAACTATTCGAATACGGTGATCGTATTATTAGTTTATTGATATCGAAAAAGTTATCTAATACTAGCTTTTGCCCGCGACTTCGTTCGCATGGACTTCAGGGTCGTCCCGTCTAGTCTAGTAATAAGTAAGAAATACGGTAACTAAGCACTGCAGAGCCCTAATCATAGGCCTATAGGTAGCTACTGCAGTATGCTCCTATAAACTACATTTAACGATCTTTTTCCTTCGGCATAAACATGCAGATTCTTCGCTTTGGAAACACGTCAGCAAGCCACATAGAGCTGACCGTTGCAATGTAAGCGCAAAAAAGTGTTTTTTTTCACGACCGCACATTAGAAACCTCAAAAATTGTAGCCTATGTGTTATTCTGCTGTATAAGCTATATTGTGGTAAAGTTTCATCCAAATCCATTCAGTAGTTTTTACGTGAAAGAGTAACAAACATCCATACATCCATACTTACAAACTTTCGCCTTTATAATAGTAGTAGGAAGTATAAAGCCATCAGTAACTTTTTTCAATAAACGAGAAACTTCAAAACTCTTCACTTACTTACCTATGATATGAGATTTGTAAAAAGTTCCTCTGTTCACAATGAAATTAGGAAATGGTTCCTATGCGTTCTTTAGTTTTCTGTCATTGTTGTCTCATTGCTACTTATATTATGGACGCTAAAGTTTGTATGTTTGTTTCTCTTTCATCTAAAAACTACAAATGGATTTTAAAGAAACTTTACAATAGTATAGCTTATACGAGTACATAAGAATAACACACACGCTATACGCTACATATTGAAATCAATAGTCAATTTTAAAGTCAAAATTGAAGTCAACAGTAGTAAATCATAGTAATCGTCGTTATGTTATATGTATTTTAGGCGTTTGATAATTTATAAACATATAAGAAAGGAGATGTCCTCTTATTACAAGGAGGTTGGTTTTTGTGATCAGCGTTAACTAACAAACACCAAACAACATTAAATTGAAAGCCGAAAAAATATTAAGTATGAAACAAATAAAAGAAATATTTTTACCACCCCCAATTATTTTTAAATAAATAAAACATGTTTATAAGAAATATTTCATTATGGCAACACCTTAATGATGTTTTTATTAATCTGTGACTACCGGTATCATACTCTATGTTTGATATTTTCCGTTGAGTTGAATCATAGAATCGCATAGAATACATTTACTCGGTCTGATCATAATCATAAAATCAAAACTATGACATTGACAGCAGGTGCCTGACTTGTTAGTTGATTTTTTATTAATATTTTTTTTTCTGGCTCTAGATAACATACATTAAGTAACATAGCAGTCCCTATATTTTGTTAGTTAAAAACTTCTCAAAATTAGAAATATTCGGTTCATTAAAGCAATTATTTATGTATTTAGATTTTTAAAAGCCTTGTTGATATTTTTTTTTAAGTAATGTGTAATTATTGCTTTAAAGATATTTCATTTTTTATTATACTAGAATACGAATTATAAAAAATCGGGGGTCTTGAAAATAATATGACTTACGGCGATTACTTTCTTTTAGAGCCTTCTATCCATATATATCAAATTTACCCGAGTTAGTTACTATAAACCAATATGGGACATCTCCTTTGGAGTTTATAAAAATTTTCTCTGAACTGTGTAAAAATAAAGGTTCTTTGAACTAACTTACAAACTTCTAAGCCGATTTTAATGTAGATATAGGATTAGTTTGATATAGAGAATGACATATTTGGGACGTTGGTACAGAGGGGCTATCGCACTAATAAATCGCAACCGAAACGCAACAGAACCGTTCGGCTTAACCAATCCGAACGCCATAACATCACGTCATCTATTAGATGACGTGATATTCTAGCTCTCGGATTGGTTGAGTGGAACGATTTGGTTTCGTTTCAGCTGCGATTTGTTAGTGCGATTGCCCCCCAGGATAATTTATGTTTATCATTAAGAACAATCTGATAAAAACTGTTTGTTGGGGTTTTGATTGTAGTGTTTCTTCTAAAAATATGTAATTAAATAAGAAATATAATAATATTAAAATAATAGAACATAATATTTAGTATAATAAGACAAATCGTAAATACCATACTTCGCTTTAACAAAACTGGCAACACTCAGTAATATGAAAAGTGGCGGTAACAAAGGGCATAAAAGGGCGGCCACTTGGCCGATCGGGGCAAAGACAGCCACCAGCTCAAGACACCCTCACATTCAGAACATAGCTCCTTATCACACTCGGCCACCGGACAGGCGAGCCTATCCAAGAAGCCTCTTCCTCCACTCCACGGATGAAGAGGAAGAAGAAGAAGTAGAAGGAACCACCTAAGAAGCTAGTCGCACATTAGCGACTAACTCACAGAAAATACCCCAGAGGAAGCTCCCAAATATAACGGTTGAGCACCTCATGAAGCTAAGGTGGGGCACACCAGCCACTACCGCCCCAATGACCCAACCGTTGTCACGGTTGGCGGAAGAGTCCACTGAAAGGAGAAATCCCCGAACAGTAATCCTCTGCAGAAGAAAGTAGAGAGGAATGTCCCACAGCGATCGGGGCATTCTATGAAGAACCTCTGAACTGTACGGTCGAATAAAGTAAACGTTTTGCTGTTGTTCCTGAGTTTTATTACATGATGAAATACGGTATGAGGATTATTATAATATTAATTATAATAGATTCTTGAATGGAGCGGTGGTTGAAAACACCACCGCTCCATTAAATATATACTTCAAATAATTATATACTTCAAGGAAAACACCATTAAAATGTTATAATAAATATTATAAGCGGTTACCCCACACGTTGCGTAAGGTTGCCGGCCGTTGCCTATAAAAGCCGCTGCGGTTGGCTAGCGACTCACTTATCGTCGGGCATTCGGAGCGGGTAGACCGGTCGTAACGTTATTACGTGTTGCGTTGCGTAACGTTGCGTAATTCGTAAAGTAGGCGTTAGGCTGATTTTGTTCCTCTGTAAAATTATGTTGTTGCCAAATTATTTTTTTTTAAGGAATTTCTCTTCTTATTCCTAAAATCAGAATTGGGATAAACAACTCTTAGCCCACAATTACGAGGAACAAAGTCTTCTGCGTACTTTAGTGTTCGTGTTTGTGATAATGGCTGGCGGATCCAGTCGGAGTGACCGTAGGTCGCGAAGTCGTTCCCGTGATAAGTCGCGGCACCGTTCACGTAGCCGTCACGAAGTGTCCGCTAGGAGCTGCCGATCGCGACGTCGGTCATATGGTGGGACGCGTGATGAAGATTTCACACCGTCAGAAGGAACGCCTAGTCGTGATCGCCATCATCGTCGCTTGAACAGATCGCGGTCTTCAGGCGGGTCACATACCCCGGATTTGGCTGTTCATTCCACATTGAATTCGATCATGGACCGTCTTGCGTCGATCTTGGCAATATAAGTGAAGGTCAGGTTAGGCCGAGTCGGGAGGGGGTTGGACCTTTGATTGGCTCGGCTGAGCCTCGGAATGTTGGGCGGATGCAGGTGCGGACGGGTGTGGTGCGTCGGGGACGTCATCGGATCGCGGTGCGGCCTTGGCGTTCAGTGTGAAGACATACAGTTTTGTATGTATTGGACTTTGTGTCCGGCAGACATACAGTTTTGTATGTATTGGACTTTGTGTCCGGCAGACATACAGTTTTGTATGTATTGGACTTTGTGTCCGGCAGACATACAGTTTTGTATGTATTGGACTTTGTGTCCGGCAGACATACAGTTTTGTATGTATTGGACTTTGTGTCCGGCAGACATACAGTTTTGTATGTATTGGACTTTGTGTCCGGCAGACATACAGTTTTGTATGTATTGGACTTTGTGTCCGGCAGACATACAGTTTTGTATGTATTGGACTTTGTGTCCGGCAGACATACAGTTTTGTATGTATTGGACTTTGTGTCCGGCAGACATACAGTTTTGTATGTATTGGACTTTGTGTCCGGCAGACATACAGTTTTGTATGTATTGGACTTTGTGTCCGGCAGACATACAGTTTTGTATGTATTGGACTTTGTGTCCGGCAGACATACAGTTTTGTATGTATTGGACTTTGTGTCCGGCAGACATACAGTTTTGTATGTATTGGACTTTGTGTCCGGCAGACATACAGTTTTGTATGTATTGGACTTTATGTCCGGCAGACATACAGTTTTGTATGTATTGGACTTTGTGTCCGGCAGACATACAGTTTTGTATGTATTGGACTTTGTGTCCGGCAGACATACAGTTTTGTATGTTCCAAATTCCAAATTCTTTATTCACATTAACAGACACGAGACACAATATAAATTAATCTTACAGGTACAGGGACACAAAAATAATGCATGCAGAAACTTAAAAATAAGAATAGAATTAAGGTTTAAGTGAAGTCTCGCGACTGCTGTGTGAAAGGGTACCTAGATCAGCATGAGGTTAGTGAAACTAACACTATCTAACCCTAGTCTAACTAACCCTAGTCTATGTATTGGACTTTGTGTCCGGCAGACATACAGTTTTGTATGTATTGGACTTTGTGTCCGGCAGACATACAGTTTTGTATGTATTGGACTTTGTGTCCGGCAGACATACAATTTTGTATGTATTGGACTTTATGTCCGGCAGACATACAGTTTTGTATGTATTGGACTTTGTGTCCGGCAGATATACAGTTTTGTATGTATTGGACTTTATGTCCGGCAGACATACAGTTTTGTATGTATTGGACTTTATGTCCGGCAGACATACAGTTTTGTATGTATTGGACTTTATGTCCGGCAGACATACAGTTTTGTATGTATTGAACGTACGAGTGGACGTAGCTTGAATATGATGATACAGGTATAAGAATGAATGAATGACTGACAGACGAGGATGGTGGAGTTGCAGCAGATGGCAGCATACAAAGTGGTGACAACCCCGAGGCTCGTGTCGAGGACGACACTATGTCAGGAGAGGCCGTATAAGCGGTTACCCCACACGTTGCGTAAGGTTGCCGGCCGTTGCCTATAAAAGCCGCTGCGGTTGGCTAGCGACTCACTTATCGTCGGGCATTCGGAGCGGGTAGACCGGTCGTAACGTTATTACGTGTTGCGTTGCGTAACGTTGCGTAATTCGTAAAGTAGGCGTTAGGCTGATTTTGTTCCTCTGTAAAATTATGTTGTTGCCAAATTATTTTTTTTTAAGGAATTTCTCTTCTTATTCCTAAAAATATATATTAAGAAATTATAAAAGACGTAACAATTAAGTCAAGAAAAAATTACAATCTAATCATTTTTGACAAACGTCACAGCTTTCTTTTTAAAATTTAAGGCAATAAACCTCAACAATTATTTTCAAAAATATATATTTTCTTTTATAAAATAAGATACAACGCAGACGAAACTGTGAGCTGAAATCTAGTTCGGTATATGGAGTTTATTTCTGTTTTATCGTTAATCTTACAAAACAAGTTCCAATTGGAGTCTTTCAAGCATGGAGCCGTAATCCGGTCCAGAACCCCTGGCATTACGTTCCAGCCAGAGCGCAATCACAGGAGTGGCCAATCTCCGCGATTGGTCTGGGCGTGCAGTTGACAAGCGACCGATACTGGAAACATTTCAGCACTGCTCAAAGATATACATTTATTTGAAAGAATTGTGATTTTGGGTAGCATTTTTAATTATTTGACAAGTTCCCTACTTGCTTCTTTTGTTATTACTTCGCAAATGTTACATCAGAAATGCACTAAGATTTTGTGTTTGTCGCAAACTTATAACACAGTCACAGAAACCTTGCATATTTCCATAATTGTTATTTTACCCCCTCGAGACTAAAATTGATACAAAATTTAAATGACATTTTTATTTATGTCTCATTAAAAGTCAGAGAAAAAATGTTAATCGTTCTAGTTTCAAAATGACGAATTTCCATAAAAACTTTCATCACCTTATTTATGGTAAGGTGAAGAAAAACATCGTCAGGTCAAATGTGTATTTGAGATGGACCAATCCGTACTGGGCCAATTCTGGTAGGCTCTTGCTTGATGAAGAGTAGGTGAAGCTGGGACCTACTTTTGACCTTATCGTTATGGTAGGCTCTTGCTTGACGAAGAGTATGAATATTATATAATCCGGCCTTTTATCTTTACGTCGGCAAATTTTCAAAGCAATCGGTAGTAACGGCGTGAAAGCGGAACAAACAAACAAACTCAGTTTCCGATTTATAATATTAGTAAGGATAGGAATTGTATTGAATTTATGTGTAGAATATAATAATTGAAAATTAAATGCTGTTAAAATCATAGGCAAAGCTATTACGCTAAATGAGACTCACCCAAACGTGACATGTGACCGCAAAGTCATTCAGTATTCGGCTTCATTCTCTTCACTCTAAGTTTTAATTAAGCACCGCTACATCGTCGCCCGCCATGACACAATTCATATGAGCACATCTGAATAAATTGATTGCGGAAATGTTAATTATAATATATATTTTTGTGTTTGTGGCTTATTTTAATTAATTTTTTTCTTGCTATCACATTAGGTGCACAAAAACAAACAGAAAACATGGCAACTCTTCCATAATCAAAGTCAAAATTAACTATTCAAATATGACTTTATAGAAAGTTCTTTTGAATCGTCTAATTTTTTTTTCCTACCACCCATTCATGACGTATTTTTAGCTGATAAGAAAAATGGGCACACGAAACTTATCAGCTTTATCAAAAGTAATAACAACATTTACAATAAACTAGCTGACCCGACAGACGTTGTCCTGTCAAATGTCTCAAATGTCATGTTATCTCATGTTATCTCGCTGTATGTAAAAAAAGATTTTCCCGCTTTTCTGTTGAAATTTTTCCTGAATTTTCTTTGCTATAAACCTCACGGAGTCCGATACCTTTCCAAAGAATGCAAAACCGTGGAAATCGGTTCGTGCGTTCTGGAGTTATAGCGTCAGGAAGGAAAGCCCCACTTATTTTTATATAGTAGATTATGTCGTTGGCGTAAGACGAACATATGTGCTTACAATATATACGGGAAATTAAATATTTACACTTTAGAATGTAATGTCTTCAAATCAACACCAAGCATTTGCATCATTTAAGTAATCATTGACTTTGTAATAGCCCTTACTCATTAGCGTCTTTTTAACATGTACCTTGAACTTATGAAGAGGCAATTCAGCTACATTATATGGGATCTTGTTATAAGAAGTGTGTTAAAATTTTTATACATATAAATCAAATTTTCATAAATATACTGGCCCGCTAAAGTCATTGTATTATTCTCTTTAAATAAATCTCTAAAAGAATCCCTTGCTCGTAAATTATAAATAACGCGAACTGCTCTTTTTTGAAGAACAAAAATACTTTCTATGCTAGCAACCGACCCCCATAATAGGAAACCATAGGACATAAAACTGTGAAAATAACTAGGTAAAGTAAATTAATCTTGCCGTTTCAACATTTGTAAGTTGTCTCATTTTTTTACAGCATATGCTGCAGAACTTAGTCTATTTGATAGGGTCTCAATATGTTGATCCCATTGCAAAGTCGAATTTCATTTTAAGAATAGTTTCTTGAATTTGATAATGAAAATTTGATCCATTTAGTTTTATTTGGGGTTTAAAGATAAATTATTAATCGTGAATAAAAAGAATGAGATTAACATAAAATCTATCTATTTATTTATTTATATTTGAGAAACAAACAGTAAATATTTTACTTAAAGGCTATGCATAAAATTAATTATTATACAACAGTGAAGATTCCACTTTTTTTTTTTGTAGGATAGGGCAGCAAACGAGCAAACGGACCACCTGGTGGTAAGCAATAACCGTTGCCCATGGACACCCGCAACACCAGTGGAGTCACAGATGCGTCGCCGGCCTTATAAAAGGGAATAAGAGGAATAAGGGGAATAAACGGGAATAAGGGGGGTTGGGCCTCCGGTACCCTCACTCACTCAGCGAAACACAGCGCAAGCGCTATTTTACGCCGGTTTTCTGTGAGGCCGTGGTATCACTCCGGTCGAGCCGGCCCAATTCGTGCCGAAGCATGGCTCTCCCACGGTAACTTAATTACTAATACATGTTTAAAGTAGATCAATTAAAAAAAAAATTAATAAATAAAAAATCGTATTCAAAGCAACAAACATGGAGCGCGGATAATGGCACGAATACTGCTCTTAAACTTATTGATATTTAACAAAAATAGATCGGCAGACTCAAAATTATTGTTATATGAAGAACATGCGCGATCGAAAACTGTGTTGTACAATAAATCTATCACAGTACTTTTTATTGCTAATTCTTATATCTTTTTTATTGTTAATTGAATACTATCAAAGTACTTTTTAGGGTTCCGTACCTCAAAAGGAAAAAACGGAACCCTTATAGGATCACTTTGTTGTCCGTCTGTCCGTCTGTCTGTCAAGACCCTTTTTCTCAGGAACGCGTGGAGGTATGAAGCTGAAATTTATATCAATTATTCAGGTCTACTGTCCCTTGAAGCTGTGAAAAAATCAAACTTCTAAGCCAACGCAATCAAAAGATACAGCCGTTTATGCCGCAAATTTTCGACACTTGCAAAGGAATCAAAACCTACAGGGTGCTTCCCGTGAACTCAGAATCTTGAAATTTGGTACGAAGCAACGTCTTATAGCATAGATAAAGGAAAAATTACGAAAACCATAAATTTTTAGTTACATCACATAATATATATTTTTTTAATAATTTTAAACTTACTACCCATTTCCTCATAAACGCGTATAGGTATTAAATTGAAATTCATACCAAATACTCAGGTCTATAATACCTTTAAGCTGTAACAAAATCAAACTTCTATGTCAACGCAATCAAAAGAAACAGCAATTTAAGCTACATATTTTAAAACTCACAAGTACTCGCAAGGGAATCAAAACCTAAAGGGTACTTCCAGTCGACCTAGAATCTTGAAATTTGGCATGAAGCAACGTTTTATAGCACACATAAAGGAAAAATTCCGAAAACCTTAAATTTTTAGTTACATTACAAAATATATATTTTTTAATAAATATAAACTTATTACTTTTTTGTCTTAAATTTATGCTCCTCCATCTTTCCCCATTCTAATGTTATGAATTTCATTTTGCAATAAAAATACCATAGTTATGACTCGATTGTCGTAATGAATGAACTTTGTAAACCTTGCAGGTTTGTACGGAACCCTCGGTGCGCGAGTCCGACTCGCACTTGGCCGGTTTTTATTGTTTACCAACTGTCTAAGTAACAAACATTGTCTGATCTTGTCTTGGAAGGGTTATTTTATTTCACTCGTGAGTCCTGTTAAGATAAAGATATTTGGAAGCTGAACTTTGGTGCTTTAAGTTTGGGCTGTTACATTATGTATGTCGTCTTAAGTCCCGTCACGCTTCCATGAACCATGTGACTACCTAAAGCAGAGTATAATGTGGATATTAGGAAGATTACCGCAACTTTTTTAAACTTCTTTAAGCATATCAGACGCCATTTTTAGGACTCCATATCCAAATGGCACAAAACGGAACCCTCATAGATTCGTTTTGTCTGTCTGTCCGGCTGTCCGTCCGTATATCACATCCATTTCTTTCCAAAGCTATAAGAGCTATACTGTTGAAACTTGATAGGTAGATGTGTTCTGTGAACCGAATTAAGTTTTTGATGCAAAATAAAAAATAAAAAATATTGGGCGCTCCCCATACTTAGAACTGAAATTCAAAAATTATTTTTCATCAAACACCCAAAAAAAAATTTTTTTTCTAAACCGAATAGTTTGCGTGACAGACGCTTCCAAAGTGGAACCCCCCCCCCCTAACTTCTAAAATAAGAAATCATTACTATAAAAACTACCAACGAAAATTGTTGTAAACGAGATCTAGTGAGTAGTTTTTTTAATACCTCGTAAATCGTAAACCGCTTCCTTTAATTTCATAAATCAATGGTACGGAACTCTTTGTGCGGTTTTTTATTTAGCTTCAAAGTTCCAATCTAAGAAAACTAAACTAAATGAATACGTTACTAAGTACCTAGTGGCAGATAAGTCTTCAAAATACAACTAAACATAGTAATATTGGCGAAATATTTATGAAGGCATTAATAAGATCACTTAACACATCAAATTCAGAAAATATTCCGAATAGTTGCTTCGTTTCGGTAGCCAATTCTCTCATAACTTCACTCGGGCGCCGACACAAAGTAGGTAATTTTTATATACGCAGGACTCGGCTCGGCTCGTCCATTTCCTTCGCGAATGTTCGACCGCGGGCGCGTGTTGTGTTGGTGTAGCACAATGGCGGAATATATTTTAATCACAGCTATGAACACTAAATACTTCTCTTCTACTATTTAACGTGAATTTAAAAGCAAGACAATTTACAACTGGTGCTTAGATTTAAGAACGGATATGAAGCAGGTTGCAGGTTGAGTGAATCGTTGGGGTTACCTACGAAATATCGTATTCCAAATGATCGAATATCGAAATACTATCATTTGGAAGTCGATATTTCGTAGGTAACCCCAACGATTCACCCAACCTGCTTCATGTCCGTTCTTAATCATGGCAAAACGGGAATATTTATGGTGACAAAGCTAAATTGTTGGAGTAACTAACATGGGTTGTGATATGGCACAAGATCACAATTGTTTTTTTAGCAACATATTATTGTTGCCGAATCTACCTAATTGTCGATTTCATTTCACAATAAAAAATTTGATATGGTAGCAATTCACTATAAACGGCTCTCCCGGATTTACTTTTTGTTGTTAATTTTACAGGATTTTTTTCTCAGTGTATATTGCACAATATACGTGTAAAACATATGTGAGAAATAAGCATATTGTTATATTATTTTCTAAATATATATAAGATATATTATTAAGGATTTTTAAAATAAACCATAAATTGTTTCTCTGAAAATACAAAGAGATTGTTTATTTAACACACTTTTACAATATTGCAACTTAAATCTTAACCACACTTAAATCTTACCTGAAAATACAAAGAAACGACATTTAAAGTTTACTAATATCGTCTGCTTAATTACAAATTTACGATTAATTTATATCTCTAGAAGAATACAAGTTTTCTTATTGTTTTTTATAACTTCCACAGATAACCTATGAATACGCGAACTAGCGCAAAGCGCGGCAAATTTAAATTAATGAAATGTCATTTCTTTACATACATAATCCCTTTTTAGGTCTTTTATATAAGAATAAATAATAAAAATCATAATTCTATTGGCAACTGTTTACTTTTTATCTTCTTCATCTTTAGATCATTATCTCTCATAATCCCCGAAATGGGCCCAAAACAGGAATTCAGAGTATAAACGTTTCAAAAGTTTTCGAATAAAATTTGCCGAGATCGTTACGCGCCTTGGAGCGCCCGCCATCCGCAAACTTGGATCCCGATGGGAATATCATTGTAACTGACTCTTAATACTCGTTTGAATGTTAAATCTATTGGATGAACAGAAAAAAATGACAAGTTTCATTTAGATTTCAATGAGAGTATATTTTGAGAGCATGTTCGACATAAGTTCTCGTATAATAAATTTTAATTATGAAGTTCTTTTGATCGTGAAATTGTATTTTGTACTTATGTAAGTGTGTAATAATAAATTAATTGAGAAGGCTGTATGGAAGAGCAAGGAACTGTATGGAAGGTTTTATCGGGCCTTAATGGACCCTGATGTAAACCTTCCTGCTTAGGTATTATATACTGAGGGGTTTGTCTGTGCAATTGCACGAGGTAATGACGAAGAAGAACTACAGGAAATATATCCTGAAAGACGATACGGTCGACATCTTTCGGGCAATCTGCCTACCCGCAGAGTTACCCAGGCATATTATTTCTGGTTGTTTTTATCTTGCTGAAAGCGACTACACAGAGATAATGTAATGGAGAGAATCATCTATCAACAACTTGCCATTTATCGAGTCTGAAACACCTTAAGACAAATACGCATCAGCGCCAGTTTTTGTAAATCATCGTGCGTTGCTCTATTGAGGCTAATCTATCATCACATATTTTTCAATAAGATATTATAGACATCACCGTTTCTGATGACGATAACCTCGTGAAAGTTGAGAAGGACAAAGCCAGCAGTACCCAAGCCAAGACACGAGGTGGGATATTGTTGGACGATCATTGTTCCGAATAGTTTAATAACGAATAGTCTCAATCAACTTCTTAACAAGCTCTCGCTTAACGGATGGATCAAGGCTGGATAAGGAAAGCGATGATTTTGGATACGGCACGCATTATCTAGAATCCCCTCGCTGCATCCCTAACCACTGGTAGCTTGGGCTTTGCCTCGCTGCCGGTGACATGTCAGGTTTAAGTTTTTATAATATTTATGTTTTTATAGATTCTTAATAAAACCTAGATATTAGATGTTTGATAATATAAATTATGTTTACGGATCTAGACGAAGTATTTATTATGTCAAGTTTTTTAACTATTTATTTAAAAATTTCAGCCTCATGCGTCTTAGTATTTTCTTGACAATAAATCAAGGCGAAATGGAACCACTATACACATAAAATATGTACCTATGCTCTGCGTTAGAATAAATTTAACAACATTTTTACGCAGTCAGGTTTTTTTTTATCAATCTTGTTCGCATCTTACTAATTACGCTGCCAGTAAATATTTCATACGATGTCGGCGATTGGTCTTTTTAGTCTTTTTCTTAATCTTTTTAAACTTTTCATAATATACGCATTCTAAATTCAAATCAGTTTATGAGAAGTCAAGTAACAATTTTCGAATAGAGGTCATAGAAAAATCTTTGAGTACCTATGAAGCATAAAAACGTAAGTGTAACGTAAAAAAATACCACACATCCGAATAAAAATCCCATTGACCCTGTAGAAAAATATCTCTCGAAAATAATTTAGTATGGCGACAGAATCAGCATAATGCGGCGATGTGTATTCAGCACATCGTGTGGCACGGGCGTTATGCATGCGTGTGTACCGCGTGTATGATTTACTGGGACTTATCTGGAAAGGGCTTAATTGTGAAGGTTTATTTCTGGTGCGTTAGTTGTTACACGGGTAGATTAAACACAGCCCAAGAGCGCTGAAAGTGTTACTGAAACTCAAAGTATTAGCAATCTTTAGTTACGCACTTCTTAACCAAAGGGAAAGTATACTGTCTGCTTGGGTACGTCGCATTGCTCGTTGCGATGTGAAGTGTATGGCAGTGAAATCACTTGTGTTGTGAACAATATCAAACACCTTCAAGAAATAACGGGTTATTTATTTAAAGTACTAGCGTGACTTGCACTCTTCCCGACTGACTGATATAATCTCTAGGTAATCATTACACCTTTTAAAATCAAATGTGCAACTGTGTTCCGCCACGTGGCTCACTGTGCTGCCATCTATTGGATAATGTCACAAACAGAAAAGAGACAGTAATCAAATCCGCAATCTATCGTCATGGTATAACCTCAAGCATGAGAAGTAGACTTGCATATTTACATTACAATGACTGCATATAATAATTAAGGTATATATATATGCGCGTGTATGTATGTATATATGCATGTGTATATCTATATAGATTTTCCTGCCTTTTGTTTTTAATATTATGGGTTAAATGTATGTGTGTATGAATATATTCATTCATTCATTCATAATAACATATTTTCAATATTAATTTGCAGTCACAAAAGCTTAGAAATTTAAAATTTCTTCGCTCGAAATCAAACCCTTTGACAATTTTTAATATTATTTGTCGATTCTTGAACGATGGCTTAGTCCCAGTGTGAGTAACGAGGCGGACTCTCACTTCGACTCAGACGAGCTGCTGGCTGTGTTAATACACACGGGTGGTAACGATTATATGCTTATTATTGAATTTGTCGATTCATGAACGATGGCTTAGTCTCACTTCGACTCAGACGAGCTGCTGCTAATAAAAAAATAAAAGTCTTTAGTAAGTCATATTTCAGAGGTGGTCTTATGTCAATTTTATTTGAATTGATTTGCAGGCCTTTAATACAATTAATTGAAACAAAATATGTGGAAGAGTATAAAATAGTATCTTATTTACTTTAACGAAAGCACCTTATATTACAATAAAAAAAATGTATATAACAGTAACTTTTGGAGTATGTGTTAGACCAGAGGTTTCCAAACATTTTTGTGTCGTAGACCCTTTACCATATTTTTCGATTTTCAGTAGACTTGATATTGAATACCTACATCCTATACATTTTTTTTTACTACACTGGCACTTTTATAAATAATGTATGTCTTTATGTTAGAAGATAGTATAATATTTGTAAATAGGTACTAACAATGTATGTTGAGATACATTGTCGTGGACCTCCATTTTCATATGATGGACCCCCAATGTTTTTTTCGTTGACAGGAATCACTGTGTTACACTATCGCCCTACTTTAATCACCAACAGAAGCCAAATTTAACTGTTCTTTTTGGTTGGCACCCACTTTGAAGTTATTAGAATATTACCTTTTATTTTGACTTTATGCATAGATGTAGTTGAATTTCATTCAAATGAAACATGTTAAGTGTTAAATAAGCACGATTGAAAGAGGTCGCCTCTACTCCCTGCGTAATAATAACTATTTTCGTGATTGAAAAATATATCTTACCTTACGTCATGTTAATATAACTACTCGAAATACTAGTCCTGCGCAGACGAAGTCGCCGAAACCAGTTAATATTTTACATTGTTTTTACAAGAGGTTCTGCAATCATTCTTGCAATTTTCGAACAGTGTCGTTGAATATATATATAGGTAAATAAAAATATAAAAAAAAACCTACTTCAAAATTGTACTCAACTGACTTACCTAGGTATGTTTAGAACGACCCGGGAGGGACCACGCCCCTCCAATGGCCGGGGGGCGTCGTCGGTGGAGGAGATCGCCGGAGGTATTTGCCACCCCCGAGGAGGTCTCCTCTGTATCGACGGGGGAGCGGAAGCTGGGGGTTCCCGGAAGTCGTTATTGTTCCCGGGGACTCCCTATATACATGAGGAAGGCCATCGCTGAGGTTTTTAGTGGGTAGACCTCCCCCTTCTGGAGAGGAGAGCCCCACATAACCGCCGGCTCTCCGCAGCCGGGGTATGCAATTTAATGCATTTTCCTCAACGGAACAAAAAAAAAAGGTATATTTAGAAAAAATATAAAAGAAGTAGAAAGTAAAATATAAATACGATAACGTTTGTCTTGATATACCAACTAGGTATTTTTTGAAGTCGGTGCGCGGGGAGGGGTAACGTGTTTGGTTAGATGTACTACTCTAGTTATGTGTCGTTCGTGTTGTACTCACATACTTAGGAATATAATCTGGTCTACTGCATTATATAAGAAAAATGTATCTATAATCGATTGTATTCTGTTTTGTGTGACAAATAAATAAATAAACAAAAATATTAATTTTTGTGGCAAATTCTAATAATTCGTTATAGCTAATACAGCTTAAATGATATAAAAACATGCCTCAAAATCTGCTATTGCGCAACAGACATGGTCGTTAAATCGATGGGTATACTTGACTGTCTCAGGTACAGACATAATAGCTTCTTATTGCTGACAACAGTAATTTATAAAGTGTTTGCTTTGTATTCTGTCATATCTTATCGGCGTTACGTAATATCTTAACTTGTATTATTTTAATTCGCCAGGACGATCTGTCTTGGGTCGTCTGGGGTGTCACTTCTCCATTTTTTCCGAACCTTCTCTGGTATAGACTCTACTTTAAAACTGCCTCGGATTTGGGTGTTTTGGATGTGGTTCAGCATCTACACGTGATCGCAGTCCTTAATAGGATTAAAACATTATTCCGTTACTTTTATCCTATGCTGCAGTGTGTCGCGAAGACAAAATGTCCCAAAAACAATGTTGAAGTGAATAGCGCTTGGAGTTGAGAGCTGTTGTGTTAATGGGGTACAAACACTCCATTCGAGCATTTAATATAATAATTGTATTCTATACTAGCGGACCCGACAGATTTCGTCCTGTCAAAAAGATTTGCTAAGTGGCAGTTTTTTGGTCCTACTTATAGGGCGAAAAATTCTCCTGTACAGAACTCTCACCCTGGTTCAAATGAACTATTACATTTTGTGACTATTCAATTTTGGAACGTGACATTAAATCCTTCAACGCTGTATTCTGTGCTCCAACGCACACACGCGCAATGTTTTGATAGATATGATTGAATTGCAACTTTATGTAGCGTTAATAAAGCGAAAATTGACTCTATTGTCAGGAACACACCTACATTGCTTAGAATTGCTTAGACAACAGTGAGTGCTTGCAATATGAACTTTTTACAGTAACAATAAAACTCAAATTGACTGTACGTTTTAATTACAAAACGTTTGTATAGGAAAAAGGGCTGTTTAGGGTTTTTCCGAGTATTATTAGAAATTTTCTCGCTGTAAAAACCATCCACGAATAATAAAAAAAAGGAATTGGCTAAATTGGTTCAGGCGTTGTTGAGTTATGCGCTTATCAATACATTTTGCGATTCATTTTCATATATAAGATTAAGTTGTTAAGAAATCTATAACTTATTTCATCTGCAGACAGATGCACTTATTACTCTAAATATATAGAGTAATTTAGAATAAGTAAAATAATGCCTAGTGGTATGTATTTATCAGTAATGAAGATTCTAAAAAGAAAAATTAAATAAATTGTTTTTGATCCTAAGTTTTGACAGCCCTAAATCAGCATAAGAGCAATAACTACATAAATCTGTTGGGCGCCATTGCGTCTAGCATTTGCGTTAACAGCTGACTAGGGGTGTCATTTGAGAGTTTTTGCTTTAATTTAAGGACAGTTATCTCGGAAACTATTAAATTTTAGATTCTAATACACACTTAAGGTTCATTTAATATTGTTGCGCCATCGAATCAATAAACTAATTGCCGAATCTTCTAGTATATCGTAGAAGCGATTCGAGTACATCGAACTTTCTGGAAGGCTGTAGAAAGTTCAAGAAAATTGGCGAACATTCCAAACAATTACCGAACCATGTGTCGCTAGCGCCTTCTAGTGTTGAGAGGCGGAGTTAAAAATAAAATATCTTTATAGAATCTTCTCTATGTGATGCACTATCGTGACCTTGGTAGAACTTTGTTTTGGTAGGTTCAGTGGAATTATATAAGTGGAGCGTGTCTGCCGACAGAGACGCCCTCACGATTTGGCTATATGGTTCTTTGAACTTAGGCACAGACTGAGTTTTGTTGGTAGATCACGTGGTCAGACCGCTCTGGCCGCGTGGAGTTGAACATAACCTCCGTGGCGCTTGCTGTTGCGGGGGTACGAGTATCCTGGATACGTTTCGTGCTCCTTGTGAGGATTCTCTTCTCTTGAGTAAAAAAAAAGTAAAAAAAAAATACACGACAGGGACAGATTACGAAACGGCGAATAAACATCGAATCTACAAGAGTAAACAACTAAGTGATTAGTCAGTGTTAATTTGTGTTGGTTATTGGTCAATTAAGTGGATTCATTTTAAAGCGTAATTTATTACATACACTTTCTTCTTAATTTGATATGTTTAGATTAACATTTGCTTTCTATCTTTTTAGAATTACCTAGATAAAAGGTAAAAGGTACTACTACTAGCGTAAGGGCGTCTGTCAGGTTAAATCTCATTAATAATGATAAGTAACATTAAACATTTTCACACCAATTGCCAATTGCTATAACAAAAGAAAAAACAAAAAATAGCATAAAGTAAACATTTTGATAATTTAAATACCATACAAAAAAACATGACTTTTAATTGCACTTTTACTCAATATTGATAGCGGAAACAGAAGTACACGCTTGAAAGATTCACAGAATATTTATTTATATTTAATATATAATTATAAATTGAATAAAGAAATATTTAATTGAGGTTTCAATACATAAGACAATAAAAATACGACTTCTTCTTCAATCATACAATCATCAAAACAAGCTGATACAATGTTGTCACTAAGTCGTCCGTACCAAAAGTCTCATTATCAACAGTTTGTAAATCGCTACGTCAAATGCAGCGGCTTCTTTAGCCGGTTTTATTAAAAATCGGACACGTTCGTCGTAGATACAGAAAGAGACGAACTCCCAATGAGTGAGAGAGAAATAAATGAGTGAGTGAGACGATGAAAAATCTGATATTACGCCAGCGAATTCACGTGCGAAAATATTTTTTAATTTAGATGCTTCGGATAATCGTCTATCTATGGGCGGAGAGGAAAGGAGATGTCCCATATTGGTTTATAGTAACTAACTCGGGTAAATTTGATATATTTGGATAGAAGGCTCTAAAAGAAAGTAATCGCCGTAAGTCATGTTATTTTTAAGACCCCCGATTTTTAATAATTCGTATTCTAGTATAATAATAAATGAAATATATTTAATGCAATAATTACACATTGCTTAAAAAAATTTATCAACAAGCTTTTTAAAACTCTAAATACATACATACTCGTAATTGCTTTAATGAACCGAATATTTCTAATTTTGAGAAGTTTTTAACTAACAAAATATAGGGACTGCTATGTTACTTAATGTATGTTATCTAGAGCCAGAAAAAAATATTAATAAAAAATCAACTGACAAGTCAGACACCTACTGTCAATGTCATAGTTTTGATTTTATGATTATGATCAGACCAGCAATAGTATATTAATCTGTGACATAGAGTAAGATACCGGTAGTCACAGATTAATAAAAACATCATTAAGGTGTTGCCATATGAAATATTTCTTATAAACATGTTTTATTTACAATATTTAAAAATAATTGGGGTGGTAAAAATATTTCTTTTATTTGTTTCATACTTCATATTTTTTCGGCTTTCAATTTAATGTAGTTTGGTGTTTGTTAGTTAACGCTGATCACAAAAAACCAACCTCCTTGTAATAAGAGGACATCTCCATTGTTGACAAGTTAAAACTTGTTCGATTTACTTACTTCGTAGCAAATTAGTTCATACACTGAAACCACGTTTTAAGCTTAGGAGCGACAGCTTGACAGCGACAGCTTAAAGAGTTGTAAACATCCTGGTTTTATAACTTAACCTCGGCGTTGCTTACTTAAGCTTGGACCAGAGCAGAATATTAAAAAGCTCATTGAGAAGTCAATTTTTTTTTATACACAAGTCGTTTTCAGTGGCATTGCTCGCGTTATGAACTAAAACAACATCAACTGACATATAACAGCCATGTTATACAATTATATATCCCTATTTATTTTTAAACATTCATATATGTTGCACATATAGTTTTATCAATCATGTGCGTTAAGTAATGAAATTTTAAAGCCTTAAAGGGTAAAGTCGTTTAAAGGGTAAATCCAGTAGTATCGACAATGTAATTTTGCATCTAATGCAGTCAATATGAATGTGTCGATAATGCAATTGTGTCGATAATCCAGAAGTGTCGACAATGCAGGAGTGTTAACAACACTTTGTTTACAATCTATCCACAAGCTATCCATGTTCTTATGACATTGGTAAATCACGAAAACAATAGATCATAGTTAGAATTAATTTCAACCTAAAATTTTGAAGTACATTTTATTAACAATGAAATTAATTAAGATGCTGATCTGTCGTACTGGCGCATTAACTGAAATTAATTAGCGGCGCCATCTTGTAAAAACACGGCGATAACTTCAGCACTGGCTAATTAAGTTGAAGGTTCCATTGATCCTCTTGAATATTGCATGAACATGGGTATTACTTATTTATATGGTAACGAGAGGGGCTGCAGGAATGAATGGAATTCTCTACTTTTTACTTAATAAGCAAATTGTACACGTGGCGTTTCACTTTACAACAGTAAAACCGTAAAGTGAAAAGTAAACATTACAAAGCTTTTTCAGATAAATCAATATATTATTGCAAACATGCTTTGAAAAAAAGAAATACATACGTAGTTTGACCTGATCTGTTATTGAACTACAGATCAACATTAGTTTTACTGTTTAACCAAATTCAAAAAAAGAAGGTTATCAATTCGACCCGTGTGTATGTAATATTTCCAGAACTACCCAGTTTTCGTATATTTTAGTCTATATCAGGAGTTCCCAACCAGGGGGGCATGCCCCCCTTGGGGGGCGTAGTGGAATACCAGGGGGGGGGACGTAATCGAGTACTTAAGCGCTCTAGCAAAGACTGAACCCAAAATCGACATACTGGTACAGAAGATACAAGCTCAAGTATCTCATTAGTATTTAATAATTAAAATAAAAACTAGGATATTTACCTACTAAAGTGAAAGTAATTAATGGTTTTCAAGTGTAGATACATATATCTTCTCTATTCCTAAAACATAAATATCTACAAATATCTGTATTTTAATTTTAATTCAAAGAAATAATTTAGTTGTTAAAAAAAATTGTGTTTTTAATGTTTTTAAACTTAAGGGGGCATAAGAATATTATTTTTGAATTGGGGAGGCTCAGTGAAATAAAGGTTGGGAAACCCTGGTCTATATCATATCATATCATTAGCATCTGAACTAATCTGCCAAATATCAAAAGTGTATGAGTTCGCATATCTCCGGAAGTACAAGTCCGATCTAAGTAATTCTTTTTTTGTTTTACTAGGTATTGTTCAACTTGGGAATACTGCAAGTTTCATAAAAATCGGTTGCGTGCTTTTTGAGATAGGGAATTTTTTAACCGACTTCAAAAAATATATTTAAAAAAATACCGTGGGAGAGCCATGCGGCACGGATTGGGTAAAATAGCGCTTGCGCTGTGTTGCGCCGAGTAAGTGAGGGTACCAGAGGCCCAACCCCCCTTCCCCCTTCTTTTAAAAGGCCGACAACGCATCTGTGACTGCTCTGGTGATGCGGATGTCCATGGGCAACGGTTATCGCTTACCATCAGGTGATCTATTTGCTCGTTTACTGCCCTATCCTATAAAAAAAAATAAAACCTTCTTCACTTCAACTTCGACTTCAAAATTGTACGCCACTAACTTACCCACGTATGTTTAGAAAGAATATAAAAGAACTAAAATGTAAAAAATAAATACGATAACTTCTGTCTTAAATAAACTAACTTTGATATACCGACTGGGTATTTCAAAAAATCCTATAATCCTATAATTCGGGCAGGCACTTCAAAAAGTCGGTGCCTGCCCGAATTATAGGATAGTAAGAGTAATGAAAGACAACACAAAACTAATAACGTTGTTTCCCTTCTTTATATTTTTATTGTGTGTACATAAATAAATAACTAGAAATAAAACAAATACTTGAAATCAGATATTTTTATATTCTATCTTATTTTTACAAATATATTACAACTAGCTTTCTGGCCACGGCTTCGCCCGTGTGGATTTCGGGATTGGGTCTATAGAGGGTTTAAGGGTCATAGCTTTTACCCTCGGCTACATATGCGCGGAAGTCGGTTTATGACGCGAAGGTTATATCGCGCTTCCCGTGGGACTATCCGTTTTACCGAGATAAAAAATACCGCAAAACCTTGCTCAAGAATCACTCTATCTATTGACGAAATCCGCATGAAAATCTGTGCAGTAGTTTTTGAGCGAAACCTTTATTGCGCATCCCGTGGGATCTGTCGATTTTTCCGGGATAAAAGTAGCCTATGTTACTCAACTATAACTCCATCCCTTCAACTATCTCCACGTAAGAAATCACGTCAATTCGTCGCTCCGTTTTCCCGTGAAAGACGGACAAACAGACAGACACTTTCCCATTTATAATATTAGTATGGATTTTATTGTGAGTTCATTTGACGAAAAATAAAAATCGAATCTTCTATCATAAATACACATAGGCGATTGTTTTCGTACAATTTCAAATGCACTGTACACTGCGTCACGGAGACACTGCCAATATACAAAATGAATGAAACAAGCCGCCCTACGAATAGGGCGGGCGGCGTCGCTAAATAAGTAACGCCGTGAGCCGTCAGTTCCCGGAAACGCAATACTTCATCGATTCTTGTTTAGACCGCTCAACATGTTAAGCAGCTTACGGGTGCTGGGAAATTGTTGTCCGTTTATATTTCAGAGCAGACTTTTTAAGAAAATTGGACTAGGCGGGATGTTATTTTTTACCGAATTCTTCCTTTTTCCTTTTTGCTTTGATCCCGACTAATATTTTAAACGCGTATGTTTGTATGGATGCATGTTTGTTATTCTTTCGCATTAAAACTACTGAATGAAGTTAAATGTAAGGACCGTAGCAAGTGGAAGGACGTAATCTCTGCCTACCCCCGTGGGAAAAAGGCGTGAGTGTATGTATGTATGTATGAAGTTAAATGAAACTTTACAATAATCTAGCATGTATAAATATGTGTTATAATTTTGATGCTTGAGGTTGAGGCTTTTAGTACAATCATTAGAAACAAAATATATGGAGGAGTACAAAATAATATATCATTTACTTTAACGAAAGTACTTTATATAACAACTAGCTTTCTGCCCGCGGCTTCGCCTGCGTGGAATTCGGGATTGGGTCTATAGAGGGTTAAGGGTCATAGCTTTAGCCCACGGCTACATATGCGCGGAAGTCGATTGGCGCGAAGGTTTTATCGCGCTTTCCGTGGGACTATCCGTTTTTCCGAGATAAAAAAACCGCAAAACCTTGCTCAAGAATCACTTTATCTATTGATGAAAACAGCATGAAAATCTGTGCAGTAGTCTTAGAGCGAAGCCTTTATTGCGCAGCCCGTGGGATCTGTCGATATTTCCGGGATAAAAAGTAGCCTATGCTACTCGCGGATAAGCGAATAGCTTTCCAAAGGTGAAAGAATTTTTGAAATCGGTCTAGTAGTTTCGAAGCCTATGCATTACAAACAAACAAACAAATCTTTCCTCTTTCTAATATTAGTATAGATAAAACAGTATATAACAGTTACTTTTGGAGTATGCGTTAGACTATCTTCTAACTACTGACTTACTACTTTAATCACCCGTAGAGGCAAAATTCAACAGTCCTTTTTGGTTGGCACCCACTTTCAAGTTATTAAAATTTATTATATACATTTTAGTAGTGGGATAACTTTTTTTTATTTTTTTTTTATTTATTAAACTTTATGCAAAAAAAAAATTACATAGGCGGGCTTAATACCTAAGGTATTCTCTACCAGCCAACCTTTGGGTGGTGTGGAGATGTGGTGTAGGTGCATCGAGAGATTTTGATAGGTCTATACTTAAATATGAAGGTATCTGTATGAATAAAATGCTGCAGGATACATATTATTATAAACTAATATATAATACAATTATATACATATATTTAATAAACTATGTAGTAACATATATATATACAAGTATAATATATATATATATATATATTTATATAAATAAATAACAATATATAAACTATGTAAATATTAATTATTTAATATCTGCCAATTCCTTTACAACATCCTTGCAAGATCAAGCTTGTGCCATAATATCCGAGAAATGTTTACGGACCTTTCGTTTAAATGAGGCCCGAGTTGGTGCCATCCTGATTTCATAAGGGAGAGAGTTCCACAGAAGTATGGACTGAATTTGAAAAGAAGAGTGGACAGAGTGAGAAGTGTGCTGAGGACAGCTAAGAAGAAGATTGTTAGTCGACCGTAAGGTTTTAGAGTGAGTAGAACATAGATATTGGAAATGAGATAATAAATAAGAGGGAGAACAGGAACAGTTAAGCAGAGCGTAGAGAGTAGTGAGAGCACGCACGTTTCTTCTCAACCGGATGGGTAACCATTTCAGCTCTTGTCTGTAGGCGGAAACGTGGTCATATTTACGGAGACAATATATAAATCTAATGCCATAATTCAAATTCAACTTTATACATAGATATACTTGAAGTTAATTAAAACGAAACTTGTAAAGTGTTAAATAAGCACGGCTGTAAGAGGTCGCCTCTTTCTACGTAATAATAACTATTTTTTTGTTTCAAATGGTGCATCCATCCATCCATCCATCCATGTATCCATTCATCCTTGACATGGTGCACTATTCTTTATTTTAGAAATATAGTAGTCATTTCATAGTTTGTTTATGATTTAGCAATATTCAAATTGTTCAGAAGTACCAATTTATTTCCTACATTTATACATTTTGTATAATACAATAAAATGATTTAGGGTCAACATTATTATTATTTTGTTTTGCGCAGTTATGCCTTTATAAATGACAGAACGTTTTCCTAGTTGTATTACTTATAACTAGAGATCGGATAATCGGATGCATATTTACCTAAAGTTAATTTTTGGCTCACAAATTAAGGAAGCGGCTTTTTAAAATACATTTTGTTAAATAAAAATCCCGGGAAAATACGGGACTGCAAATTTAACGTAGTGATATTGTTTGAAAATTACTAAATTAGCACGTGGTATTTATTTTCAAAGACCGAGACTCCGGGTTCAATACAACTATGCATAATACGTATTTACATGAAGTTTAGTTTCAGTTCCCCGTGCGATTTATGAATATACGATTTATTACATGAAGAGTGTTGTACGAAAGTAGTGAGCTAGTTTGACTAAAACAATAATCAATTAATTAATTGAATAAAAAAACAGAAATGGTGAAAAATTTTATTTAACAAAACAATAAAAAGCCGTTTCCATACTTTGTCTTAAACTAACTTTAGATAAATATGCATCCGATTATCCGATCTCTACTTATAACTTAAGAACGAATGAAAAAATTTGGGTGATCACCTGTTTAGTAGATTTGATTCTTACAATAATAGCAGAATAACTTTAAGAATGTTCGGCTAAGCATATGTATTTCATTCTTTATTGTAATATCATTTTTGGGATTCCGCCATCTTGTGAAGTTGACTATTCCTTTACTGTCAAGCTGATTGAGATTATTTATAAAACGTATGGAAATGGCAAACCTAGGTTTGAAAGACTTGCTACTAAATATTGCACTATTAAGTCAATATTTATTACAGAAATATAACACACTAGCTTTCTGCCCGCGGCTTCGCCTGCGTGGATTTCGGGATTGGGTCTATAGAGGGTTAAGGGTCATAGCTTTTGCCTACGGCTACATATGCGCGGAAGTCGGTTTATGGCGCGAAGGTTTTATCGCGCTTCCCGTGGGACTATCCGTTTTTCCGAGATAAAAAATACCGCAAAACCTTGCTCAAGAATGTGCAGTAGTTTTTGAGCGAAGCTTTTATTGCGCATCCCGTGGGATCTGTCGATTTTTCCGGGATAAAAAGTAGCCTATGTTACTCAGGGATAATGTAGCTTTCCAAAGGTGCAAGAATTTTTGAAATCGGTCCAGTAGTTTCGGAGCCTATTCATTACAAACAAACAAACAAACAAATCTTTCCTCTTTATAATATTAGTATAGATAGTAACATAAGTAATGACTATAGGTCTTAAATTAAAATGAATAAAAACGGCAATTTTATAGCTAAGATTATAATATGGCGATGATAAATGAAAAACAACCAGTCTTGTAAATACAAGACAGAGATTGGCAGGGTACCAGTTTAGCGTTGAGTACCAGTGGGTTAACTGTGCGTTGGGCGGGCGGCGTTGTCGTAGCGCCAGTGTTCGCGCGCCCGCCGCCGCGCCCGCTTGCTTCACGTACGGTGCATACCACGGCATATCACCGCGACAAACTTTTACGACTTCGATACAATTTGATTCGGCGATCGCGTGAGATACGTAAGTTTTCTGATCTTTTATGGAGTTTTTAATACACATTTTTATGGAGTAGTTATTTGTAATACAAATCTGCGTGTAGGTAAGTAGCTACTGTATACTAGCTACTGCAATAGACAGATAATCGACGAGTCACCGAGTAACTCACATAATAATAATATTTACATAAAAATAAAACTTATGAAATTAAATAATCAAAATATTTATTTACATATAAAATATACTTTAATCTATGTATCAAAATATTATTTTTTTTTACAAATACGTAACATATTTGAATTTTATCTTTATAAAAGAATAAATAAATACAGATTCAAAATTTATCTCTGTATATAATAAATAAATTGGAAAGTTAGAAATAAAATCAAAAATGGTTACGTTAATAGTTATTTTTCTTTTAATCATTTGAATATTTGAATACTGAGCGATTGCAGAATACGTTAGTAAATTGAATATACGAAAGTCATGAAAATTTATAGTTTTTCTGTAAACTTTGCAGTTTTCTATATTCTATACCGACTTAAAAAATTACTAAACAGTGAGAAGCATTTTGTCTATAGTACTTTTTTACAACTGTCGCAGTAATAGGGGTATAATTAATATGTTTTATATTAATATATTTTCAGATTGCCAAGGTACTTGCAATTGCATTGAGTAAACACTTAAGCGTGCCTAGCTTTAACGTCTAAGTAAGCTTTTACTGCCGCGGGAATGTTTGCAATATTTATACACACAAACATATATATATATTATATATATATTATATAATATATATATATATAATATTATATATATATATATAATATATATATATATAATTATATACTATAAATTTATAGTTTCTAGTTTTATTTTAGATATATATAATTTAGAAGTATTTTAAGATATTTATTTTTAAGGTTTAAATTATAGTTTTAATTGTATTTTTTAATTTAAGTAACATTTATAGTTACCCAGTTTAGACCTGTACACATCAACGTCAACTTGAAGAATCGCACTCTGAAAGCATTAATTCACCAAGCTCCTTGAACTTATACTATATATATGTATATATATATATATATATAATATATTATATATAATATATATATATATATATATATATATATATATATATATATATATATGTCACCGGAACATAACAAGATCCGTAAGTTTATCAATTTACTAGGAAGTTTATAAACTTTCGTAGGATTCTAAACAGGAAATAAATTGTAATATGTTACGTCTACATTTTCGTAAATTTATCAATTTCCGACGTCACACGGTACATTTATAAACTAACGGATATCTAATTCGTAATATTTTATATGGTTCGACCAATCACAGAAACTCTTTTAAATATACGCATCTTTGAAATAACACACTACGAAATAACGTAAAATAACACACTGCTCTCTGATTGGTCAATGTTCATAGTGGCAATGCTAGTAGTGAGTTGAGATTGCTATTATGAGCTTCAATAAGCTATTTAACAGTTACTAGCTAAATACAGAAATACTTTTACAAAACACACAAATGAACACTACTTTGCTCTATTTCAAGTGACACGTGACAGTCAACCAATCAGATCGCGCGTAGCGTTTGGTTATTGCTTACTTATTATATATATATATGATTCAAGATTAAATTTAAAAACAAACTGTACTCGATAGTTTTCGTTCGTAGAAATGGCATGGATATAAGGTAGAAATCGAAAAACTCGGAAACCATAAGACTTTTATTGTGGTCTTTTATTTATTGGTAGATCTCAATGTGGCCCATCAGTAGGTAAAAGGTAATCCATGACTTTTTGGACATTCTGTAAATACGTAATGTCCTCGTGTAGTAGCAGAAAACCAGTGCTTTGCTCACATACTGTTGTGAGTAACAGTCACTGAGTTGCGAAGCTGTTACACTTTTGCAGGACACACAGCTTAGTATGTGCTAACTTTATATAATTTTAAGTCCTTTTATGTTGCTATATGTTTGATGAAGGTTGGCGTAAATTTTTATCTATATATCTATCTTATGCTTTTAAGTATAAAGGCGTAACAGTAAGAGCTTTGCGCACTCTTGCTATTATCAGTGTCACTTGAGTTACTGACCCCAAATTTTACTCTAGTATTCTTGTAATATCCAACTGCTATGTTTCTGCTCAGGCACTATCATTGTAGCTGACATATTCACGACAAAAAACTTGTATAATTTTAATGTTCATACTTTTATATTCATTTCAAAGAGGCGAGCATGTAGTCATTGATTTAAAATATGCAATTTGAAATTGGATTGTCATAAGGTTTGAATGAGCTATTTACTGTTTACGGGCTAGAGAATCCCTAAAAGAATTGTTCAAAGAAATTAATATTTTAACTTTAGCTAGTCAATATATTATGATAATTTAGTTTTTGTATATAGAAACTATAATAAATTCAATAAAAACAGTGATCTACATAATGGGAATACTAGAAACAAAAATAAACTTGCCGTTCCAATGTTCAGACTCCATAAAACTGGCTGTTCGTTCTTGGGGAAATGTATATCTATGTTTAACAAACTTCCGCAAGGTGTCATTGATTTGCCTTTATATAAATTTAAAATCCATATCAAAAAGACACTTATGAGTAAATGTTATTATAAAGTAAGTGACTATCTAAATGATCACACTATTTGGGAATAGGGACACTATTCATAGAGCCATGTTTGGTAACAACATTATTTATAATATTGTATTACTTTATATGTGTATGTAAACATACATACGACTGTAATCGTATTAGGTATGATTGTATCTTATACTATATTGTATTTTTATATTATATTATTATAATTATTAACATTGAAAAGAGGAGATAAAAAATAGACCTTCAGAGTTTCTTGCCTGTTCTTCTCGAGAAGGCTCTCCCAATTTCCGAACAGGTGTCGAGTCAATATATTTTTTCTTTTTTTTTCCTTATTCGTACGTACGGACAAGGTTTTTGTTTTTTTTATTTAAGCTTTTTTTTTTGTTTTGTTTGTTGACGTCAATAAGTGCCTGTAAAGGTCTATGCTGAATAAATATTATTTTGATTTTGATTAATGTCAAAAAATCTGATATACTGTCTCACTACCATATATTATCACTGGCAACACGCAATAATAACAAAATTCATCCAAAACTTCGATAAATGGGAGCGAAAATCCTTAAGTTGACAAAACAATTTCAACCGCAAACAAAAATAAAGTGCTCGATGATGGTACACTGAATTTCTTCGAAAGCTTCCGAATCTCAAACACGATTACGGAGCCAAGCTATGACCCGCCCGTAACTCGATTAACTCTCTCATGCGATAAAACAAAACCTTTCGTGCTTCAATCGCATAAATCTCGAGTTGGATAGCTGCGGAGCAAGTTTTTCCGCCCTTGACGACTTTCTGATTCACCCCGCGGGGACGTTTGCTCCACGTCATATCGAGGAAGTCGCAGCGTTACGTAAGAGAACTCAAAAAATTGCCTAAATTGCAGAAAAATATTAATCGCTTAATCAGATATTTTACTATGTATTTATTTCTGCAGTTAAAGACGATATTTTTTTAATTTCCCTAATTCACCGTGCGGGTCCATAGTAGATTCAAAGATAACACGTTTATTCAGACAAAAAACACACATATAAATACGAAAGTTACAAAGAAACTAATAAAATATACTTAGTGTGTACGTGTGTTGTAGTTAGTACCTGAGTCCAAGTCTTAGAGGGCCTTAGTCCTAAAAAGGCAAAACACAGATTTGTAGCTATCTTCCTATAGAGGTAGATAACAGCTAGAAATCGAATAGCGTACTATATGATTTAAGTGTAGAAAAGAAGAAAAAAATTGGTTGTCTGTAGAACTCCGTCTTCTGCCGATATTTGAACGTGACAACGTCTATTACATGGTAATGTTTTCTGGGTGCAATGAAATTATTTAAAATAAAGTAATGTATAACATTTATATTTTTATTTAATAGTTTGTTTAAATTTTCTGCTTCTGAAGTTATACATAAATTAATTATTATGAGTAATGTGGGTGGCTCCGTGTGGCGTCAGATTCGGCCGTTACGTCGGAGTAATGTGCGTGACTCCGTGTGGCGTCAGATTCGGCCGTTACGTCGGAGTAATGTGCGTGGCTCCGTGTGGCGTCAGATTCGGCCGTTACGGTGTTTTCGAGAATGACTCCACGCCGTTGTCACGTCAAAAAAGCAAGAAGAAATATAATAATATCTGTCAATATTGAATTGGCATGGTCGGTTTAAATACAAGTCGCGACATACCTGTTACATATGTGTGTGTGTGTGTGTATACGAGCTTTCGTCCACGATTACTTATTATATTTTACAAATTCAAATTTATATCAATCTGAAAAAAATAATAATTCGTGAAAAACTGATGAATTTGTATTTGTTATTCAAAATCAAATTCATAATCAAAATCAAAATTAAATTTATTTAAATATGACTTTATAGAAAGCTCTTTTAAATCGTACAAATTTTTTTTCCTACCACCCATTCAGGATGTATTTTTAGCTGATAAGAAGAATAGGCGCAAGAGACTTATCAGCTTTATCAAAAGTAATAACAACATTTACAATAAATTATGTCGTTATCATACAACGTTCATACATATGAGTTTACAATTTATACCGGAAAACAAATATTTACACTTTAAAATGCAAATGTGTTTTCTAATCAACAAGTATTGGCATCCTTTAAATAATCATTGACTTTGTAATAGCCCTTACTCATTAGCGTCTTTTTAACTTATGAAAAGGCAATTCAGCTATCACTATGTGGAATCTTGTTATTTTGTAACTCCTACATAATATTGCTTTGTTTTCTGCAGATCGTTTATTTTATTTTATTATATTACTTTGTAACTTTTCTCATACTAGTGAATTGTTAATTCTTTTTGAGAAGAAAATAAACGTCTAAATCCCGAAAAGACAAATGACGAAAGAAATTTATAAAACAAATATGAATGGGTCAGTTGGTAGGGGACGATCTAGCTAGACCAACATACTTGGATGATGGAGAATAGTTAACATACAGAAGGAAGGTCAGGTCAAGAGTATCCGTAATCGACGAATATTAATGAAGGTAGAGGAAGCTATGAAGTATGTCTGGATCGCAGCAAGTGAAAACTGTGTTCTCTGCATAACTCCAACTCAAAGTATGATGGTAGACTATTTGCGTCTCCGATTATCACTGACAATAAATACTGGTCAAAGGCACACCTAAGCTGACTCAATTCATTTAGCATAATTAAACCTCAAGGCCAATAGTTAGTTGGCACGAATTTTGGCACTTCACTCATAATTTATGATGACATTAGTAAACGCTCCCCAAACAGGTTGCCTTGAGTTCCAGATAGCACCCCTGCCTCACAGGTAAAGAATTATAAATTCATTTATTATTCACGACGACGTGTTGGCGCGGCGGTCGAGTGATTGGATATTAAGCAACAAGTCACGGGTTCGATTCTCGCACTGAATATATATTTTTTATGTATGTATATATTGTGATTAACTGAGGAAGTCTACTGGAAGAGGTCGCTACAACCTTATTTATCGTCCCTTATTGTTAGATTATGTATGTTTGTACAATAATAATTCTGATATAAAGTTTTGTTTGCTTCTCATATGGATGACGTCCTCACAGCATAACGCCAGATTTTACATGTAAGACAGTTCTTATGTCTCTCGTGATAATGGCTGTTTTCGTAGTACTAATGTGATAGTAACGTGAGGATATGTCCTATAGTTCTTTCTCATTGTTAGTTTCTCTGTGTTTGGATAGACAAAACCTGTATCTTCCTATTTTTCTTAGATTTCTGTCAAAGATAAACTTTTTCTTTCCAGCTCCATTCAATTCCATAGCTTGCGATGTTCGACTCTAAACATCGATGGCTTAGTAACGCAAAAGTAAGTTATTATAAAACCTTTCAGACACCAATTTACAGTTATTGGTTCCATAAAGCTGTATACGATACAGAAAAGCAACGCGATATCGTATTGCCTCCAGATTCGCGCACTCGGCGCAGTACTTAAGTTGAGTGCACTCAAAATACTGGTGCATTATGGAACTTAGCTGAGCGATTAAATCGCTATGTTTGCAATCGTCTCATCTGAATGCGATAAATAAATACTTTGAGTCCAATTGAAATGTTTCATTGTTTCGTGTAAGTAAGAGGGTAGTTGAATAAATGGTCTGGAATATTAGACACTGGATGGGTACCTGCTAGACTTATCTCTATACTGATTTGTTTAGATCTAGTCAAGCTAGACTTTTGATACTTCGTATTACACCAATTCGATAACAATTTCCTAATCAGATACGACAATACAATACAATATCAAACTGCAAAATGAAACACTTAAATAACCAGAATTGAATAAATGCGGAAGCGAATTTCTCGTTTTGCTTTTATGGGTTTTTTTTATGGTTTACGGGTGGTAGGAGGGTCGCTTACTCGACTCGGCCCAGCACACGCTGGCGGAGTGCCCTGCTTGGGACTCCGAAAGCCGAGTCTTGGTCGAAGAGATCGGGCAAGATCTGTCTCCGCCAGCGTTGATTGCGGCAATGCTGGCGGATGAGGGAGGTTGGATGGCTGTGGTCTCCTTCTGTGAAACGGTGATGCTCCAGAAGGAGGCCGCCGAGCGGGATCGGGAGATGGCCGATCCCGCTCGAAGAAGGCGGCCTCGGGCCAGACAGCCTGGCCTGAGGCGCCGCCACGTAGTCGTGGTCCCTCCCGTTCCTCCCTCCTATCACATTAGTATGTGATAGGAGGGAGGAACGGGAGGGACCTCACCCCCGGATGACCGGGGGTGACGTCTTAAGAGGTTGGAGGGGAGGAGGCGGCAAGATCACTCCTCCCGAGAAGGGCTCCCCTAACGCACCCAGGGGTGCAAAGGCCGGGGGTCCTCAGATGCGACACTCGATCCTGAGGGCCCCCTACAACGCCTGAGGATGGCAGTCGCTGAGGTTATTAGTGGGTAGGCCTCCCCCTTCTGCAGAGGAGAGCCCCACATAACCGCCGGCTCTCCGCAGCCGGGGTATGCAATTCAACGCATTTTCCTCAGCGGAACGAAAAAAAAAGGAGGTTCGCTTAAAGGTTCATTTCGAAAGAATGCAGTAAGTTTATTCTAGAACTTGATCACAATTCATACCCTATCTTCAGGTCTATTGTGTAATTCAAGGGACAAGTAAAATTATCACCGCAGCTGATTCCATATACATTGCTGGCCGATATAAAAATTTGTCATTTTTGTCAATTATAAAATCAAATTATGAGTTTTAAATCGCTTACGGTCAAAATCATTTTCACTTGTCATTTGACTTACGCAATAGTCATGTTGAAAAGGGACAAGATTAGGGTGCCTACAAACACACTAACACAAAAACACAGTTACACATTCATACATAACACAAAATATCAATTCAAATATATTTAAAAGACATCAATAACGTACATACATAAATACACAAACATAATTCTTCCTTTACTTCTTTTATTCACCACCAATCAAAGAGAGATGTCAATGCATGAAATAGAACACTTGCTTTGTCAACTCAACGATTGTAGGAAATATTAAAAACCCTCACGATTTGGCTATATGGTTCTTAGAACTTAGGCACAGACTGAGTTTAGTCGATAGGTCACGTGGTCAGACCGGTCTTGTCGCGTGGAGTCCGACATAACCTCCATGACACTTGCCGTTGCGGCGGTATCCTGGGCAGGTTTCGTGCTCCTTGTGAGGATTCTCAACCTCTCTCACCTGAGGGAAAAAAAGAAATATTGAAAGAGAACATATTAACAAAGACTGCAAAAAATCAAGCACGCTGACTCGGTGCGGATGGGTCAACTTTATAAAAACCTTTGACGTTCTTCGGCTATGCAATTCGCTTGTATTATTGTCCATAATTAAGAACCATAAGAAAATTCAGTAGATGCTTTGAGACACATTAGTAGTGCCATTGCACACCGCGTGTAATGGACGTGCATGGTCCAAGTGATTAGTTTCGAATCATAAAAAGTGAAGTTTCCTGGGGCACGATTCTCATCCAATCGAATTTTTTCCATATTAAAATTCGTATACGAATTTCTCCGCTCTACTGAAAAGTTCGAATGTTTCATTTATCTCGTATTCTGAGCACCCATAGAACGATTACTATTCGAAATAGTACGTCGGGTATAAATTAAATAATAAATTACGTAATTATTAAGCGTTTATAAAAACGCTGTTACTGCTTCATCTACTAATAGATTTTATACGTAAATATTACTTTTAAAAATATATTATTTTATTAATATGACACTTGAATTTTAAAACTCTTAAGTTTTTTAGTAAACAACTTTCAAACGAGAAATTAAAAATTATTTATTTCCGATATTTTCTACACACACATATATATATATATATATATATATATATGTGTAGAATATATATATACATATATATTTTTTTTTATTTTTTTTTATTTTGCCTACCTTTGTTTTTAATAAGTCAATGCGTGATCGCTGTTGAATCACTGGCTGAAACATTTGGATGAGTTCTAATGTAAGGTTCTTATTTAATCGAAAATGTTTAATAAACTCGCTGCCTCTAACTCTTGAACTAATAAAATCTACAATAAATTCGTCCATTTCCTATGTAAAGTCAAATCAATACAAACAAAAAGTATATCCAATCAAACTTTGATTTAAATTCGTATTCGAATGTCCACTTCTACTGGTCCGTATCACTCGTTTTGTTCGAATGACGTTCATGCGAACTAGTTCGATTGTGAACTTCTGAGAATAGACTAACTGTGTTACATTCGAAAAAAATTCGAACTTCGAACTTTTTTACGAATGTGAACTTTTTTCTATTGCATGAGAATCGTGCCCCTGGTCCAGATAAAGTTCAGCAGTGGGAGAGATTCTAGTATCAAACCCACTATCATTAAAATTTGCAATTTTTCTCATTTACTTCTTAGTGTTCAGTTCTTCTAGAGATCATTTTTGACTTGAACTATTTTCTTAGCACCTTCTAGACGATCTTATTTCTTCGATTGGAGGCGAGCTCCAGAGTGTCATATATTATATAATACATAAATTAACATTAAAAAATAATCGTTACGATCATGATCATTTGATGTATTGAAATAAAACGTTACATACGTTATATTATATTATATATTATCTTATATTCAGAGGTCGGAATTAGGTTGAGTTATTTATGTACTTGCATAGAAATGTAGATATTTATGTGGACCGGGATTTTTAATGGACAATCCCGTGTGGCCAACAATATTACAAATAAATAGTAATAAATACCTCAGAGATAGACAAATAAATCAAAGATATAATGGACAAAGATATCCTACTACTTTATAAAGGCGAAAGTTTGTAAGTATGGATGTATGGATGTTTGTTACTCTTTCACGTAAAAACTACTGAATGAATTTGAATGAAACTTTACCACAATATAGCTTATACATCAGAATAACACATAGGCTACAATTTTTGAGGATGTGAGGTCGTAAAAAAAAACATATTTTTGCGCTTACATTGCAAACGCTGACTGAATCCTACAAGATAGATCAAAACAATTTACTACAGTATTGTACAACTTAAAAAGGTCTACAAAAAAGCCCGTGATGGTATATGTTCATCACTTAGGAATAACCCACAATAACCATTTTTTATCCTTTACTTTGTACGAGAAATAATGGCTTATTTACGAAGCGATTTTAAACAATACAGTATTAATCCTTATCCAATTAAGTGTCTTAAATACATTGTGCATTTAATAAAGATCAATATGGCTTTTTTACAGCATGTAAATTAAATAAATATTTTCGAAGATATCACAGATTTAAAATGCAGAGTCATAGCAATTTCGGCGATAAATACCGTTTCGGTGATAAATACCGGCAGCGGTGCCAGGCGAACGGGGCGTGGGGGGAGCGGGGTAGGTGCGGTGGGGAAGAAGTGGCTCATCGCTGAGTGCGCGACCCGAACGCGGACAGACTACCTATAGACCTATGATTAGGGCTCTGCAGTGCTTAGTTACCGTATTTCTTACTTATTACTAGACTAGACGGGACGAACCTGAAGTCCACGCGAACGAAGTCGCGGGCAAGCTACAAATGTTTTACTGCTACAATTCGTAATACAAATGATAGATAGTCTTAAGCAAATTCTCATACACATATTTCGCCTTTTTTATAAATACGAGCTTCAATCATTTTCCTTGTCCAATTCATCACCAGTAGGATTTAAAATATATAACCATTAGCTTTTCAATATTTTCTGGCTTTAATGAATTTCTCCGAACTTCTAAAATCCATTTGTACATTATTTTACCGTGTCACCAATTTGTAGCTATTATAGTAATAATAAAATAAATAAGATCGCAAATATATCAATGAGTTACAATTCTCAATAAAATTTTATTTAATTTGTAGCTATTATAGTAATAATAAAATAAATAAGATCGCAAATATATCAATGAGTTACAATTCTCAATAAAATTTTATTTAATTTGTAGCTATTATAGTAATAATAAAATAAATAAGATCGCAAATATATCAATGAGTTACAATTCTCAATAAAATTTTATTTAATTTGTAGCTATTATAGTAATAATAAAATAATAAGATCGCAAATTATATCAATGAGTTACAATTCTCAATAAAATTTTATTTTATTAACAAATGTCAAAATATATCACGTTAAACTTTTTCGACAAAAACTAAATAACAAACTTTTTGACGTGCTGTAGCGACCAGCCTTTTTAATGGTCCGCTACACTAGCTTGCTTCGGCACGAATTGGGCCGGCTCGACCGGAGTGATACCACGGCCTCACAGAAAACCGGCGTAAAATAGCGCTTGCGCTGTGTTTCGCCGAGTGAGTGAGGGTACCGGAGGCCCAACCCCCCCTTCCCCCTTATTCCCTTTTAAAAGGCCGGCAACGCATCTGTGACTCCTTTGGTGTTGCGGGTGTCCATGGGCAACGGGTATCGCTTACCATCAGGTGATCTGTTTGCTCGTTTCCTGCCCTGTCCTATAACAATAAAAAGAAAAAGATCTTTTTATTTAAAAATCACGGGATCTTTTTCTGCTTTTTAAACTTAATCTCGGGAGTTGAGGCATATCCATTTTCTTCTTTCGCTGTATGAAATCAGTGTAAGTACTTGAATCTCTACCTACCAACCTAATTTCGACCTCTGCTTATATTACAACATATTGGCAACATATGTTGTTGTTTTTGTTGAAGTTGTACAAATGCTGCGAATTTTACAGGAACCATGTGCATTATTAGCGATCACTTACCATCAGCTGGACAGTCGGTGCTTGCACATATCACATGAAAATGCATCTAATACAAGTGAGATGGAAGCACTTCAATAAATAATTCTAGTAATTATTGTTTCTCTGATGAAATATCGCGTAAGCTTATACCATGTAACACACCCGAGCAATCCCGGAGCGTGTCAGCGGGTCCCAGTTGCGCCGACACTTGTTCCCTACTTATGCTAAGTGTCCCTTCCACATCATGCTTGAGTTGAAAGTTGACACAAAAACCTGGAGACAAAGAAGTTTGCGCTAACAATGTCTTTACGACAGGACGCGTAAAATGTACAGCTTGTCTCCGTTTTATGTCTAGGACATAATATAATATTAATAAAATTGTTAATTAATTACCGACTTTGCTTTTCACAGATTTAAATTAATTATAAAGACTCAGACTCAGTAGTTGCCAAATATTTTGTCTATAATAAATAACACAATAAAACTATAACTTTTGTATATATAATGTGTACTTGTTTTAACCTGAAAATGACGATTGGTTCAGACAATTTATCTGAGGCTTTTAATTGACGATTAATTGAAATTGCAGATTTTCTTGCTGGTTCTTTCACGTACAATATCCCGCCGTAGACTTATAGCATTATATCATTTTGACGTATTTGAAGAATACATTTAGGAATTCAAACTGCTCCTTGAGATACAGAAGGACCTTGAAATTGAAAAATCTTATATATAAAAATGAATCGCAAAATGTGTTGGTAAGCTCATAACTCAACAACGCCTGGACCAATTTGGCCAATTCTTTTTTGTTAATGTTCGTTGAAGTTCAAGGAGGGTTTTTACAATGAGGAAAATTCGAATAATTATCGGAAATACCCTAAAAACAGCCCTTTTATTTTCCCATGCAAACTTTTTCTAACTAAAACGTACAGTCGAATTGAGCTTTATTGTTATTGTATAAAGTTCATATTGCAAGCACTCACTGTTGTCTAAGCAAGGAAGGTGTGTTCCTAACATCAAAGAGTCATATTGCGCATTATTAACGCTACATATAGTTGAAATTCAATCATATCTATCAAAACAGTGTGCGTGCCAGCGTTGGAGCACAGAATACATCGTTGGAGGATTTAATGTCACGTTCCAAAATTGAATAGCCACAAAATGTAATAGGTCATTTAGACTTTTTTGCGATTTGGTTGGCTATGCGACATTATCTATAAAATAATTAGGAACAAAAAACTGCCACTGTACAAATCTTTTTGACAGGACGAAGTCTGTCGGGTCCGCTAGTATATTATAAAGGAGAGATAGGATATGGTATAAGGACGTTCTCGTATTCTTAACGATTTCAACCGGCATCTATATTCAGAGACATGATCATATTTTCGCAACCCAAATATAAATCTAATAGATATATTTTGGAGTCCTTATTGAGATCACAGGAACAACAATCTGAATAGTTAAACGATTAGTAAATCTAAAGCTTACAAAATTTTATAAAATGCTTTGGCGTCTGACTGGTTGTCTGACTCAGATATCAACGTAAAACATAAACTAATGGAGTCAGAAGGATTCGACACAGAAAAGCCTTGCTTTACGAAATCACTCACTAAGGTTCTATCTGATTACAGAAAGCTAATCCTCTAAAATGTTTACAGTCAAAATACTGATATATATTTTGGCTTAAGTGTAGCAGGCAAATATTAAATAGTTAATTAAGTTTAAAAGCGCTCGTTTTAGTGTAAATAGGAGACTAAATAAGGCAGCTTTTAAGGCTGCTAAACGTCGATGCGTTCCAAACTTGGACCGTAACTGAGTCTGTAAATTTTTACGATCACCGCACGTGGGTGCAAAGTAAATATCTCATCTGAGATGCTCGCTTGATGGAGCATTAGGCTGGAGTAGTGCTTAAGTATGCATGATGGTGTGCTGGGGCTTCGGCTTTTTGACGCCATTTTGTTTTTGAAACTATCAAAATTTAATTTTTGCTAACTTTGGCGGTTTCGTGTATTGCATCTAATTGAATGAGGCTTCTATTGTTACTACATCTATACGCAGACTAAATATTAAGAACCTGTTTGTAAACTGTATTCCCGATTTCAAATAGAGTTGACTATATTGTATAGGCAACACATAGAGTGACCCATTTTATTTTGTCCTACAATCCAAGGTTTTCGGGGAGAGAACTTACACAAAAGGACTGTGTCAATGATCATTTAAGTGCAGCGACCCCGACCTTTACTTTGTCAGGGCTCTAACAAGTTCATAAAACTTGACAAAGTGTCGCTTTGTCCGTGGTGTATAGTGTATTGGGTATATTCGCAAGGAAAGACGAACCTTAGAAGGCAGGGGCAGTTTGTATGCAAATAGTGAGTTATTCCGGGATATTGCGTTGCGACCTTCCAGCGACGACGGCATCAGAGCATCAATAAACAAAGCAATCCCTATCACCTTGACTTAAGGTGCATTTGGGACCCAACTTATAGTGAATCGAGGGCCGGATAAGCACTTGCGGTGGAGCACGTGCAAGTTAATGGATTACTGAGTACAGATGTATATTCACCACTTTTGAATTTGAATCTTAGGTTGACGGAATAAAGATGCAAGTAGTGAACGCTGGTATGGAGCGTTGTTAAAGTTGTGATGTCTCGTGAAATATAGGCTTACATTTTGGACGGAGTTGTGTTTCGCATTTAACCAGTGGCCGCAACTTTGATTAGGATTTATGCCTAAAGTGTTTTAAAACTTATTTCATTAGAAATAATTTACTTAATGTTGTGTGTAGGAATGTAGATAGTGTTTTCAGTTTTATTATGAAGGTAACATTTACTGATATCTCCAAAATTCCTACTAACATTATAAACGCAAAGGTGTTACTCTTTCACGTAAAAACTACTGGATGGATTTCAATAAAATTTTTCAACGATATAGCTTACACATCAGAATAAGACATAGGCTACAATTTCTAAAGATTAGTAGATTTTTTCCTACTTACTTGACAATTATCCTCATATTAGGAAATTTCACAGGATATTTTTATAAATTACATGGACGTGGGCCTCAATCATGTGCAGAGACGTGAGATATATCAATCGTTAAGTAATTTTATGTTCATCAATTTACAATTTATTATATTCTTTTTAAATCCTCCGCTTTTCTGTAAATGATGTTTGAAAGTACCTAGATATTCAAGTAAGCACATCCCATTTAGTAATTATAAATTCATGAAGTTCTAGATATGTTGTGTTACTGACCACCCTAAGTGTACATAGTCTGTGACTAATGATGACACTCGTCTGCTGTCAATGCGACTTTGACAGCATGTCTTGTGCAAATTAATAAAAAGAAAAAAAAAGAAAAAAATGATTTCATCGACTTGCTAGTATTAATTAGAAAAAAACGGGAGATATTTAAAATGTAATCCTTATCCAGATGATCTAGGATAATTTATACTCTTCCCTGGTAAAGTTTCGTCGCTGCACATTACTCAGGCCCACCTTCCATACAAATTATGACCATCACCTTTAGACAAGCTGTATTGTTGTAAAGTTCCATTCAATCCATTTAGTAATTTTTACGTAAAAGAGTAACAAATATCGATCCATACTTACAAATTTTCTCGGTTATAATATCGCGGTTATAATATCGCGGAAGTCGCTTAGCGAGGAAGGCCATCGCTGAGGTTTTTAGTGAGTAGGCCTCCCCCTTCTTTGGAGGGCTGTGGCCTCCTTCTGTGAAGCAGTGCTGTGAAGCTGTGGCCGATCCAGCTGCGGCGCCGCCGCGGGTCGCCGGCGGGCGCGAGGAAGTCGCGACTGCTACGGCGACCCGGGATGGACCACGCCCCTTCCGTGGCCGGGGGGCGTCGTCGGTGGAGGAGACCGGGGGAGGTAGTGTAACCTCCCCCGAGGAGGGCTCCCCTCTAGGCAGGGGAGCGGAGGCTGGGGGTTCCCGGAAGTTGCTTGATGTTCCCGGGGGCTCCCTACATGCCTGAGAAAGGCCATCCCTGAGGTTTTTAGTGGGTAGGCCTCCCCCTTCTGGGGAGGAGAGCCCCACATAACCGCCGGCTCGCCACAGCCGGGGTATGCAATTTAATGCATTTTCATCAGGGGGGAAAAAAAAAGGCCTCCCCCTTCTGGTGAGGAGAATCCCACATAACCGCCGACTCACCGCAGTCGGGGTATGCAATTCAATGCATTTTCCTCACCGTAAAAAAAGGAGTGCATACAAAACAATTGGCCTCTTGGGTAAAAATATTATCAACCAAACCAAAATTTTCGAAAACTTATAAAGCGCTTCCTCCTAATTTTCAAATTCATTCCAGTCGGCCGCTTAAAACAAGCCTGCAGAACGGAAACATAATCAGGGGAAAAGGAGCACCCTAAAAGATTTAATCAAAGTAATCAGGCAGATCAGAAAATACTTTTAATTGTTTTTCAAGCCTTGTTTCCTAAGATTTTTGATTGCTTCTAGAAGAGTCCTTTTGTTGGACGATCTTGGAATTTATTAGTTTAACTTCGGGACGGCTTATTGGAGATGTTAAACAAGAAACTTAATCATTCTCTTGATGAGAGAGTTACGATAATTATGTAATAATTACAGGTATGTAGCATGTAAATATATCTGTGATATGAGAAAATCATTTAAGCTAAACATATACACAACTTAAATGTATACGAGTGCTGCTACTTAAGTATCCGGAATCTGGGATTTCAACATTTTTAAACGCAATATATGGCCTTCATGGTAAAATTCGTTCTTTTTTTGAAATATTGGCTACTATTTTTTTTCCTTATGTACGCTAGTGTTTTGTTTTAAAATGTTATATCGCTGAAATGATGGAACTCACACGTGAAAATATTCGTGCTATGATTTATTACGATTTTCGACGTGGTTTAACGCAACAATAGTGCGTAGATCAATTAACTTCAACTTTTGGTGTTGAAGCTCCATCAAAAACGACTGTGTATCACTGGTTTAGTGAGTTCAATCGTGGACGGAAGTCACGGAAGCTCACGGACGAAGTTAAGGAAGGTCGCCCGAAATCTGTCGTTGTGCCACAAAACATTAAGCTGTACGAAAACTAATTATGCATGACCGTCATGTTACGTATCGCGAGATAGAGGCTACTCTGGGCATATGTATGACAAGAATTAATAAAATATCACATGAACATTTGTTCGTAAAAAAAAAAAAAATATTCGCGTTGGATACTGCACAACTTAACTCAGCATCAAAACGAAGCTCGCGTCGAATGGTGCAAGAATATGTTAAAAAAAATTAACGGACGTGACTCAAAATCTGTTTGTAACATCTACACAGGTGATGAATCTTGGATCTATGCGTACGATCCCGAAACTAAGCAACAAAATAATATGAACTGTATAAGTTATTTACTATAAGACATTAAATTTGCCCACATAACTATTTAGTAATTTAAAAGATAAAGCTTTTATTTAATGTACTAAAAAGAACAAAATAAACTTTTACATATAAAAGCTTGTCGCGAGATTTACTTACAAGCTTTTATATGTAAAAGTTTATTTTGTTCTGATTACCCATATTGTACGGGTGCATTATAAATAATTGGTCCGCCATCTTGAGAAAGTCCGCCATATTGCATTAATAGTGACGTCACATTATTTATCGAGGTGTTCTTTGTAAGCCCTTTCATTTGATATCCATATTGTAGGGGTGCATTAAAAATAATTGATCCGCCATATTGGTAATGCCGCCATGTTGGATTTAGATTGACGTCACACACATAACCATGCATTGTCATCCGACTTACACGTGCATGCAAAATTTCAGCTCAATCGGAGACCGGGAAGTGGGTCATATTAAGATTCCAAGATTTTCTTCATAGTTACAAGTGAAGCTAATATAAAAGCTTGTAATTAAACCCAAGCGCTTAAGTAATTTTGATCCTTTCTTCTTTCATAGCAGTGTTTTTGATAATTGACTTAAAGCTGCGAAATGACCAATCGGTAACACTTTGTGAAATTTTTTGTAAAATGCATTTCGCCATAAAGCCTTCAGTTTTTTACTGCATGTACGTTAATTATATATAATATCCGTATAATAAGCATTAGATCACATACTCGTAGCACTTTTGTATTACAATTATAACAGTGTTATTGAGGAAACACGTCATTCGTTATTGTAAGCAATAATAATGTTGTATGTTTGTTGGATATTAATTCGCGTGTTACGTGCATTGGCACCCTACCCCATATATATATTTTATATAATCCAAACCCCAAGAGACCCCCCAAGAAGTCCCGATGTCGCGAAACTCCATGTAAATGCCACAATGAGGACCAGCACAGGTGTCTTTGAGCTCCAATCGTGGTGGCGAACAGACAGATCAATGTTGATCACTAGAAATAAGCCTAGTTATACTCGTACATATATAAATATATATTAACAACCATGACTAAGGTTTAAATGCTCGCATTCATCACAGAAACATCTGCCCCCACCGGAATTCGAGCCCGGGACTTCATAGAGCCATGTTTGTTAACAACATTATTTTAAAATATTGTTTTATTTTTATATGTGTATGTAAACATACATACGACTGTAGTCGTATTAGGTATGATTGTATCTTGTATTATATTATATTATTATAATTATTAACATTGAAAAGAGGAGATAAAAAATAGACCTTCAGAGTTTCTTGCCTGTTCTTCTCGAGAAGGCTCTCCCAATTTCCGAACAGGTGTAGAGTCAATATTTTTTTTCCTTGTTCGTACGTAAGGACAAGGTTTTTGTTTTTTTAAGCTTTTTTTATGTTTTCTTTGTTTTGACGTTAATAAGTGCCTGTAAAAGTCTATGTTGAATAAAGATTATTTTGATTTCGATTTGATTTTGATCATAGATCTTGAAACCGGTGTAGGTACTATCCACTCAACTAAGGAGGTGGTCATAGTTTCAGTTATTAAACTGTAAGTTTTTAAATTATGTATATATCTATATATAAAGTAAAAAAATATTTCAAGATTTGCATAAATACATGTACAATAAGAAGAAAAATAAGTTTTATGCAAAGTCTCAATTTGCTAATTACTTTAAGACTTGCAATTTTTCTATACCATTACTGGACATTATTAGTCGAGCTTTGTCTAATTATATTGAATAGTTTGCGTGTATACAAAATGAATCATTTGTTAATTACAAATAAGGCAGCCGGTCGCCATTAGCCCTGCGGCTGGGCTGGTCAGGCCTTAATTAAAAAGGTAGATGAGGCCCGCCCCGCTGCCCCTGTAGCCCTTTAATGAGGATGATCGACTAATGGTCGGGGGATGTAAGTCAACATTAGTATGATTATACCACAGAATAAAATGTTTGTCGTTAGCGAAAATTACAAATTTTAGTTTGCTTTTTGTCTCATAACTGTTTGTGGAACAATTGTAACATTGCATAATGTATAAATCATTTGCTATAATATGCCTACAACTCCAACTGAAACGAAATACTTATACACGTTTCATAGCATTATCTGTGAATCATTGTAATAAGAAATTATAATATGTAGTATTTTATGACATATAATTTATAATGTTTATGTGACGGACACTTCGCTGCTGGGGTTGGTGAAGGATTCCGAACGGTGCGGCCCGGTGGTTGTTGCAGGAAGAAATTAAGAGGCCAGTTTCTTGTGTTTAGTCGGCCAGCAGGGTCTTCAGGAGCTTTCTGTTCTGGTGGTTGGACAGTCGTCCGCTTCAGTATGTGGTCCCCGTCGTAATCCGTACCGAGTCGGGGAAGTCCCTCAATTTATTCCCAAAAAACAACAAGGTGCGGATTGTCTTCGTCTCGCTTTGAGACGGTAACCGGTCAGGGTTAAGACCCTTTTCGGTGGTTTCAGTTCGCCGATCGTTACAACGACCGGGGCCTTGGGTCGGCGGTCATGCCGCCTTGGCTTCTTCTTCCCCTTTTCTGTTCGACCATTGATAGGAGCTTGCTCAACTATGTGGGGACGGATAGGGGTGTTTCTTATGTTCCTTCTTTATTCATCATCCTTCGTCCCCCTCCGGAGTCGGGGACAGGATGAGACTCCTAGGGTATTCTAGTCTGTCCGGTGGGCGGGCATGATAGGGTGCGATGTCCGTAAGAAATGGGAGACCTGAGGTGGCCGCCTTCCTAAATAGGGTCGTCGCCGTCTTCCTGATAAAGTACTCTAGCGGCTCAACCCTCAGGTCACGCGCGATGCGGTCGTTCTTGACCTGGGGGCACGTACAATGTGTCTCAGCGTGAGCGACTGCTGCGCTGCCATCGCCTTGCGTGAGCTTCTACAAGTTAATGCATACCACGCAGGGGCCGCGTAGGTCCCTAACAAAAAATACGATTTCGAGACCCCCCTAGCGAGGCTGAACCATAAAGAAAGCACCTGTCGAACCCTTTTTGCCCTTTATTTATCCTTTTGTGTGTACAATAAATGCTTATTTAATATATGTTCCCTTATTTTCATCCCTTTCATACATAGGTAATCTGTAGGAGCTTATTTTTTCCTCTATTTTGCCGTTTACTATTTTACTATATGTTTTATAGTTCTCGAGTTATACTCGATAATACGTCGGGCAGGGTGAATTTTCATCCCTGTTTACGGCTTAATTTACCCCCCACAAATTACCTATAAGTCTTAAGTCCTCACTTTTTAGAGCATATGTTCGGAGTGTATATCCGATACTATATCTTTACTAGCGGCCACTGCTCTGCGATATACATATATAGGCACTTTTATATGCGTGCGATAGGACATTGATCCGACATTTTCATACATTTTATGATTTCTCAGTGGCTACCTGTTTACAATTTTATAATTTATTGTGCCCTAGCTATTCATAATATTGTTCATTTAACACATTAACATATAGTATGCCCAAATTCAACAACAGTTTTCATATATCTCACATACTTTTTCCAATAAACTCATATGTTCGTACACTTACGCTACTGTCTTTATCTAAGGAATTTTAAGAATTCTAATCAATATATATATATATACCTATCATACATACTATATGTAGTCTTATTGCTAAGGGAACCTATTCTATATCGTTTATTCATTTCCTAAGCTAATACTTATCTTTATTTCTTAACTACGCTTAGTACTATTATTTGTATTTTACTATCTTATATAAACTTATATATTTATTCATTAACTATTCTATTCCGACTTATTCTATCCCGAACAGTTTAGTTTAACTTAAGTTTGCTTATTTCAATTATAAAGTAACAAGAGTATTATAAAATAAATTTTAAGACGATTCATCCCCGTAAATGTCCCATTTCATAAACATAAATAATTTAATTTTTTGTAGTATATATGAGGCCCACGAAAAGAGTTTCAGTATACAATGGAAAGAATTTCTTAAAACTTCACCGTTAACATAAATCAAAAAAGGAATTTAAAAAAACAAGGGCCATTATTCTTCCTTACCTGCTTGATGATTGTAATTATCTGATACCCAGGAAAGATCCGCAAATTAACACGGATCCAAATTTATTATTTCTAAATAAATCAGCGCAGAGTGGCCCAAGGATGTCGGCGAGCTCGATTTATGGCTACCTGCAGCTGCGAACGCCATAAAAAAACTTGCATACTGCTCGCGAAGCATCGTGACCTGCCGTGTTATCTGATACTGTCGATTATCGAATTATCCCATAAACAGTTAATCCTGTTTCTCTTGCTGCCACGAATTCAAAGATTTAAGTGGATTTCGTTGATATTCGTGGATGTTATATTATTTGTTTTTTTGAGCTTTGTGATGTTGCATTGACACGAAAGCTTTTGACATTTTATGGATAATTTTTTTGGATGCCGGATCCAGAAGCAGCAGAAGAAATTAATATTTTAAATTTAGCTAGTCAATATATATATGATAATTTAGTTTTTGTATATAGAAACTATAATAAATTCAATAAAAACAGTGATCTACATAATGTGAATACTAGAAACAAAAATAAACTTGCCGTTCCAATGTTCAGACTCCATAAAACTAGTAGACTACAGGCCCGTGTTAAAAAAATGATGGGTCATTTGAACCACCAGATGACCTATGTAGAACGATATAAGAGCATAAAATAATAAGATTCAGCATTATGCCGTCACTTGTAAGCTGTCCAACTGAGTGCAGGTGAGAATTCAAAAGAACAGGTAGAGTGGGTATATTTTGGTCATATATTTTTGTACGGCATTCTTACTATCGATAGATCCATGAAAAATAATAAGACAACGCGTAGTGCCGTAAAAAAATGGTGCGCCAAAAAGTCGGATTTTTTTTTTGATTTTCCGACAATTTCCAGGGTGAATTTGATCATTTAATTTTGTACGGCATCAGTTTCATACTATTTCAGTACTGCTTCTAATACATTATTCCGCAACGCCGTACAAAAATCATGCGACAAGGGGAAAAAACCGAGGGTTGCAACCCCCTCTTCCGTGGTACAAGGGGTGATTTGAAAAAGTACGGCTTTGTTCCAAAACATTATCTGACACTTAAAAGTACTATTAAAAATAATGCCGTCAAAAAATGATGGTTCATTTGAATGTATATCAATAATTATCTTAATTTTATCGTATTCTTGATTTATAAAGGTGTAAAATCATTTGATCCTGTACGGGAACTTTTTTTTTAACATGATATTGTAAAATACAATTGTTATATAGTATTGCCGTTCAAAAGAAACTGTTCTGAAAAAAATTATAGAGAAAAACACAAAAACTGTAATTTTTCAAATTATTGAAGAAATTTAAATATCATACATGAATGAAATATAGCAGTTTTCTACATTGTATCCCATGTTTTAAATAGTATTAACATAAATAAATTAGGAAAAAATGATGCCGTACATTTTAATGCAGACCATATCTTTTAGGCTGATGAAAATGACGCTACTATCTAAAGGGTACTTTATGGCCATCTGATACAGTACGGCATTAACATATTTTTGAAGAGAACAATTGATAATATGATTAAATCACTATGACGTCTAACTGAAGTGAAACGGTGTGTATATTATATCCAAAAATTGAAACTGTCAACCACAGTATCAACAGTTTTGTATACTTTTTGGTTTACTATATACTTCGAACATTATTGATACATATATATAATTGATTTGTTTCATTGCAATGATGTGAAGAAATAAAACAATTATTTTTAAGAAAAATTTGATATATTTAATAATGATGATAATACAAAATATGGTTTCTATTTAAATTATTCAGTGTCGGAATCAGCCGCTGAGTTGTTATCAGAATCATCGATGTCCGAATTATCTTCTCTATCATTTTCTGAAACATACATATGTTTTTGTCAAAATCAAAGTCTTACGTACAGATTAAAGATGTTAAGATTTATTAATTTACCTATGACGTCATAATTTTCTTCGCCTGATTCCTCATCCGGTGCCGTTATGTCACATACTTTTTGGGGACATTCCTCGCCGTGGAACCAATCGAAATCGTACCGACCGTCATTAAGGATCCATCCATATCTTATTGGTAACAAGGTCGATGGTATTTGTTTATAGGCATTACACCAAATCTGCGCTATGTAGGTACTTCTTTTCATCTGTTGTTTTAACTCCCGATAACAAGGGGGAAACGACGTTGCTTCCAATTTCGTAGTTGATTTTTTGAAAGCTTCATTACTGCTTTTCGGCGTATAAATTCTATCAAATATGATACACCTTGCTTCGTTGACTTTTTTTTAGCTTTTACGGTGTATAAAACGCACACATATTCTTGCAGAACATTGAAAGTTTGTTCCATTAGTAGCGGATCAGCAACAAACTAAAACCTAAACCTAGAATCACGAAAAGGCTATGAAAATTAGTACAAATAAACTATCTAAATGCCGTACTGTTCGTTATATGATTTTTTTCTTTTTCATTTTTTCTTTTTCATTTTTTTCCCCTTTGAACCAACGAAAATGTACGGCATATGAAAAAATATTATCTATGCATAAAATACTTTCGAAATAAATTAATTTGATGTTGTGTCAAATCACCCCTTGGACCACAGAAAGAGAGGGGGTTGCAACCCTCGGTTTTTTCCTCTTGTCGCATGATTTTTGTACGGCGTTGCGGAATAATGTATTAGAAGCAGTACTGAAATAGCATGAAACTGATGCCGTACAAAATTAAATGATCAAATTCACCCTGGAAATTGTCGGAAAATCAAAAAAATATCCGACTTTTTGGCGCACCATTTTTTTACGGCACTACGCGTTGTCTTATTATTTTTCATGGATCTATCGATAGTAAGAATGCCGTACAAAAATATATGACCAAAATATACCCACTCTACCTGTACTTTTGAATTCTCACCTGCACTCAGTTGGACAGCTTACAAGTGACGGCATAATGCTGAATCTTATTATTTTATGCTCTTATATCGTTCTACATAGGTCATCTGGTGGTTCAAATGACCCATCATTTTTTTAACACGGGCCTGTAGTCTATAGCTGTTCGTTCTTAGGGAAATGTATATCTATGTTTAACAAACTTCCGCAAAGTGTCATTGATTTGCCTTTACATAAATTTAAAATCCATATCAAAAAGACACTCATGAGTAAAGGTTATTATAAAGTAAGTGACTATCTAAATGATCACACTATTTGGGAATAGGGACACTATTCATAGAGCCATGTTTGATAACAACATTATTTATAATATTGTATTATTTTTATATGTGTATGTAAACATATATACGACTGTAATCGTATTTGGTATGATTGTATCTTATACTATATTGTATTTTTATATTATATTATTAAAATTATTAACATTGTAAAGAGGAGATAAAAAATAGACCTTCAGAGTTTCTTGCCTGTTCTTCTCGAGAAGGCTCTCCCAATTTCCGAACAGGTGTCGAGTCAATTTTTTTATTTTTCGTACGTACGGACAAGGTTTTTGTTTTTTTTTTATTATTATTATTACACGCTTTCTATAGAGTTGATTTGTTTGTAAATCTGGGTGGAATTTTCTTTTCAATTTTTCGAGCACTTCCTCTTATCCGAATTAAATGAAACTTTGCATACAAGCTTGGTTCCGGTGACAATACACGACTAGCTAAGAAACGTCATTACAAATCCAATATGGCGGCCTCCCCAAGATGGCGGACAGGCTGTTTGAAATCCACCCCCACGATATGGATATCAAATGAAAGGGTTTTCTGTCAGTAACACGAAAAAAATAGTCTCGTGACTCAAATCCAACATGGTGGACATCCAAGATGGAGGATTGGCTATTTGAAATGCACCCCCATGATATGGGTATCAAATGAAAGGGTTTGCTGTCAGAAATACGAACAAGTTAGTCACGTGACTTAAATCCAACATAGCAGACATCCAAGATGGCGGATTGGCTATTTGAAATGCACCCCCATGATATGGGTATCAAATGAAAGGGTTTGCTGTCAGGAATACGAACAAGATAGTCACGTGACTTAAATCCAACACGGCGGACATCCAAGATGGCGGATTGGCTATTTGAAATGTACCCCCATGATATGGGTATCAAATGAAAGGGTTTGCTGTCAGAAATACGAACAAGTTAGTCACGTGACTTAAATCCAACACGGCGGACATCCAAGATGGCGGATTGGCTATTTGAAATGCACCCCCATGATATGGGTATCAAATAAAAGGGTTTGCTGTCAGGAAAACGAACAAGTTAGTCACGTGACTTAAATCCAAAACGGCGGACATCCAAGATGGCGGATTGGCTATTTCAAATGCACCCCCATGATATGGGTTAGCTGTTGTTACCAGGTTTTCCCGTGGGAGAGGTATTTTACAGCGGTAAAAAGTATCCTATGTATCTACATAAAGCGAAAAGTCGATTCCATACGTGGAAATTGGGGTATACACCAGGTTAATAATACACAAGAAAATTAATAATACACGGGAAAAAGACTAAAAAGTAGGAAAATAAAACACAACACAGTGCGCAAAATTTGTAAGGTTTTAAAGTCTTCAGTTTTTAAACTTTTTTTTATTTTCTTACTTTTTAGTCTGCAGTTTTTACTGGTTTTTTTAAGCTTTGTTTGATTTTCAGATAAATACTGTAATTTAGTGTTAGATACTGAAATGGATATTTTTACTTCTTAATTCAATTTTTTTGGAATTTACACTGTAAGAATTATTTTGTCATTGGACTGAGAAATTAAGTCAGAATTACACAAATCAGAATAAGTTTGCCGGTACCAATATTGTTAATGTTACCTATCGATGTACCTGTATCAGCAAAAAAAGAGTTTTGATTTGATTTATAATGTCGAATACGTTGAGGCCTTTTGATCACCACGATGTAAAGTTTTTTTTTTTTATTTATTTCTTCAGAGTAATGTTACAATATTCTTAATACTAGTAACCTGCCAAACTGTGTAACAGTTTGTCGGCAGAGTTCCCGCAGACACACAGGTATTTACTTAATCTAGACACATATTCACTTAATTTTAAGATTATTTCTATTCGCACACATACACATATTTACAGAAATACACTCACTTACACGAACACTAGCGTACACTTACACACACCCTCGCACACACGAACATATACGCTACTTGCGCACGCGCGCACATACACGCTACGCACACACACACGTTACCGACATTATATATTTCTCACTTAGATAATCCCTATGGGCACATGGACAAATTGTGTCTTTTAAGAATGTTTTTGAGCAGACTTCGGGAACGTTGTCCTGCTGACATGTTATTTCATGTGGCAGGTTATTTAATATTATAGGAATAAGCCACCGCCTGGTACGCTTGCCGAAATTAATTAATATATCCAGGGAGCCTGTATATATGCTTACGAGCTACTCGCCGAACAGGAGTATGTGTTTTTATTTTAGCTTTATACTTATTATTATTATAATGTTCCAAAGAGAAGTGTTACTTATAACTTTACTCTCGATTGGTAATATCTTACATGTTTTAAAAAGCTTTGTGTAATCTTTATTAACTTCGTCCTTTTCTTTTTTATTAGTTAATAGTTTTAGCAATCTTACTTGTATATCTTTAATTTTGTTTAAATGAACTGGGAATGTCAGCCCGTAGGCACCCAATCAGTAGCATATAAGTGCATCTGCAAGAGTATAATAAAGCATGTACAATATTTTTTTACTTACTGAATACTTTAGTTTGTGTAAGATACTGAGTACTGATCTGAATTTTTGACAGACACTATCCACGTGTATGTCCCATGCAAAGCGGCGATCTATTATTATACCTAAATACTTAAAAGACTCTACCAGCTCAATGGATTGGCACTGACATGGATCAATTGTATTAATGTTATATAGTGCAAGTGTAATTATAGTTATTACAAACAATAGTCCTGTTTGTGATGACGAAACGATTTTGATATAGAAACGCACGATATTCTTCTCGCGTTTGAATACAATACTCGTTTAAATACATCGGTTCAACGCACAAGGTAGTCTAAGCAAACGAAATTGCCAGTATGTATTAAGTCTGTTTGGGGTAAATTCCTTTAAGTTAACTACCACGAAATCCATTCTAAATATTATTGTAAGTTAAATTAATTAAATTCTAGGAGGTAGACTCTGTACCAGGGTCGTCTGCATGGGTACCTCCGTCTTACCTATTTCCGCCGCCAAACAGCAGGGTTCGCTTTGCTGTGTTCCGTGAAGGGTAAGATAGGCAGTGAAATTACTGGGTACTGTGACTTTACATCTTATGTCACAAGTTGGCAACGTACACTGTGGGTCTTATGAGGTTTGCAGATTTGCTGCGAATCTCGTGGGAACCACATGTACTATAGGCGACTGTTACCACTTACCATCAGGTGGGCAGCCTGCTTGTTTGTCAACTTTAGCAATAAAAAAAAATGATTAAATTGTACTAAATTTGTTTTAGGAAAGCGGACGAGCGGTACCCGTGCTGGTGGTGGTCGCACTCTCTGGGGTCAAGGTATGCGACCCCGAAAATCAGGTGCGTTCTTGTAATGCAATACTTATTCAAAGTAGTATTTGAAGAGTGTCTACTGGATTATAGTTTTCTGATAGAGTTTGAACACAAATCAAGGATTTCTTTCATTTAAATAATATTAAATGTCTATGATAATGTCCAGTCATAACTCAAGCCTCGTGAGAGTCTGGTGATCCACGTCAATTACACTGAGCCAATGTAGCGGAAGATAGTCCTCGTGGCTAGGGAAACAGGGAAGCCGCTGGAGTCTGGCTAACGAAAGTTGGCCCCAGAATACTGGCGGCAAATTTAAAAAAATACATACATGACAACACTAAAATTATGCTATGAAAATTGGAATAACCTACTTTGATCCTTGGTGATTCTTTGTTTAAAATATACTATATGTTATTGATTCTTGGTATTAGTAGGTAACAATGCAAATACGGGTGTCTCAGAACGATCCAACTATTTCGAACATCAGTTAAAAAAAATGCTATTACTAATTAGTTATTTATTTATACCAAAATATAGACGATGAGGGAAATTTTACTTTTTAAATATGACATTCGAAATAGAATTCATTACGGATTACGCAATATTGGAGAAACTCCTAGTAACGCCACTATCCTCGCGTGGATCCAGGCATTCAATGCTACGAGATTCGAGAAGAATTCGACGAACACGAATGAGCGATCGATTGTTCTCGAAATACGCGCGCACGCAGAACGAGCGTTGCTCTCCGGTGTAAGGCATAGCGCCAACTGAAAATATAAGAACTGAGCTTGCTAGCGTTACCCCTCCCCCACCTCCGCTCCACGTATTTAGCGTCTCGTTCACTTGTAAAATAGTTGGACCGTTCTGAGACATTTTTCGGCATAATATCAAAACATCAGTGTATAGTAAAAACTTACCAGTCATTGAAGCTATTTCTTCTAAGTACTGATTCTAGGTTATTAACCTATCTTTCTGCTCTAATTCAGTGAGATATTCAATAGTTCTTACTATTTCATCAACTCCTTCGACCTCTTGCAGATTTATCTGTTAAAGAAAGTTAATCGTTTTAAAATTACCAACAAAAATACAACATAAATTAATAATGAGTATACGTAAAACATAAGTGATGTTATTAAAATGAATACGTTGTTGTGATACGATGTACGAATAATTATAATTAGCTATATTCAATACGAAGAAGCGTAAGTAACTTTTTTGTAAGGATACGTAAATTATAAATCAAAATTTTATTCTGACGACTGGATATGTAGGTGTTCAAAGTATCAAAATAACATTGTCTACTAACCTATGAAATTCAACCTTGTCAAATTGACGTTGACGTTCATACAGAGTTGCTATATAAAAAATTCGCAAATAATTCCAGGGCCAACTTTCATTAGCCAGACTCTAAATGTTAAAAGATCGATGTTGAGATTTGGCTTCCCATGTCCAGCAATGGGCATGTGTAGACTGAACTGATGATCGTGATAAAACTCTGTGTATCTTAATTCTGTAAGAATTTAATTCATCATATAAACATTGTATGCTGGTGAAAGGGAATTCATTTAATAAGTGAAACCTTGTTTGGTGTTTCGTTCTTTCATTATAATATATATATATTGCTATGCGCTTATCAAATTTAATATGCACATTTATCGGACGCTCCTAAAGTGAAGGAAACCATCGTTAAGCACCAGGCCAGCGGGGTTGATTAACGCCGAATGGCCTTTACATAGTTAAAGAATGCATGGGCCTAGCGTCGGGTATGCATACGAGCTCTGAGGATGATGATCAATAGCCAATTCCCACTGGGCTAGCGTAGTCGAGTAATAGTCCAGTCACTTTAGGAAAAAGAATGAAAATTGAAGATTATAAAATTTGCCACAACTTTTTTTCTATACGCTCAACCCTTTTCAAGATAGAGGGCGGAGAGCACCCAACGCTCAGGCATACATACAATTTTCATAATAGGTGTTGAACTGATTAAAACGGAGATAATTGCAAAAATCAGATTTCGTTGACCTTGAATAACTTACGACGCAGACACGAGATAATATGAGACTTTTGAGACAACTTTTAGAACGCCAAGATAAAGCTGTATATGAGCTTTCCAGCTTATTATGTCAAATTCCGAGGTAAAACCTTAAAGTGACTGGACTAGCAGGGGCGTAGCTACCGACGGATCAACCGTATTAACGATATTAAAATCAAATTAGTGAAATGTTATCCCCAATGTCACTTAATCTCGTGTTTCCCAGGAAAAAAACATATAAAAAAACTGTCATAATTATGTGCCTATAGAGTTCTTACTTCAGAAATGACAAAAGTCAAAAAAGCAATCTCTTTTCTTCCCGGGCAAAGCACTGTGAATCCAAGTGTGTTTAACATGCTAAGCCTCTTCAATGTTAAATGCCGTACACAAACTATAGATTTTTCACACACTTTGAAACGTATACAAAGTGTCTACAAATCATGTATAGTTTGTTTATGGGCATTTTACATTAAACGCATTTAATGCGTGTTTTTTTTTACGTTTGTGAATATCTTAATATCTTGGGATTTGCAGTGATCGTGCGCCCAAAAGTTAGCAACATCCTACATCGGTTATTGCGGGATTTCCCCGTTTTAAGTCAAACCACGAAAACTTTACCTTTCATTTGGGCCCCCCAACTAATTTTGATACAGGGCCCCTCCAAAGCACACTACGCCACTGCTATAAAGCCAAACCGTGCTAACTTAGTTAGCCGGGTGCTGGTGATGATGATGATGTCCTCTTCACCGTATCCGGCGACAGCGACTCCGTCAATTGTAAACTAGTTTTTCTTTATGGAAAGCTCTGATATGACTGGCGTTGCCAAACTTCTTCTTGAAGTAGCGGCTGCATACAGCGCAGTGGAGCTGACCATTAGTATAAGTGTAACTATAGGTGGGTTTGGGTCGGGCTTTGCTCAAAAGGCTTTTTTCGTCAAGCTCTTCTAGACGCATCTGTTCAAAATGTTTGGTGCTTTTGTGGACAGTAGAGCGCCATTCTGTTCTCTGTAGAGCGAGCTCCTCTCAACGATCGCTCGACATGCTGCATGCTGAGGGGTGTCGTTTCAGTACGTCTTTATACCTCAGGTATTGTCCGCCAGGTTTTCGTTTTCATGAGAGTTCCGAGTAGAACACTGCCTTAGAAAGTCTACTATTATCCATGCGTACGACGTGGCCTGCCCATCTCAGTTGATGCTGGATTAAAAGTGCCTCAATACCGGGTATATTTGCACGACGTAGGACCTCAGTGTTTGTCACACGATCCTGCCACTTGATGCGTAGTATTGATCTAAGACAGCGAAGGTGGAAAGTGTCTAGCTCTTTAATGTCAGCTTTGTAGCAGCACCAAGTCTCCGCTGCATAGAGCAGTGCCGATAATACCACAGCTCTGTACACAAGCATCTTAGTCTTCAGCTTAAGATCGTGCGACTTCCAGACGCGAGTATTCAACTTGCCAAAGGAGGCGGCTGCACTGGCTATTCGTGCTGGTATTTCATTTGCCAGGGTGCTGTCATTCCTGATTTGGCTGCCTAGGTATTTAAAGTGTGAGACTTCTTTTAGAATATTGTTGTCCAGCCGGATGTTGGTGCTGTCTCTAGCACAGCCTCTAGGTGGCTGAATCAAGATTTCAGTCTTCTTTACGCTAATGACCAAACCAAACCTGCAGCAAGAGACATTTTGAGAGTTAATATCTTCTTGCGGGTGCTGGTAGGCTGTGATGAATGCGCTTGTTCGCAGAGCGTGCGCATGAGCCACGTGCTGCGGCGCATCTCGTACGCGACGTGTGAGTCGGGGCGCGCGCTGTTCGCGTTCGTGGCTCGCGAGCCGCGCGCCGAGCCGCCCGCGCAGTTCTGCCACGCCTTCGAGACTGACACGCCGCAGCAGGTAACCTCCTCGTCACTTGGACACTGCTCTGCCTGTTTTTTTTTGAAGTGAAAACTTCTTTAGCGGCACTTAGCACTTTTTGTATGGGTATTAACTTCCAAACTCGCGTCAGGGTCACGTGATGCTGATCGAAAAAGCGTAAGATCGAGGGGAAGGGAGAGGAACTAGTATCTCCCACTCTTTCTACCGTGCCTGAGTGTGCTGCTCCGTTTAGGCGGCACAGGGCGCTGGCGCGAATGTCTGTCATATTTGTGTACGATAGCGCAATAAATAAACATTGTATTATCTATCTCATAAATGATAGAACTTTTGTACTTATGATTAAACACAACGTTAATATTGAAGTTTTTTTTATATATGGGATAGGGCAGTAAACGAGCGAACAGATCACTTGATGGTAAGCGATAACCGTTGCCCATGGACACCCGCAACACCAGAGGAGTCACAGATGCGTTGCCGGCCTTTTAAATGGGAATATGCTCTTTTTTTGAAGGTTTCGATATCGCATAGGTTCGGAAATACTGCAGGTGACAATTCATTCCACAGTTTAATAGTGCGTGGCAAAAAACGGATAGCTTCGTGTTTATTATTGGTCGTGGTGCACTCGACCCCTCGATCTCATCAAACTATTGTTACAAAGAGTGTCGTGTATGACTCTTGTTTTGACTTTAATTTACTTTCACAAGTCTACTGCGTGAGACCTTGCACTGGAAAGAACCAACAAGAAAACCAAAAAGAGTTTTTTTTTCTCCCTATATTCTTAGTGTCGTCAATCAGAAACTGGCCTCAAATAAATAGTCTAAGCCCAACTTTCATAAGACTATTATTTCATTATGTTATTTACTGCAGTCAAAATATTTGAATTCGTAACTATTGAGTCATTACAATTAAACCTAAACATTTTTATCATTTAAGTAATCCTTAACAGCATGATAACCTTTTTTCATAAGAGTGTTTTTGACAAATCTTCTTATATATAAAAATGAATCGCAAAATGTGTTGGTAAGCTCATAACTAAACAAAGTTAGGACCAATTTGGCCAATTCTTTTTTGTTAATGTTCGACGAAGTTCAAGGAGGGTTTTTACAATGAGGAAAATTCGAATAATTATCGGAAACACCCTAAAAACAGCCCTTTTATTTTCCCATGCAAACGTTTTCTAACTAAAACGTACAGTCGAATTGAGCTTTATTGTTATTGTATAAAGTTCATATTGCAAGCACTCACTGTTGTCTAAGCAATGAAGGTGTGTTCCTAACATCAAAGAGTCAATTTGCGCTTTATTAACGCTACATATAGTTGAAATTCAATAATATCTATCAAAACAGTGTGCGTGCGTGCGTTGGAGCACAGAATACATCGTTGGAGGATTTAATGTCACGTTCCAAAATTGAATAGCCACAAAATGTAATAGGTCATTTAGACTTTTTTTGCGATTTGGTTGGCTATGCGACATTATCTATAAAATAATTAGGAACAAAAAACTGCCACTGTACAAATCTTTTTGACAGGACGAAGTCTGTCGTGTCCGCTAGTGATCTATAAAAATGCAAATCGTACGTTGGTATGGCAAACTTATTTTTCTTTCTCGTGTCTAATTTATGAATTTGATTTTTTTATCAGAATTATAAAAATTCATATGCGCATTAATTAAATTTTCATAAATGAACTGACCTGCTAAGTTTAATATATAAATTTATTCAAAAAATGTTTCAGTGATTCACTTCGTTTCGATTTATGTATGTCTTTCTTGAAGTATATAAACTCTTTATATATTCGCACAATAATGGTCCCTATGACATGACTCTACGAAAAAAACTAAAATCAATCTCGTCTTTTTAACATCAGTAAGTTGTCTCATCAGCGCTAATAACTACACAAGATTTTTGCCGTAATATTTATCGTTTAAGTAATATTAGATATCTCATTTATGTAGGAAAAAATATATGTAGCATCTACATACATTTTTTCTTCGCGTTTATAATCGAATAATAATTTCGGGACGATTAGCCAATATTTAGTTATTAGAAATATTAAGCAATTTAAACACATCACACAAATTTACTTGTAAATAAGACAAGGCGTTACAGGAGATAGCTAACATTAGTCAATATTTAGTTATTAGAAATATTAGGCAATATAAACACATCACACAAATTTACTTGTAAATAAGACAAGATATTACAACACATTTGCCTATATTTAATTATTAGAAATATTTTGCAATATAAACACATTACACAAATTTACTTGTAAATAAAACAAGATATTACAGGATATATCTGACATTAGTCTATAGTTAATTATTGGAAATATTAAGCAATGTAAACACATTACACAAATTTACTTGTAAATAAGACAAGATATTACAGGAGATTGCTGACATTTGCCAATATTTAGTTATTAAATATCTTCTGATATTCATCTCACAGCCTACGCTTTTAATATTCGAGTCAGGCTTTCATGGGAAAAGAGAAATTGGACGCTGCTCAGACAACGGAGGCTAATTCTTTATTGAAATGCTTATTTTATCAATGCTGAGGCAATTTATTTCAATTTACTTGGTTGTGGCGTTGAATGATTTAAGATAGGTGATGTAACTTATACAGCCATTATTGTTACTTCGATATTTATATTTTTTCTTGTCTTTATTTGATTCCCACACAATAATTTTTATCCTGTGTCATACAAACATAGAATATCACATCCACATACGCCCACACCGGACCGAATTTCTGCAGGTCACAAAAACATTAGTCCCGTGCGAGAATCGAATCTGTCTATATAGTCCAATAGTCCATGGCCTTTTGAACTCTTAAGTAAATATTTAATGATAATTTATTTCTACTATATTAGTATTCAGTGTTATCTATACTAATATATAAAGCTGAAGAGTTTGTTTGTTTGTTTGTTTGAACGCGCTAATCTCCGAAACTACTGGTGCGATTTGAATAATTCTTTTTTTGTTGGATAGTCCATTTATCGAGGAAGGCTATAGGCTAAATAACATTACGCTATGACCAATAGGAGCAAAGACAGAGCGGTAAATGTGTAAAAAACGGGGAAAATTATTCATTTTTGAAGGCTTTCTTTGCGTGCGCTGCGAAAACGGTTCAAGATACACAAAAAATATGTATGAAAGAATTATTCCTCTATACATGATCTAAAAAAAAGTCCGCGACGGCATATGTCTATCTTTTAAGGTTTAGTCACAATGACCGTTTTTATGGTACCAAATTTGGATATGTCGCGTTGTCAAGATCGGGTAACAGCTGAGGTGCGCAAAATAACTATTCCACGCGGACGAAGTCGCGGGCACAGCTAGTTTATGTTATAACCTATTTAAATAAAACAAAATATCTATTTATATAAACTTACGTTATATATATTAACATACATACTTAATCACTACATGTATAAAACAAAGTCGCTTCCGTCTGTCTGTCCCTATGTATGCTTAGATCTTTAAAACTACGCAACGGATTTTGATGCGGATTTTTTTAATAGATAGAGTGATTCTTAAGGAAGGTTTATATGTATAATACATGCATAATATAGTAGAGAAACACTGATAAATTTAGAGGTTTCTAATGTGATGTCGTAAATAATTACATTTCAATAAATTTTAAAAGCGTGTTTTTTTAGTTTTTTAATCTATAATGTATTATATACAACGTTCGCAGTTTTTCTGTAATGTATTTAGTATCAGCAAACAAACAAAAAAAAAAGACATAAAAACTATACCAATTATCCTCAAGATGTGGGAAACTCCTCAAGCAGGATTAGCCTTAAAAATAAATTGCACATACTTTTCTTTGACGGAAATCTTAGGTTATAAAATGTGATATTAGGCTATGTTATGTAGTAATGTATTGTATATGTTTTATATATGTATTAGGATTTTTTTATAAATTATCTTAATATATATATTTCTTGTGTGCGTGTGTATGTGACTGAACTCCTCCTAAACGACTGGACCAATTTTGATGAAATTTTTTGTGTGTATTCCAGGGGGCTTGAGAATGGTTTAGATTCACAATACGGTCATATAGATATTGTTTTTCAGCTAAATTATTTATTTAAAAACATTTGAATTGAACGTGAGACAACGTGACATTTGAGACATTTGACATTTGAGACATTTGACAGGACAACGTCTGTTGGGCCAGCTAGTATATATATAAGTTTCTTTTGTGTATGTTATCTGTTACAGTCTTTTGTACATCATCTACCTCTTTATATATCTGCATCACCTAAAGGTTGACTGGTAGAGAATGCTTAAGGCATTAAGTCCACCTTAGTACTCCATAGTGCATGAAGCTTGAATTAATATATTATTATACATAATGGTTAAGGGATTAACATTTACATTATTTTGGTCCTTGAACGCCATTTGCCTATTATAGTTTCTGACCTGTTCGTCAGTGGCTAAGCATGGCGGGACTATGAGATGAAAGGTTCTATAGGTCGGGATATAGCCAGTGCCGATTTTTCAGTTCTATAATGCAGTATTTAGATTATAGTCAGTCACTTTAAATCAGATCTAAGGCTTCGTATTGCTATGGAGGCGCCGAAGTCAATAAGTATAAATATATATAGTATGTTTTATTAACATATTACATGGTCCAACACATTGCACAATTGTATCAATACTGCAGTAGAGCGGGTCTTTAAATCAGCTACCAGCGGAACTCAAACTAGACAAAAGCCTGTATCTTGAGTCCCGCGGGTGTTTACAATATTATGGTTATGCTAACTAGAGAAGACTTCGAAAACGTTCCAGGATTGACTTGACGACAAAATGATAACCTATATTAGCTTTATTAATTATCAAAATTATATATACATATATGTGTGTATATCAATTTATATATGTTTGTTGACTTTCTTATACTTACTCTGTGTTTTGACTAAACTCATATAAAGCCTTAAACAAGGCGTACTTTTATAAAAAAAAAAGTTGTCTTGTTGTAGGAAGATTTACTCAGTTATTGATGTATAATTAAAAGTGGTCTGTATATTAGGTACTAGTTATATTATATATATATTATAATTTTCCACTCGCTAGTAACGTAGTATTGTTCGCGAATGTTCGATCTGTTCTGGCGTAATGATGAGTACTCTTTCAAAAAACACCAAAATAAGCGTGGCAGATTCGAACCTCGGTACTGGCACTAAGTAAACGCAACCCCTTTCTTTTTCTTTTGTTCGTTGAGGAAAATTGCATACCCCGGCTGTGGCGAGCCGGCAGTTATATGGGGCTCTCCTCTCCAGAAGGGGGAGGCCTATCCACTAAAAACCTCAGGGATGGCCTTCCTCAGGCATGTAGGGAACTTCCTCGGGGGAGGCTACAATACTCGTACCTCCCCCGATCTCCTCCACCGATGACGCCCCCCGTGTCCCTCCCGGGTCGCCGGCGGGCGCGAGGAAGTCGCGTCCGCGGATACGGCGCCGCAGCTGTGCTACCGAGCCCGGCGCCGCCTATGTAAACACAACCCCTGGAGTGCAGTATTCGTACGATTAAGAAAATACCGTATCCAATTCAAACGAGCGATCTAAACGTTTCTCGCAGGTTTAATGGACACCTCGACAAGCCATAAAGTCTTATTATCGCGTTACGCCACATCGACCACGCGATTCTATTCAAATTGTCTGCGCGACTCTTCCTGCTCCCACTTATCGTAGATTCCTGTAATCGTCTATCCAGCTACTGTTAGCGGTGAACGGAGCCTTACTGTAAAAGCTTAACCATCAAGTTATCTATAGAAATATTTATGGTGTAAACCGATTTTGACGGGACTATTATTGCCAGGCATGTAATAAGGAGTAACTTAGGCTACATAAATAATGTTGCAATTTTTAGATTAAATTTTTAGAAAAAAACAAGAACATATACAAATAAAAAACAATAAATATACAAGAAGCTACTGTTACCTTTCCATATAAATAAACATAAATATTTAATTCGGAGATCGTTAGAAGCAACGATCCAGTCAATCGAAATGAAGGTAACGATATCATTGATTGAAATTAGGAACTGACCGCTATTGGGTGCCCACAAATCGAGCAATCACTTTGACAAGTCCAAGAACCAGTTTGAAACACCATTCCAATTCTGGTTCTACAGATGAAATGGTGATTCAACTGCTCATAGTGTAACGCCTCGCGCTAATCGTACTGTGTGAATTCTTGCGCTAAAGTTATCAAGTATCTAATAACCGAGAAGAAAAGATTAGTTGTAAGTTATATTCTATTAATATTATAAGCGCAAAATGTTGTATGGATGGATGTTTCGTAAGATTCCGATTCCAAAAGGAATTTTATGTTTTCGCTCGATAAAAAAATCCTATGTTGTTATCTTTGGATCTCCAAACATATCAAATTGCATCAAAACTCGTTCAGCTGTTTTTAACAGATATTCCCGAAATTAAAAATTCGCTATGTCCTTCTTCAGATCTCAAATTGTCCCAACTTTCATTAAAGTCGCTTCAGTAATTCCCGAGCCTATTTAAACAAAAATTTCATCCCATATTTTATACCCTCTGTATAGTAAAAGTTTGACAAACTTTGAATATCGTATTAACTTCATTTCTTAAGAAATACTCCAAACTTCAAGATTAATTTTTATATGTATATTTTTTACGAAATTTCATCCCCTTTTTGAGCCTATTGTCAAAGTATCAAAGTTCAAGTAAAACTAATGATACCCACTATGTGAAAGCTTAAATCAAATCAAATCAAAATAATATTTATTCAACATAGACCTTTACAGGCACTTATTGACGTCAACAAACAAAACAAAAAAAAGCTTAAATAAAAAAAAACAAAAACCTTGTCCGTACGTACGAATAAGGAAAAAAAAAAGAAAAAAATATATTGACTCGACACCTGTTCGGAAATTGGGAGAGCCTTCTCGAGAAGAACAGGCAAGAAACTCTGAAGGTATATTTTTTATCTCCTCTTTAATAATTATAATAATCAATACATAGTATAAAACAAAGTCGCTTTCGCTGTATGTCCGTATGTATGCTTAGATCTTTAAAACTACGCAACGGATTTTGACGCGGTTTTTTAATAGATAGAGTGATTCTTAAGGAAGGTTTGTATGTATAATAAATGCATAATATAGTAGAGAAACACTGATAAATTTAAAGGTTTCTAATGTGATGTCGTAAATAAGCACGTTTTTTTGCGCTTATATTGCAAACGCTGGCTGAACCCTACGAGATAGACTAAAATAATGTACTACAGTATTGTACAACTTACAAAAATCCACAAAAAAGTCTGCGATGGTATATGTCTATCTCTTAGGGATAACCCACCATAACCATTTTTTTCACTGCACCCGTGCGAAGCCGGGGCGGGTCGCTAGTATAATATAAAAATACAATATAGTATAAGATACAATCATACCTAATACGATTACAGTCGTATGTATGTTTACATACACATATAAAATAATACAATATTATAAATAATGTTGTTACCAAACATGGCTCTATGAATAGTGTCCCTATTCCCAAACAGTGTGATCAAATAGTCTTAGTTTTAGTTACTTACATAAATCAGATTATCCGCCTCAACAGTTTTATTTACCGTAATAATTCAAGATGCAGTTTCATTATTAAGATATTTAATATAAAAAAACCGTTAAATTTAACTAATCGATTAATCGGAATGCAAAGCTTACAATGTTATCAATAAAAATGTCGCGTGGAACAAAGACTGTCCACTGTTCGAGGCCAGAGCTTTCATGAGCGGCCCAGAACCATAGCAGATTGATTCGATACGACCAATAAGCATTGATCAATCCATGATTAGATGGACAGAAATGAATTGTATCGTGTGATTGAGATACGATAAGGTATTTACAGCTTATTTTAGAAGTAAATACAACAAGGAATACAAAAAAGAAATTGTATAAATTACTTATTGACAAATGCTATTATGCAATTAACGATTACTTTCATGACAAATTGACATTGTAATTAATAATTTCTAAGTTATTGCACGTTTTGACCTATTAGTTTGATTTTAATGATTTAATTTAATTATTATTGACTATTTTCATTTTAATAATTTATTTTTATTGACTATTTTCATTTTAATGCCTTAATTTAATTCTTATTGAATATTTTAATGTAATTGAAAGATTTCATTTAGGAATAATTCACCTATGTATATTTAATTTAATTAACTAGTTCGACTTTCATAATTCAATTGATTTTATTCATTAAACTGAGCTTTATGTGACTTATAAAAATAAATCGAACTTCACTACTTAGAATTATATAAAATGATTTGTCAATTAATATGTATTCATGTACCTCACTAGGTGAAACATAGAGATCTTATTGTAATAAACATTCAACCCTTGTTTTTTTTTTTTCTTTTTTTCCCCCTGAGGAAAATGCATTAAATTGCATACCCCGGCTGTGGCGGGCCGGCGGTTATGTGGGGCTCTCCTCCCCAGAAGGGGGAGGCCTACCCACTAAAAACCTCAGGGATGGCCTTCCTCAGGCATGTAGGGAGCCACCGGGAACATCAAGCCACTTCCGGGAACCCCCAGCCTTCGCTCCCCCGCCGATACAGGGGAGCCCTCCTCGGGGTAGGCTCACTACCTCCCCCGATCTCCTCCACCGACGACGCCTCCCGGCCACGGAAGGGGCGTGGTCCATCCCGGGTCGCCGTAGCAGTCGCGACTTCCTCGCGCCCGCCGGCGACCCGCGGCGGCGCCGCAGCTGTGCTACCGAGCCCGGCGCCGCCTTCTTCGAGCGGGATCGGCCATCTCCCGACCCCGCTCGGCGGCCTCCTTCTGGAGCATCACTGCTTCACAGAAGGAGGCCACAGCCCTCCAACCTCCCTCGTCCGCCAGCATTGCCGCAATCAATGCCGGGACCCTTGTATGTTTATGATTCAATAAATGATTATGATTAAGGAGAACGAAGAAAAGACGGATGGACTGTGTGAATATCGATCCGTATATATCGGATATCGAACCGTAGACATTTCTATCTTCGACTCTGTAGGACAAATATTGGTCATCACTCCCCATCATACAGATCCTTCTCGTACTACAATGAGATTCAATCAAAAGTAGACATTTTCTCAGTTTCTCTAGCCTCAGTAAAATTTGCCGTTTTAGAGCCCTCGATGAATTAGATACATAAGCGTTTATTCTGTTAGTGTATGTGATAGTGTTACTATGAAAATTTGTGCATGCCGTGTTCACTAATATTAGAAATTACATCGTGCGTGTCTTCATTTGTTTTGTAGTCATAATTAGTAATGATCTTGTGTATGTTTCAACTTGTGAATCAAATAAACAAAAAGAATATATAAAAATCAAATCAAAATCAAAATAATCTTTATTCAACATAGACCTTTACAGGCACTTATTGACGTCAACAAACAAAACAAAAAAAAAGCTTAAAAAAAAAACAAAAACCTTGTCCGTACGTACGAATAAGGAAAAAAAAATATTGACTCGACCCCTGTTCGGAAATTGGGAGAAGGCTCTCCCAATTTCCGAACAGTGTAAATTCCAAAAAAATGAATTAAGAAGTAAAAATATCCATTTCAGTATCTAACACTAAATTACAGTATTTATCTGAAAATCAAAAAATCAAATCAAAATCAAAATAATACTTATTCATCATAGACCTTTACAGGCACTTATTGACGTCAACAGACAAAACAAAAAAACAAAGCTTAAAAAAAAAACAAAAACCTTGTCCGTACGTACGAATAAGGAAAAAAAATAAAAAAATTGACTCGACACCTGTTTGGAAATTGGGAGAGCCTTCTCGAGAAGAACAGGCAAGAAACTCTGAAGGTCTATTTTTTATCTCCTCTTTTCAATGTTAATAATTATAATAATATAATACAATAATACAATATAGTATAAGATACAATCATACCTAATACGATTACAGTCGTATGTATGTTTACATACACATATAAAAATAGTACAATATTATAAATAATGTTGTTACCAAACATGGCTCTATGAATATTGTTGAAGAATGGAGTTAGTGTCGAAATGGTGAGTGACAGAGTAGAGTGGAAGAGAAAGACGAGTTGCGCGGACCACAAATAAAATTAGAAACAGGGCAGGAAAAAGAAGAAATACAACAGATTAATAAAAAATGTTACCCATTTAAGACGTAGGTTGAGAGCTTCAACATTGTATATTGGAAATTTACAAATATAGTGCATATGTTTTCGATTGTGAAAGACAATGCCGTTAACATGCAATGACTTTCCAGACACTTTAATTTTTACAATGAATCGGCTATGATTTAACATTGTTTTATTTATTGTCCCGATTTACTTTTCTAATAGTTCTGATCAATATTTTCGTTACATTTCAGTCATAAATAGAGATCGGATAATCGGATGCATATTTACCTAAAGTTAATTCTTGGCTCACAAATTATGGAAGCGGCTTTTTAAAATACATTTTGTCAAATAAAAATCCCGGGAAAATACGGGACTGCAAATTTAACGTAGTCATATTGTTTGAAAATTACTAAATTAGCACCTGGTATTTATTTTCAAAAGACCGAGACTCCGGGTTCAGACTAGTTTTGCATTACCAAAATGTTCTACAGTACCGGAATTCCGGGATTTTTATTTAACAAAACAATAAAAAGCCGTTTCCATACTTTGTTTTAAACTAACTTTAGGTAAATATGCATCCGATTATCCGATCTAGCGTCCGGCTGAGTCGCCGTTAATTCGTAAAACTGACTATAGAGTACAGCAAGGCGAGTATTATATAGATATCAGATTTTAGAAGAAGGTAGTGTAATAAAGTTAACAAAGAAGGTATATGATATATAAATGTACCTAAATTATTCTAGGTACCCGAAATCGGCACGAACACTAGTCATAAATAACTTATAACTTGCTACTTTGAGATTCAAATTCGAAAGAATCTTTTTTTTGGTCCATATTAATTTACATACGTGTTCGTGTGACAAGTTGTACATTGTCCAACCATTGTAATCCGTCAGTGACAGCTGATGTGACAACTCGTAGATCAGTATCGCGCATTGTCAGCGTCGCCGGATTATCGGCCTCGCCACGCGCATTGCCAAGCCGACCTTGCGCGTGACAGGCGCACATTCCAAGACAACCACTGCGTTGTACTTAATAACCGCAGTTCTCGCATAACGTCAGTCATTCACTTTTAATTCATTTTGTGGGCCATAACTCGTTGCTACTGTCCCGTCGGCCCATTCACATGTCGCCGCGTGGATCAGTGATGCGTCTACAAAAAAACAAACGTTGATGAATTACCGGCCATTATGTTAATGTACGACATCGTCTGGTTTGAGAAGATTGGTCGCAAATGAATCGCCATTGACAATATTCCTTACTTAAATTCGAAGGGCGTGTGTAGGGTCATCAACCGACAGCGCACAAAAGTTCCTCGTATTATTAAACTACAATAAAAATTTACACGATACAGGTGCGCGGGCGCTCGCGTTTCCTATTGTGCTTGCGCCTCTTACCATAGAGGCTTTAGTTCTCGGCCGGGTTGGTGCTCAGTCGCTCGCGAGCTTCCGTAGCGTTGGCATCGTACGTTGTTATCGCCTAAATCAATTTTCGGTTGACGAGTGTCGTATTGTGAAGTCCTGTGTCTGATTATGATCGGTGCGGTTGAGGTGTTACCGTGTGATTGACCGGTGAATTGTACGAGTTATCATAATCACAAATCGTGGGAGCTCACCTCTGGTATGCAATGCTTGCTTTTGTACAAGTGACCTGAGATATGCGGAGAGAAATTCTTGTTCCACTGCCATATTATTTGTGTCGACTGTTTTCTTGTTTTTGTGTATCATATTTGATTTAATTTTGATTCTTCAAGTATTTTAGTGTAATTTATATTCATCAATAGCATTATCGAGTAAGTAATTTTTTATTGCATTTTAAGGGTAGCCTTTAAAATCTTATAGTTTGAAAATATTTTTTTGCAAATTTATTCCCAAGATAAAATGTTCATTTTGTTCTATCTGTTTATTATATAATTTAACAAGTACCTTTTTAATCATATTTGAAATTCTTATCATTAATTCATCATACATTTCCAACGTGTAGAGTCAATATTTTTTTTTTGCTTGTTCGTACGTACGGACAAGGTTTTTGTTTTTTTTCGTCAATAAGTGCCTGTAAAGGTCTATGTTGAATAAAGATTATTTTGATTTTTTGATTTGATTCGTTTAGGGTTAAAAAACCTAAATGTTCGTTCATGAATGTAACTTTCTACAACACACTCCCAGAAAGTGTTATTGTATTGCATTATAATAAATGTAATGCACTTGTTAAAAATACCGCAATGGAAAAAGGTAAAATGACAATGCTCGGATATATAATTTAATAATTATAATGTATGATGACATACATAAGTATATCCGATATTTTTATAATATTGATATTTAGATAGACATAATTGCTTTATTTTATCATTTTGAACTGATGTAATATTAGAGATTCGGAGTTTCTTGTCTGTTCTTCTTTGAAAAGCTTTCCAGTAACAGTATAATAATAATGTAGCTCTTAAGCTTTTTATGTCCTTACTTTTTATATATGTTCTAGAAGTGCCTGTAAATGCCTGTAAAATAAAAGATTAATTTGATTTTAAGTAATCATAAATAGTTATAGATTGTTTTATAGGATTATATAAACTTGTAATTTTTTCCTAATAAACCATTATGGCACATTTACAACCGTTATTACATTCCGTACAACTGTAATAATTTTTTTTATTTTTTTATTTCATTTTTCTAAGAAACCATACAGCGATATACAGACTATATTTTCTATAGTATGTGCTAATACCAAGGCCATTTAAAGGTTTCCTTACACAAAACCATTCGTAAGTAGCAACAACGGATGTTTGAATTTAACTTCGTAAGAACAGTCTCTGCCTATTACATAAATTAAAGTTATACAAGTATTAAAGTTATACATAAATTAAAGTAACACATTCATTTTAGAAAATAAATTACACAGACACACTCCTTCAAACACACAGCAAAGATAGTATATAAAATACAATACAAACATATACATACATATATACACACATATATACATACATAAACATATACACACAAATAAACAAATCTAATCATCTCATCTGTAACATCAGTTTCCTTTAGTGTTCATTGCATCATTCATAGTGTTCAGTGAAGTTTGAACGAATCCAAGAGACAATACGTTGGCGGGTGGTCGCTGGGCAGGGACACTTTGTCTACCTGGTCTTTTAATTACCCTGCTTTTGTATTTCCCTCGGCGTTTGTTTTGCGCTTATTGTTAGGAATCTTTTCAAACGTATAAGTTTTTTTAATATCCTGTTGATGGCTTACGGATTGTAGATTAAATTTTTTAGTTCACGCGCTATCGTTGTTGTTCTTAACACAATATTGTACAATAGGTATCTCCTATCCTGATTTGGGCTTAACCCGATCCCGAATACCCACAAGAGCGGAGAGGTTCTGGAGGAAGGTTTAGCTGGGTAATTGACACACCAAGTGCCGTCACTGGTGTGTTCGGAATCCCATGGCATACTCAAGGAGTCCAGATTAGTCAACTGTCTTCTTGGTATCTGAAATAGATTATCCCGCCTTAAATAAAAAAAGGTATCTTCTATCCTCCTGATTGATTTTTTTAAGCTGTTATTATTTTGCGAGCCTCCATCACAGGTACATCTGCCCCTACCGGGAATTGAACCCTGGACTTCAGAGATGGCGACACCTTGAAAACCACCAGTGTTTTTCCAAATTTAGGTACAAAAAATAAAATTACTTTAATTAAAATATTTTTTTCAATCAGGAGGATAGGAGATACCTCTTTTTTTTGACGGGATAATCAAATATATGTATATGTCGCAGCCAACTGGTCAAAATAGCCGTTCAATCAAACAGCTTTCAGGTAGTGTTGAATAAATTGGAAAATGATAATTAACAGAGAGATTGGGAAAGGAATTGAATGAAAGTAAAGTAACTAGAATATTTGTAAATTAATCAAAATCACTCATCACCTCATCCTCATGTAATTTTACTCTCTCTGCGGTCGTTCCCTCATATCTAAGGATCGTGGTCATCATCGGTCGATGAAACAGGTGTTGTGGTACACCTAGATCTTATGATCTGCCTCCACCGGTGCCTATCCGTCGCTTGTCTCACAACCGAGTAAAATTTTTCTGAGGATGATCCTTTCACTTGATCGCTCCATCTGGTTGGGGACCGTCCTCGGGCTCCTTTACCCTCTGTGTTCCCAACAACGATCAGCTTTTCCAGATTTTCATCCCTCTTCTATGTGGCCGAAATATGCTAATATGCGTTACTGACAAATCGTGGAGAGACGGGTTTGAATCCGAAGCTGCGAAAGAATCGATACATTGGTGCGCTTGGCGGTCCAAGGGATCCTCAACATACGCCTCCAGCACCACATCTCAAATGCATCGATTCTCTGCCTTTCTCGGGCTCGTATCGTCCATGTAATTTTACATCATTGATGTATTCAGTCAATTCCCACATAACAATACAAAGCATAAATTAATAAAAAAATGTCCATTACTGCGTTACGAGAAACACAAGGAAACATTTAACAAAGCATTACTCGTATGTCTCGGCCGACGTAAGCCTCATAAAAACTTCAAGCGAGTCTAGTCGCCTGCATAGACTCCGAACTGTCTTGTTTATAACTAGTTATGACAACCTGATTAATGCAAAAAGGAATGAATTTAAAAAGCAATTAAGAGGAGATGGCGGCACAGGATGTGACGTACATATGCACGACTGGAGAACATAATGTGCTTTTATAATCAAGTCAAAGGTCCTCGTAACCGACGAGCGTGCGTGCTCTAGTCGAGGAAGTATGTTTGGATCGTAACAAATAACAATAATAATATAATATTAACAATTAGGAGACTTTGAGAAGGCAGGTGACCGGAGTCTCTTCCATAGTCCGGTTCTCATAACCACCAAAATCGAAATGAATGTAACGGTTCGACCACCATTGACAAGTTTCTGTGACATGCACAGAAACTGGGTATAATCTTTGGCTGCATTTTCATGGTGCAGATAGACATTAGACCCAGTTGGTACACTCCGTGCACACTTTCGCTTAAATGGCGTCTACTTACGCGTTGGATCTGTATCCGCGCGTGACTTATAAAGACGCGTGATTTAAGCTACAATCAGTGCCGGTTTTAGCACTACCAGCGCCCTGGGCGAGATAAGTACGACAGCACCAACCCCCCCCTCCTCCCCCGTTAGGTGTTAGATTTTCTTACAACTTTATTAGGACCCCCAAAATTTAGGGAATACATATATATACTTACTGCGGCGCCCCTTTGTGGCCGGCGCCCTGGGCCGTCGCCCGACCGCGCCCTACCCTAACGCCGCTACTGGCTACAATAATACAATAATAATATAATAATAATCTTTATTTACTCACACATAAGGTATTGGATTTTAGAAAAGGAAGCTATATAATAATAATTTTTAACAACTAAACCTTAATATGAGAGACTGGAGTCTGAAAAAGGATGAACCTGCTCTACAGATCTCCAGGCTCCCTCACCTCTAGACATTTATGTATTACAAAATTAAAACAAATTACAGTAAGCATGCACTACAAATTACAAGATAATAATAAAAAATAACAAAAGTAAAATTGCAGGATTAATAAATACAAACTACAGAATTTATTTTGTAAATTTTGTATATTTTATTTGTAGTAATTTTTTGTCGTTAAGTAGTTTTAAGCTTAGAATATAGTCTTTGTCTTATTTTATAACATTTTGCAAGGGAAACAAACATATATAACTACAGAATATATATATAGCGACCACCGTAGAACAAGTATAACATGACATAACGGTATATTTTAATGTATTCATTCAAATATGGGAATTATTATTAGAACGGAATAATTAAAAAATGGGAAACTGTGATCTCTGCCCACCCCCATGGGAAAAAGGCATGAGTATATGTATAAATTTTGCGCGAACCATAGAATGGCGTTTCATTTATATTATATATGACATTGTTTGGTGTGATTAATATTTAATTTCCATGAAAGCTTTAAATAATATTACATTCACAAATTTTATAAACTACCCTACTACTAACTATTTCAGTGTTTTCCCTTAATAACCTAGATTTTAATACCAATCTTTTAAGCCGAATGTTCACATTACTATTAGTTTTTTTTTATAGTTTGGCTATACGTATTTTACTGATGTATAACATTCTTTCTAACTAAATTAAAAATAATAATTTAAATGGGGAAGACCCAGTACCAACAGTCGACAAGATACTACAGCACCTTCTAAAAGACCCCGGACAGGTGTACAAGTACTACCCTCTACTGACGTACGTTGCGATTGTATTGGTCTTGAAAAAAATTTTATGGATTCTAGGAACAAGTGTAAATTTAATAATTGTAGGAAACTTTCTCTTGGTTCTGTAAAAAGTGTAAAATGTCGTTAAGCGATAATAAAAAAAACTATATATCTGATTTCTTTATGACCTTAATGCCTGAAGTATCAAAATTGATACCTGATTCTTTTTTTCTAAATAAATATGTAAAATAAATATTGTTATTTTTTAGCTAGTTTACCCTTCATCTAGACCCTCAAGCAAACACAGTAATATTAAAAAAAAATCGGGTGGGGCTGTGCCGGGGCACACGGCCATTGGTTTTAACGTGAAACGTCCATGTTAGGGAATCGCTTTTAAAGTAAAAGATTGAAATAAAAACAAGATTGAGAGTGTTTTAAGTAATTTAATATTTATATTAAATTATTTTATATTAAATAAACTCAATGTCACAACAGCGAGCTGACTATATAAGTGAAATATTCACATCACATTTTTGTTTCCGAGACTAATAGTTTTTTTAATTATTAAGGTACGATGATATAGACCTTTTCGTTACGGTCCACTTTTTAAACCTGGTACCAGTATGTATCGGCGCGATTTTAAAGACGTTTCACGTCAAAAATCACTTTCGTAAATCAGGCCACTAAGGGTTCATAGAGGTGAGTACCGTTTCAGTTACCAAATGCACATACATGTTATATCGGATGTAGATAAGAACGTCAGTTTGTTTGTTGCGGTTATTTATAGAAGGGCCTAGTGTTCGGCAGTCGCGGCACGTAGGGCCCATCCGCATCTTGTCCTATCGCATTCCTTTAAACGTCACTTTTACGATTGCTTTTTATTTTATTTTTTGTTCCGTCTACAATTCTATTTCGTTCGCCATGTTTGTTTCAATAAATGCTATAGGGAGGGTGAAAGCTTTCGTGCTATGCAATATTGAAACATAATATTGATATAGGATAATGTAATTGTCGTGGTATATAGGTTTATACTTCATTGAAGAGCGTCAGTGGCGCTCTGCTCTAGGGGATGGTCTACGAATTGGAAGATACGGGGTACCTGGGGTCGATCTTCTCTACTCATGTGTTTTTCGAATTCAATATGTATATTTGTTTGACAGTCCTACAGTGAAGGAAAAATGTGAGGCAACCTGCATAAGCCTGTGTAGAAATCCAAAGGTTAATGCACTGGAAAATATAAGAAAAAATAACGATCTTGATGGGAATCGTATACACGTCTTCAACAAACTGTGTCAATGCCTTAACCATTCCACCACCAAGTAGGTTACTGCTTTCTAAAAAAAAACTGCTTTAAATCCAACCAACATACGGATAAAATTTACGACTTGCGTATAAGTTGTTAGCAGATCCTCGAATTTATTCGATGCTTTGTCGATAAATCGAGGCGCGATGATCACCCCGCCAACCATGACCGCTTAAAATACTGTTGAAATCGGACTAGAGCGAGACAATGCTGTAATATAAGAATAACGGAGGTACTGTTTTTCGTTATATTAATTTTTACCCAAGCGTTTCGTAGTAGAGCTACTATATTCCAACAAGCTCCGCAGCCAAATCCAGACTCAAGCGATGGAGGGCGTATCGTAAATCGCTTTAATCGCTCGCTCTGTTGCAACCGCTAATTAGATAGCTAAAATGGTTTGCTAACTGAATGTAGAGCGAGGATTTAAGGTGTTTTATTTAATAAATGTATTTTTCTATGTTCAAACTTAAACTTATATTTTTGGTTTCTTCATTCTATTTCACTTCTGAAGCTTTTTGCCTGTTCGCCCCGAAAAAGCTCTCCCAATTTCCGAATGTAGAAATGTAGAGTCATTATTTATTTCGTTGATTTGCTCTTACAATGTGTTCGCAGTCTTGCCCTTATATTTGTTTAGAAATGTAGAGTCATTATTTATTTCGTTGATTTGCTCTTACAATGTGTTCGCAGTCTTGCCCTTATATTTGTTTAGAAATCAATAAGTTTGTAAAAGTCAACGTTGAATGAATATTTATCTGGTCGTTGATTTTTATTACATAGTTGAAAATGCTAAATACCTTCAAATTAATTTTTGTCCCCAAAAATGTATCCCCTAAAAAGCATTCAGAAATTATATTATACTCCCTAGTATGATTGCAAAACAATTTTTTTTGTAAGTATATACACAGCATCTTGCCAGACTATATGCCAGGGGTGGGTAAGGTTGAATTAAAGACAGCCAAATTTTAGATATTTCATTGTATATGAGAGCCATAGAGGGGGAGGGGGGTCCTTATACTCTGCTCGAATATAAACAAATAATTATGTTTATATATTTACTAGCGACCCGCCCCGGCTTCGCACGGGTGCAGTGAAAAAATGGTTATGGTGGGTTATCCCTAAGAGATAGACATATACCATCGCGGACTTTTTTGTGGATTTTTGTAAGTTGTACAATACTGTAGTACATTATTTTGGTCTATCTCGTAGGGTTCAGCCAGCGTTTGCAATATAAGCGCAAAAAAACGTGCTTATTTACGACATCACATTAGAAACCTTTAAATTTATCAGTGTTTCTCTACTATATTATGCATTTATTATACATACAAACCTTCCTTAAGAATCACTCTATCTATTAAAAAACCGCGTCAAAATCCGTTGCGTAGTTTTAAAGATCTAAGCATACATACGGACATACAGCGAAAGCGACTTTGTTTTATACTATGTATTGATGTTTAATTACATGATTTTAATTTAAAAAGTTGACAAGAAGAATAATAAAAACGGTCGCTGGGCAGGGACACTTTGTCTACCTGGTCTTTTTAATTACCCTGCTTTTGTATTTCCCTCGGCGTTTGTTTTGCGCTTATTGTTAGGAATCTTTTCAAACGTATAAGTTTTTTTAATATCCTGTTGATGGCTTACGGATTGTAGATTAAATTTTTTAGTTCACGCGCTTTCGTTGTTGTTCTTAACACAATATTGTACAATAGGTATCTCCTATCCTGATTTGGGCTTAACCCGATCCCGAATACCCACAAGAGCGGAGAGGTTCTGGAGGAAGCTGGGTAATTGACACACCAAGTGCCGTCACTGGTGTGTTCGGAATCCCATGGCATACTCAAGGAGTCCAGATTAGTCAACTGTCTTCTTGGTATCTGAAATAGATTATCCCGCCTTAAATAAAAAAATCTTCTATCCTCCTGATTGATTTTTGTTAAGCTGTTATTGTTTTGCCAGCCTCCATCACAGGTACATCTGCCCCTACCGGGATTTGAACCCTGAACTTCAGAGATGGCGACACCTTGAAAACCTCTCGACCATGGAGGTCGTCGAAACATAACCAGTGTTTTTTCCAAATTTAGGTACAAAAAATAAACTTACTTTAATTAAAATATTTTTTCTAATCAGGAGGATAGGAGATACCTCTTTTTTTTTATGGGATAATCAAATATGTGTATATGTCGCAGCCAACTGGTCAAAATAGCCGTTCAATCAAACAGCTTTCAGGTAGTGTTGAATAAATTGGAAAATGATAATTAACAGAGAGATTAGGAAAGGAATTGAATAAAAGTAAAGTAACTAGAATATTTGTAAATTAGGTAATCAAAATCACTCATCACCTCATCCTCATGTAATTTTACATCATTGATGAAATCAGACAATTCCCACACGACAATACAAAGCATGAATTAATAAAAAAATGTCCATTACTGCGTTATGAGAAACGCAATAGACAAGCCTATTTACACAAGGAAACATTTAACAAAGCATTACTCGTATGTCTCGGCCGACGTAAGCCTCATAAAAAATTCAAGCGAGTCTAGTCGCCTGCATAGACTCCGAACTGTCTTGTTTATAACTAGTTATGACAACCTGATTAATGCAAAAAGGAATGAATTTAAAAAGCAATTAAGAGGAGGTGGCACAGGATGTGACGTACATATGCACGACTGGAGAACATAATGTGCTTTTATAATCAAGTCAAAGGTCCTCGCAACCAACGAGCGTGCGTGAAGAGAGTATTTCATTAATACCCTCTAGTCGAGGAAATATGTTTGGGTCGTAACAAATAATAATAATAATATAATAATAACAATTTGGAGGCTTTGAGAAGGCAGGTGACCGGAGTCTCTTCCATAGCCCGATTCTCATTATCACCAAAATCGAAATGCAATAGTCCAGTAACGGTTCGACCACCAATGACAAGTTTCTGTGACATGCACAGAAACTGGGTATAGTCTTTGGCTGCATTTTCATGGTGCAGATAGAGATTAGACCCAGTTGGTACACTCCGTGCACACTTTCGCTTAAATGGCCTCTACGCGTTGGATCTGTATCCGCGCGTGGCTTATGAAGACGCGTGATTTAAGCTACAATCAGTGCCGGTTTTAGCACTACCAGCGCCCTGGGCGAGATAAGTACGACAGCACCAACCCCCCCCCTCCTCCCCCGTTAGGAGTTAGATTTTCTTACAACTTTATTAGGACCCCCAAATTTTAGGGAATACATATATATACTTACTGCGGCGCCCCTTTGTGGCCGGCGCCCTGGGCCGTCGCCCGACCGCGCCCTACCCTAACGCCGCTACTGGCTACAATAATACAATAATAATATAATAATAATCTTTATTTACTCAGACATAAGGTATTGGATTTAGAAAAGGAAGCTAATTAATAATATTTTTTAACAACTAAACCTTAATATGAGAGACTGGAGTCTGAAAAAGGATGAACCTGCTTTACAGATCTCCAGGCTCCCTCACATTTATGTATGACATTTATGTATTACAAAATTAAAACAAATTACAGTAAGCATGCACTACAAATTACAAGATAATAATAAAAATAACAAAAGTAAAATTGCAGGATTAATAAATACAAACTTTACAGAATATATATATAGCGACCACTGTAGAACAAGTATAACATGATATAACAGTATATTTTAATGTATTTCATTCAAATATGGGAATTATTATTAGAACGGAATAATTAAAAAATGGGAAACTGTGATCTCTGCCCACCCCCATGGGAAAAAGGCATGAGTATATGTATAAATTTTGCACAAACCATAGAATGGCGTTTCATTTATATTTTATATGACATTGCTTGGTATGATTAATATTTAATTTCCATGAAAGCTTTAGATAATATTACATTCACAAATTTTATAAACTACCCCTATTTCAGTATTTACCTTAATTACCTAGAGTTTCAATTTTAATACCAATCTTTTAAGCCGAATGTTCACATTACTATTAGTTTTTTTTTTTATAGTTTGGCTATACGTATTTTACTGATGTATAACATTATTTCTAACTAAATTAAAAATAATAATAAACGAGGAAGACCCAGTACCAACAGTCGACAAGATACTACAGCACCTTCTAAAAGACTCCGGACAGGTGTACAAGTACTACCCTCTACTGACGTACGTTGCGATTGTATTGGTCTTGAAAAAATATTTATGGATTCTAGAAATAAGTGTAAATTTAATAATTGTAGGAAACTTACTCTTGGTTCTATAAAAAGTGTAAAGTGTCGTTAAGCGATAATAAAAAAAAACAATGTTTCGCATTATTTTATGCATAGGTATATCTGATTTCTTTATGACCTTAATGCCTGAAGTATCAAAATTGATACTTGATTCTTTTTTTCTAAATAAATATTGTATTTTTTTAACTAGTTTACCCTTCATCTAGACCCAAGCAAACACAGAAATATTAAAAAAAAAACACTTTCGTAAATCAGGCCACTAAGGGTTCATAGAGGTGAGTACCGTTTCAGTTACCAAATGCACATACATGTTATATCGGATGTAGATAAGAACGTCAGTTTGTTTGTTGCGGTTATTTATAGAAGGGCCTAGTGTTCGGCAGTCGCGGCACGTAGGGCCCATCCGCATCTTGTCCTATCGCATTCCTTTAAACGTCACTTTTACGATTGCTTTTTATTTTATTTTTTGTTCCGTCTACAATTCTATTTCGTTCGCCATGTTTGTTTCAATAAATGCTGTGGGGAGAGTAAAAGCTTTCGTGCTATGCAATATTGAAACATAATATTGATGTAGGATAATGTAATTGTCGTGGTATATAGGTTTATGCTTCATTGAAGAGCGTCAGTGGCGCTGTGCTCTAGGCGATGGTCTACGAATTGGACGATACGGGGTACCTGGGGTCGATCTTCTCTTGCACTCATGTGTTTTTCGAATTCAATATGTATATTTGTTTGACAGTCCTACAGTGAAGGAAAAACGTGAGGCAACCTGCATAAGCCTGTGTAGAAATTCAAAGACTCATGCACTGGAAAATATAAGAAACAATATCGATCTTGACGGGAATCGTATACACGTCTTCAACAAACTGTGTCGATGCCTTAACCATTCCACCACCAAGTAGGTTACTGCTTTCTCAAAAAAAAAAACTGCTTTAAATCCAACCAACATACGGATAAAATTTACGACTTGCGTATAAGTTGTTAGCAGATCCTCGAATTTATTCGATGCTTTGTCGATAAATCGAGGCGCGATGATCACCCCGCCAACCATGACCGCTTAAAATACTGTTGAAATCGGACTAGAGCGAGACAATGCTGTAATATAAGAATAACGGAGGTACTGTTTTTCGTTATATTAATTTTTACCCAAGCGTTTCGTAGTAGAGCTACTATATTCCGACAAGCTCCGCAGCCAAATCCAGACTCAAGCGATGGAGGGCGTATCGTAAATCGCTTTAATCGCTCGCTCTGTTGCAACCGCTAATTAGATAGCTAAAATGGTTTGCTAACTGAATGTAGAGCGAGGATTTAAGGTGTTTTATTTAATAAATGTGTATTTTTCTATCTTCAAACTTAAACTTATATTTTTGGTTTCTTCATTCTATTTCACTTCTGAAGCTTCTTGCCTGTTCGCCCCGAAAAAGCTCTCCCAATTTCCGAATGTAGAAATGTAGAGTCATTATTTATTTCGTTGATTTGCTCTTACAATGTGTTCGCAGTCTTGCCCTTATATTTCTTTAGAAATTAATAAGTCTGTAAAAGTCAACGTTGAATGAATATTTATCTGGTCGTTGATTTTTATTACATAGTTGAAAATGCTAAATACCTTTAAATAAATTTTTGTTCCCCAAAAATGTATCCCCTAAAAAGCATTCAGAAATTATATTATACTCCCTAGTATGATTGCAAAACAATTTTTTTTGTAAGTATATACACAGCATCTTGCCAGACTATATGCCAGGGGTGGGTAAGGTTGAATTAAAGACAGCCAAATTTTAGATATTTCATTGTATATAAGAGCCATAGAGGGGGGGGGGGGTCCTTATAATCTGCTCGAATATAAACAAATAATTATGTTTATATATTTATGTTTAATTACATGATTTTAATTTACAAAGTTGACAAGAAGAATAATAAAAACTATAAATGTGTTTAATTAATATAATAAAAATACAAAACGAGTAATATCAGTTTTACATTTATTGTACAATAAATTGCCTATTTTAGAATGCGGCTTTGAACACAAAAAGAAAAATAATGCACTTTATTAATACTATTTAATTAATGAATACTTTTGGCCAATTCTTGGTAGTAGAAAAATAAATATAGTAGTACAAAAAGCAGAAATCGGATCAATTTAGCGGGAGCCACACATAAATAGAAGAAGAAAGAGCCGCACTTGCCCAACCGTGCTATACTGCCCTTGAGACAGCTTTCATGTCATTCGCAATAGTGACGGTTTTCGTAGTGCAAATGTAATTGTTAAGGTGTCGCTGACTGTGTAAGGTTATGTTTTGTAATTTTTGGCAATTAATTAATTAATTATTAATAAGAAATTCTTTGTGTCATAAAAATTAGAGATAGTTTTCTGTTGCTGTTATTTATGTTAAACAAGAGAACAAAAGTAGTTTCACGTTTTCTGATTAGTTTCCTTATTAAAATTTTGGATATTACACCATGAAACTGCTACTCTGAAAATGATTTTCCTTGAACCATCATTAGAGTTCAAGCCACAGGCTGGCGTAGTAGTTTCCAAGTTAGCGACACAATGAACGGTTTATCTCAGCCTTGCAGTTTGCCGGCGTTCGCAAATTCAATATGCACAGAATAATGAACACCTTCCAATTCACGTCAGGCTGGATTTAGGGTAAGTCTACTGGGGGCGCAGTGTTATATTATGGTAATAATATGCTATCTAGAAATGCTGCTATTTTTTCGGTACATGCTGGGTGTTATTTTGATGTGTAAGCTGTATTATCGCAGTTTCACTTTTTTTTTAAATAAAAAAAAATAAACTAACTTTAAACTATTTTTTTAACTCTATTGCACACAATAAAACAAAGTTACAATAAAAAGATACTAGCAGGTACCATGCTGATTGGTCCAACGGCGGACTTATCTCTTAGAAAGATTTCTTCCAGCCAACGTCATGTTGTAATCAACCAAAAATTTTCATAAATTTCTAGAATAGAATAAGAACAGAATAGATTGAAATGGAATAGAGTATAAAAAGATGATATAGGATAGAATTTATTATGTATGAATATGGTTCATTTCAAAGATCTAAATAGGTACTATATTAAAAAACGACCAGTATTGCAATCATTTGATGGAAAAAGAAATTAATTTTCCAGTTAATTGGGAAGTAGGTTATTTTTTTATTTTTTTTCCCACGGGGGATGGTAGTGAATACTCATAAGGGGTAATATAGGGGTAATATTGTAGTCATCTTAATAACCCCCTGGTGATCCGATGACCTTACATCGGATACCACCCGCGCCCGGTCTACGGCGGGTGGTTATGTTAGACTAGCAGAAGGCTAGCCTGCCAACTAAACACTACCTGCAAGCTTTTGGTCGGGCAGAAGGCCTGGGACCTTATCGGCTTTGAACTAAACCGAAGGGCTCTGGAGAGTGCCCCCTCCAGAGCGGTGGTCGGTGCATAAAGTAGGTTATGATTTCTCTGATTTCTTGGTTAAGTAAATTATAATATGAAGCTTGTTTTTTTACAAGCTTTTATATTAGCTTCACTTGTAACTATGTAAGAAAATCTTGGAATCTTAATTTGACCCACTTCCCGATCTCCGATTGAGCTGAAATTTTGCATGCACGTGTAAGTCGGATGACAATGCATGGTTATGTGTGACGTCATTCTAAATCCAACATGGCGGCTGGCGGCATTACCAAGATGGCGGACCAATTATTTTTAATGCACCCCTACAATATGGGTATCAAATGAAAGGGTTTGCTAAGCTTGGTTTTTTAGTCGGAAAATAAATTAAAAGTAAAAAAAAAAATTAAATACAAACTTTTTTTTAAATGCACTTAAAGAACAAAATAAACTTTTACATATAAAAGCTTGTCGCGAGATTTACTTACTTATAGAATACTATTGACGACAATTTTTATATCCTCAATTGATCATTACATAAGTTAAACTGTTAATTTCAACTTAATGATAGAACCTCCAAGCGCTGGTCCTGCTGGAAGGAGCTTCCGGAAGGACAATCTTAGAAACATGCGTCCTGCCAGCAGTACGCATTTTTTTGTGGATTTCTTATGGATATCAGAGTCTGTCCTTCTAGCAGTACCTGACTTTCGTGGATAATAAAATTAGTCAGGGGTACCAAACATTCTGTATTTTTAGTAAGTATCTATATAAACATAATATATGAGTATCTAAATAGACACGAGCGTTACACAAAATTATGGACTAGAAAAATAAACAAGAATTTTGAAAGAAACTTATATAAATTTTATTTATGTTAGTTGTTTTCGACCTTTCTTACGGTACCCCAACAAAAACAGTTATCGTAGTCATCACCAAAATGTTTTTGACTCCAAGTATTCTGTCTATCATTTTCGTCAAAATATGTGGCTTTGACGCGAACGCGGACGCCACGTGTTCTATATTCGTCGCCATTTTGGCTAGACTCATCATAAAAACTCGCCGAATCAAAAAGAGACGCACTATCCTTGGCAATTAACTTTGTCCTGCTCGCAGGCTTAGAAAGCTTCATATAACCAAAAACTTTGCCTCCTACCGGTAGTACGCAAAGTCCTGCTAGAAGGACTCTGGACGTTCTATCATTAACACTGGCACGTTCTTGAGAAAAAGAATATTGATGGACAGCAGATGACAAATTGAACCTCGAAGGGTTCTCCTTCCTTTTTTGGTACGGATCTCCAAAAAATATATATAATTACCATATAAAGATATATTTTGTTTCTCCTGACATTATATTAAACTGCGTATGTGATGTCAGTCATCAATATTTATTTATTTAATTTGCTATTATTTTATATTTTGCTCATTTGTATTACTGTGTATTTTTTTATTGTAAACATTTTCTGCCTGAATTAAAATTATGGTCGCTCATTTGAATACAATATAATTTTGATAAAATACGAGTTGAATATTTATCTAAAAAACTACTTTCTAATTTGATACAGATATTTTTTTTAACATTACACATGTTTTCTAGCAGATTGCAAAATACGTAAAATTATCCGTTGGAAGAAAAAAGAATGTTACAAATTGTATGATTCGAAATAGCCTACATCTCGCCACGATATACCTACATCGTAGGCTATTTAAAGATCTTAAAGAATCCCATATGCCTGCGTATTTCCCGTAGCTCATTAAAGTTAAACAGCAGCAAAACAAACTGTTAAGCCGATACGAACCCCGGGGCGTTTTTTGTGTTAAAGGCGTTGATGTATTGCGTGTGGTCGCATTGCTGGACCGCCTGTGTGGAACACGTGCGCAGAAGCATACGTCGAATCTGTAGGATTGATTTTCAGTAAAAGGTAATGGAGGCGTTTGCGGAATCTCACCGTTCTTTACGGTTTCTGTAACATTACAATGATCGAAATATAATTACAAAGAATCAATACAATATTTGACAACATAACTATTTAATATTGACAATCTGATGATTAAATTGACGATCTCTGCGGTCCCGCGTTCGAGTCCCATTGGAGGCCGATGTTTGTGTGATGAATGCAAACATAAAACTCTAAAGTATAAACCTTAGTCATTATTGTTATAATATATTTCTACTAAATTTATTTATATATCTATACTAATATAATAAAGAGGAAAGATTTCTATTTTTGTATGTAACGAATAAACTCAAAAAGTACTGGACCGATTTTAATAATTCTTTTTTCATTAGAAAGCTACATTATCACTGAGTAACTTAGGCTATATTTAGTGTTAGATTACTATAGAAATCTTTAGAAATTCTTATTAAAACCAATCGAAGGTGTAATAGTACATTATGGTACAAGTGTAATCATCAATACACACGTGTATCATACAACGTTTTTCAACACACTTCTGAATAAAATAATACCTAAATAAAAAAACATTTTCTTCATAAATTGTATTTGCAGACATCTTAATTAATAACTAACTAGATAACTTCAAAAGAGAAAACGAGACGAGTTGTGAAAAATGTTTCGTAATGACGGGAAAAATTAATCAGTTTTCCTATGCGCGCGCATCGGCCATAGACTAAAAAATGAGATTCCTTTTTTTTGGGCTTTTCGCGGATAGCTTTTTAGCGCAAATGTAAGCGTAACTCAACCAATAATATTAAAAAAAAACTATTACTCACTCGTGAATAATAGTAATGAAAAAGTCACAGTTTGATTATAGGTGTCATTATGTGCCTAATTGCCATGGGATTAGAAGCCACTTTATGAAAAAAAAAATTGCCGTAAAATGTCTTTCATCGCATACGCTGCGAAGCTGTGAACATTGTATATAAGGACATTTCGTAGTAGGTATATTTACATAAGCATTGCATCCGTGCGAAGCCGGGGCGGGTCGCTAGTAATAATAACACAAGCCTTACAGAGCTTCCTTTGGGCTAGGCTAATTAATTAGTGTAAGAAATATTTATTTATTGTTTTAATATACCAAACTAGGATCTGATGGTTCGATTAATGGAATGTGCAAACTGCAAACTGAATAGGGGTGTAACAAGGTGGATATTTTTCACAACTCGTTTCAGTGGCTTAGCAATAACAAATAAGGCTTTTCTACCACTCAGTAGCTCTATTGTAATTATTTTAAGATTTTTTTCTGTTATTTAATGTTTATAAAGGTATATTTTAATTTAATATAAATTTAATATTTATTTATAAATATATATAATAAATTTGACTTTCAATAAGTTTAGTTCTCAGAGTTAGTTAGATGTTTAAGCCTTCATGTTGATGCAAGTCGAGATGTAGTACAGCAGTTGAGCAGTTGTCATGTAAACGTGCGCGGACTAATTGGGGCTTTTTTGAAGGGGGATTGTCAGAGGGTGCTGATGAGAATTGTCACACGACTTCGTTACTTACAAATATACTTTTTCATCCCACCACCTCGGAAAGTGTAATTTTGCGCTTCGAAATCTGGCTGGAAAATTCTATTTTATTCGCTTGAGCGGCAAAGTAGATTTGAATTTAGAACATCACATATAATGAGTACTCAATATAATTGTAAATTCAAAACGTCATTAAACCTATTTAATGTAACCTCTATGGTGCCAAATTTATGATTAGAACTTTTTAAATTGTGAAAAAATTTAAATTGGACCTTCTTGGTTTCTTTGTTTTATTTGCGTGCTTCGCGCCATTCTAGTTTTTCACGTTTTAATTGCTTAATATAATTTGTCATTATAAATTGTTTTCTTTTTCATTTTGTCATTTCCTCGCTGAGGTGGGATGAAAAGTTACGTATTGACTCGAGTGAAAGATTTTTCACCTTGTGCTCGTTTGTTTCCTCGCTGACGCTAGATTCTAATTTAGAATCACTCGCTGCGCTCGTGATTCAACTTTTTAGAATCGTTCGCGGCTTGGGCTGAAATGTCGAGCAGGGGTTGGAAAGAGAATTGTCCACGTCTTTTTACTTACAAATATATTATTGTACTGCTTTTTAACAAAGACTATGACGGCGGCTACAGAAGAACTGATTTGGTTTGCCATGTTGTGGTCTTAAATACAAATTATTATCAATTCATTCATCGTTCAATTCGTCCTGTCTTTAAGCGTAAACATTCCGTTGCTTAATGACTTGGTAAACAATACATTAGTTAATGATTTATCAAACAATGCTTCACAATTCTTAATAAGATACATTTATCGATGAGAAAAACAAACATTGGAAAATAACATGGATACATGAATATGTGAATACAATCTGGTACATTACAACCCTCCCTTCTTTAAGAGAAAACGTCAGTTTTCTACAATAATATAATTAGCATACAATATTATCTTAATATAATTATTACATTTCATTATTTATATATTACAATTGTTGATTATAATTTACAATTGTTTTAACTGAGCTAGTCTCGAACTACGTCTTAAAGGTGTGGTGACTTCTTCAACATTAGTAGTCGTTGGCAAATCTTCTAACTCAACACCTTGCTCTAAATTTCTATTATTTACTCTAAAAGTAATACAGTTAGTAATTCGACCACAACAACCTCTAGCATCTTCAATAGCTAAAGTCCTATTTCTATTAGAACAAAAGAAATTTTGTTTTATTATATACTTTCCTAATCTAAATAACACATATAAGCCAATAATTTTTAAGATAGATACAACTATGTAAATGAAATAAGCATTATTTATTACTTTATTGAGTGTTGATTGACTCTCAATTTTCTCAATCATATCATCAATTTCATCTAATTTATGACTTGCTAAATTAAGGCTTTCAAAATCATTATCATGAATTTTTAAAGGTATAAATTCAATTTTTGAAATATTTCTTTCTTTTACCTTTTTACAACAATCATCTAATGTTAAATCTATATGTGGTAAGAATGAATTATATGAACTTTCTAAATTTTTGATTTCTGTTTGTAATACAATATTAGCAGTATATAATTTACAACTATCTGAAATTGATATTACACCAGTATCATACAAATCAATATCTAATGGTTCTCGATTTTTACAATTCAATGTAGCAATTATTTTCTTAGGAGTGACAAACATCCAATTATTTACATGATAAAGTTTAAACCATTGTTCGTTATTTATTAAACCTATTCTCGTATCACATTCGATTGGAAGTTTTACATTATTAAACATTAATTCAGTTTCACATAATTTGTTACCATGTACAGAATATAAAGGTGTTTCTAACTTACATATAAATCTTAAATTATATGAAATTTGTTTACATTTTGATACATTTTCAATAATAGCGTAATGTAACTTATTACTAGAAATCATAAAGTATTTAGAACTCGGAAGTACAAAAATAAAAGTATTGTCATTATTCTTGATTGGAACTGGTACTACATTATATAAATCATAATCTGTTTGAGTAATTAAAGGAATTTTTATTATAAATACAAGCTTTTCATTCATATAATACGATATTAAACTAGAGATAGACAACAACTCTGGTGCATTTCTTTCAATTAATTCAAGTGGGTATTTCGTTTGTAAAGGTAAATGAGGTACAGTTTTCCTTAACTCAATAACAAATTGTTCAGGTGTTATTATCAAAGGATGAATAGCGTTATTTTTTGAAAACAAAATTGTATTAATGATAGTAGTAATCTCGTTATTTACTTCGGTCGTAATTAGAGTCAATAATGATAAATGTTCATCCAAATCTTGTTTTAACGATATATCGAATAACTTAATATCAACATTTTTACTGTGATTTCTGAGAACTTCCAAATTTTTATCAAATATTTTTTCGTTAGCTGTAAAATCGGTAATACTATTATTAAAATTAGCTATAGTAGTTTTTACTATATTTGACTGAGTTTTTAATAAAGCTAGTACATCATGTTCATTTTGATTTAATTTTTCGATCTCCTCATCATACTTTTTAGCATCTTCAGAATCTAATGTTCCAAATAGTAATTTAAATATATTACCTACACCATCAATGTAAGAGCGTTTAACTCGCTTCTTTTGTCCTGTCAATTCTGTCAGTACATAACCTTGATTATGTAATTGAGGTATAATTTGTTCTAATATTACTAGAGAAGTTCGACACATTGATAATTTATTAAACTTGTCATGATTACAAATGCTTTTTGTTTTTTCAAAGGTCATATCAATAAGATTTATTTTTCTGTGAATATCATAGATATCTAAATACGTAATTAAATTCCATTCACTATCGAAATGATTTACTTTACCTACATGTTCGAAATATATTCCTGCCTTGCCTGTATTAGTTATGTTGTATAAATTAGCGTAGATTCCAGGTGTTAATAAGAGTATCAACACGATCCACATGGTGATTTATTCTGAAACAATTGCATGTTTCAATCGATTAGTATGTACCTTTATCTTTTTGTTCTTAATTTGTATCGTGACATTAACTGAAGAATTTATTTTTATTATTTTATATGGTCCTAACCAATAAGATGATAATTTCCTTGATTTACCGCACTTTGATTGCTCATTACTAATATATACAAAATCTCCTACCTTAAATTCTACCTTCTTACATTTCTTATCATAATAACGTTTATTTATTTCCTTAGACTTTATCAAATTATCTCTTGCTAACTTATGAGATTTTTGTAACTTTAAAACTAAATTATCAATATAATTTTCGTAAGTATATTTAAATTCTGGTTCTCTTGTGATTGAACTAGGTAATGATGGTTTCATTCCAAATACTAATTCAAAAGGAGTGAATTTAGTAGATGTGTGTAAACTTGTATTATAGGAAAACATAGCAAAATCTATCCATCTATCCCAGTTAGTTTGTTCATTATTTACGTAGTGTTTGAGATAATCAGCTAATGTACTATGACTCCTTTCAAGAGCTCCATTAGACTGAGGGTGATAAGCACTAGTGTTAATCTTTTTTATTTTAAATAATTTTGCAATATTTTTAAACAAATTTGACATAAAATCCGCACCTTGGTCTGTTAAAAGAATTTTTGGACTACCAAATTTACAAATGAAGTTTCGTACAAAACAATCAGCTATGGTTTCAGCATCATGTTGGGGTAATGCATAAGCTTGGGAGTATTTCGTGAGATCATCTTGAAGCGTCAATATATATCTATTGCCATTTTCTGTCATAGGGAATGGTCCTACAATATCTAACGCTATTTTTTCAAAAGTTTCAGTAGCAGTCGATGTGATTTCCATCGGCATTTTATTCTTTTTCCTATTTACTTTATTTTCCTGACATGATTTACATTTTTGAATGTATTGCTTAATATCCTTCTTCATAGTATCCCATCTGTATAATGATTTAATTTTCTTATAAGTTTTATGAAATCCTATATGACCTGAGATTGGATTTGAATGGTTTTCTTCAAGAATAGTGAGTATATCTTCCTTTTTGGGTGTTTTGATGACAGAGTGATACACATTTATATTAATGTTTGTATCGCGGAATATGTAACGGATAATTGTTCTTACTTTATGCCATTTTAAATGTAATTGCGTAAAATCATTAAAACTTATTTCTTTGATATTATTTTCTAAAATTTTATGTTTTAGATTTTTTAGACATTGAAAAATATCTTCATAAGACACTTTATCCCAATTATTAAGTTTAACAAAGGAAAACAATAATAGTTTGTCGTTTTCTTGTATCAACAAAGTATCATATAATTTTGGTGTTTTTAAACGAAGTTTCTCTATTATTTGTTCATTACGTGATAAAATCTTTTCATTAAGACTATCTAAATCACACGAAGTAATTATGACCTCATTAGTGTTGTCGGGTATCTTGCCATTGTGTTCTTCCAAGCAATTAAATAATATTGGTTTTCTTTGTATTTCTTCTAGAAAAAATGAATACGTATCACTACTTTTTGTGGTTATATTAATATTTTTCTCTTCTAATAATAATGGTATAGTTTCTTCGGTGTTATTTTTTAGTTTTATTCTACTTAAAGCGTCTGCGTTATGATTAAGTTTACCTTGCTTGTAAATTATTTCATAATCATATTCTTCCAAGAGTAATCGCCATCTAACTAAACGTGAACCAGGATCTTTTACGTTAAATAACCAGACTAGTGGTTTATGGTCAGTAAAGATACGGAATCTCCTGCCATATAGATATGGTCGAAAATGTTTTACAGACCATACTATGGATAAAAGTTCTTTTTCTGTAGTTGAATAATTTATCTCAGCTTTATTTAATGTACGACTAGCGTAAGCTATAGGAAGGTCTTCTGAAGGAAGTCCTTGCGATAATACACTTCCAATTGCGAAGTTACTTGCGTCTGTTGTTAAATTGAAAGGTTCAGAAAAATTTGGATATTTTAATATTGGTTCTAAACATAACTTTTCTTTTAAAATTTCAAATGAATTTTGTTGCAAACTGGTCCAATTAAATTGTTCATCTTTCTTCAAAAGTTTAGTTAAAGGTTGTGTAAGTTGACTGAAATTTTCTATAAACCTCCTGTAATATCCTGCTAAACCGAGAAAACTTTTTATTTCCTTAGGATTTTGTGGTATTGGAAAATTCTTTACAGCTTCGACTTTCTTAGGATCAGGTTTTACACCGTTTTGGGTAATAAGATGACCTAAATACATAACTTCGGTTTTTAAAAATTCACATTTATCAGGTTGTAGTTTTAAATTATGCTCTGATAATCTAGTAAACACATCTTTTAATTTCAAATTATGATCTTCTAATGAATTTCCATAAATTACAATATCGTCTAAATAAACAAAGCACTTAATACCTTGTAGTCCTGTTAGAACATTATTCATTAACCTTTGGAATGTAGATGGAGCATTTCTAAGTCCGAAAGGCATTCTCGTAAATTCATAGTGTCCTAAGGGAACACTGAAAGCAGTTTTTATTTGATCTTCTGGGTTCATTTTTATTTGATGAAATCCAGATGTTAAATCTAGTGTTGTGAAATATTTACTATGTCCTAACTGATCCAAAATATCATTAATTTGTGGTAATGGATATACATCACCTATACTTATTTCGTTTAACTTCCTAAAATCGATTACTAACCTCCATTTTTTTTTTCCAGATGCATCAGATTTTTTAGGAACTATCCAGACTGGCGAATTCCATGGACTATTAGACGGTTTTATGATTCCATCATTTAAAAGTTTATTTATTTGTTCATTTACTTCCTCTTTTAATGCTTCAGGATACCTATAAGATTTTGTGTTTACAGGTCTCTGCGATGTCGTTGGTATTGCATGTTTAATAGTTTCCGTTGTCGTCAATGAATCTCCTTCTAAATGAAATATATGATTATATTCTTTACATAATTTAATAATGCTATCCCTTTCCTCCTTATTTAAATGCTTAATTCGTAGAATTTCTTCTAATTTTTCTAAACGGTTTCTATTAAAGTCATTATCTTCTCTTTGTCTGACTACTTTCATATTAACTGTCTCTAATGACTTGTCATTAGTTAACGTCTCTAAACAAACTTGTACATTATCTATTCTCACGGTTTTATCTGTAGTATTCAAACATACTGTTAATGCTTTCGAATTATTTATTTTCACTATACTAGGACAAAGGTAAACTCCTTTTGTCAAAACTATATTTTCTGGTATTATGCCTTCTTTTATATTTGAATTAATTATATTTATTTTTATAACTTTTTCACACCTAGGTTCTATTTCTATATAATCCTTACTAATTTTCTTTTCACTACACATTTGAGTTTCTTCAGCGCATTTTTTTATTTCCTTTTGTTCAAAAATAAAATCCTTAATTACATTATTTTTACTTTTATCACATAATACTTCATCATTTTTATTTTTCGTTTTAAACGTTTCAATTACTTCACAATTTAAAATATCATCTTTTAATTTAGATTCGTAAATCACACAGTCACTTTTATCATTCGAACTTACTGATTCTACTCTATTTAATGTATTATTGTTATACTCGACTTTCAGACAATGCCCTAGCAATTCTATTGTATCGTTTTGATAATCAATAATTGCATTTACTGTTTGTAAGAAGTCGTTACCTATTACGCCTTCATGATCGATAGGAAAGTCATCAGGGACTACCGAAACAGTGTGATAAACTTGTTTTCCTCCTATCTCAAAATGCAGATACGTATATCCTTGGTTTCTGTAGGGATCGCGGCCCTATCTATTCCTCTTAATTTTAATTTTTGATCTTCGTAAACCTCTGTATCGCTTTTTAATGCTCTACCTTTTATTAAAGTTATTTCTGCACCCGTATCAATTAGAAATGTTCCTTTTCCTTTCATCAGTTGTCTACTATCTAAAGTTACATATGAAGATACGCCCGTATCTATTAACATTACTCGGCCCTGGTCTCGAGGGTTGTCCTTGGACCGGCCGTTGTCCTTGGACTGTTGGAGTTTAAAGATTCCTGCTGACGCGATTTTTGATTATTAAAGTTATGAAAATTATTCGATCGATTTAATTTAGAATTAAATTTAGAGTTACTGTTATTGTTAAATTGTCTATTATGTAAATGTGTGTTGGACTTGTTATTGTGCCAACATTCTTTAGCGTAATGACCTTTCTTATTACATATGAAACATGTTATTATGTTATTACTTTGAACAGTTCTTATCATTGGATTTTTACTTCTACATTGGAACGATAAATGTCCTAACATCTGACAATTTGTACAACGTTTAGGTTTTTCATTGTGTCTAAAGTTCATTTCCTGTCTAGATTTAATCTCTTGTTCTTCAGAGATTGCAATGGAAACAGCTTCCTCAAAACTAATGGGTTTTTGGGATTTTAATAAAATGTGTAATTGTGGATTGAGACCACTTATAAAAATATTTAAGGCTTGATTTTTTAAAAGATTAATATTTGCGTCGCGAGCTTCTTTTCCTAGCTTAGGGTCTAAAGATTTAATTAATTTTATATAACAGTTTTCGATTCGATTCGAGTAATTTAAAACAGGTTCATTATGGTTTTGCTTGCATGAGTTTAATTCTAATTGCCATTGAGCAAAAGTTCGTTTTTCAGAATAGTTTTCTAACAAATGATTTTTTAAATCTTCCCATGAATCGAATGTTCTATTTAAAAGAGTTGCCCTCAAATTGCCGTCTATCTTAGAAAGAGCTATCGAAACAAATGCTAATTTATAAATCGGAAGTAATAATGCATAAGCATTGTTGCAATTATCTATAAATACATGTAAATTTGATTTGTCTCCATTATAACGCGTGATCATTCGTTCTGCTAAACTAATATCTATAAATCCACCTTGAGTGTTGCTTGAAGATGAATCTGAGACCGACATTTTTATTTTTCTTTATATAAACTCAAATTAAATTATTAACTTCCTTAATATACTTTTGAAAATAAAATATACTTTCTAAAATGAACTTAGAATAATGTCTCTATCTAGTTCTGAATTTCACGAATGAAATTGATACACAGTAAAAATCACGTACCTTTTGTTTCAACACTTTCACTTTTTTTGAAATACACAAATTGAACTCACGTGGTGATTTACTGCGGAGTCTTCTAGCCTTTTCGTTACTCGTTCTCTGAGATATCTGCTGCGATGCCGAAGCTCAGCACTCAGGATCGATGATCTTGTATTCTCTTACCAGCGCCTTTTCTTGAAGTCACAGCCGACGAATGCGGTACGTAGTCAGCCGGAGACAGTACTACGCTTTATAACGATTCTTGAGTCTTGATATGACACGTTGTTAGTACGAATAGTGACTGAATCGAACGTAGAACGTAACGACGGGTTACAGTTTTTTCTCACTATCGAACACTTTACTATGAATGTTCCGTTTTTAACCGGACGCATCCCACTTCTGACACCAATAATATGTAAACGTGCGCGGACTATGGGCTGAGGATGTCAGAGGGGTGCTGGATGAGAATTGTCAACACGTCTTCGTTACTTACAAATATATTTTATTGTACTGCTTTTTAACAAAGACTATGACGGCGGCTACAGAAGAACTGATTTGGTTTGCCATGTTGTGGTCTTAAATACAAATTATTATCAATTCATTCATCGTTCAATTCGTCCGTCTTTAAGCGTAAACATTCCGTTGCTTAATGACTTGGTAAACAATACATTAGTTAATGATTTATCAAACAATGCTTCACAATTCTTAATAAAGATAGATTTATCGATGAGAAAAACAAACATTGGAAAATAACATGGATACATGAATATGTGAATACAATCTGGTACATTACAGTCAGCAGCAGTCATCTGCATAAAGTCAAGAGATTAATTGTTAAACTAAATTAATATTACGAAAACAATTATTTACTTTAAATTTGATATTGTTTTTTTTAAATAAAATGTGTATTGTATTACTAATAAAACGATCATTCCACCATTCAATCAAACAGCTAGCCCTTTGATATACGAGTACGTCGTTTGCCGTCGCCGACTTGTTGATTGCAACGTTCAGCATTACAGCTAAACGACGCTAGCCAACTGGTTAAATGGCAAATTAACTAAGATAGTTAATTTCTTGGGAGATACTTCTTTCATTAACTTTAAGAGGTGACCGAAAGTTTGTTGAAATAAGTAAAAATAAAAAACAAATTATTAATTATAATATTGCTTATTGCACCAAGCAAAAATTTTCATACTCAAAAATTTACGAAGCAAGAATCATTTCATAGTCCCGTAATTTCTCCTCGAATATTTGTTTAAATTTTGATTCACTCGTAAGTGACCTCATAATTTCTGTGTCTAATAACACGTGTAACGTATATTTACTACTTACTTTCAGAAAAATATCTTGAAACAATCACAAAGCACGTCTAGTTGACGCCATATTGAAAACAAAACGCACCTAGCGCGGTGACCGCTGATCTAATTAAATTAGACGGCGGCTTTTGAATCAGCTGTAGTGTGGAATGTTTTGAGCGACTCAAATTTTCAATTAATAAGCTCTCGTATGGTTGAATGGCGTTATTTCAATCAAAGGGCTAGCTGTTTGATAGAACGGCTATTTTAACCAGTTGGCTGAGATATACATACAAATAATTTTTGTGTGACACAATATAATGCATTGATAAATAATTATATAATTAATATGGCTATTTAAGTTTTTGTTGTGTTGTATGAGACCTATGTTGTAACAGTAAATTTTATGTATTAATGCATGCTCTGGTGTCCTAATAAATTATACTAAACATATGGTTGTACTTCAATAATGAATTGCAAAAGATGGCGCCGTTCAAAGACCTCATTATTTTCAGTTTGTTGCATTACTTTTTCCCCAGCTCCATTCCCTGAGTTATATAGCAGGCCTGGTTAATTTTGACAGGACCAATAAACAAGAAATGCACACAGTCCAATAACAAACCTTAATCCTTTCACAACACAAAAATGTGCGTTTTAAGTACAGTAAAATACTGCGTTGATTCCGGTCGGTTCGCGCGGCCGGTGTCGTGTTCGCTTCGGGGAAGATGCGAGTTCGTAACGCAACACCGGCGCAGGCGCAACCAGTTTGAGTCTGAGGACACCGGCAGTATCGGTTCTCGCACAAAAACAAATGCTAAAAGCTTATCTTGTAATTGGATTATAAATTGCGCAGAGATAATTGTTTGTTAATTCTATTGTACTGTTAAAGGTGGAAACAAAGTTGCAATGTTGCTTCTACGTTTTGTTCTACGATTTTTGTATTCTTTCCTTTTCTATATAATAGATTAAACGCCAAGCTATGTATGTTTAATTGTACCTATCATAAAGCTAAATACTTCTTCAAGAAGCACTTCAAGTTATGTCGTATGACGATACAGAGAAACTATTACTAGTTACCAAATAATTTGTTTTTTTATTTATATTTTTATCTGTTTCTTAGTTTGTTTAAATTTAGTTATTATTCAGATATACTGTACATTTCGCATTTGATTTAAGTGCCCTTTTTTTTTTTTTGTTCCCCTGAGGAAAATGCATTAAATTGCATACCCCGGTTGGGGCGAGCCGGGGTTATGTGGGGCTCTCCTCCCCAGAAGGGGGAGGCCTACCCACTAAAAACCTCTGGGATGGCCTTCCTCAGGCATGTAGGGAGCCCCCGGGAACACCAAGCCACCTCCGAGAACCCCCAGCCTCCGCTCCCCTGCCCAGAGGGGAGCCCACCTCGGGGGAGGCCACTACCTCCCCCGGTCTCCTCCACTGATTTAAGTGCCCATATTTTTATTTTGTAATTACAAGCCTGAGATACAGGTTAATCCTAGTTCAGGTATGTTCACAGTTATATAATACGTGTATACATATAAGTTAAGATAAAAAAATGTAACATTGACTATAGAAGTTATTAAATAAATAAATAATAAATATTATTATTATTAATGTCGTGGTTATTTATATCTAAATAAAAACATCAATTCTTACTTAATATTATAACTGTGAAAGTATATTTGCCTGTCTGATCTGTCGCGGTGTATTTAAAAAAATAATATTGACTATAGAAGATATTAAATAAATATTATTATTTATTATTATTGTTGGGAACTTTTCATCATTTTTAAATAGACCAGTAAATAGACTACCTATTTAGAATTCATTAAGATGTAATAATATAACAATTGCTGGTGGTCCTAATTACAATAAATAAATAAAATTAATTCAGTTATTTGTTAATGTGAATATTTGCATGTTATGGTAATGACAGGAGGGCTTCATTTATTTATTTATTAGGATACAGCAGCAGTGCATTCATTAATACATAAGTTTTACTATTAGAATAAAACATTGTCCAGTAACACAGCATAAAAATAAGAACCTAATTAATCACAAACCTATTTATCAATTCATTTCATAATGTCACACAAAAATATTTATTTAATTAACATTATATAAATTAATTCGACGACGAACGCAACGGAAAAAAAAATCCCGCACGAGACAGATATTTTGTATGACCTACAAAAATTTGTTCCGGTCTAGGTGTTTGTGCATGTGTAATTTCTATGTTAGATAGATATAGATAGATAAAACGTTTATTAAATTTGCAAAATACACATAATAGGCTTGTATCCACTATGAACAAATCTGATGCATTAGGTTGCATAACTATTAAGATGATCATTTAATTATGAAAAAAAAAGTTTTATAAAATAATAACTTTTGATTATTTATATTTTTATAAAATAAAATTGCACAAAATAAGCCATAAGTCACGTGACAGCAAACACCAATTAAAAAGTGTTACGTCACGCCGTGCGAAACGTCAAAGTCAAAATGTCATTCCCAAGTGTCTTGTGGAAGTGCGAAAAAGAATGGGCATCATTCCTTCTCGCGAGTGTCAGCCACTTTTTACGTATCTGCTGATTGTTTGGCACGTATATAAATATTTTTTTTGGTGTTTTTATACTTGTGCTTGTACACTGGGGCACTATGCAGTACTTGTAATACGATGAATCCATTTTTTTTAAAATAACTTCACAATACCGAATATTCCGATACTAAAACAGCTGTGTTTTGCACGGCGTGACGTCATTCAAGACGCCATGACAGTCATGAGCGTTTTTGATGACTAATGTCAAATATTTAATTAAATGCAAAATTATTCTTATAAATAAGCATTTTTTTCAAAAATAATAATTATTTTGTATAGAATAGGCATCAAGGTATATTAGTATCTAACTACTGAAATTTAGGCAACAAGCCTATTATCTATAAAACAAATGGTAATAATTAAGAAAAAACAAAAGTACAATGAAACACTATAAATGTATGTATGCTGCAGAAAGCAAAAGGTCAAGGCTCAGCTAAATATTTGCCTAATTCAATTAAATAACTGATTTTCAGGCAACAGTGACAGTGAGTGCAGTTTTGAAATGAGCAGATAAAATTAAAGAGCCAGAAAAAAAATAGTAAAAAAATAGCCGCATGAGGCTATAACTATCGTTGTCACGGTAGAATACACAAAGTGTCAAGCGAGTACAAAGAAATATTTAAATTCTTTCAAATAAATATAATTATACTTATATAATGTTCGTGACTGCACCCACGATATAGTATAAAAATCCTAGTATAGAGCGACGTTTAAAAAAAAACTTTTGTTTAACTTAAAACATAGCTCTGTAATCATTACTTAGAAGAGAAAATACGTGATGTCAATTAAAGAGGAAAAATATAAAAAACATCCTAAATCAAAATTCAGAATTTCAGATACTGATATGTTAAAAGTTATATATAATACTTTATTGTACAATATGGATTGGAAAATTATAGTTATTTATAGTGTACATGGGCGGACTTATCTCTAAAAGCGATCTCTTCCAGCCAACCCAAGAGTGGTGCGAGACGTTAAAATTGCAGGGGTAATTAAGTGTTTAAAACCTATTCAAATGTACCCATCATTAAGCATATATATACATATACATACATACATATATGTATATATATAATAATTTAATACAATTAATTAGACAGATAGTACTCTCTCAGAAGACATTTGAAAGATGTAAGGGATGGTCTCTCACGAATGGAAGCGGGCAAACTATTCCACAGCTTGGCAGCACGAACGGAAAAGGATTTTTGAAAAAATACGGAATTGGACTTAGGAATTTCAAGGACATTTTTAGTAACACAGGATCGCTTGGGGCGGGAGCTTTCGGCACAAAATTTAAAACGGGTTCGAAGGTCCAACTCTATATAGAGTAGAGCACGGCCAACCTCTCGCTTATATTCTCTACCAATATCGTTACTCTATCCTACGCAATAACTTAATAAAGTGCCCTCCATCTTACAGCAGTGTTTAATCACGGACAGGTCCAACTGTGTTTGCTCGCATCGACGGATGTCGCCGAGCAATAAAGGTCTATTTTTACCGGCACTATGTTTGATCCTGTTTACTGTCACGTTTATTGATATCTTCCTGTTCATAGTTGAACGCTTAAAATTGTTCGTATTGCATCCACTGCGTGACTTATTTATTTATTTTAGCTTTTTCGTACAATGAACTATCAGGTGTCCAAAATGTGAACTTAATTCTAGAGGTATTCTCTATCAGTCAACCTGTAAAATGTGACAGTTTACAATTAAATGGGGTACGATTTCAGAAGAATAAATATAAATACATTGACACTTGCTTCTAATATGACAAATAAATTATTATTATAATAATTTATTATATTTTCATCTTTTTAATTCAATATAAAAATGATAAAAAAATTGTTAAATTCATCATCGTCAATCATATGTTTAATTGCGTAATTATATTTTGTTATATAATAAATTTCAATATTATTATGTATGATTATCATTTTCATATGCTTATTATTTAGTATATGATTTAATAGCTTTCTGCCGGCGGCTTCGCCCGCGTGGATTTCGGGATTGGGTCTATAGAGGGTTAAGGGTAAGACCCTTATGCCCACGGCTACATATGCGCGGAAGTCGGTTTATGGCGCGAAGGTTTTATCGCTCTTCCCGTTTTTCCGAGATAAAAAATACCGCAAAACCTTGCTCAAAAATCACTCTACCTATTGATGAAAACCGCATGACAATCTATGCTGTAGTTTTTGAGCGAAGCCTTTATTGTGCATCCCGTGGGATCCCCCGTGGGATTTTTCCGAGATAAAAAGTAGCCTATTATTTAATCCGGACTTTTATCTTTACGTTTGCAATTTCAAAGCAATCGGTTCATTAGTTACGGCGTGAAAGCGGAACAAACAAACAAACAAACTCACTTTCCGATTTATACTATTAGTAAGGATTAATTAAAATTTAAAGTAATTATTTGCTTTAATGATCTAAGTTATATTTGAGTAACTAAATTAAATGTCTGGTTACATATTTTTATGTTATAATGCATTTTTATCAGTTGACAAGTAATCGAGCATATTAACTTATTAATTTAAGTGTTTTGAACTATCTATTTTTTTTTTTATAGATTTACATCGCACATAATATTCCTTTCCTGAATAGTACCTACTTTAGGAGCAGTAACAAAATAATGCTATAAACTATAACTGTGGAATCCAAAATAAATAAAAATATATGAGTACGCTGAAACGGATTTTTCGGCCGAAACCGAAACCGAAGTTTCGGTCTTGCCCTCTGTTTCGGTCGAAACTGAAACTTAATTTTACTATTGTTTAACATTTATTAATAGATAAGGAAGTGTTATGTATTTATATACAGGCAGACAGACAATTAAGCACTGTTGAAATAGTAAAAACATAAATATATAAAAATATAAATGACATGAATATACAACAAAATTCACGATACTCGAGTTTTGGCGGGCTTGAGGGTTTCGGCAATATTTTGTCCAAAACCGAAACCAAGGCCGAAAATAATTTTCGGCCAGAATCGACCGACATTTTGGTCTCACATGCATTAGCCTAGCATTGTAAATTTTTATGAATTCGACCATCACTGGTAGAGAACCAGAAGGTAACGTAAGGTAACGGAACTACCAATGCGTTACGTAAGGATTTGTCCTTTCTGCGGTAAAGCTTAGAACAACATTCTTATATAAAAAAAATCGTTATATTCCATATTCATCGTGTAGCTTCCATTATTTTCTCTAAATATAGCCAAGGCCATCAGGTCATCAGTCAGTGTTGCTTACAAACATGCATACGTGACGGTATTTGGTCAAAGCTCGTCTGAAGACTTACTCTCTATCACTAATGGCCGTTTTTCAATGACTTTGTCTTAGCTAAGGCGACTCCTAAGAGACATGTTGTCTCACTCTTTTCAGTTATATAAAAAGTGACAGCATGTCACTTAGGGAGTCGCCTAAGCTAAGACAAGGTTGGTGAAAACGGCCATTACACTTACGTTCAAGTTTTTTCGTTATCAGTCAATATAATGAACGTCGGTTTTGCTGCTCTCCCGGTATAAGTTGCGGTCTTAAATTTTCGAACATTATATTTGGGGCAAAAGTATTAAATTGATGTTTTGTATGAATTTATTGCATACTAAAGTTTTCTTTATTTATTTAATAACCAAAAGAGAAAACTTTACAAAATTTTTACACACACGTCAGACGTAAACATCAAACTAGGTAAAACAATAATCGCCGGATACGGCGACCCGGGATGGACCACGCCCCTTCCGTGGCCGGGGGGCGTCATCGGTGGAAGAGATCGGGGGAGGTAGTGTAGCCCCCCAAGGAGGGCTCCCCTATAGGCAGGTGATCGGAGGCTGGGGATTCCTGGAAGTCGCTTGGTGTTCCCGGGAGCTCCCAAAAAAGGTCCTGACTTACATACTATAATAAGAAATGTGATTTAATGGAAAATCATAAATTTTCAAAACTTCATTATTTTTCGCAGAGGCTGTTATTTTTTTATTTTACGTTATATATTGACCAGCAGATTGCCTACCTCATGATTCCAGTAGCCTATAGTACATGTGACTTTCGCAGCATATCTGTAACCCACTGTGTTTTTTTGTTTACAATTTGTCAAATTTTGATCTAATTTAAAAACATGAAAGGAATGTACTGAAATAAGTGGAACTCACGTCTCTATCTCATGGGTGTAGGCAGAGATCATAACTCTCCACTTGCTATAACCCATACATACTTCCCCAGGCTTCCTCGACTTTTGTTATTATTTTCAAGCACGCTCGTCGGTTACGGGCACTCTTGTCCTGACCTTCCTTCAGTATACCACCTATTTGGTCCAAATATGTTCTATTCATATTTCGTATTATATTTGCAATAAAAATTTGTTTCGTCAGTCGTCTTTCGTCCATCCTTTCTACATGTCCAAAACATCTAAGCATTTGCTCCTCGATTTTTACTCATACATCTTTTTCACATCGCACATTATCACAATATTTCGCAATTTATCCTTCATCGTCACTACAGCCTACATTCTTCACAGCTAATGAGAGCTTTGAAGAATCCTGCTTTTTATCCTTCATTGCCTCACCAAACATAAGCGTAGGAATCGGCATCGCCTCCATGTATAGCCAGTCGCTCCATTTTAGACGAGGTCTGACTAACAATTAATTAAATTTTGATTGTAAAAATACTACATACGAAACTATTTCCTACTACTTATCAATTTTACAGATTCTTCTGTGAGGATTAGTTAACATCCTTAAAGCTAAATATCTTTTTTTTTGTTTATTTGGTTCACAACTTGAAGTATACAAAACAAATAGTTGTATGGACGATGTAGTATCTATTAGTGAACATAAAGCATGAACAAAGTTTTCACAGTAAAGGTATCAATTAAACTAATACTGTTAGTTATTTATTTAATTCGTCGAGAGCTTTAAAAGCGGCAGCTTTTACAGAGGCTAGAGATAGAGAACTTGAGATTATTCACTTAATTCTACTGGGGGCGTTATGTTAACTCTAGTATCTTCTGCTTATATTTCTATTACTCAGCTTAAAATGTCACTTAATTTTATCAGGAAAGCTTTTGGTATACTTCATACCTGATAGTCAATAACGATAAAGCGAAGATAGTATCTTGCCTTAGATGGTCTCCTCAACTAGTAAGGAACTGGCTGTCTTAAGGTTATTACCCAAGTTCAGAAAACTTTCGGTTATTAACGTCATATGTTAATCATGGCGACAAATCAATTAATCAGAAATTGAATTTCTAACTCTAACTTTAGCGAAACAACTTTTACATGAAATGGAGAACCTTGGACTTACGGATCAAAATAATACCAAAACACGGAGTTAGTCAACCGGCAAATAAAAATCTCATCTGTGTCAGAGAGTAGGCGTCCAGACGATCCACGTATGATAGATGCGGGTCGTGGACTGCATGCCTAATTAAGCAATTATGCTGAGATACGATCGTGGCGCCGGCGACCGCTAACCAGTGTTGCTGGTATGTCGATAGTTCAACTATCGATGTATAGCATTGCTCTGACTTGGTGTAAAATTTATCTGTAGGGGGCGCCTACAACAAAGAGTCTTAGCACTTAGAATTATCGAGGATCTTTTGTGCTGCTGCTCGTATTATTACATTAAGCCGTTGCCACTTGCGGTCCAGTCATTCAAATATCAATAATCTATACTCAGCATAATCATTTACTCGCCCTAATCCTTTAACGTCGTCATTCAAAGTAATATAAGATTAAAAGTAATAAAATATTAAGCGATTAAAGGCTGCATAACCTTATACGTGTATAAGGTACAAGGAAAATATAAAAGAAATTTAATAACCTGTTCGGAAATTAGAAGAGTCTCCGTAAGAAAAACATACAAGAAATTCTTTTTGTTGCCCATTTTAAATGACATTATATAATGCAAATGTATTTACATATTAAAATAAATGCAGTACTTTAAAATAAGCAAAGTATTTTGTAATACAAGCTTAGATATCAGATAACGTGATCATATCGAATATTGCGTCAAAACGTATTAAAGCTACGACGCATTCACTTTTACAAACAAATTTGAAAATTATTTACATTGTACCATTTAGGTATAGTAATAGGCTGATTCCGCGCAGTTGATGATGACTTGTCCAACAAGCAGACAAGGTCGACACGTGTTTCGTCTCTCAGCGAGACATCTTCAGGATCTGTTGCCCGCTCGGTGTCCAGAAACACTAAGATTGATTCACCTAGCATTTTCCCCGGGAATGTTCTTCAAGTAAAGGTTTTTATATGTTCTATGAAAAAAATGATACTTCTTATATTGTCCATTAAAGTTGACTTACTTAATTTGTATTACAAAGGATATTGATTACGTTTGCTGATTCCGCGCAGTTGATTATGACTTGTCCAACAAGCAGACACCGAGCGGGCAACATATCCTGAAGATGTCTCGCTGAGAGACGAAACACGTGTCGACCTTGTCTGCTTGTTGGACAAGTCATCATCAACTGCGCGGAATCAGCAAACGTAATCAATATCCTTTGTAATACAATGGACTTCCGCAAAAATAACACCTACTACAATAGAGTACATTTAGGTATAGTAAATATAATTCTGGGGTCCAGGTTGAGTTTAATTCCACTTTCTGTCATGTAACATTATTACTTCATTAATTTTATTAATAAGCACATAATCCTTGGTAAGAATGAACAGTTTGGTGTTTCATTTTTAGTTTAACATTTATTCATATAGGTATTAATGGCAGTATCCTATTTTTAATCGTCGCTTTTAAAACATAGAAAGAACAGTAATAATGTATTTAATTAAACTCGTTATGTTGAAACATAAAAAATCTTATCGATTAACTTGCGATAAACTAAGTGGACTATTACCACACAGCACTACCCTGGCACCACGCCGGAACACCTAAGGTATAAGGTATAAGGTCAAACGGCTGGTTTCCGCAACTCGACGTCTAAGCGCCTATTTTGCGTGTGTGGGAATGATGTTACTATTCTCGCCAGCCTAGCTCGTTCAGAAATTTCAATAAGTTTTTTAACTTACCGAAAACCTCCGGCAGTGAGCTCGGCTGTCCGAGATGTCTTACCCGGTAGTCCACCACACCTGGACACTCCATGATCACATGTGCGGCCGTTTCTTCTGCCTCCAAACATGCTCTGCATATGGGGCTGTCAGTGAAACCTAGGTTGAAGAGGTGTTTGTTAAAAGGTCCGTGGCCAGTTATTGCCGCGGTTACCTGATTGAGTTGTTTCCTGTTTAGTTTAAGGATGTTCTTTGACAGTTTTGTGTTTATTTCTGGTAATGCAGCCTTTGTTTGCTTGCAGTCTTCAGTGTTTCTCCAGGTCTCGCTATGGAGCTGCTTAGTTTTGTTTCTTATTTGGTTTTTAGACCATTGTTTGGGGAGAGGCACTATTGGTTCCGGTCCGTAGACCTTCATTCCTGATCCTCTTCGAGCTAACTCGTCCGCTTTGTCGTTGCCGCACGAGTTGCTGTGACCTTTTATCCATTGTAGGGTGATGCGGTTATCCCTCCCTGCCATCATCAAGACGTGGTGACATTCGTGGATTAATGTAGAGTAGCATTGGTTGTTTGACAGTGATTGTAATACAGATTTACTGTCCGTTAAGATTCTTATGTGTTGTCCTTTTATGTTCCTTCTCAGTATTTCTTTGGCGGCGGTAATGATTCCCACGCATTCAGCCTGATATACGGTGTTATGAATTCCCATGGGTATGGAGATGTTCATGTTAAAGTCATATGAGAAAACACCACATCCTGATCCCGAATCTGTTTTGGATCCGTCTGTGAAGATTCTCAGATCTTTTATGTTGAGGCCTTCCTTTCCGTCATCACGGAGCTGGATTTTGTACTTCTTGTCAAAGAAGTATCGGATGTACATTCCGTCGTTTGGGGCTTCCATCAAAGGGAGTTCAATCATGGCTTCCTTCAGGGAGCGCGTGTGTGGGGTAGGGGTCTTGCTGAGAAGATCTAGTTCCTTTAGCCTAATCATTGTGAGTGTGGCTTCCTGTTGTATGAAGAGGTGAAGTGGTGTTAGATTGAGTAAGGCTTCTAGTGCAGTAGAGGGGGTTGTTCTCATACAACCCGTGATTGCCATGCTTATCAATCTTTGCCAACTTTGTAGTTTCTGTTTTACGGTGGACAGTTCTGTTCTACGCCACCAGACCAGTGCTCCGTAGCTTATCATTGGTCGGATGATGGCGGTATACAGCCAGAGCGTGAGCTTGGGGTTCAGACCCCATCTTTTGCCTAGCATCCTTCTGCATTGCCAGAAGGTGTTGCTGGCCTTTTCAAGTTTGGAGTCTATGTGTTTTGACCATGATAATTTATTATCAAGTATTATACCGAGATATTTAACTTCCGTTTTGAGTGGGAGTTCGGTGTTAAGGAGTTTCGGTAGTCTGTAGTTTCCGAATACACGTTTTTTTGTGAACAATACGAGTTCTGTTTTCGATGGGTTGACATTTAATTTATATTCAGCGCACCAGTTTTCTACTATGAGGAAGGCTCTTCGCATCAGGTCGCAGGCCATGTTTGTCGATTTGCTGTAAATCAGTATAGCCAGGTCGTCAGCATAACCTATTGTGAAGTAACTTTTCCTGTTTAGCTTTTCTATGAGTTCGTTGGCAACCAAGTTCCAGAGTAGTGGTGAAAGTACTCCCCCCTGTGGGCAACCTCTGGCCACTATTGCCCCCTGTGTTTGGTTGTTGTCTAATCTAACTACTCTGAATCTAAGCATGTTCTGAATCCATCTTATTATGGTGTGATTTACCTTGTGTCTTTCGAGGGCTGTATTTATACTGTTAAAGTTCGTTTTATCGAAGGCACCTTCAATGTCTATAAAGGCACCCAAGCATACGTCTTTGTTCTCTATTGCCGATTCTATCCTGGTGACTACGGCATGGAGAGCTGTTTCAGTTGATTTGCCTGAGCTGTAGGCATGTTGATTGTGATGAAGCGGGAGGTGTCTCAGCGCTCCGTCCCTTAAGTATCTATCACATAGTCTTTCCAAAGTTTTTAGGAGGAAAGACGTTAAGCTTATAGGTCTGTACGATTTTGCCTCGGAGTAACTTGATTTACCGGGTTTTGGGATGAAGATGGCTCTGACTTCTCTCCAGTGTTCTGGGATATATCCTTGAGCCAAGCTTGATATTAGTATGGTGTGGATTAACATCAATAGTTTTGGTCCTCCATTTTGTAAAAGAGCTGGAAAGATTTCATCATAGCCAGCCGCTTTGTAGGGTTGGAAGCTTTTTATAGCCCATTTGATTCTATCTGGGGTGACGACCTGTTTTGCTAACTCCCAGTGTTCATTATTTGTGGTGTAGTCTGATACGGGCCATTTCAGGTCCTTTGTGATTATGCAGTCCGGGAAGTGGGTCTCTAGTAGTACTCTATCCGCTTCCTCTGGTGATTTGGTGTGGGTGTTGTCAGGTTTCAGCAGTGATCCCATTCTCAGCGACGGGCCACTGCTTAATAATTTCCTGACCCTGTTGGCTTGTTGAAAGGATTCTATGTCTCCACAGAACTTCTTCCAGGCTTCCGATTTTCGGTATCGTATGCGTTTCTTGTACAAGGATTTTACCTCGTAGTATTTGTCCCAGTCATGGTTGTTGGACGTGTTCATAGCTCTGTTGAAAGTTTTCCTGACATTTTTCCTCAGCCTATTTAGCTCGGGACCCCACCATGATTGGCAGTTGTTCCTGTTAGATTTATTGGGGTCCACGAGAGGGCAGGTAGTTTTGTAGCAATTTGTTATTGCTAGGTTTAGTTTGGTAACAAGATCTTCCAGTTCCCGTGCATCTTGAATCTGTTCAGGGTAGACGAGATCTTTGAGCTTTTCCTCCATCAGATGCTGGTAGGCCAGCCAGTTGGTCTTCCGTGGATTGCGGTGTGGTTCGTTGGTGATCGTGTTTAGCCCCAGTTCGAATCGAATCCATCTGTGGTCCGAGCATGAGGCTTCATCCGACACGTGCCAATTGGTGATCATATTAGCTCCCCCTTCGTTGGCTAGTGTTAAATCAATGATAGTTTGGGCGCGTCTATTGACAAAGGTAGGTTTGTTGCCCTTGTTCAGTATGTCTAGGTTAGTGGTGGAGAGATAATTTAAAAGTACCTTACCCCTGCTGTTGGTTTCTTTGTTGCCCCAGATGGTATGGTGGCAGTTGGAGTCTGTTGCGATGACGAGGTTCAGCCCTTCCGCCTCGCAGTGGTGGACCAGCCGCACCATGTCATGCGGTGGCGGTTCCTCCCCCTCCGGCATGTATACTGAGGACAGGACTGTTTTATTTGTGCCAGAACCGATCACAATTGATGTTATATCTCTGGAACAGAAGTCTGTTAATACATATGTTTCAATGTTGTTAGTCACAAATATGGCGGCCCTGGGGTAGGGTTCTGATGAAGTAATCAGCTTACCATTTAAGTTGCTTAGGCCCTGGATTGTTCCTGCCCTGGAGAGCCATGGTTCCTGAAGCAGGGCAACGGCACTGTTGTTTCCCTCCATCCACTTCCGCAGTTGTGCAGTTGCCGTAAGACTGTGGTGGAGGTTAGTTTGAAGGGCCTGGCCCTTAAATGAGTGGGGACTCTTCGCCGTCCTCCCCGGTGCTCAGGTTGAGCTCCTCCAACCCACCTGTCCACCCCGCGACGAATTCCCGGGCGTCCCCCTCGGCAGTCGGTTGACTGTCCAGGAGAGCGTCCTCAGACTCGTCGAGGAGAGTACTGGCGGGGGAAGAGGGTTCCTGCACTGTGTTAGCTACCGGGGTTGGCGCCTCTGTGTCCATCCGGGAGTTACCCTCTGGCGTGCTCTGCCGCAGGTGCTGGGGTGGGGTGATGGAGAATCTGCCCTTGCGTACCTCAAATCTGACATACACTGTCCCCAACATGTATGCCATCTTCCTACCTCTTTCTAGGAGGGCTGGTATGATATCGTCGGGGATACCGACGATGGCGAAGGTTCCTGCTTCTTGGGGGTGGGTGGCGTAAACAGTCCACCTCTCGACTGCTGCCCAAGAGTTAAAATATTGGAGGCTCTCTCCGATATCCCTGGCCGAAGCCTGTTCCGGTATAAGGATACCGCACCTTGTCCTTCGGACCATCTCCGATGGTTTGCAAACCTTCAGGCAGACGTCCGAGGACAGCTTTACGCCATCGACTGCGGTCTTGAGCCACTTCATGGCCTCCATGTTGGTGCAGCCAACCTGCAGTGACCCATCGATGTAGGTTGGTTTGCCCTGGAACACTGGCCTCTCTTCCGGAGGTGGTTTATGTTCCCTTATGAACATCCGGAGCTTGTTCATAAGGAGCTCCTGGACCTCGTCCGCTTGGGAACGTGATAGATGTCCCACGTTCGCTGTGGTGATCGCCGCTATAATCTCCGACTTCGTGGCTGCGGCATAGTTCCTGAGAGGGGTCACCGTACGCATCTTTTTGTGCTCCCCTCTTGGTGTGCTCGTCTCGTCCAGCGACCTCTTCGACGCCTTTGTGTGGTCCTCAGAACCCGTCGACCCGGCTTGGTTTGACGTGCCATCGCTCGTTACCGTCTCGAACTTAATCGTCTCGGCAGCGTTCCTGCGGGCCTCGTCTCTCGCAAGTCGGGGAGGGTTTTGAGCCGGGGCCGATGTTGAGGTCCCTGCCTGTTGGGTGAGCTGTCTTTCGCATCTTCCTGCGATAGGCAGCGCTTGGTCGGTGTCTGGGCCTCTTCCCCTTGCCATCTGGTTGCGGGGGGCGGTCGACATCATTGTTAGCGGGCCGTTTTTTGTGCTTGGTTCCACCAAGATCCAAGAGTCGCCCGCCTCTTTGCTGGTCGATGGTGTAACAGGGTCGGCATTTGAGTACCCCGTAGTACCCGCCCTCTCGCCGCCGATTGTGGTGACCACCCGAACGTCCGCCGGTTTCCCGGTCAAGACAGTTGGGCCGTCCCCGCCAACCGACATCGCGGGGGCAGAACCGTTGTTCCCTGATGCCTTCCCTACCGTCGCGCGGGAGTTCTCGGGCCCGACCGAGCGCGTGACCTTCGGCTCCAGCGAGCTGGGTGCCGATGTCCGTACCCTGGCCGAGTCCGACACCTCCCGCACCGGCTTAACCATTCCAGTAGCCGTGGTCGACTCTCCTTGTACCCTAACCATCATGGTTTGTTTAGGTGGGCGGGTCGGAATTGGTCCCTTGGGCCCTTTTCCCCCTTTCCCTTTGGGTTGGATGAGTGTTGGTGCTGCGCGGGGTTCTGATGCGGATGTGCCCGCTTCTGACCCACCAGCGCTGGTTGTATTGTTTTGTCTTCCGGTTTCCCTTCAGACATGAGTGGAGTTTTTTGTTGAAATCCTTTCTTATCCATATAGAAAGTGTTAAAAGTTCGTTCGTGTGCTTCCCACCCTCCATGGAGCCCGCAACTGGGAGTGCACCTTACGGTCACTAGGATTACACACGAATATAGGTGGACAGGGTTGGCGTTGTGGTGCGACATCAGGGGTTCGGACGTGTCAGGTCTAGGACCGTCACTATGCGAGGCTGGAGGGCCGGATTTCAGACACTCCAGTTGGTCCAGCGCACCCTTACCCCATCAGCATGACCCCGCCGCTTCCCCCTCCTCGCCTGTGGCCCTCTGACGGGACACGATGGCCATTTCCCTCATGTTGGCTAGACACAAGGGCTACCGTTTAGCCTGAAATAGGGACCGAAGGCAGCGTGTTGCCGGGTGGTCTGCCTCGACTCAACTGCCCAGGACTCCTTCTTCCCTGCGTACGGCTCTACTGCGCAGGTCCGAGCGCAGGTAGGTGATTTATTTTTATGTATATTTAATGAAAACTTACATAAATAATTGGGCTTATAGTTGAAGGGGATATTCGGTGCTTGCCCAGGCACATATACATAATGAAGAGTATGACGCTAATACATAGACTGTAAATGTAGATATAATTACATATGAGACCAGCAGAACCGCCTACAGTTCTGTGGTTGGGGAGATAGATATTAGGTTTATAAAATTGTGTAGATACTATTACATATGATATGCGTTTATAAGGATGCTATTACATACCTACTATAGGGCTTATTAAAAGAAAAGGTGGGATAATACTAACAGTGCTTTCCCAAGGCACTGCAGTCACTCTTTTAGAGGGGATTTAGTCCCTCAAGGCTTGTGATTACCTATTGTCAGGTTAGTTGACCGCCGCCTGTTGTTCGGCGTTGTCGCTCGTTTGGCACCACCCAGGGGGCACGTGTAGGGTGGGTCTAGGAAAAGATGGTAAATCCTACGGACGCGAGCAACTTCACCCCCCGCCGGAACACCTAATAAATACCAGTTATTGAATCTAATGTTTCACTGCGAATAACCTCTTGCTGGCTGTATTTAGCCGTCTGGTTCCGTGACCAACTGGTCTGTCAAGAAAAATATAAGTTTTATAAATTATACACCAAACTTACAAAAATGTTGTTACTTATGACAATATTAGATTGCATACATTTCAATATTTAAATAAACATAACACGACAAAAAAAAAATTGTCGCTCATGTGACAATGATAAAGCCTTAAAACGTAATATAATTTCACTAGCGTAATATTTTTTTTCAGTACGAAGTTGCAAAGGCTATTCTAAATTCATTAGCAGTTTTGAGGCTTGATCCGTCGCTAGGGGTTGATAAAATGCGTTCTTTTTCTTAGTACATAAAGGCTTACCTACCCCGCTTTATAGCTCCCTCGGCGAGATTTATGTAAAACAAAATCGTCTGGAACTGTATTATTTTACGTACGAACTGACGCGGATTTGTTTTACACATATGTTTTTTCACTTAATTATGACCTGTACAACACATTTTACTTTACGAGATTAAAATGGAATTCGGTTATTGCTGTTGGCAAATCTAGTAATATTCACATAACTTTATATGTTAATGGATCACAATCGCCTACAGTAGATGATTTTTGTAAGGTTTACAGCATAATTGTAACCTTCACTAGAAATACATACCAACTTGTGACAAAATCAAAGCCACGATAGCCACTGACGAGTATTAATAAAAATGCATAAAGTAACAAGTTATATGTTAATAAATTATTTCCTCTGCGCACTTGGAGTTTAAAAGAAAATTTAAACAAAAGTAAACAAAATTGTAATTAATAAAGACAAATAATGACAAACAATGATAGATAAAAAAAAAACAGTCAAATCAATGTGTTTAATTATTTTGGTAATCTGAAAACAATTAGCTCGGAGGTTTAAGTAATGACTCAGTTTCTTCATAGTCCAGCGATTTCAGATACTCAGTAACTCTAAGCTTACAGTGAAACCTCGAAAGTGGATAAATTATGAGAGTACGGTTTAAACTGTTATACAAAAAACTTCCAAGAAAGCAAAAGAAATTGTGAGACGCGGCCGTTGTATAAGCTTGTATTGGGCACACAATATCCTTCTCAATATCGCCTTCTCACCAATGGTTCTGGATCAAACTTTATTTGTCCATGCGTTTTAAGAATAGTACGCAAAATAAATGATTGTCTTACTGTAAGAACATCCCATTGCCTATATAAATCAACCGTAGGGTAGCGAAATGGGAGACCTGCAGCAACCTTCAGCAACATTCTACGTCTTAACTCTGTAAAGAAGTCCAATAATACGAAAGCATACTTTGATTATCGTCACATGGTAACGTATGTATTGAAGAAAATCACAAAATCAAAAGTCTCCTGACAAATTAATATGACCTGACGGAGACAATATACTAACTTGTATCATCCCCAAATATTGAAGAAAACCATAAATCGAAAGTCTCCTGACAAATTGATATGATCTAACAGTGGCAATATGCTACCTTGTATCATTCCTGAATATTAAAGAAAAACACAATTCTTGTCACCAGAGAAATTAATATGACCTAACGGTGATACTATGCTACCTTGTATCATCCCCGAATATTGAAGAAAACCGCAAAATCTAAAGTCTCCTGACAAATTGATATGATCTAACGGAGACAATATGCTACCTTGTATCATCCCCGAATATTGAAGAAAACTGCAATATCTTGTCACCTGACAAATGAATATAATCTAACGGTGACAATATGCTACCTTACATCATCCTCGAATATTGAAGAAAACCGCAAAATCTAAAGAATCCTGACACTTTAATCTGACCCAACGAAAAAATTCGGAGATGATGCAAGGTAGTGTATTTTCACCGTTAGGTAGTAATTTATCAGGAAACTTTAGATTTTGTGGTTTTCTTGACATCCCTGCATCTTGCGTCAATCCGAAATATATTTTTTTGTTTTTGAATCTATGACAGTTGTATATTACGTAAGCATAGCACTTTAGTGACAAGGGAATAAGGCACATAGTTACATTTAGCGAACAGCCCACTCGAATTCACAGACACAAAATTCATGAGGCTAATTCGTACACATTAAAACATTACGTGACTTCCTCCGTGGGCCTATGCAATCAGAATCCTCCTTACGTCTCGGGTAAATGAGGATCTCAAGGGTATGATTTGGGTCTTCTACAGAATTAGAGACGGGTGAGTTAGCAAAAGTTTGTTGGACATTATATGCTAAATTCGCAAGCAATTAACAATTTATAATTATAATTTATAATACATTTTCTGTAAAAACAACAAAATCAATAGTTTGCACTCGCTTTTATACCCTCCGTAGACATATTTTTTTCATATCTTCTACAGTAGTTTAATTTTATGCACTTGCGATTTTGTGACATCAATAGTATGGATATGCCTGGGAACTTACTATTTTGGAGATTGTAAAAACATTATATTGAACTTTCAAAATAGTATTTCATCTTTTAGCTTATTAATTGTAATAATAAGTTGTAAACATACAATTTTACAGTAAAGCGTAAAGAAACGAATCTATACTAATATTATAAAGAGGAAAGATTTGTTTGTTTGTTTGTTTGTTTGTAATGAATAGGCTCAAAACTACTGGACCGATTTCAAAAATTCTTTCACCTTTGGAAAGCTACATTATCCCCGTGTAACATAGGCTACTTTTTATCCCGGAAAAATGAACAGATCCCACGGGATGCACAATAAAGGCTTCGCTCAAAAACTACTGCACAGATTTTCATGCGGTTGTCGTCAATAGATAGAGTGATTCTTGAGCAAGGTTTTGCGGTTTTTTTATCTCGGAAAAACGGATAGACCCACGGGAAGCGCGATAAAACCTTCGCGCCATAAACCGACTTCCACCCATATGTAGCCGTGGGCAAAAGCTATGACCCTTAACACTCTATAGACCCAATCCCGAAATCCACGCAGGCGAAGCGCGGGCAGAAAGCTAGTAGCAAATAAAAACAGAAAATTTAGTGAACCCGCCATGTGCCCCGTATGGGCCTTTTATTTTTTTTTTTTTTGTTTCCCTGAGGAAAATGCATTAAATTACATACCCTGGCTGTGGCGAGCCGGGGTTATGTGGGGCTCTCCTCCCCAGAAGGGGGAGGCCTACCCACTAAAAACCTCAGGGATGGCCTCCTCAGGCATGTAGGGAGCCCCTGGGAACAGAAAGCTTCTTCCGGGAACCCCCAGCCTCCGCTCCCCCGTTGACACAGGGGAGCCCTCCTCGGGGGAGGCTTACTACCTCCCCGGTCTCCTCCACCGACGACGCCCCCCGGCCACGGAGGGGCGTGGTACATCCCGGTCGCCGTAGCAGTCGCGACTTACTCGCGCCCGCCGGCGACCCGCGGCGGGCGCCGCAGCTGTGCTACCGAGCCCGGCGCCGCTTCTTCGAGCGGGATCGGCCATCTCCCGACCCCGCTCGGCGGCTCCTTCTGGAGTCACTGCTTCACAGAAGGAGGCCAAGCCCTCCAACCTCCTCGTCCGCCAGCATTGCCGCAATCAATGCCGGCGGAGACAGATCTCGCCCGATCTTGCGACCAAGACTCGGCGCTCGGAGGCCCACGCGGGGCACTCCGCCAGCGTGTGCTGGGCCGAGTCGAGGTCGGATGCGCAGTGGTGGCAATGTGTCGATCCCTCCCGTCCTATTCGACACAGATACTCACCGAAGCAGCCGTGCCGGTGAGTATCTGAGTCAATCGGTAGGTGACTCCTCCTTCCGTGCAGCCAAGCTTCGAGGTTCGGGAGTACGGCACCGACGGCCCGCTGGCGCGCGCAGCCCGTATGGGCCTAGAGAACTCGGGGGGTTTTAGTGGTAGGCCGGTCCTCTATGACTGCAGAGCCCCACATACGGCTGCGCCTTGCCAGCGCGGTGTGTCATGATGCATAAGGTCGCATTTCCCCCCCACAAAAAAAAGGTTTATCCATGTTACGCTTACACTGACCTATTCCGAGCAGAAGTAATGACAGATAGAGGGACAGTCCTGTTTAATAATATATCAATCTTGACTAGCAGCAAGATCTCTTTACAAACATACAGGCGAACTTAGAACTTCCTCCTTTTTGGGAGTTTATTAAAAATACAAGTTGCAACTAACAGGTGTCCAACAAAATGAAATGCACCAAGTCAAGGCAACTCCAAGCAAAACGCTATATTAATCTCCAGACAGCTACAATCAACCAGAGAACGGGAATTACCCAGTCAACTAACCACCGCCTTAAGTCTGCTGTTTACCTTCCTAATTACACGTTGAAATTACCATAAAATAGACTCTGCACACCATATAATAAAGACTTTAGTTGCGCACATTTTAATTCTTTTCAGAAATTTGTTATAATAGTGCTAGGAGAATATGAGCTCTGTGGTTGACGAGATAAGGTTTTGATTAGCTTTATATTGTGCACAAGAGCTTCTGTTGTTATAAAAGTTGAACGCTACCGGATAAGGAGTCGCTACAAATAATAAAATCTGTATAAATTAGTATTTTATTTACTAGCAGATATCAAACAAGTTTTAAAATATAAATAAACTTTCTGGTGCTCGCGACTTCGACTGCGCAGGATTAAATCGAGTTTTTTATATTATTGTGGCATTTATTTCTAGTCTATGTGGTATTCTGATATTCTAATATCTATTTAACGGTAAAGTTTCATTAAAGTCGATTAAGTAGTTTTTATGTAAAAGAGTAACAAACATTCATCCATACAAATTATCACGTTTATATATCTATACTAATATTATAAAGAAGTAAAGTTTGTGTGTTTGTATATTTGTATATTTGTTAAATTGTAAGGGGTAATCTCAGGATCTACTGAACCGATTTTAAAAATTCTTTCAGCAATAGAAGGCCACGTTATTGCTGAGTGTCATAGATTATATAAAAAACCGAAAAATAAAAAGGTTTTTACGTGGTAGTCCGTTTTGCAAAGTGAATCGGAGAAAAAAACAGGCAGCGGACGGCGCGCGATGGCTTCGGGTTTAATTCGGATCGCGTTCGTGCACGCTTCGGGGATTATTAATATTATGCCCAACGAAAGTGGGCACGGATACGCTAGTAGTTTATATTAGGGATATGCTTTTTATGAAATTATTATTTTTTATTGCCATACGTGGCAGACGAGCAGCGGTACACTTGATGTGAAGCGTTAACCGCTGCTCATGGACTTAAGCAATCCCAGGGGTGGACACAGCTAAGCCGCTGCCTACCGTGATGAGATTACTCTCTTTAAGCCTCGTTTTTTTTTTCTTTTTTAATTTATTGGTAAATTACATTGGTACACTTTTTTGTCTAATGTATCTAGTCCTGCCAAACTGAAACAGTTTGTTGGCAAGTAATCGCGCTTATTCTATATAATATAGTTAAGTGTACCTACATACTATTATAGAGCTTAATTTTAACTTAATCCTTATACAATACAACCACAGTGCAGCACAATATACTATTCAATACTATCAAGTAGAGTACATTTCATTTTTCTTTTGAGTACATTCTTTGACATGTTGGACTCACCCCTCAACCACGCCATCTCATTAAATATAACCGGTACCACATATCTATTGAGTCGTTTTCCATAGCAATTTTTATATTTTGGTACAATTAGCTTTCGCTCTCTTACACTTCTGCTATTATATTTATTAATTATTGGTTTTTTTACATTGTCGTTACTATGATAGACTACTGTTTGATATTTATTTTTTAAATCTACTGGTAGTATTTTTGTTATTTTATACAATAGCCTATAATTTCACTTTTTTTTTTACATTTATTTTTTTCTCTTTTATTTATTAGATATTTTAAAAATCTAGTTTGAAGATTATATATCTCGCTTGTGTAAGTTTTGTAAGTACGGCCATATACTTCAACAGCGTAGCTGATAAGTGAATCCACCAGTGCATAATACACAGTTCGAAGTGTTTTCCTATTTACTACATATTTTAATTGATAAAATTTTGTTAGTATCGATTTTAATTTATTGCTAAGTTCAATAATATGCAACTTGAAATGAAAATGTTTATCTACTATAAGACCTAGTTTGAGGACGGACATGTCATAGCGCAGGGGAAACACCGCAACAGGAAGATCATTCCACAGCTTACATATCCGTGGAAGAAATGATCGCTTGAAACGCACCGTACTAGACGGGAACGGATCCAGGTAGAAAGGGTGAAGTCTATTGCGGCGTCGAGTGGTACGGTGATAGAATGGTGCCGCTGGTACCAAGTCAAACAGTTCCTTGGAGCACTCGCCGTTGAAGAGCCGATAGAACACACAAAGGGCTCCAAAGTCCCTCCGCTGGTCCAGTGACTCCAATTTATCCGTGAGATTGGGATCATCGACGATTCGCACAGTTCGTCTCTGAAGGAAGTCAAGTAGGTCGAGCTGGTATTTGGAAGCGCCTGCCCAGAGATGCGAGCAGTACTCCACGTGTGGTCGAACCTGCGCTTTGTAAAGTACAAGTCGTTGACCAAGCGTGAAATAACGCTTGGCTCTGTTCAAAACGCCCAACTTTTTGCTCGCCAGTTTGGCTTTGTCTACCAAGTGACTCCCAAATTGGACCTTGCTGCGATGAGCGTTAAAATCTCCAAGGACCACCACCTCCGCAGATGGACACTGCTCCAATATTTGATTAATCCCATTTTGGACGTTCTCGAATAATTGAGTGGACTCTGCATCATTGGCATGGGACCTGTAGAGGCATGCGTAGAATCGGATTAGGCCCCCATAGTCTACGCGAAGCTATAAAATTGACAGGTCCCGGTGCTCGAGGCCCCGAAGGCGGCGACAACAGACATCGCTCCGGACAAAAACACACACCCCGGCTTTACGCCGGAAAGAGTCCTCCAGTTCGTAGCCGGGGTATTTACATCCAAGCATGTTTAATTATTCAGGAAATTGAATATCGTAAAAATTAATTTTTATCATTCAAGAAATCATTGACCTTGTACCCTTTTTTCATTAGAGTATTTTTTATATGTGTTTTAAATTTATGAAACGGTAAAGCAGTAATATTTTCTGGAAGTGTGTTATAAAATGTTACACATATTGGACACATTTCTGTAAGAACGAACCTCTAGTTTTTTGAAGCCTGTATGTTGGAACGGCAAATTATTTTTATTTCTCGTGTTTAAATGATGAATTTGAATTAAATGTATCGTAGTTCTTACAAACATATATTAAATTTTCCTAAATATATTGACACGCTAATGTCAATATATTTATTTCCTTAAATAAATATCTGAGTGATTCTCTTTGTATTATATTATAGATAGCGCGAATCGCTCTTTTTTGGAGCACGAAAATACTTTCAATATTCGCCGCAGATCCCACAATAGTATGCCATACGTGATTATACTATGAAAATAACTGAAATAGACTAATTTTGCCGTTTCAACGTTAGTCAGTTGTCGTACTTTATATATAGCAAATGAAGCAGAACTTAGTCTGCTTGCCAAGGTCTCTCTGCTTCGGATTTAAATAAAAATGTAATTAAAAGTTTGCATCAACAATGGGGAATAGGTATAAATTATAGTACAACAAAGTATTTATACGTGTTTATCTAATTTGTAAATTATAGGATATAACTAATAAAACATAACAACATCTGAACAGAGGTTTCGACAAAATAATTTAACAGTCTAATTATTTATTCATTTTTAATTATGTATCACAAATAATGCGTGTTACAAGATCATATCAGGGATGTCCCGTTAAACAACCCATTCTACGCTGGGACTTACAGACGATTGTTGCTCTGTTATGACCACACTGATACATGCTTAGGGATGCGACCCAATAACAGGCGGGAGCGGGCCGCAAAAAATAAACTCTGTCGCTGATATAATAATAATATTTATGCGTGGGGAACTGACGACCCCATCGCCCGCTAGTGGGGCATTCAATGTCTTTAACTGCCATAAATGTCTCATTAGTGCAGTCAGTCTTCCTCAGGACAGCTTGTAGCGAGCTGGCAGTGAACTGCGTTACTGAGAGTATCGATGTGCTTCAGGGGGGGCGTATGCCACCCGCCTCTGTCTTGCCTTAGCTGCCGGACATAGTGGAGTCGCAAGAGCAGATGCTCGAAGGGTGGAAGTGTAAAAAAAATATGTTTAAAGCATAACAAGTGGACAAAAGTGTGTAACAATAATTATCTGACGTAAATCAATTAATGCATTAACAATAAAGTAAATTAAACCGTCTACTTACCCGAGAAGGCTAAGGCCGGAGGTCCTCAAATGCGACACTCGATCCTGAGGTCCCTCTACAACGCCTGAGGACGGCCATCCCTGAGGTTTTTAGTGGGTAGGCCTCCCCCTTCTGGTGAGGAGAGCCCCACATAACCGCCGGGGTGTGCAACTTAATGCATTTTCCTCAGGGGGAACAAAAAAAAGGCTATTTGGTGAGAGTGTAAGAAATATTTATTATTATTACTGAGAAAGAACAGAGGTCTTACCATGACCAGCGTTGCAGCGTATGGCGAAATTTTCAATTACATCGTGGCTTAATTCCTGTTTTAAGCGATCTTGATAGCCTCCGTGTATTATACGTTATATTGCGATTGTAATATAACGTATGTATTCAAATCGCTTCTTCTACCGCTTAAGCTCTGCTCGTGCACGAGGCCTGTCCCGTGGGCGAGAGACGGCCAGCTCAAACTGTCACAATTTAACACCCACCAACGAATATCGCTTGTAAACATCCAATCTCGTTTCTTTTTATTATTTAAACTTTTTTTATTTATTTTCCAATAGAAATCTTACGTTGGGACGATAGAACAATTTATTTACACGATTATAAGTACATTAACAAAACTTGTTTCAGGGAAGGTTCATTCTTTTTGTGTTTTCTTTTTAATAATAATAATATAATAATAATATCTTTATTGGCAAGAATACAGTATTTTGGATGATATAGTCATTATTTCCAATGCATTCTGTCAGCAAGCTGACGTGCAAAGATTTATATTTTAAAATCTAATAACCTATTACGAATTAATTTACAATTGAAATTATAATCATCACATACATAATGTTAAAGTGTTAAAAACTCCTATTAATAATTCATGTCATTTAAAAATTTATGTCAATAATCAAATTATATCATTAATTTCCTAAAATAGTATATAAACATTTCAATAATATTAGTAAAATAGGCAATCAATAAATCAATAATTACAATATGTCATTTAAATATTCTTTGTTGGTATAGTAACATTTTTCTATTAACCATGTAGTCAATTTTTTCTTGAATTGATTACAGTTTTCAATAATTTTAATATCATTAGGCAATTTATTATATATACAAATCAACATATTATATGCATTTACTTTATATAAGTAAGTGTGACAAGGAGGCTGATAAATTAAGTGTCTGTATTGATTCCTTGTATGTCTATCATTCACTTCCACACGTTTTTGGAAGTATTCCGGGTTATTTTTAACAAAGACACAAGCTTCTTTTATATAAATACAGGGCAGAGTAAGTATGTCAAACTTCTTAAACAGTGGTTTACAACTTTCACCATACCAAGCATTTTCCAACATCCTAAGACATTTTTTCTGCATTTTAAATGCTCGATCTATATTATATACTATTTATACGCAATACTGCAAGGGAATTCGAGAAGGCATTACTCGTCTAGCACTATTATATTTTGATAGCAGTTTTGATATTGAACCCGTAACATGATATGACAGAGCGTGTCCTATTGGACATGTGCTTTGAGATCTTGCCAAAACCTCTTACGGGATTCCTTACTTTGAAAAGCACAGCTTAATACTATAGTAACCTTTATAAATTACCATTTTTGAACCTTGAAATATTGCAGAGTTACTCGTAGCTATAATTTTATACTCTTACGTCAAAAATAAATATTTTACATGCAGTGGATATCATAGAAGATAGTACCTCGAAGGTAACATTACATCCTGTTAATAATGAACCGCAATCATTCACAAATCTACAGTTTCAATTGCTTCAAAGCCTTACATAACTTACCCCGAACGTAGCAGGGTAGTTCTGAAAAGTAAATATCTGGAACTCGTTGCCATCAGCTGTCTTCCCAACAACTGCGACATTGGTTATTCAAGAAAAAGCATATTCTTACCTGAAGGGTAGGCAACGCACTGGCGTCGCTGGTGACGTGGGCGGCGGTGAATCACTTACCATCAGGTGACCCGTCTTGCTCGTTTGCCTCTAATTACATAAAAAAAAAAAAAAATGCATTTGTAATATTTGCTATATCAGCCATGTATATGCTGTTATTGACAATAACTTCGCTTATATGTAGTGCCGTGAGGGTAGTAAATAACAAATAAGTAAGTCAACTTTAATGGACAATATAAGAAGTATCATTTTTTTCATAGAACATATAAAACCTTTACTTGAAGGACATTCCAGGGGAAAATGCTAGGGTGAATCAATCTTAGTGTGTTCTGGTTTAAATCTAGTTTGAATCAGAATCAAAAATTTATAGTTTTCATAGCATTGATATAATCATATGTTGTAAGTCAATGACGCTATCTTTGGTTCTTAAGTTTACGGCAGGAGTCCTTGTACTGGAAGGAACTATCAAGAAAACCAGCAAGAATTATTTATTTCTCCCTGAATTGTTATAGTCATCAATTAGAAATTAACCACAGAATTTTAGAACCCTTTATCTGAATAAATAGTTTGTATTTTAATAATCTTTTTTTTTTGTAATAAGGTTTGTCCGATTTTCTGCGCACTCTTTGGTCCGCACTCTTTTTTGTTTGTAAAGTATTTTTTATGTCTTTATTTATTATCTATGGTGTCTTCTCCGTTTTGTCCGAACAGATGGTCGCGTCCCCCGCAGTGGTAGCCCCATATCTATATTCTACTATTACAACTATTATTCACTATTATTATATTTATTTCGGACAATTGCTTTAAATCTACGAAAAGGAAAATCGGTAACACTTGATAGATTTTTTTTTGTAAAAAGCTTTGCCATAAAAAAGCTTCTAGTTTTTTGCATCGCGTATGTTGGAAAGTATGTTGTATCTACGTACTCTTTGGTTCTTGTTCACGTTGCAAAGCTGCGAATCTCACACGAATCACACATACATTAAAAATAAATATTTCTTCGACGAAAGTCATCCTATCCTTACTTGCTTAAATAATAATATAAATCGGAAAGTAAGTTTGTTAGTTTGTTTGTTCCGCTTTCACGCCGTACCTACTGAACCGATTGCTTTGAAATTATAGATAAAAGTCCGGATTAAATAATACTACTTTTAATCCCGGAAAAATCAACAGATCCCACGGAATGCGCAATAAAGGCTTCACTCAAAAACTACTGCACAGTTTTCATGCGGTTCCAGGGGAAGCGCGATAACACCTTCGCGCCATAAGCCGACTTCCACGCATATGTAACCGTGGGCAGAAGCTATAACCCTTAACCCTCTATAGATTCAATCCCGAAATCCACGCGGGCGAAGCTGCGGGCAAAAAGCTAGTAGACTAAATAATGAGATATTAGCCTATAATAGGTTAGGCAGTAGTGTAATACATATAAATATCTTATTTATATACTATAAGAATTTTTAATTAATTGTATATGTAGGTAATCAATGTAATAAATGTACCTCAGGCGACCGTAATTCTTACAATCAAGTGGGTAACCAGTTTCTCATAATACAGCAAAGATTTTTTTTTATCGTTGAAGATAAGCAATACTGATTCCCAATTTACTGTGGGTCATAATGCCGCGACGTAGTGCTCTCCAGTCCCGCTACACTTTGCGCTTGAGAGCGTTCGAGAGCGGAGCAAAATGCTTTTAACACTTTCTTAGGGTTGGGGAGCTGATCGCAGCGCGGACTGCCACATAAAGTTCTGCGGCTTTGTTAGAAAGAATGCGTTTCTTATTTTGTGTTGCAGTAAATATTGAACTTTTCTTTTACGACTTACTTCCGTCTTCGAACTTCGATCTTTGAATCGCTCGCTTTATTTTACACTAGCTGGTGCCCGCGACTTTGTCTGCTCAGGATAAGTATTAGTAGTTTTGGCACGCCAGAATATTAGCTCGCAGATGGTAGATATTTTCTTCTTTACTTGACGCTTATCGTCATATTTCAGACAATTTACACAATATCTTTATAAATTATAATTTATGTGTTATTGTGATATATAAGCTATAACATTGTAAAGTTTTGTCAAAATTCATTTTATGGTTTTTATGTAAAAGAGAAACAAACATATATGTTACAATGTTAGTCACCATACGTTGATATTCCTCCGAAACGTGGTTGGAAAAAAACTCCATTAAGTGGCTCCGTAATAATTTGCATAAAATAATATTTAGAATAAAGCTGCAAATGTTTTTGAAGTGCTTAACTGTTGCCAAAGAAATAAGAGTGAAGTGTAAGTGTTTGTAAAACGGCCGGAATACTTACTTGGAAGATTTTGTGAAGATTCTGAAATCTTGTTTGGATTGTTTTGTTCATTGGAGTCTTAATCAAATGTAAAAGAGGTGGTTGCGGAGAAGCAGAGTGGAATTAGATTATGTGACTTTTGGAACTGCTTAGCAGGATTTTCTGGAATACTTGTACTGTTTTGGGCATGTATTAATTTTATAAACATCAAATTTCTCCGAGAGCGCCATCTATGCTGAGTTATATTAACTATTGTTATCGTTTGACAAGTTAGTAGTATTGCTTTTGTATGTTTGACAGTAAACTCCAATTTGCTTTTGAATCGAATACGTCAGAAAGTTTATTAGCAGCTGAAGATGTCGCCAATGGACTCCACCTTGATAAAATGTGCTGCTTGTTTACAGCAAATTAAAAACCGATTATTTTTGAAATGTTGTTTATGTATGAATAGTTATGATATTATGTGTGTGAATGTAAGCGAAGAGCGCTTCTATAATACCATGACATCGGATCACAAAAAGCAGTGGCAATGCCAGGAGTGTAAAAATAAAATTCCAAGGGGTGATAATACGGATACACCTGTTAAGCAGTCTGATATATATGTTGGAACTCGCAAGCGTGCTAATCAGAAACAGACTACTAGTAGTAAGACATCTGAAAGTGTACCAATCCAACCTGCGATCTTATAAAGGAGATGCGTCTGTTACGCGAAGAAATGAGTGCTGTCAGAAATGAGATGAAAGAATTCCGCACTACTATTTCGGGCCTTACCGTAGCTGTGGAACTATGCAACAGCCGTATAGATGATATGTCTGTACGAATTGATACCCTTGAGAAACGTCAGCAGCCTATGAATGGGTCTTTGACAGAAAATACTATAAGCGAACTTAGAGCTGAACTTAATGATCGCGACCAGGCTTTGTTAGGTAACGATCTTGAAATTGTCGGAATACCGGAAGAGGCCAGCGAGCGTACAATTCATCTTGTGCTATCCGTCGCAAACAAGTTGGGAGTACCGATGGAAGAGCGGGACTTGGTTAATGTGGAGCGCGTAGGCGTCAGGCGACGGGTATCCGGGGAAGAGTCCGCGACCCCTCGGCAGCGACCGCTCGTGGTGCGGCTGGCGCGGCGTGCGCTGCGCGACCAGCTCCTGACAGCAGCGCGCGTGCGGCGTGGCGCCACCGGATGGCCTCGGCCTCTTCTCGCCTGTACGACCCTTCTACGTTAATGAAAGATTGACTACGTCTAATCGGAACTTGTTTTATAAAACGCGGGCGGAGGCGGCGAAAGTTAATTGGAAATATGTTTGGACTCGTGATGGAAAAATCTATGCACGCAAAGACCATGGAACTGTACGTCACAGGCTGTGTAGGGAATCAGACATTTTGAAAGTTTTTGGGGGAGAGTAGTGTTTGCCCTTGACGTTTATCGCGGTTTTCTCTTACAGGTTATTGTTTTGTTTAATTACAAAAATGATTTAGTTCTAAATTTTATTTTAAGCGTAGTGATGTATATAGAGTGTTTCTGTAAATTTCTCTTTTTTTATTAATTACTTTTTATTCATTCTAAATAGTGCCACAATACAACTATGTAGTTATTGTTATAAAGATAAAAAGCCTACAAAGAGATATGCGTTTATTTATAGAACGGAAATATTTCATTATTTAAATTTTAACACTCTACTAATTATTGTCTTGTTTAATTACAAAAATGATTTAATTTTTATTTTTAGTGGAGTTATGTGTATTGAGTGTTTCTCTAGATTTCTTTTTTATGTTAATTGCTTTTTATTCATTGTAAATAGTGCCACAATACAACTATGTAGTTATTGTAATAAAGATAAAGAACTTACAAATTTGAGATATGAGTTTATTTTTATAACTGAAATATTTTATTCTTTAAAGTATAACGCTTTGCTGGTTTGGTCTGTCACGTTGTTGTTACATAGTTATAGATATTTAGTATTTAGTTTGTACACTTACTGTTTCCGCTATTATGCTTATAGATATGTAATTGGTTTGTATATTTATTTTTTCTGCTTCTATGCATATGGATGGCTTTTTGTATTAGTATTAGTATTTAATGTAATTAGTTTGTACTTTTATTGTTACTACTTTTATACCTATAGATTCCTTGAGATAGTGTTAGTATTTAATGTAAATAGTTTGTACACCTGTTGTTTTTGCTTTTATGCTTACAGTTGGCTCGATTCAATGTTAGTATTCAATGTAATTAGTTTCTACTTTTATACTTGTAGTTGGATGGAGATATCGTTAATAATTAATCTAATTAGTTTGTACATCTATTGTGTTTGCTTTTGTGCTTACAGATGGCTCGAAGTAATGTCAGCATTTCATGTAATCAGTTTCTACATTGTTTGCCTTTGCTTGTACACTCACGTTTTGTTTTATACATTTGTGTTTTTGTACCTGTTACTGCTTGAATTAGTGGGGGATGATGGGCATGTTTTACAATTATATTTGCTGCGAGCCAAAGTTCACTTTACCCGGCTTGGGCGAAGATATAGGGGCAAAGTCTGGTTCTATACAAGCATGAGATACTGCGAATCTGAAACGGTTGCAACGTATATGAATTTAAGACATGTTACACAACTTAGAAAATTTAGACTTAATAATTTGCTTATTGATAGGGTTTATGCTTTTGTATTTATGTTTAAGTCAAAGGGTATTTCACTGGGACTATTGAATGCTGGATCTCTGGGGACACGGCATGAAGAGTTTTTGGTGGCGATCGAGCGTTATAGTCCTGATATCTTGGCTATCAATGAGACATGGCTTCGTGAGGGCGAGGATGCCCGGGCACCCGCACCTGCTGGTTACCGACTACGTCACATTCCTAGACCAGTTTCAGTACGTGCTCGAGGTGGTGGGGTTGGGTTTTACATCAAGCGAGGTATTAATGCGCGCATTATCCCCTCTAACTCAACTATTGAGCAAATGTGGTTAAGTTTTAACGTCAATGGAATAAAACTGGTGGTTGGGACTGCGTATCGCCCTCCTTGGTATAATGCTGACGCGTTCATAGACGCCCTGACAGAAACTATTACATCTCTTGGCCAATATGACCGAATAATCTTGCTTGGAGATTTCAACATAAATGTCTTGATGCCACTTGACACTAAGACAAAAAGGCTAAATGAATTCCTGCATTGTATGTCGCTTAGACAGCATGTGCACCGATCAACCCACTTTACTCAAAACAGTGAATCGTTAATAGATGTCGTCTGTTCTAATACAAACATTATTGATATGTCTATTAATTATATTCCAGAGCTTAGTGATCATGCAATTATTATATTTAGTTTAAATTTAAAAAAGGAGAAACCACGCCCTAAATTACATGTATACAGACCTATTAGAGATATTAATATGGAATTGTTTGAAAAAGATTTACATTCTATATGTTGGGAAGACTTAGAGTGTGATGATATAAATAAGACGTTGCAGGCGTTTAATGATTGTGTATTAAATTTGTTTGATAAGCATGCTCCAATTAAGAAAGTATATATAAGACAACATACTTATCCCTGGATAACGTATAATATCAAGCAAATGATGAAACTGCGTGATAAGGCATATGCTAGGAGTCGTGCTACTCAGTTAGACTGCCATAAAATATTCTATAAAGAATTAAAAGGTATTGTAAGCTCAGCTCTTCGTGCTGAAAAATCAGCTTATTTCAGTCAGTGCATTAATAAAAACATAAAAAATCCAAAAGTTCTATGGAAAAATTTAAAACGAAATGTTGTTGACTTTAACGACAAACATCATGATTTGCCAATACATTTAAATGACCCAAATAAAATTAGTCAGCATTTTGAGAACTTACCTGGAAAAGTCACTGTTAATATCCCTGTAATTAATCATTTTCGTAGCCGAAGATTTGGATCTAATATTTTTGCACTGAAACCTGTCACTGAAATGGATGTGAGCAATATAGTGAAGTCTATGACATCTAACGCACTGGGATCGGATGGCATTTCATATGGCATGATCCTTATGACGTTGCCTCGTACATTAAAAATAATTACGCGTATCGTCAACAAATCAATTCATGCTGGTATATTTCCGGCTCAATGGAAGAATGCTATCATTAAGCCTGTCCCTAAGACGAATCATCCTAACAGCTATAAGGATTTGCGACCAATAAGTATATTACCCTTTATGTCAAAAATACTGGAAAAAGTGGTATGTCTCCAAGTGTCAGAATACTTAGAGGAAAATAATATGTTACCTGGGAAACAATCTGGATTTAGGAGGTTTCATAGCACAGCTACTGCCCTGGTGGATGTTGTGGATGATGTTCTATCGGCGCGGGATTTGGGAAAAGGAACTATTCTTACACTCTTGGATTTTTCGCGTGCTTTTGATACTGTGAATTTGGAATTATTGATGGCTAAACTTGAGTACTACGGGTTTGACTCACCAACTGTTGGGTGGTTTACTAGCTATTTGATGGGACGCACGCAGCATGTTGAGACCAGGAATGAGTTTGGTGTAGTTTCTACCTCAAATGTGACTATACTTCATCGAGGGGTACCCCAGGGATCTATACTTGGTCCAATTCTGTTTAGTTTGTACATCGCCGATATCATCAACAATATTAAGAACTGTAATTACCATCTGTACGCTGATGATCTTCAAATATATATCGCAACCAAACCTGAAGATACCAAAAAATCTCTTGACACCTTAAATGCAGATTTGGACAGTGTGTTTCAATGGTGTAATAGCAATAATTTGGTACTGAACTCAAATAAGTCCAAATTTATGGTACTTGGCACTAGAAATCAAATATCTAGAATTATCACAAAAGATCCATCGGTGTCAATTGGTGGGAACACCCTAGAAAGGGTTGCACGTGCACGGAATTTGGGATTGATTATGGATGCTGATCTCCGGTTTGAAGATTATATAGGTGAAATCATGCGTAATTGTTTTTATAGATTGAGGATTTTATATAATATTAGAGATTACCTACAAGTAGAGACTAGGATAAAGTTGTGCGAATCCCTAGTGCTCTCGAAACTCAATTATGCTGACACTGTATTTCATGGTTGTTTACTTGTACGTACAAAAAACACGATACAACGAATTCAGAATGCATGTGTGCGTTTTTGCTTTAGGGTTCCTCGTCGTTCTCATATAACACCTTATTTGAATAATAATAAATTACTAAATATGGCAGGCAGACGAGAATTGCATTTTGCAACACTGCTTTTTGGAGTATTGAAGGAGAAAAAGCCATCATACTTGTATAATAAATTACATTTCTCACCGCTTGGGGTACGTCATGCTGTAAGATTGATATGTCCTGCTTTTAGAACAGCAGCGTTTCGTGGAAGCTTTAGATATGCTGCAACGAAGTGCTGGAATAATCTACCCCCACCTATCAGGAATGCTACTTCGATCTATTGCTTCAAGAACAATTATCGGAAATATTTTTTTAAATGCCCAAAATAAGTTTGGTTAAATATCTAGCTCGTATTGATTCATAAGCAGGTGTCCAAATTATTATTCTGTGCCCGTTGTATATAGTTATTATTTAGTTGTATAATGTTCCTATTGTTGTTGTGTTTGTAATATTGTTGTACTAGTTTTAAGTAATATATGATGAGTAGTATAAGTTACGCATATTCACGGTGATGGAAACCCCACTGTCGTTCTAGCGGCTTCACTGAAAATCAGCGTCACAGTGTTCTGTGACTTAAAGCTGAGTGGAGTCGGTTTTGGTCGCTGATATTATTATTATAATTAATATTTTGTTCCTTTCCTTTTTGTAAACACTACTAAGCGCCAAATAAATAATTTTTCTTTCTTTCTTTCTTTCTTTCAAACGGCTTGACCGGTGTATAAGGAATTTATATGCATATTCATTAGTCTGACAATAGGTTATTATTTATTTTACATAGCCTTAAATGATAATCCACTCCTAACATTTTTATTAATTTTGTTTCAATGTGGCATTAAAAATACATACAGCATTAAATTGACAACCTCCAATTACCACTGCCCATGGACGGGTGTCAATGCAACACCAAAAGAGTTCCAAGTATGTTGCGGCTTTTAAATAGGATACTCTTTCTATGAAACCAATTAATGTCACAGTTTGGTACGTACCAAACTGTGACATTAACATTGAAATCGACATGACTTCTACGAGGGGTGATCAAAAAGTAATGATAAACGGATATTTCTAAATATAATAAAATTCTGAAAAAATATTTGTTCAACTCCCTGGTCCTGTACAAGTTCCTGGACAAAAAATGGTATAAATAGGACGTCATTTTTAAAAGTTACTTACTTACTAATTGTGGGAATAATTATGGTTGAATACCTTGATAAGGGAGCTACAATAACAGGCTCCTACTATGCTGAACAAATTAAAAGATTGCGAGAGGTCATCAAGGAAAAAAGACGGGGTAAACTGCGCGCAAAAGTGCTGTTTCATCAAGACAATGCACCTGCACACAAAGCTGAAGTTGCAATGGCTGCCATTCAAGAAGCCGGCTTCCAGCTGGTGGAGCACCCACCCTTTTTTTTTTGTTTCCCTGAGGAAAATGCATTAAATTGCATACCCCGGCTGTGGCGAGCCGGTGGTTATGTGGGGCTCTCCTCCCCAGAAGGGGGAGGCCTACCCACTAAAAACCTCAGGGATGGCCTTCCTCAGGCATGTAGGGAGCCCCCGGGAACATCAAGCCACTTCCGGGAACCCCCAGCCTCCGCTCCCCTGCCTAGAGGGGAGCCCTCCTCGGGGGAGGCTACCACCTCCCCCGGTCCCCTCCACCGACGACGCCCCCCGGCCACGGAAGGGGCGTGGTCCATCCCGGGTCGCCGTAGCGGTCGCGACTTCCTCGCGCCCGCCGGCGACCCGCAGCGCACCCACCCTATTCTCCAGATCTAGCCCCCAGCGACTTTTACTTGTTTCCTCGGCTCAAGGAACACCTACGGGGCAAGAAATTTGAAGATAATGACGCAGTAATTGCCGCTGTAGAGGCATTTTGGGAGAGTCAAGATAATGAATGTTTTTTTAAAGGTATTGTTGGTTTAGAAAAGAGATGGACTAAGTGTATCGAACTGTTAGGAGATTATACATACATACATACATACACTCACGCCTTTTTCCCACGGGGGTAGGCAGAGATTACGTCCTTCCACTTGCTACGGTCCTTACATATCTCTTTCGCTTCATCTATTTCACAACATTCCTCATACATGCTCGACGATTGCGGGTACTTCTGACCTGGCCTTTTTTAAGAACACTTTCGATTTGTTCGAAATATGTTCGCCTAGGAGATTATGTAGAAAATAAATTTAATTTTTAAGTATATAGTTATTTTAATATACCTATTTTCATTACTTTTGGATCACCCCTCGTACGTACAAGCACTATGTGAAAACATTTTATATCGTTGGAAATAATTATAGATTTTTTTTTGTTGACAGGCGGAAGAACTGAATTCGCTGGTGGGAGATGCGTTCCGAATGGCGTTCGCGTCGCAACTGCAGCCCTCCGCGCCCCTCTGGGTGAGATGTTAGACATAATTAAGATAATAAATTAAGTTATAATTTTTCAATTGTTCAAGCTATGGATCCAATTCACAAATATTTGTACGAGTGAATTGATGGCGTGCTCTAGTAGACTCAAGCTGTTTTTTTTTTAAATAGGATAATGCAAATCTTAGTTGGTTTCATTTAATCTAATCTAATCATCTACATAGTTAATGATAGGTTTATAACTAAACTATAAATAATTTTTTATATTATCTTATTTATATATTATTTATTATTATATATGTAATATGTATGTAATATATCTATTATATATATGTAACTATGCATATACTGTATAGGTGTTATCTTTTAGATATACATATTGTTAAAATAAATGTTTAATCAAAAATTAATACTAGATTCGAATACACTTGAGTCATCACACCATTCTACTACTTCCACTACTTAGGGCTGACTGGAAGAAATCTCTTTTAGAGATAAGTCCACCTTTTATTTACTTTATAGTCTTAATAACAATATGATTTACTACATGCACAATAAAGTGTATAATAAATAAATAAAATAAATAAATATAGATATAGACGAGACATTTGGCGCAGCGGTCGATTATTCGGCCACTACGCAGCGGCTTTCGGGTTTAATTCCCGCGCGGGACAGATATTTTGTTTGACCTACACATTTGTTCCGGTCTGGGTTCTATGTATGTGACTGCACCCTTGACATAGGATAAAAATCCTAGTGCGAAGCGACGTTAAAAAAAAAAACAAAATAGAAAAAACACTAGGAAGCTGCGGTTTTTTCGCTTGTATTTAACACTTTAAAACGTTTTTAATTTAAGCGCCATGGAAAATATATATTTTAGCATAACTTTTTAACCCTAAGGTTAAAAGGCCGATTAGGATATTTTAAACTAAAATTCAATTGTCTCCAAAATTTGCACTTTGGCAAGTTTTAGTTACAGTTAAATCGCCAAATGATCATATTTGAACTAAAAAAACTCTAAAAGTATCTGCTGTTGTTTTATGTTAGTATTTGGTTCATCACTACATAGTATAAAACAAAGTCGCTATCCGCTGTCGGTCTGTCCCTATGTATGCGTAGATCTTTAAAACTACGCAACGGATTTTGATGCGGTTTCGACGTGAATACGTCTTTAAAATTGCTTCCATAGGAACGCAAATCAAAAAAACCGGCCAAGTGCGAGTCGGACTCGCGCACCGAGGGTTCCGTACAAACCTGCAAGGCTTACAAAGTTCGTTCATTACGACAATCGAGTCATAACTTTGTTAAGTGGTCGTTAGGTTTTAATTCCCTTGCGTGTAGTTGCGAGTTTCAAAATATGCGGTATCAATTTGCGTTTTTGCGTTGACTTAGAATTTTTTTTTTTCACGGGTTAAAGGCAATTAGATCTAAGTATTTGATATGAATTTCAACTTGATAGCTCTACGCGTTCATGAGGAAAAAAGTAATAAGTTTATATTTATTAAAAAATATATATTTTGTAATGTAACTAAAAATTTAAGGTTTTCGGAATTTTTCCTTTATGTGTGCTATAAAACGTTGCTTCATGCCAAATTTCAAGATTCTAGGTCGACTGGAAGTACCCTTTAGGTTTTGATTCCCTTGCGAGTACTTGCGAGTTTCAAAATATGCAGCTTAAATTGCTGTTTCTTTTGATTGCGTTGACATAGAAGTTTGATTTTATTACAGCTTAAAGGTATTATAGACCTGAGTATTTGGTATGAATTTCAATTTAATACCTTTACGCGTTTATGAGGAAATGGGTAGTAAGTTTAAAATTATTAAAAAAATATATATTATGTGATGTAACTAAAAATTTATGGTTTTCGTAATTTTTCCTTTATCTATGCTATAAGACGTTGCTTCGTACCAAATTTCAAGATTCTGAGTTCACGGGAAGCACCCTGTAGGTTTTGATTCCCTTGCAAGTGTCGAAAATTTGCGGCATAAACGGCTGTATCTTTTGATTGCGTTGGCTTAAAAGTTTGATTTTTTCACAGCTTCAAGGGACAGTAGACCTGAGTAATTGATATAAATTTCAGCTTCACACCTCCACGCGTTCCTGAGAAAAAGGGTCTTGACAGACGGACGGACAGACGGACAACAAAGTGATCCTATAAGGGTTCCGTTTTTTCCATTTGAGGTACGGAATCCTAAAAATCGAATGATAACAATATCGGGGGATACAGTTTAGTGTTGTAGCTATCATCCCATCCAAATTCCAATTACACCACTGGATAGCTAAAGGATCAAAGAATTTATTAAGCCCAGTAAAGACTGTAACACATCGCGCGGGGTGGAGGGGGAGCCCCGCCAATTTGAAGGCCATTTTGCTGCGTACTATTACCCGTTACGAGACGTATTCACGTACAACAAACGGCCGTGTCCATGAAACAGCCACACCCCTTTTTTTTTAACAGATAGAGTAATTCCTAAGGAAGTTTTATATATGTATATTACATGCATAATATAGTAGAGAAACACTGATAAATTTAGAGGTTTCTAATGTGATGTCGTAAATAAGAACGTTTTTTTTTTAGCGCTTATATTGCAAAAACGCTGGCTGAACCCTACGAGATAGAACAAAATTATGTACTACTGGTAAACGTTGTATGTAAGGACATTTTGTAGTAGGTATATTTACATCACGCCCCTTCCGTGGCCGAGGGGCGTCGTCGGTGGAGGAGACCGGGGTAGGTAGTGTAGCCACCTCCGAGGTGGGCTCCCCTGTATCGACGGGGGAGCGGAAGCTGGGGGTTCCCGGAAGTAGCTGGGTAGTTTCCGGGAGCCCTCTACATGCCTGAGGAAGGCCATCCCTGAGGTTTTTAGTGGGTAGGCCTCCCCCTTCTGGGGAGGAGAGCCCCTTGTAACCGCCGGCTCGGCACAGCCGGGGTATGCAATTTAATGCATTTTCCTCAGGGGAACAAAAAAAAAGGTATATTTACATACGCGTTGCACCCGTGCGAAGCCGGGGCGGGTTGCTAGTTATTGACTAAAACTTTACGACAACAAATGTTCTTGCCTGCCTTTGTGTATAAAAAAGTTTACTCTCTTGGTTATTAATTACATAAGGAATACATTAGTATAGAATAAGCCAATTCCTTTAAAATCTAACTCAAATATATCCTAATATAACTTTCAAAAGAACATATTTTTCCTCGTCTCTTCTCCTCCGATATCTCACATAAATCTCTTTTTCATCTTGAATTAAATTTCTTTCGCAAATATTTCACTGTTCACTCTCCATTGATATGGAATGTTAAATAAATGAGTTGTAATCTATTTCTTTTTGTTATTACCAACAACTATTAAAATCTTTGTCAGTTTACATACATTACACTCGAGTCCAACTCACACTTGACCAATTTATTTAATACTAGCGACCCGCCCCGGCTTCGCACGGGTGCAGTGAAAAAATGGTTATGGTGGGTTATCCCTAAGAGATAGACATATACCATCGCGGACTTTTTTGTGGATTTTTGTAAGTTGTACAATACTGTAGTACATTATTTTGGTCTATCTCGTAGGGTTCAGCCAGCGTTTGCAATATAAGCGCAAAAAAAACGTGCTTATTTACGACATCACATTAGAAACCTTTAAATTTATCAGTGTTTCTCTACTATATTATGCATTTATTATACATACAAACCTTCCTTAAGAATCACTCTATCTATTAAAAAAAACCGCGTCAAAATCCGTTGCGTAGTTTTAAAGATCTAAGCATACATACGGACATACAGCGAAAGCGACTTTGTTTTATACTATGTATTGATTTTTGATGTATACAAATTTAAGCTCTAACAAAACTCAGCTATTACAACGTATAGCACCAGTTAAGGCCATAACTGCGCGTTATGGCGCCCTAAATCATGGCCGCCGCCTGTGCCAGCCGCCCTAGACTTCACCCGTTTCTCAAGGCTGCCACGAAATCCTTTAAATCAACTTAAAATGGGTTAAGATTCGTATCTTAAACAATAACAAAAATATTTCGAGGCTAACGAATAAATTCGGTTCGTGAGTGAAGGCAATAATAGATAAATATATTACTATAACATGTTTTATTAGGAACTAGCTTCCGCCCGCGTGAAATTAGTTTTTGTCACTTTGAGACTTACTTGATATTTCACGAACTTGCATACTAACTTTCAACCCTTATTTCACCCCCTAGCTGGTCGAAATTTTCAAAAATGCTAGAACAAATGTTTAATGATTTTTTATCAAGTACTTAAATATAAAGTTTCATGTTTTATCTTTTAAAATTAAGAAATCCCATACAAACTTTCAACCTCTATTTCAACCCCTTCATCCCTTTTTTTCGAAATATAAAAAGTAGCCCATGTTCTGTCTCAGGGTCTATAGATTGTTGTTACCAAATTTCATCAAAATCGGTTGCGAGGTTTAAGCGGGAAAGCGTAACAGACAGACAGACAGAGTTACTTTCGCATTTATAATATTAATCTATAGTTGGGATGGAAATTTCGATATTATAAATTAGCAACACAAATGCTTAAAAAATATAATAGATTCATGATCACAGCCCATAACAAGGGGCACGAGGCTGTCCTAACTATTTTAGGGGCATCAGGCTTTAGTCATTCTGGCCTAGAGCGGATACCATGAATCGACCTCGGGCCCCGTTGACCAATGCAAAGACCACAGCGCCATAGTTGCACTACGAAAAAACACTTGACTAGTGTAATGACCGTTCATTAAACGCTTACATAAATACAGGAAGAATATAATTACTGTAAACTAACAGCTGTGCTAGTGTATTATTATGTCCGCTCTCCTATAGAAGATACGGGAAGGCAAGGGATCTCTGGCGCAGGATGTAGGTGGAACGGAGGAATATCTCCTCTGGTGTTACAAAAAAATAGACAAACATATCTGTTATTTAAAGTTAAGAGAGTCTCTGAGAAACTTTCAATTCCCTAAAAATTTCTTCTGGTCTGAGTGTTTGTGCGTGTAAGATATCTATTTTTGTGACTAAATCCACGAAACTGAATAAAAATCCAAGAGTGCGGCGACATTTTAAGAAAATATATAAGTATTTACATTTCATACTTTTGCTATTAAACTTTTAGGCTTTTCAAGCCTAAAGATCTGTTAATGGGGAAACTAGCTTTCACTAGCATAGAAACGGAAATATATATTTTCCCGCGGTGAAAATATATCTCTACACCTCCGGGAATAAAACTATCATAAGGGGTCATCCATAAATTACGTCACACGAAATTCTTGTTTTTTTGCCCCTCCTCCCGTCCTTGTCACAGTTAGTCACATTTGAGAGACTCCCCCCCTAGTGTGACGTCACAAATTTTGAAATTATAGAAATTGTTGAATGATAAAAGCGGTTTCGAAATCAGTTTTATTTTCATTTTAATAAAATTAACCTCAAATCAATTGACAAAAAAAAACGATTACTTATATTAAATAAGTATATGGTCATTTCATGATTTTCTTATTATATTTTTCAAATACTCTATTGTAGCAGGTGTTATTTTGCGGAAGTCCATTGTATTACAAAGGATATTGTTTTTTTGCTGATTCCGCGCAGTTGATGATGACTTGTCCAACAAGCAGACAAGGTCGACACGTGTTTCGTCTCTCAGCGAGACATCTTCAGGATTTGTTGCCCGCTCGGTGACTCACCAGCGGCTCTTTTTTTTTTTTTTTTTTTATATTATTTTTTATGTAAAATATTAACAACTTTATCTGTGACTTTACCATAATACGTTATACTAGCTGTACATTTGAAGGGTTCAGTATTACATGAAGCGGAGTATAATTGTTTCCGTATTAAGGAATTTTGTTTGACCCGCTGCTGGTGAGTCACCGAGCGGGCAACAAATCCTGAAGATGTCTCGCTGAGAGACGAAACACGTGTCGACCTTGTCTGCTTGTTGGACAAGTCATCATCAACTGCGCGGAATCAGCAAAAAACAATATCCTTTGTAATATTTTTCAAAATCACCTACTATAATCAATTAGAAAAATAGTACGTTTCGGGAGTACCCCTATTAATAGATAGAAGAAGATACTATTCCTTTATTTATTTATGAGAGTATACAGACTTTTCAATAAAAATTATTATTTACAGCACTTTTCATACTAATAGTAATAATTTAAAGTTTGTGTTTTAACAGTTAGCTTATTTGATTTAATAGATTTTGTAATGTGACGTCACGAAATTTAAGATCCCTCCCACCCTTGTTACAAAATGTCACACTTCGTCAACCCCCTCCCTCCCGCTAATAGTGTGACGTCAAATTTTCATCCCCTATTTTTGTCTTCTTTAAGTAAAATTCTTACAGACTTTGAATTTTTGACGACCGACTTTTGACGACCTCCATAGTCGAGTGAATAATACACCGGTTTCAAGGTGTCGCCATCTCTGAGGTCCCGGGTTCAAATCCCGTGGGGGCAGATGTTTGTGTGATGAATGCGAGCATTTGTACCTTAGTCATGGTTGTTGATATATATTTCAATAAAAATTATTTATATATGTATAATATATGTATGTCTATCCGTTACCCTAGATCCCATAGCTTCTGCTATGGGATCTAGGGTAACGGATGAAACTATGCTCTATAAGGCTTCTGCCTTATAGAGCATAGTTTGGGCTAGGCTAACTGGTTGTAAGTGTAACAAATATTAAAAAAAAAAAATTACGTATTAATTTATATGTAGTCAAAATCCCAAAAACTAAGTGCCATAATAATAAGCTTACAAAATTACGTACATTTTATTGTCCTAAGTAACCTATCTATGTACAAAATTTCATTTAAATCGATGAAGTAGTTTTGTCGTGAATGCGCGACAGACCGATAGAGTTACTTTCGTATTTGTAGTATTAGTAAGTACTAGCGACCCGCCCCGGATTCGCTTCGGATGCAATGCAATGCTTATGTAAATATAACTACTACAAAATGTTCTTATACACAACGTTCCCAGCTTTTTCGTTATTAGTAGAGATCGGATAATCGGATGCATATTTACCTAAAGTTAATTTAAGACAAAGTATGGAAACGGCTTTTTATTGTTTTGTTAAATAAAAATCAATTATTTAATTGATTATTGTTTTAGTCAAACTAGCTCACTACTTTCGCCATAACACTCTTCATGTAATAAATCGTACATTCATAAATCGCACGGGGAACTGAAACTAAACTTCATGTAAATACGTATGCATAGTTGTATAAATGAACCCGGAGTCTCGGTCTTTTGAAAATAAATTGTATGGGATTTCTTAATTTTAAAAGATAAAACCATGAATCTTTATACTTAAGCACTTGATAAGAAATCATATAATATTTGTTCTAGCATTTTTGAAATTTCGACCAGCTAAGGGGTGAAATAAGGGTTGAAAGTTAGTATGCAAGTTCGTCATATATCACGTCATAAGGGTCATCCATAAATTACGTCACACGAATTTCGTGATTTTTTGCTCCTCCCCCCCTCCTTGTCACAGCTAGTCACATTTGTGAGACTCCCCCCCCCTAGTGTGACGTCACAAATTTTGAAATTATTGAATGATAAAAGCGGTTTCGAAATCAGTTTTATTTTCATTTTAATAAAATTAACATCAAATCAATTAACAAAACAAAAAACGATTACTTATATTAAATAAGTATATGGCCATTTCATGATTTTCTTATTATATTTTTCAAAATCACGTACTATAATCAACTAGAAAAATAGTACGTTTCGGGGGTACCCCTATTAATAGATAGAAGAAGATACTATTCCTTTACATACTTTACAATAAAAGTTAATATTTACAGCACTTTTCATACTAAAAATAATAATTTAAAGTTTGTGTATTAACAGTTAGCTTATTTGATTTAATAGTTTTTTAATGTGACGTCACGTGAATTTAAGATCCCTCCCACCCCCTTGTCACACAATGTCACACTTCGTCAACCCCCTCCCTCCCCCTAACCGTGTGGCGTAATTTATGGATGGCCCCTAATAAGAAACAAAAATTCGATCGTCATAGCATTTTGAAAATTGTTCTAAAATTTTCACCAGTGGGTGAAATAGGGGTTGAATTGAAGATAAGACCATGAATCTTGGTAACTTAGACATAAGGGACCAGGAATGACAAAAAAAAAACTAATTTCACGCGGGCAAAGCCGCAGGCGGAAGCTAATATACCATAAGTCAAGTCACACACGCATTCCATAATTATTAGTTCACAATGCAGCGGTTCCGGTACCGGGCTCGGGCCGGACTCGCTGTTATTCAAACCACTTAGCGCCGCTTGCCTCCATTACCTTAAATCTGAATGGTCTGATTTATGATAATATAATAATAATAATAAATAATAATAAATTTATTTACCAAAAAAAACCTTACTTAACTATAACATTTATAGTGATTCCCACACTAGACTAAAAGTCTGTATCGTGGGTCTCAGACAGAATGATTTCCAAAATAGATTAAGCTAAGGTACAAGACATGTTTTCGTTTTCTTTACATCTTAATTATTATACGCTTACACTATAACATATTCGTTTATATATATGAATAAATACCTACATACATATACACATCCATGCTGTCTATACAAACACTATAATAAATAATAGAACAGTACAATATAAAGGTTACACGCATACACATAAACATACTCATATACAAAAACGTACACATGCATACATACATAAACAAAAAGTCTGAATCAAACTTTGATCATTGCCTCAGTTTCAAGGTAGGAAATCGATGGAAGTAAATTTAGTAAAATATTCTTTAACTTTTTCAATGATGTAGATTTAATATCGTAACATTTCTTTTCCATGAGTTTTATTACTGAGTTGTATACATGTAATTCTACAAAGGGTTTGAAACGTTTAGCAAACTTACTGGATACAATAGGAACTCTCATTCTGTATGTTCGTTTACTATGCGTTAATTCAACTTTTGATGCCAGTATTTTTTTGTGAACAGACAGTGTGCTGTTTAGTATGAATAGCTGTCTAACACTCAAAAACTTACTTTCGCTGTAAAGTACGTAAGTAGAGTATCTAAAAGGCTTCCCTAGCATAACCTTTAACACTGATCGCTGAGCTCTCTCTACTTTAATAAGGGTTGTCTTTGCAGCACTACCCCAGCATTCGATGCCGTATGTAAGCAAGGATTGGCAAACTGCGAAATATACTGTTCGGAGAACATCAGGCGGAGCAGAGTTTCTAAGCTGTCGTACAATTTTTACAACTCTGCGTAATCTTCCGGCAAGCGTAGAAATGTGTGCCTTGAAATTCATATTTTGGTCAATGATAATCCCAAGATATTTTAGTGTGTCAGCAATGCCGATAGTTTTGCAATTACAGCTATTCAGGTTGTATAGTCCACAGTTATGCAATTTTAGAGATTTTAATGAAGCGGAATTTTAATGTCTCACGTTATTTGTATGCATTAAGGCGATATATGAGTGTTGGAATTGTTTAAACTGTCTAATAAATAATAAATAATTCATCATCAACCATTAAATAAATCAATATTTTTTCACACTTACAAAGCGGAACAAACAAACAAACTCACTTTCCGATTTATAATATTAGTTAGGATGCGGTCCTTTTTTTCCCCCTAAGGAAAATGCATTAAATTGCATACCCCGGCTGTGGCGAGCCGGCGGTTATGTGGGGCTCTTCTCCCCAGAAGGGGGAGGCCTACCCACTAAAAATCTCAGGGATGGCCTTCCTCAGACATGTAGGGAGCCCCCGGGAACATCAAGCCACTTCCGGGAACCCCAGCCTCCGCTCCCCTGCCTAGAGGGGAGCCTTCCTCGGGGGAGGCTACTACCTCCCCCGGTCTCCTCCACCGACGACGCCCCCCGGCCACGGAAGGGGCGTGGTCCATCCCGGGTCGCCGTAGCGGTCGCGACTTCCTCGCGCCCGCCGGCGACCCGCGGCGGCGCCGCAGCTGTGCTACCGAGCCCGGCGCCGTAGGATACGGTCCTGCAGATAAACTCCGAGCATAACCCTCCTTGCTATTTATATGACTTAAAAGGCGCAGTGATGAGTGACCAGGTTTTCCAACACGCACGCAAATTGCAACTTTCTAATCCCAGTATAGAAATATGAAAACGGGGATGTTCCATAATAATTTCTTTCGTTCTTTGATTTCGTGACCTAAAAACAGACAGACATATCAGGCAACTCGACCGAACCAGCGCGAATAATAGAAATATTGTAGTGCAGTTCAGTTAATTTATAATTTAGAAGCTTTAAGCTCTTGTATTAATCGTTTTTTGACGTCAACTTAATTAGACACGTTTTCTTGTGCTTAGATCTTATGTGAACAAACTACTTATAACATTGCGAAGTTTTTGTAATATCAGCTTAGGGTGATTTTGGATTTCGTCAAAGTAATGCTTGTACAAATTAATCTTGTATAAATAGAGATATAATGAGCGCGAGTCTAAGAGCGTCGGTGACTTTGTCTCAGCACTGACTTACCAATCGGCAAGTCCATTTTATTGTCACACTAGCGGATCCGACCGACTTCGTCCTGTCAAAAAGATTTGTAAAGTGGCAGTTTTTTGTTGTGCATGTATTTTTATTTTAATTTTATGATATCTTTTGAATGGAATGTCCGATATCAATAATTCAAAAAGTAATCATCAGGTATTAGAACAGTCTTGAATATTAAATAATTTGTTTGGATAAAAATTTATAAATAGTATGGATAACGCGGTCTGATTTTAATCGGCATTTCTATCAATTTGTTAAATGTAAAAAAGTAGTTATAGTGACGTAACTGCAATAGTCAGACATATGTCTTGCGAAGTTTTTTGTAGATATTGATATATTCTATAATATTGTCGAACATTTTTTGTCCTATTATTAATACTCTAAAAATTTTGTAACTACTAAACTATCTTAAGATAGATATTAGCTCGCTAGGCTTTCCAGGACATGCTTCCTGAATACTGGCAAAGATTCCAATCATTTCCAAATAACTCCTGGGGTGCAGGAGCTTATTGTACGGCTCTGCATATCTTATTGGTGGCTTCATTGTTGCTTAAAGTCATTGAATTCATAATCAGATCTATGTTGAATAAACATTATGTTGATTTTGAAGATATAGCATGACCATGACTCTGTGGTATTTCTTTCTTATTTAATAGCTTTTCTGTAACTGTGTTGACGTCAGAAATAGCCTGTGTAGGCTCTATTTCAGCACACAGAAATAGTTTAAATAGATTGCGTGCCTATGCTCGGTTGTTTCAGCTCAATATCAAACCATGGTAATTGAAAGTTCCCACACGTCATGGCGGCTGTCGTTCGCCAATAAAACCGTGGAATTAGGTGAAATGCCTGCAGGCACGAGCCGTGTCGCGAGATAGAGCTAATTTATCGTCTAACCCACCCCCTGCCCCCACACCCGACCTTCACCCCAGTTAAAAGTTTAACTCAGTTTCGTTAGGGGCGTTCTTTCCGAACTTGATTTTGGATTGCGTCACGATTAAGGGCGATTCTTTTTTGTATTTCTTGGGTTAGATTGTTAGGAAACATCTCAATTAAAAATTTATTCTTCAAATAGGATTTTTACTATCAACAATTTTGATTGTGTGGTATCTATGGATGCAGTTCACAAATCCACGGCGGAAGACCTTGCACTGGAAAATACCAAGAAAACCAGCAAGTTGAGTCGAGTCGAGTCATCAATCAGAAGCTGGACTCAGATAGATAGCCTGAGCCCAACTTCCTTTGAAAGTTTAAACAAATCCATATTATGTCTATAAAAACTACAGTTTCATTGTGTCATTTACTATAGTCAAATTATTTGGCAAGATAACTGTTGTGTTATAATAATTAAGCCTGGAGGAGATTACTATTTAGCAATAAGGCCGCCTGTCGTACATATGTGATATGTCATATTTTTATTAATTAATGTATGTAGGTTACGAACAAAAGTAATAATTAATCCCAACTAATATTATAAATGCGAAAGTGTGTTTGTTTGTTTGTTTGTTTGTTTGTTACCTCTTCACGCTTAAACTACTGGACCGATTTCAAAAATTCTTTCACCTTTGGAAAGCTACATTCTCCCCGAGTAACATAGGCTACTTTTTATCCCGGAAAAATCGACAGATCCCACGGGATGCGCAATAAAGGCTTCGCTCAAAAACTACTGCACAGATTTTTATGCGGTTTTCATCAATAGATAGAGTGATTCTTGAGGAGTTTTGCGGCATTTTTTATCTCGGAAAAACGGATAGTCCCACGGGAAGCGCGATAAAATCTTCGCACCATAAACCGACTTCCGCGTATATGTAGCCGTGGGCAAAAGCTATGACCCTTAACCCTCTATACACCCAATCCCGAAATCCACGCGGGCGAAGCCGCGGGCAGAAAGCTAGTACTGTATAAGTCGCAAGTCCGGCCCCATATGGAGTACTGCTGCTATCTCTGGGCGGGAGCACCTATGTACCAGCTTGGGCCCCTAGACTCGGTTCAAAAGCGCGCTGTGAGACTCGTCAACGATCCCGTACTCACAGGCGGTATCGAGCCTCTAAGTCTTAGGAGAGACATTGCCTCCTTATGTGTGTTCTACCGCCTGTATAATAGGTTGTGTTCTGAAGAATTGTTTGACATGATGCCCACGGCTACTTTCTATCATCGCACCACTCGCCATCGACAGGGAATTCATGCCCACACACTGGAGCCTAAATGGTCCCGCACAGTGCGGTTCCAAAGGAATTTCCTCCCGCGTACACTTCGTTGTGGAATGAGCTCCCTGCCGAGGTTATCCCGCAGGACTACAGTATGGGGTTCTTCAAAAGGGGAGTAAATAGGTTTTTGAAGGGTCGGCAACGCGCAAGTGACACCCCTGGTGTTGCAAGTGTCCATAGGCTACAGTAACTGCTCACCATCAGGCGTGCCGTAGGCCTGTTTGCCACCATCGTGGTATAAATAAAAAAAAAACCCAAGGTTTGAAGTAAATTCATCATGCTTATAGGTTTCTGACTTAATAATCATTTGAGAGTTACTCATTGCTGGACAAGACTCAAAGATCTCGGCACTAATTAGTCATGTGCTGCTGACATCCAGTGCCTTATTGCCATTCCTTGGTCAACCTCGTTTGAATCTTATGAACACGCTTTGATTATAATCAAAGTGAACACGTCAGTCTCCAGTATATGTGGTTACTTATCCGCGGGCGTCGTAATATAAACATCTTGGCTATCGCATACAAAGTACTATAAGACCTTAGTTCTCTACAATACCTTGGAACCTGGTTTCTTTTGCTGCCTTTCTCCTCTCCTTCTCTTAGCCCATGCTATTCAGATACGCTTCAACTCCCCAAGTGTACAACAAACTTAACCGTATATAGCTTCTTTCGTGAATGAATGTGAAAAGACAACTCGAAACATATTTTTTTAATTTGTCGAACATGCGTCTACAACGAACCAAAAATATTCAGGTAATAACGTACTATTTTTTGTTTTATTTTGTAATTAACCTTATAAAGAAATTACACGAGAGCCCTATTACTGTAATTAATAAAAGTAGTTATATCTTTAAGCTGTTCTTTACGATTTTCGAAAGCTTTAGTATTTAGCTTAGCTTTATGCAACAAATTAAAAGAAGCGAGTGATATCAAAATCACCACAAGCGTTTTATGACGTATTTATTTGATTGAGAAATCATTTCCTAGCAAGTACCAAATAACCTGAAATTCTACAAGTCCCATAAATCATTCCTTAACAAGTACCAAGTGACCTAAAATTGTACAAGTGCCATAAATCCCATAGAAAAGCGTGTGCTGAAATTAATTATTATTAAGCTTGATCTATACTAATATTATATAGCTGAAGAGTTTGTTTATTTGAACGCGCTAATCTCAAAAACTCCTGGTTTGAATTAAAAAAATATTTTTTTATTGAATAGACCATTTAACAAATAGGGCTTTTAGGCTACATAACATTACGCTGTGACTAATAGGAGCGAAGAAATAATGGAAAATATGGAAAAAAACGGGGAAAATTATTCATCTTTGAGAGCTTCCGTTGCGTGCGCTGCGAAAACGGTTCAAGATACCAAAAAAATATGTATGAAAGAATTAATCCACTTAAAATGATCTAATAAAATGTCCGCAAGGGTATATGTCTATCTTTTAAGGTTAACTCACTAGAATCGTTTTTATGGTAATCAAATTTGGATATATCGCGTTGTCAAGATCGGGTTGCGGGGAAAATCAATATGTTCTTCTGCCACAAGAAAATAAAACTATAAATATAATTTACGCAGAAGTACTTTAAAATATGTTCTTTAAAAAACTTAAAACTAAATTATCTAAGATAATAACAGAAATTGCCGCGGAAAAACGCGTGGGTAATAGCTGAGGTGGTTGTTTGCAGAAATAAATATGATGCTCAAAATAACTATTCCAGGCGGACGAAGTCGCGGGCGCAGCTAGTGTCTTATAAGGCGTGCGCAGGGATATAGATCCAACGCGTAGATATCTGAGCGAAATTTAATGAAAGTGTGCGTGGAGTGTACCAACTGGATCTAATCTCCATCTGTATAATGAGAAATGCAGCTAAAGACTATAGGTCACTCAGCTATACTGCCCAAAACGTTTGTGGACTGTTATTATTAAATTATACAAGTCCCATAAGCTCCATAGAAAAGCGTGTGCTGAAACTGATTATTATTCCAGCCTGCGGGCTTACTTTCGCGACAGGCGAAGCCGTCGACAATGTTGTCGTCATAAATTTAATCCCTAAAATCCCTAGCGCGTGTTTTACGGTGAAATTTTCATATTTCTACCTCTAGAGACTGCGTGGCTTAGATAAGGTTGGTTTCTTCGTAGCTCTCGTTATAATGAAAACATATAAAAACCTGCTCGGCCAGACATAGATGGTTTCCTCGTCGGTGGCGCTAGCCTGAAACCGGAGTTTGTGGACATCGTTAACGCTACCCAGTAATATAAATACAAATTATATAAATTCCAAACTTTCAATTAATTTTTTTTTGTTTTATCTGCGTCATAGCAATCTGTTTTTCAACAATAAGCCTTTGGTAACAACAACAATAAGGCAACAATAAGGTTTTGTCTGATACTTTTACTTTTATCTGTTGTGATTGTCGGTAATCGAGAGCCTCGCCAGCATAGCTGGAAGGCTTAGCACTTCCTGTGTCAGAATCTATTCAAGAGTGCAGGGACACTATGTCTTTTTATTCTTTTGTGTTGTATTGATCCGCATCCACTCAGTTCAACTGCTAGTGTATTTTTATGTCTAGATAGTCTTTCTTGATATTTAGTACTGTAATTAGTAATCTCCTCTCTAACTGTTAAATTTTAAATCATGGTATATGTACTTGTTGCTTATATATTTTGGTATGTTAAAGATTGTTCTCGTTGTTTTGGTTTGGAATCTCTCCAGTATATCTATATTACTGTTGCTGGCTGTGCCCCATAATTGAATCCCGTAGGTCCATATTGGTTTCAGGACAGCTTTGTAGACAGTAGTTTTACTTTCCGCGCTCAGCTTAAATGTCGCCCCATTATCCAGTACAGATTACGTAGCTTGGTGTCAAGTTGCTTCCTTTTGGTCCATATGTGCTTCCTCCACGTTAATCTCCTGTCCAAGTGCATGCCTAGGTATTTTGCATGTTCTTTCTGTGGGATATTTTCTCCATTTAGTTTTACATGAGGGCAGGTTTCTCTCCTAAGTGTGAAAGTCACGTGAGTTGACTTACTCTGGTTTGCTTTTATTCGCCAAATTTTAAGCCATTTTTCTTTATTGATGTGAAATTGTTAGAGAAGCCCTAGAATGTTGCACAGATTCGTAGTCATTGGAGTTTAGTCTAATGGAGGATTTTGTAGTTTTTTTTTATGTGATAGGGGGCAAACGAGCAGACGGATCACCTGATGGCAAGCAATTACCGCCGCCCATGAACGCCCGCAACACCAGAGGAGTCACAAGCGCGTTGCCGGCCTTTTAAATGGGAGTACGCTCTTTTCTTGAAAGTTTGGATATCGTAACGGTTCGGAAACACTGCAGGCGACAATTCATTCCACAGTTTAGCTGTGCGAGGCAGAAAATTTCTAGAGAAACGCACAGTGGTGGACTGCCAAGTATTGAGATGGTGAGGATGGAAGGCTTGTCGCGTGGAACGATGTCGGAAAGCAGTAGCAGGGATTAGTCCAAATAATTCGAAAAATAAGAGTATGCAGAGAGAAGCTAAGTATTATTACTAGTATTTAAATGAGGCATAATATATATATTATGTTATGTGTACAACATTTATTATTTCGTTAACATTATAGACTGTTTAATTTAATTAAGTAATTCATTGTTTGTTATTAAATAATTAGGTAATAACTACTATTACATATATACGTTTCAATATCCTTCTAATAAAATTTACTTTTAGATCATTTTGGTAACAAAACTTGTATGCATGTTTGTCTCTTTATTTTCCGAACCGTTATTTTGTTTACCAAATAAACGTATTTCTTTCTTTCTTTCTTTCTTTTATTGCCGGGCACAATAGTCTTTTTCAAAAAAAATGTGAATTAAATACCAGGCGTATAGGGAGAGGATGACCGAAGAAAAGATGGATGGATTTTGTGAATGATGATGTGTTGAAGAAGAGGAATATGTGAAAGTGACAGCTCGGGATACTTCTCTACGCATCTCTTGCGCCGAGAGAAACTGTTCGGGGGCGTGGCCCCCCTTCAGTGGTGTCTTGTATCGCCAGTCATTACAATGACTGTGTCATTGGGGCGGTGGGGGCTAGTTGAGCCCTCTCCACCTTGGTCTCATTTGTCAGCTTATAGCTGATTCGTTGTTTATTTCCTCTTTTTCTTCTTTCTTCATTCGTCCTCCTGCTCCTCCCTGTCGGACGAATGGATAATTAAGCTTCGTGGCAAAGCTTTTCTGTCTGGCGGTCGTGGATGATAAGGGGCCAGTTCTCTGAGGTGCAGGTGTTCTGAGCTAGCAGTTCTCCTGAACATCGCGGTTGCTAGGCGACGGATATGGTTGTCCAGGGATTCAATTTTTAAATCCCGCTGTATTGTTGCGTTTCGGACGTATCGTGGGGCACCAACTATGGTACGTAGAGTGAGGGCTTGTTGAGCTGCTAGTCTTTTTCTTGCTGTCACTCCGGTTAGCGCGTACCAGGCAGGGGCGGCGTATGTGAAAGTGAGCATGGAAATAGCGAGTGATAGAGGTGAATGGGACGGACATGTTGTGCTGACTTAAAATATTGTTGCGAGTACCTACGAGTCAGTGCTGACAAGACTGACCGTAACTTCTTGAAATACAACATATTCACTTCTTACTATCACGTTTTCCTTGCGCCAGCGATCCATCACTTACAAAGTGCATTTACAATGAGCCTTATAAGGAGGCTTAATGTCATATATGTCGCAGTTAACTGGATAAATAGCCGTTCAATTAAACAGCTAGCCCTTTAATTGAACATCGTTACTCAATTACACAGCTATACGTCATTTAGCCGACTTGCTGATTGCAACGTTCAACATTAGACGCTTAGCCAACTGGTTAAGTGGAAAATTAACTAAGGTGACCATTAGTTTAGTACTGAATTTGAGAGAATAGGAAGACTCTTTGTAATTTCTTGGGAGATTATTTTTGAATTAAGTCAATAAATAATATTGTTCGTAATATTGTTTATTGCACCAAGCAAAAAATTACAAACTCAAAAATTTAAATAGCAAGAATCATTTCATAATCCCGTAATTTCTCTTCGAATATTTCTTTTAATTTGGATTCACTCGTATCGTTCGTAAGTGACCTCATAAGTTGTGTATCTTTAATAACGTGTCTTTAATAACATAAGAACCGTTTTCGCAGCGCATGCAATAGAAGCCCTCAAAGATGAATAATTTTCACAGTTTTTTCCACATTTTCCATTATTTATTCACTCCTATTAGTCGCAGTGTGATGTTATGTAGCCTAAAGCCTTCCTCGATTAATGGGCTATTCAATAAAAAAATATTTTTTCAATTCGAACTAGGAGTTCCAGAGATTAGCGCGTTCAAACAAACAAACAAACAAACTCTTCAGCTTTATACCTAATATTAGTATAGATTATTGTGAGTCAACCATAAAAGATAGACATATGCTGTTGCGGGATGTTTTTAGACAATTTTATGTAGAATATTTCCGTCATACATGATTTTTATGTGACTTTGACCATTAAGGCTACACACGCGACGGGAGCTAAAAAAATGAAGTTACTTCTCCCGTTTTCCCAAAATTTCCCTTCACTACTCTGCTCCTATTGATTGTAGCGTAATGGAAAGTATTCTATAACCTGCCCAGGAGTATGAAGAATAATTATACCAAGTTTCGTTAAAATCCGTCCCGTAGTTTTTGTTTCTATAAGGAACAGATAGACAGACAGACTGACAAAAATTTTACTGATTGCATTTTTGGCATCAGTATCGATCTCTAAACACCCCGTGATAGTTTTTTTGAAAATATATTTCATGTACAGAATTGACCCCTCTACAGATTTATTATAAGTATAGATAACTAGCTTTCTGCCCGCGGCTTCGCCTGCGTGGATTTCGGGATTGGGTCTATAGAGGGTTAAGGGTCATAGCTTTTGCCCACGGCTACATATGCGCGGAAGTCGGTTTATGGCGCGAAGGTTTTATCGCGCTTCCCTGGGACTATCCGTTTTTCAGAGATAAAAAATACCGCAGAACCTTGCTCAACAATCACTCTATCTATTGATGAAAACCGCATGAAAATCTGTGCAGTAGTTTTTGAGCGAAGCCTTTATTGCGCATCCCGTGGGACCTGTCAATTTTTCCGGGATAAAAAGTATGTTACTATGTTACTCGGGGATAATGTAGCTTTCCAAAAGTGAAAGAATTTTTGAAATCGGTCCAGTAGTTTCGGAGCCTATTCATTACAAACAAACAAACAAACAAATCTTTCTTTCCTCTTTATAATATTAGTATAGATGAAGACCAGCCCTAGATTTGAGCCCGTGATTCATTATGACATATCATAATAAGGTCTGTTATACACAACATAGAATTCCGATCACTTAAAAGGACTCTTGCATTTAAATGATAAAAGTAACAGTAACGGATAACATGATACTAACCGTACATTACGCAATGCACCGGTAAATATTTTATCTGGAAATTGCTCTCAGAATAGCTACAAAATACAAGCAGTTGAGCGCACCCGTGCATTTAAGATACCTCTGTAATAAGCGAGTGGAACTTTGAGTCATCTATTATATTTGTTGCTGGTCGTACTGCTAGAAAAACTGCAGTTTTATTTATTTCTATCAGCGGTAGCCAACTGTCGATCGCGGTACGGCAAGAATATAAAGTATTATTCAAACACCAATTAGCCATCAAAGTAAGCTCTGTAAGGCTTGTGTTATGGGATCTAGGGCGACGAATAGACATACGTATATTATACGTATATAATAGTAATAAATTTGGTAGAAATATGTAATAATAACCATAAATAAGGTACAAGTGATCGCATTCATCAAACAAACATCTGCCCCCGCAGCACCCCGCAGCATTATAATGCACCCCTACAATATGGGTATCAAATGAAAGGGTTTGCTAAGCTTGGTTTTTTGTCGGAAAATAAATTAAAAGTACTTTTTTTATTACAAGCTTTTATTAAATGCGCTAAAAAGAACAAAATAAACTTTTGCGTATAAAAGCTTGCCGTCAAAAGTATTCTACAAGTAAATAAAACTCGCGAAAAGCTTTTAATATGTAAAAGTTTATTTTATTATTTTTAGCGAATTTAATAAAAATTGTATTTAAAAAAAATACATTTAATTTTTACGTTTATACTTTCTATATTAAATAATATTACATTTAATGTGAGGAAGTTAGAGATGTATTCGTTTCTTTATAATTTTGTAAAAAGTAATTGTACATTTTTTAGAAATCTAAAAGCAATATTAATCAAAGTGAAATTTCTATATTGACTTACGTTCATGAGATAGAAATTGCTCAACTTTGATAATTATATAATAAAAACATGCATACCCTATTGTAATAATGAACGAACAGTAAATATTATGAAAAACCGGCCAAGTGCGTGTCGGACTCATGCACAAAGGGTTCCGTACCATTATGAAATTAAAGGAAGCGGTTTACGATTTACGAGGTATTAAAAAAAACTACTTATTAGATCTCGTTTAAAACAATTTTCGTTGATAGTTTTTATAGTAATGTACATGTATCATATGTTTTTTTTAGATTTTTCATTTTCTTATTTAAGAAGTTAGAGGGAGGGGGCAACTTTTTTCCACTTTGGAAGCGTCTGTCACGCAAACTATTCGGTTAAGAAAAAAATATTTTAAAAACCTTGATATCATTTTAAATACCTATCTATAGATACCCCACATGTATGTGTTTGATAAAAAAAAATTGAGTTTCAGTTCTAAGTATGGAGAGCCCCCAATATTTATTATTATTTTTATTTTTGCATCAAAATCTTAATGCAGTTCACAGAATACATCTACCTACCAAGTTTCAACGGGATAGCTCTTATAGTATCGGAAAAAAATGGCTGTGACATACAGACGGACAGACAGTTTCGTTTTTGCCATTTGGCTACGGAACCCTAAAAAGCGAATTTGATGAATGATGATATGTTGAGCTCAAGAACTGATTCTAACGACAGTTCATGCACCTGTCAATAGATGGAGTTAACATAATATAAGCGTGTATTGTTGTCATGATAATCAAAAAACGTATACTATCCGATAGCGCCTCAGTTCTGCAATCTCTAGGAAGGGAATACTTCACCTCAGGACTGACACTTGAATGTCACAACGCCCTGGAACAGATAGCAGTACTCAATCACAATAAAATAACCCTACAATGGATAAAGGGACACAGTGGTTCAAGAGGCAATGATGCAGCGGACGAACTGGCAAGGAAGGGGTCCGACATGGTGGAGTTCGGACCAGAACCGCTTATGCCTATCCCCTTCAGCCAGTTACGTGGCTGGTTACAAGAACACACACATAGGCAAGCCGAAAGCTGGTGGACCTCAGCGCCTGGCTGTAGGCAATCCAAAGAGGCTATGCCAAACCTGAGCAACAGACTAACAAAGCGTTAATTACGACTGAACAAAAAGAACCTAAGAACAGTAGTAGGAACCATTACGGGTCACTGCTCGCTTAACAAACACTTATACACTCTAGGTATAACCGATAGCCCTCTGTGCAGGGCATGCATGAAGACGGAGGAAACGATTGCACATGTGCTACTGGAGTGCACAGGCGTCGCCCAAATCCGGAAAGAAACCGTGGATCACCCAAAACAATCGAGGAAATCCTGAACAACATGGGGAACTTAATCTGCTTCTGGAGGGAGGTGGGATGGCTGGAATGAGCAACCTCCACCTTGTACTCAAGCACAATGGTCCATACAGGACTAAGTGTGGAAAACACACCCTCTGGGTCTGTCAGAGGGTGACCTATGATGATGATGATGATAATCAAAAAATGGCAAACCAATTTGTTTAATTCCCTATAGATAAAAATGAGTATGCGTTATCAGATGTCCGTAAATTTATTGTATGGAAACTCTGCATGGAATATTTAAATGCTGTTTTATTATTTAAGGATACTATAATTGCTGGCAACTACGCTTTTTTATTCTACTCATAACTTTTGATTTTATCGGCAGCGAACAAAATTCAGCGTCTTTAATGTATTCGTGACGGACTATAGTAGACTTAGAGTCAATGACATAAGAACTGTTTTAGATTTAATGTGTGTAATGTGCTTGCGGGTAGTTGTACAGACTCAGTGTTTTACAGCCGCCATTAAAATTTAGGGCGTATACAGCACTCGCTGTAATTACTGGGGGCACATAAATTTTGTGCCAAATAAAGCATGTATGCGACCGGAAAAATGTCACATAATATCCAGTATTTGGGACAAATTTTTGTCTTTCTACAGACAAGAGATATTTTTTTATGTTTGCGAATTCGGGAAGGGTTTCTTGCGTAAAGTGGGGATCAATTTTATATCGAAAGGGTATTAATATTGTCAAGAAATGTAGGAGCAATTTTTCGGGCGTATTGGAATATTTTAGTCCTGATTTTTCATTAGATTAATAATAAAAAAGATGCTATGAGGGTTATGTAAGACTCCACAGTGGCTTCTGTGTCATATCATGAAATACAAGTAAGACGATGGCTGCAACGAAACTATATTGCCAAAATATAATGTTAGAGGTTTGTCAATATCTTTTTTACTTACTCATCAAATATTTACCTATCTGTTTTTATATTTTTTTACATATTTTACAGTCACATATTAACATCAATAAAACCATTATTATTTTAATCAAGTTTTTAGTTTTAAGCTCAGTTGTTTTTCGATTAGTTTTAATTTCTTGTTTTGTCAGTGTATTTGATTCAATTTATACAATAATTATTATCTACAATGTAATGTTAATTGAAAATATGTGTTGAGTTATATGAATTGTTTTCAACTTTAATCAAGTTAAATTTAAGTCTAGACTAGAACAAGACTTAAATTGGCTTGTTAAATTTATCTTATCTGTGTTCTTTGGTTCATATACGTCATATACGTCCCCACCGAGGGGCAAGAGCCTACCCTATGTCAGTGCGATTAGCCCTTAGTTAATTATACTGACTCAGTGCTCATTGATTGACTATCCTCATTAAAGCTATTATGCAGGTTGCTTCTCGATGTTTTACTTCACCGTAAGTACATTACGATATTAGTGCGTTATGATGGTTATAACATGCGAGGCGGAATTTCAGCCCGAGCCGAAGGCGACGGCGTAATTGAGCCGAGCATAGCCGACCAATAAGCACGTATATCGTACGACGTTTTTAACACATTTGCAAGGAAACAGAAAAAAAAACCATTTAAATAAAATCAATTTGTGACTATTTGATTTAGTAACACACGCGTTTTTTATTACCCTCTTTTCATATTTAAAACCGGTGGAATTACATCAGCTTTACGAGCAAAGGTGTTAAAAATGTACATATGAAATCCTAAAAACGAAAAATCTATTGGTACATGCCAGGATACACCCCAGGTCCCGCGAATCGTCCAATTCCTAGACCACCGTGCCACCGAGGCACCTTTCTCTTTCTTTGGTTATAAATACATATTTAATCTTACTTACTTATTTATTTAATCATTACTCATCGACTTAAAATGGCTGATTCAAGTTTATTATACGCAAAATCATTTTGTCGTCAAACTAGAAACGTTTTGGAAGTCTTAGTATAATCATAAGTATTGTAAGAACCTGCGGGACTCAAGATAAACGCTTTTGTCTAGTTTGAGTCCCGCTGGTACCTGATTTAAAGGCCCATTCTTCTGCAATATTGATATAGTTATGAAATATGTTGGACCATTTCGAGTTTGACTTTCACAATTTTATTTTTTAATAAAATAATAATTAATTTACAAAAAATAGGAATTCAATTGTGACATTGTAATGTGGTTCTTGACATTTTCTTTATTGACTAATTTAATTAATTGCCATTGTAATTCTTCGACATTTATTTTATGAATGTATAGTTTTTTGTTTAATTAGTTTGTTTAATCTTAAAATATGATTATTTATTGTCATTTTTTTTGATATTGATTAAATTTTGTATGCCTCACCCGGCCAAACATGTAAGGACAATCAAAAACCTGACTTCCACATTTTTATGTATACTCATGTTTGACACAATAAATAAATTATTATTATTATTATTCATATATTTAATAAAATAATCTTAAATTTAAGTTTTTAACAATATAGATATATAAAATAAATTTAAATACTAAAAAAAACTTAAAACCTAGTATGCCGCCGGTAGCGAGGCAAGGCCCAAACAAACCGGTGGTTAGGGCTGCATTATTATTATTGTTATAAAGTCTTAATGTCGAAATTGATTCGGGCGAAAGTAAATTGAAACCCTTAGCTGGTATCTTCATTTTCATGTTTATGTAGTAACCCTTGGCAAGTGCTATCTCCTGATTTTCCTTCATCGTTAGACGATTGGCTCTGTAATGCGCAGTTGGCGCAAACAGGCCGACGATGGGTGGGCGTGCGATAAAGGAAATTGCATGTGGCCTAATACGGCCGGGATATCGCTTTATTGCTGGACGCCGGGAGGATATGACGGAGTGTCTAGATTGGATTTGAACCCGAACATAGAGTTTTGTGAGGACAATCTTTGGTGAAAGGTTATTCTGTATATCCTAATATTCATCGATTTGTTAGGTTTTCTTAGACAGAGCTTTACCTATGCAGATAATGAAAATTTTTCGTAGTACTGTCTAAAGGAGATATTTTTTTAGGCCCACTAGAAAGCGGCAACGTTTATTGATATTACTGAACTCTAAAATATCAATTTATTATTAAAAGCAATTGCACGATATTATGAGTAAAAATTAAACGGGAATAAAAAATCAAATAATTAAACTTAGTAATGACTTTTGACATTTGAGGTAAAGGAACTAACGTTTTTTAAATCAAAATGAAATATGATTTAATATATATACAAATAATATATACATATAATAATAGATAAAGGATAGTGTATTATTTCTTTTTTATTTTATTTAAAAGTATTGAACTCTCAATAATTATTTTGATACTATTTTAGATTATTTTAACTATTAGTTCGTCAGTCCAGTATCGTCGTGAAACGGAACACGTCATCATTTTTGACAGCGACAGAATGGTACCTACACTGACATCCAATTGACGTCGGTTTGTTTTCAACCGAATTCTGTGTTTACGTTTCCAACGGCTCGATTTCGTTTTTTCCCGTATCCAGTATTTAGAATGCAAAAAAATAATACGATTTCGGGTGTTTGGTAGTGGCCAAAGATGATTGTATTTTTCAAGAATAAAAAAGTGTTAAATAGCATTTACGTAAAAATGTAATGCAAACTCTGGAATGAGCTCCCAGCTGCGGTGTTTCCTGAGCGCTACGATATGTCTAACTTCAAACGAGGCTTAAAAATAGTATTTCTCTCCAGGTAGGCAGCGGCTCAGCTGTGCCCCTGGCACTGCAGATGTCCATGAGCGATGGTTACCACTTACCATCAGGTGGGCCATTTGCTCGTCTGCAACCGTATGGAATAAAAAAAAAAACAATTTGAATACAAATCAAAATAAAGCTACCACTAAGAATTTTTAGGTTATTTAATCTTCATGTTTTAATTGATTTCTCAATACTCCCGTTAGATAAAAACAAGCTAATGTTCCTTATAACATCTAGGGTTAATAAGAAATTATTTAACGTATGTCTCATTAATAAACGTTACATTTTGTAGTGGGCCTATTCTCCATACAAGAAAAAACTGTCTCCTTTAGGAGTAGGTTATATCACTTTTACTTCCGGCTGAGAAATGTATGATATGTTATTGAATACGAAACGTTTTTGTACATTTAGATTTGAATCTCATTAATAATCTTATTTATATGTAGTTTTTTTCTTATACAGTTATGTCGATAACACCATTTGACACTGTTCACATAATCTTTAAAATTTTAGCTTCTATAGTTATAATTTTTTTTTAATAAGATCTCTTTTCTTAAGCCCAGCAACTTATTTGTTTCATACGGAAAAACTGTTCTCATTTTATAATAATATCAAAATTTAAATGCATAATTATTTTATTTAATTAACTGTACACATGAAAATCTCATGGGCCCTCTGTCAGACTCGACACGTTTAGCGCAGTGGTCGAGTAACCGCCTTCTACGCAACGGGTCGCGAGTTCAATTCCCGCACGGGACAGACATTTTGTATGACTTACAAAAATTTGTCCCGGTCTGGGTGATTGCGCATGTGAGGTTTCTGTTTGTGACTGCACCCACGACACAGGGCAAAATCCTAGTGTTAGGTTTTTTTTTAAAACAAAAGACTATTAGCCGTCAAAAGACGTTGCCTTGGGTGCACCACGAGGAGGTTTTTTTTAAATGTAAATGACTTATAATTTATCGCAGTGGTTTAGTCCCCTGACTTTTATACTAGGTCAAGCCTGTATTACAAAAGCTAGTGGTTCGGTTACATAAGTAGCATTTCTAAGTTCATGTACGATGAGATAGACGTAACACGGGACATCTGAGACTTAAGACTAAAAACAATAATGATATTAGAGAAAATAATAAAAAATAAATAAATAAAGTTATGATATAAAATATTGTAAATAGACATTCTTGTCACTTACAATACTTTGTGTATCTGTGTTGTATGTATGTGTGTGTGTGTGTAAACCTATACACTTATAAAGTTACAAACTCACAGTGAGACCGTAAAACCATAATGTGTTACAGTATGATTTCCTCAGTCTCTCCGTAGGTTTGCTTCTATCTGACCTGACCCACCGAGTTTAATTCTCTCTAACTCGAGTTCGAAAACCGAATAGAACCGAATAGATCATTTGAGACTTTAATATAGTCTGTTATGAACGAATGAAATGAATATAGTCACTATATTCATTCGTTCATAACAAACAAACATTTGAGGTTATCTCTACATGCGTGTTGTGCGATATTTGTTTTTGAAAAATGCCGGGTCCCAAAAGAAAATCGTTAGTTTGGGATGTTTTCGATACGTCTTCAGTGAGTGGACGTGTTACATGTAAGATATATTCAGATACATTCAAATATAGTGGAAATATGACCACACTTTTAAAACACATCACAAAGAAGCATCCTAATTCTACCATTGTCGCCGTCGAGGAATTTCAGGGTTCATCATCAAAAAGGCCAGGTCAGAAGTACCCGCAATCGTCGAGCATGTATGAGGAATGTTATGAAAGTAGATGAAGCGAAAGAGATATGTAAGGACCGTAGCAAGTGGAAGGACGTAATCTCTGCCTACCCCCGTGGGAAAAAGGCGTGTATGTATGTATGTATGTATCATCAACAAATAAAAGTAATATGAGTTCTTCGGTCGATTCATCTTCATCGCAGTTTTGGAACAGCTGAGGGTATAATTGGGTAAAAATTAAAAAAAAAATACTTGTCCATCCAGTTAACTCGAGTTACGTAACTCGAGTTCAACTCGAGTTACGTGGATTTTAACCCGGGTTAACTCGAGTTTTGTTTTTTCCGAGTTGGCCCATCACTACACCAGTTGGCCTAGCCTAAACTAAGCTCTGTAAGGCTTGTGTTATGGCATCTAGGGTAATTTATACATTAATATATTAGACATATATAAATATATATTATTAGAAATTTATTATAACAATAATGACTAACACTTTTTTAATAAAACGAAGACAATCGTCTATTCCATAGAAGGTCGGTCGGTTTACAGATCAAAGGGGGATACAGCGCGGATTTATGCGTGGCGTGACTGCAAACAATACGCTAGAACTAAGAACGCACGTCTGCTATCTTGTAATTAACTATTGCTGAACACGACAGTACAGCCAAATCTAGCATTCGTATAAGTGAATTTTGTTATTGTATCATGTGGTACAGGAACAGGGTTGAAGTTTTTTAACACGCGACTGTTAAACTTAACACATTCAAATAATCTCTATAGGAATTCGCATTATTTTCAGATTGTTATTTCATTGGTCAATCAATGAAAACCTAAAGCTATTAACTGTTAAATGTTATTAACTGTTAAAAATTACACGTCTGTTGTTTCTTCTATAAAGTTGTAATGAGATATAATTTAAAAAAAATCAATTATTTATACAACGTGTTCCATAACTAGAGATCGGATAAATCGGATGCATATTTACCTAAAGTTAATTATTGGCTCACAAATTATGGAAGCGGCTTTTTAAAATACATTTTGTTAAATAAAAATCCCGAGAAAATACGGGACTGCAAATTTAACGTAGTGATATTGTTTGAAAATTACTAAATTAGCACGTAGTATTTATTTTCAAATGTTGAATAAAACTCTTGTACTGTTCCACTAATTTTAATTATTATCGAACTGACCGGTTTCGCTTTACAGCATTTTCAAAGGTGTTAACACCTTTGAAAATGCTGTAAAGCGAAACCGGTTTTCAGCTTCCGGTTTCCAGCAACCGGTTTTCAGCTTTCGCTTTACAGCATTTTCAAAGGTGTTAACACCTTTGAAAATGCTGTAAAGCGAAACCGTTCAGTTCGATAATAATTAAAATTAGTGGAACAGTACAAGAGTTTTATTCAACATGTATAATAAGTTCCACCAAGAGCCAACAACCAACTCAATACAGAATTATTTTCAAATGTAACGTCGTTTTTAAGCTCATATTACCGACTAGTTTTGCATTACCAAAATGTTCTACAGTACCAGAATTCCGGGATTTTTATTTATGCAAATACAATAAAAAGACAGTTCCATACTTTGTCAAAAACTAAATTAGGACCTACTCATGGCTACTCGAGAAAAAATAGAAGAAAAAAAGATCTTAATTTTTTTATTAAATTACTAAATAAAAATGAAATTCTTCGAAAATCTACTCCCCTTGTGGTGTTTTTAACTACCATCACTACAATCAAATATTTCACATATATTTTTTTTTGTATTGGCACTTAAGTAGCATTGCTATCCACCAAAACCCTTAAAAATACCTTAATAAAGTTGAAGAAGAAGTTAAGCACATTTAGACAATGTTCATCAAAATGTTTTTGCTATTTTATTGTGAAATACCGTTAAATAAATTAGTTTGAAAATAATGTATAACTTAGAATTGTAAAGCGAACCATAAATAAATATACAATTTTGAGAATAACTCGCCGAACAGGGCGGGCAGGTGGCGGGTAGAGTCAAAGCTCGAATTAAGTGTTTTTGATGTTTAAAAGGCGTTTTGAATACCCACCTATAATAACATTAGATACAAATGAAACATACTTTGTTAGAATTCTAATAATGCGACATTTTCAACATGCCGAATCTATACTAATATAATAAAGCTGAAGAGTTTGTTTGTTTGTTTGTTTGAACGCGCTAATCTCCGAAACTACTGGTGCGATTTGAATAATTCTTTTTTTGTTGGATAGTCCATTTATCGAGGAAGGCTATAGGCTAAATAACATTACGCTATGACCAATAGGAGCAAAGACAGAGCGGTAAATGTGTAAAAAACGGGGAAAATTATTCATTTTTGAAGGCTTTCTTTGCGTGCGCTGCGAAAACGGTCAAGATACACAAAAAATATGTATGAAAGAATTATTCCTCTATACATGATCTAAAAAAAAGTCCGCGACGGCATATGTCTATCTTTTAAGGTTTAGTCACAATGACCGTTTTTATGGTACCAAATTTGGTCGAAATAATTATCCCGCAAGAACGGGAACTATGTGGGAAAAACCAAAAATCTGCCGGAAGTCACTATTCCACGCGGACGAAGTCGCGGGCAAAAGCTAGTAGTTAATATTGACAAAGCCATAGAATATTTTAATCGGTTTCGTCTCAAGAACGTTTCTCGTCACGCGATGAGACAACGTTTATACATACTCGTATGCACCTTAATACGTAAGCTACATTATTGGCTGGAGATAATCCTTCAGAACTCACATTCCTGTGACCCAATGCCGCTGATTTATTGCTATTCCAAATCACTCTCACGCTAGCAGTGATACAGTTATACAAATCACATGGGGACCGAGAAAGCGACTTTTTATACTATGTAGTTATTGTATTCTCATTGTACCTATTCTGCTTTTTAAAGAATTGGTATATTTATATTTTACGTTGAATACTTACAGAACATACGATTAGCTACAAGTAAACTGGAAATTATCAAACAGTTTTCAAATTAATATGTTTATTCTACTTGCGAAACCGAACTGCTTAAGCTGTCGATGTCTAGACAACAACTGACTTATTCTTATCTGCTCCATAGCGAGCAATTAACTAGAACTACGACTACGACTATAAATACTACGACTACGACTATAAATACTACGACTGCTACTGTAAATACTACGACTACGACTATAAATAGACTTACAACTACCCAGTTATTAAACGATGTCACTATCTGTTTTCAGAGCAAGGAGCTAAGCAGTGAGTGCGGGATGGGTTTGCGGGCACCGGATACTCTGCCGGGACTCAAACACCACTACCCTCACTGTGGAGACAGGTAAATCCTATAGTCTATTATACTGGTCTGGTTATAATTTGAATACAGATCACAAGTTGAAAGTTACCAAACCATAGACAATGTTGATACGCAATTGAAAATCCGAATACTGTTTACCAAAGTCAAATGATAGGTAAAATTACTATGGTTGGAATTGCATATCACCTTTCCCAATTTGTAGAGATACTGATGACATACAATGGCCTTACTATCGGTTAACCAAATAGACTAGACCAAATACAAATAGCCGATAGCTGATTTCGAAGAATCAGTTCGACGCGAAGACTTGATGGCAAGCGCGTCAATTGTAAAGAAAATTTCAATTTGTTGAACTTCTTCGAAAAAAAAAATATAGAGCATGGGTTTGACATTTAAAAAGGAGAACTGGCAATTAGCCTAGCCCAAAGTGAGCTCTGTGTTATGGTATTAAGGCTACCGGATACACATAGATATGTTATACATATATAAATATTTTTAATAGAAATATATAATAACAACCATGACTAAGGTACAAATGCTTGCATTCATCACGCAAACATTTACTCCAATCTGGGATTCGAACCTGGGACCTCAGAGATGGCGAAACCGGTATACTGGCCAATCGACCACAGAGGTCGTCAAGTAGTAAGTTTTATAATAAGTGTATTAGTTATCAATCAAATTAAAGTAAATCAAAATCAAATCAAATCAAAATTAACTTTATTCTAATGACTTTATAGAAAGCTCTTTTGAATCGTCCATTTTTTTTTCCCCTAATAATACTACTCTCCAGACCGTATTCGGTCACAGCGATTGCCTCCTAACTATTGAGTGCTTCGTTGGTGTGCTCTCAAGTGACTGACATAGCCTATCTTTGAAGCGCATGTACGACTAAATACGCTACAAGTCAGCACTCCTCCGACGTAATTATAATGTATGGCCGCGGGTGGTCGGGCCTTGAGCTCATCCCGCTTAGCATCGAGCTCGTCTCTCCGCCTCGTCTCAAACTCGGACACCTTGGTGTAAACGATATGCCTCCACCGCGGTCGGTCAACCGCCATTGCCTCCCACTGCGACGGATCAAGATCACATCGCTTCATGTGTCTCTTAAGCACATCTTTGTACCGCAAAAGTTGGCCGCCTTGTTTGCGTTTGCCTTCCTGCAGTTCAGAGTAGAAGATGCGCTTCGCAACTCTGTCGTTGGACATTCGGGAGACATGGCCGCACCACTGCAGCTGCCGTCTCATTAGATAGGCCTCGATTCCATCAACATTTGCCCGCCTTAGAACTTCCGTGTTTCTAACACGGTCCGACCAGTGTATGTTCATAATGTCGCGGAGGCATTTGAGGTGAAATCTATCCAATGTACGCATTTGTTTGCGGTACAGGCACCATGTTTCAGACGCATACAAGAGACTTGGCAGAACGATCGCCATGTACACAGCTACTTTCGTAGAGAGCTTTATGTCATGTGAACGGAACACCTTAGAGCGAAGTCTGCCAAAGGCTGCAGCAGCTGCTACCATACCCATTCAGAACGTATTTTTTAGCTGATAAAAAATTGGACATGAGTTAAACAGTCAGACCTTGTTATAAAAGGTACGTCAGTCTGTTCATGGTGATAGGATGTTGTGTGTATTAAAAGAGAAATAAAACTAGAATTATTGCAGTAAGAATTAGGAATGACTGGAGTATTATTATTATTATTCGTGTAAGTCGGGGCTGATATGCATCACTGCGGCCTATTAAGATCTATTGTGACCAGCCTCCTATGTAGGTTCTATGTGGGCCCTACAGTAGCTCCCTTAACTGGGCACTGACCAAGAAAGATTGGATGTTCCCAGTTCGGATTGTTTTTAAAATCATCTGGGTCAAGGATGTGTTTCCCCAGGTGTCTGTTTCTTTTGTGAATCAGCGGTTCACAGTAGCACAAGAGGTGTATTGGTGTTTCACGCTCTTGTTCGCAGAATCTGCATGTGTCAGTGTTCATAAGTTTCATGTTGTAAAGGTGTCTATTCAACTTGCAGTAGTCGGTCAAAACCCTAACCATCACGCTCAAGTTACTCCTGTTAGCTTTAATAGCTCGTCAGTGCGTTTGCGAGAGTATGGTGCGATTAGTGCTTTTGAGTGTGTCATCCCGGACGTACTGTGCCAGTTTGCTTTCGCCTCGTCAAGAAGGCGAGTTTTCAGGTATTGCATGGCCTGGTTCTTTGAGATACCACAGACAGGCTCTGGGCCGAACTGTATTCTGGCTGGCTACTTCATCGGCCTTCTCATTGCCGGTTATCCCAGAATGACCTGGCACCCATTTGAGAGTGATTTTGTTCTTTTCTCTCAGGTCATTGAGTTTTTTCACACAGTCTTTTACTAGCTTTGATTTAAGTGTGTTACTGTTTATTGCTAGTAAAGCTGCCTGACTGTCTGAATTAATTACGATTTTTTGGTTTACGTAGTTTCGTTGGCGGTTCGCTTGTACATGACTGGAGTAACGACGAAGGATGAATTGAGAAATAGTGTGACAAGAGAAATATGCGGTGCGAAAGAAAATGTAGAGACAATAATCGATGGTATGTACAAGTTAAAAGCATGGAGGAAGATTTATAGACAAAAGAAATTTATTAGGCAAAGCATTAGGGCGAGTTGGTAGGGAACGACCTAGATGAACTTACTTAGACCAGATATCCTAAAAATGGCCAGGTCAAGAGCATCTATGACCGAAAGTCTAGGAAGCAAAGAAAATACGTTTAAAGCATAACAAGTGGACAAACAATAATTATCTGACGTGAATTATTTAATGCATTAACAATAAACTAAATTAAATCGTCTACTTAAATACAGTTAAGTATTACCAGGTTTCAAAAAATATTTCAAATAATTGTAGGAGGTTGGAGGGAGGTGGCGGCAAGAGCACTCTTTCCCGAGAAGGCTAAGGCCGGGGGTCCTCAAATGCGACACTCGATCCTGAGGTCCCTCTACAACGCCTGAGGACGGCCATCGCTTAGGTTTTTAGTGGGTAGGCCTCCCCTTCTGAGGAGGAGAGCCCCACATAACCGCCGGCTCCCCGCAGCCGCAAAAAAGAAAAACAAAAATACATCCTTACTACTGAACCAATTGCTCTGAAATTTTGCAGACGTAAAGATAAAAGTCTGTATTAAATAATAGGCTACATTTAATCCCAGAAAAATCGTCAGATCCCACGGGTTGCGCAATAAAGGCTTCGCTCAAAAACTACTGCACAGATTTTTATGCGGTTTACATCAATAGATAGAGTGATTCTTGATCAAGGTTTTTTTTATCTCGGAAAAACGGATAGTCCCACGGGAAACCTTTGCGCTATAAACCAACTTCCGCGCATATGTAGCCGTGGGCAAAAGCTGTGACCCTTAACCCTCTATAGACCCAATCCTGAAATCCACGCGGGCGAAGCCGCAGAAAGCTAGTTAAAAATAAATTAAAGGCATCTATGGCAGTTTACATAATACGCATAAAAACCAAATTGCCGACAATAGCGATTCAATTTGCAGGTCATCATCGAAATGCGACATAATGGGCGTGACCAAACTCGTAAACGAGGTGAGCCCGAGCAGCTCGTCCGAGTCTTCCCCCACGGAGGTGAGCAGCTACCGGCGGCTGGGGGAGCGGCCGCCGCTCATGCGGCGGCTGGCGCTGGGGCTGAGCGGCGCCGGCGCCGGCGCGCTGCTGCAGCCCTCCGACGACGACTCCACGCCGCTCGTTGCCGACACCCCCACCACGTGAGTTCCATCGACCTTATAATGACATCGACCTTAGGGCCCTTATGGCCAAGGCTGAGCTGAGTTTAGTTGGTAGGTCACGCGGTCGGACCGCTCCGGTCGTGTGGAGTCCAACATAACCTCCGTGACACTTGCCGTTGCGGGGACGCAGACGTTTTATTATTATTAACCTGTCAACAAACCTGGCCAAACTTTTTATATAGGGCACAATATTCTATCAGCAATGATCTTTAGAATGTTATTTGAGCTACGTAGCCTTAGCAGTAATGATACCGCCTTTTTGTGAATGTGTGTGAGCTGTAAGAGCTCGGCGAACATCCCTGAAGAGCTACACCGCTACGGCAGTATATAATGTAAGCATATATAGATAGATAGAGGTTCTAGATATGCCTGTTCAAACACTGTGCAACTGAATTGTGATCCGTACATTTAGATTTTATTTACAAGGAGCACGAGACGTGCCCAGGATATCCTCGCAAGTGCCGCGGAGACCTTATTGCTAAGACTGAGAGCGGTTCACAGTACACTTCTTTTTTTGTCATCGATGTTTAAGTAACATAAAAACAAAACTACTCCACCATGGGAAAACCTTTTTGATGATTCGGGACTGGCCGAATTCCATTAGGTCTGTTTGCTATATACATATTTCGCCTTTCAAAATTTGTACATTTATTATTATTGTTTAGTTTATTTGATTATTATTATTATTTTTATACGGCTTTTACATTTCATAATTTCGCCAAGAAACTACTGCTGGAAAGATCTACACTCACAAATCTTGTGTTCTTGGAAATCTGGGAATCAATAGTCTTGGGAATCCATTGTCTTCTAGCAATCTTGTGATAAAATCTTCTTATGCAAAATGTCTATTCAGTAATATTCGACATTGACCAAAACGATGATTACATGATAATAAAAAGATATTAAAAATATCTTGTCTTTTATTATAGTCGTTTCAATTTTCAAATTTATTTTGCATAAAGTTGCATCATAACTTGACAGCAACACGATAAACCTCGCTTTCCTCAAACTTCATAAGAAGTTCTCATACAAAAAAAATAACTCTTCATCCCAATAATTTTAAAAGTATCTTCTTGTTCGTAATAAAGGTGTCATGAATTTTCAATTGACGGTAACTTTGTTGCAAAAGTCTGCTTTTACTCTGGTAAACCAGACAGTTACCTTTATTTTTTCCAGGACTAAAAACATACAGATTGTAAATCAAAAGTACCCTCATCGATTCCAGGCCCACTAATCTTCCGTTGTGCACCAACGGCGGGTACGTGAACGAAGCTTCGGAGGCAGAGCTTCGAACACGAGAGAGCAATCGCGAGCCTCCACCGCGACGACGCGACGACTCCCACAGGAATTGCAATAGTCTCAAGAACGGGTAAGATTTAAAAGTAACATATACACGACATTCGTTCTTATTTCTACATTTATCATTAGACAAGGATATTTTGGCTTCCTACACCACGCTGATGAGTCAGGTGTTGGGATTCATTACGAATTTTAATCACTCCTCAGAACTTCCTTATTTGGTCGATACGCCTTTCAAATGAAGAGTATTAAGACGGTTTTAAATTCCGCTTATAAAATTTGAGAAGACGCGTAGAATATCAAGATATTATCAGAAACTATAATTTAATGTAATTAATTATCTCTCCTTCCAATTCCCAAATAATATTCTAACACTTAAATCATAATTATAATATCTAAATATATAGCAATAGATAGATAAACATACACTTATTAATGCGAAAACCACTTTTCATAATCTATTTGTCTACATACAAATTCCGTATTGAAACATTTCTCAAACGGAATCGATTTTATTTATCGCCGCAAATTCTCAGAATTTCTTCTTATTCATAAATTTGAGTCATTAAGAAAGAAAAAGTCGGCCAGAGTCAAGTAAGAATTTTGCGATGGCGAATCGATATTGAAATTCACTGTGAAAACCACACACTATGAAATATTATAAATAACAGACAACTGACACTAACTACGTGTGAGCTTACAGAACAATAGTGGCAATCTAGCAAAATAACGTGATTCAGTGTTCTTTTTCAATGGCATTGACTTTTATAAGCACGTATTCTATAATAAAGGTCAATGCGCCATCAATCAATCATTTGACTGTTTAAAATATCTTTATGGCTATATTATATATAATTAAATTTTAACAGAACCTTGTATTATTAATAGTGCTCGGAATAGGTAGTTTAATTTTATATACTTGCGATTTTGTGACATCAATAGTATGGATATGGCTGGGAACTTACTATTTTCAGAGATTGTAAAAATATTATATTTAACTTTCAAAATAGTATTTCATCTTTTAGCTTATTCTTGTAATAATAAGTTGTAAACATAAAATTTTACAATAAAAGCGTAAAGAAACGAATAGCAAATAAAAACAGAAAATTGTATTTTATTTGAAATTTCTGCCCGCGGCTTCGCCCGCGTGGATTTCGGGATTGGGTCTATAGAGGGTTAAGGGTCATAGCTTTTGCCCACGGCTATATATGCGCGGAAGTCGGTTTATGGCGCGAAGGTTTTATCGCGCTTCCCGTGGGACTAAACAGATAAAAAATACCGCAAAACCTTGCTCAAGAATCAGTCTATCTATTGATGAATGAAATCCGCATGAAAATCTGTGCAGTAGTTTTCGTGCGAAGCCTTTATTGTGCATCCCGTGGGATCTGTCGATTTTTCCGGGATAAAAAGTAGCCTATTATTTAATCCGGACTTTTATCTTTACGTCTGCTAAATTTCAAAGCAATCGGTTCAGGAGTTACGGCGTGAAAGCGGAACAAACAAACAAACAAACTAACTCACTTTCCGATTTATAATATTAGTAAGGATTACACTGTTAGTAGCCCGCCCGTGTTAATTTAGATCCCACGGGAACAGATAAAAGGTGTCCTATGTCCTTTCTCGTTCCGCAGACTATGTGTATGCAAATATTAAATATTATTAAATAATTATATTGTTATTTCTTGCCCGTGGCTCCGCCCGTCGTTGCTCCGTCCGCGTTAATTTCGATCCCACGGGAACAGTAGCTACTTTCTTCCGGGATAAAATGTGATATCCTTCCCCGTACCACAGACTATGTGTATGCAAATTTTCGTGATGATCGGTGCAGTAGTTTAAGCGTGAAGAGGTAACAAACAAACAAACAAACACACTTTCGCATTTATAATATTAGTTGGGATAAGCTATCCTTCTTTATCAACTAAAACAGTATGAAAAAAAACAATATGAAAAAAAAATCCTTGACACCCAGTAATGACAAGAAAATCATAGTATTATTTTATAATAAACATGACGATGTTGAAGGTCTCCAATTCGAAGACGAATAATTACACCATCGGAACTATTTGCTATATGTGGTGAACCACAAATAGAAAATCCTTACTTGCTACAACTTACATACTATGTTGAAAAGCCCACGGTCAATGGGCTGTCCTCAGCCTTTACAGGAACCCCTAAGCTCCCCCCTAGGTAGCTACCGTTCCCCAGTTCTACCTTCAGCTTTGGCCACGGACACGAGGGACACTGCACCACCTCACAAGCACAATGCCACAAACCAATTACACTATTTCGCGATACGTAACCTTACGTAACGGGCCACCGCTTTCAACTCGAACACAGAGGGCCTAGACAAGATGTCTTTCTGTTTTCGGTAATCGCATCGCTAAAATAAATAATGTATGGTATTGACATAACCGATCGCTTGATTTTTCGAGTGGTTATGTCAATATCATACATTTTTTTATATTTAGATCACGTGTTACATGCGACTGGCGGTGCGCCCGCGCTGCCAACCTCACAAAACAAAATAATTCGGAGCCGTGTTTCTCCGAACTACCTACATGCATGTTTATTTCAAACAGGAACAACACTATGTACTTTAATGTTAATATAAATATATGTTTATTTTTAAATTTGATTTATATTGTAAACTTGCAATAAATATTTGTAATAAGTACGAGTATCTGAACATAATTTTTTTCCTTTCTTCTCACTTCTATAAACCTACAAATAAACAATAAGTGTAATTTTCATGATTTTATAAAATAACATGAGTTCCATTGCATTGCATTATTTCTTTCTGCAAGTACATACAATTAAACTACCTATTCCAAGCACTAGTTATTAAGCCGCTTAATATTACGCCTCCATTTAAGCGACTTTAATGAAATTGTGCGTGGAGTGTACCAACTGCGTCTAATCGGCACTAAAAGAAATGCAGCTACCCCGCTAGATATTTTTTTACATTTGCCCATAAACGAACCTCTAGTTTTTTGTAGCCTGTACCTTGGAACGGCAATTTTATTTTTATTTCTTATGTTTAAATTATGCATTCGAGAGTTAGTATGAAATTAGATGCACAGGAACTATTATCGTTACAGGTCAAAACATTTGTCGACTACATATTGCATTTGTATTTGTATTTGTTTGTAACGAGAACCGGGCTATGGAAGAGACTCTTTTTCTCCGGGATAACAACATGTAACATAATATCATCTTAAAAACAATGTGGTATACCTATTCCTGGAAAACATCAGAAAATGATGACCAAGTTGATTGTACTGTGGCTATTTTGACTTCAAAACAAATAACATATTGTATGTTATTAGTCCTTTGCGTATTTTAATGAAAGATGATATAGGGGTATTTTGAGACCCGGAGAAGGACATAAGGACATTTTTACCACCGTAAAATACTTTTTAGTTTTTATACCTGTGGGAAAACCGAGACAGGGTTTTGATGTAATTTGGAAAAAAAAATTTTTCACTGTAAAATATATTTTACATTGATGTAATATTGTCCAGATGCGGGTCTGGTGCATCTTCATCATCAGGTGCATCTGGGTCCGGGTCTGGGTCCCGGTCTATGGGCTCAGGCTCGGGTTCCGGTTCAGGGTCGGGCAACAATAACCTGCCACGCGCTGAACCTGAGCTGCGACATGCACCTTGGTTCCAGCACGGTATTCCACGAGAGGTACGTCTAAACGCTCCCAACTTGTGTTTTATATGGCATAACATGTGGGAAGTAGTGCAGCTAATAGAAGGGGGGAAACGTGTTGTGCGCAGATCGCGCTGGAGGTGCTGCGCGGGCAGCCGGAGGGCGCGTTCCTGGTGCGCGGCAGCGGCACGCAGGCCGGCTGCTACGCGCTCTCCGTGCGCGTGCCGCGGGGCTTCGCGGCCGGCGGCATCGCGCACTACCTCATCCTGCGCTCGGCCAGCGGCTACAAGATCAAGGTGCGCGTCCCACTCGCCGCAGCAGCGGCACGCAGGCCGGCTGCTACGCGCTCTCCGTGCGCGTGCCGCGGGGCTTCGCGGCCGGCGGCATCGCGCACTACCTCATCCTGCGCTCGGCCAGCGGCTACAAGATCAAGGTGCGCGTCCCACTCGCCGCAGCAGCGGCACGCAGGCCGGCTGCTACGCGCTCTCCGTGCGCGTGCCGCGGGGCTTCGCGGCCGGCGGCATCGCGCACTACCTCATCCTGCGCTCGGCCAGCGGCTACAAGATCAAGGTGCGCGTCCCACTCGCCGCAGCAGCGGCACGCAGGCCGGCTGCTACGCGCTCTCAGTGCGCGTGCCGCGGGGCTACGCGGCCGGCGGCATCGCGCACTACCTCATCCTGCGCTCGGCCGGCGGCTACAACGCGTTCTCTTTAGCTTCTTGTCCGGTTTATTATAATGTTGTATAGGAGGGTCTTGTAACGGTCTGGCAGACACTTCTCCCTTCTGCCCTGTGCCGAAGTTGTTCTGAATTTTGCCCTTGTGATAATCAGCAAATGTTCTGAATCGCAGTGTTATAAGTTTTCACATCGGGAACATTGAATGTTTAGCGTTTTGTATTATTTACCTAATCAATTTGGTTGAACTGGTCGATTCTTGGTCGTTTCCATTATTCGTCATGGCTGTTGCCTTAAGGAAGTTCCGATGAAGAAATTTAGCGTTGCTACATATGGTATTATTTGCTGATGCAAACGGATCAAGAGGGGAAACTTTGTATCAGTGTTGCGCTTGGAAGTATGCAAGAGTTGGAAGTATTCAGATTTATAGTATATAAGTATGGCAGATAGATTGATTACTGGGCAATATGATTTCACATCTTATGTTACAAGATAGCAATTGTAGTTTTTAGTGGGTTTCAGATTTCTCCCCCTTGGCGATGACTCGACTAACTAGGTCGAACTAGTCCATGGGCGTGTGGCCGCAGAATCGCGAGAGCGCAACCCGCCACGCGCCCCGGTATAAGCTCAGAGGACACCGGGGGGGTTTAGTGGGTAGGCCGGTCTCTCAGACCGGAGAGCTCCACACACATAGCATAAGGAGCGGTTTTAGATTGTGAACATGACAGGAGTATAGGTGTACTATTGGTGTCTGACTAGTCTGCCAATATGTAGGTGTGTAGATGTGTGCGGTGTGGAGCGTGCGTGTTGTGTAGTGTGCGTGTGTGCAGGGGTTCACGAAGGAGTTCCGCTCGCTGTCGGCGCTAGTGACGCACCACAGCGTGATGCCGGAGCTGTTGCCGGCGCCGCTGCGCGTGCCGCGCGCGCCGCCCGCCCGCGCCGCGCGCCCCGACCACGCCGACCTGGACGAGCTGCGACGCCACCGCGACCCCCGCGACCAGCCGCCGCCGCCGCCGCCCGCCGCCGGCCGGCACCTGCACCACTTCCTGGCGCAGCTCGACGTCTGAGCCCGAGCTACAAGCAATGCGATCGTGCTGCACGACATATAGAATATTTTCTACCATTAACACATGTTTCGATCAAAATCAACATCAAAGTTTACTTTATTCAAATGTAACTTTATATAAAGCTCCTTTGAATCGTCCGAATTTCCTTTCCCACCAACAACTGCTAATAGGGAAGATGCAATATTTTTATTATTGTGCTCATTTTAAAAATCTCCCCGTAGAATAGGTCGAGGTCGAGGTCGGATGCGCAGTGGTGGCAATGTGTCGATCCCTCCCGTCCTATTCGACACAGATACTCACCGAAGCAGCCGTGCCCGGTGAGTATCTGAGTCAATCGGTAGGTGACCTCCTCCTTCCCGTGGAGCCAAGCTTCGAGGTGCGGGAGTACGGCACCGACGGCCCGCTGGCGCGCGCAGATCCGTAATTCGAGCGCACGCCTAGCCTTCGTGCGCGGGTTCTCCAGGGCGCTCCCCCCATCGCCCCCCCGGTCGACACGCCGCGACGCATACGTCGCCGCGTACATGTCGGCCAGGATGTCGAATGGGGGGGAGCGTCCCAGAACCGTCGCCGCCTCGTACGAGATTGTACGGTAGCCTCGTACGATCCGTATGGCCATTATCCGCTGCAGGCTCCGTAGCAGAGCTCTGCAGCGGGGGGACCTCGCGCAGTCTTGCGACCACACGGGAGCCCCATACATGGCCACGGATCGCACGACGCCCTCGTACAGGCGGCGAACTCCATCCCTCGGTCTCCCGAGATTGGGCAGCAGGCGATGCAATGCGCCCGCCACCCCTTTGGCTCGGGGGACCAACCGCACGAAATACTCCTCGAAGCTCCAGCGGCGGTCCAAGGTGAGGACCAAGTACTTGATGTACGGCCCACCGAGACCACCGCGTCACCCACCCGGATCCGGCAGCTGGGTGGTTCCACGGCCTTCCGAGGCGCCGGGAACAACCCAGCTGCCTCGGTTTTGTGAGGCGCTATTTCTAAGCCCAGCCGGCGGATCGCCCGCACGACACATGCCACCCCAAGCTCGGCAAGCCTGAGCACCGGCGCGAAGTCGGTCCCAGTCGTCACGACGAGAGTGTTGTCAGCGTAGCAGACGACTCGCCTCCCTAATGGCCAGGGGAGGGTGCCGAAGGCGTTGACGATATCCAACGACACCGCCAACGCCAACCCCCCCGATCGGACTGCGGACTCCGACAGGGAACGAACACGCTGGACGGCGTCCAGCGTTGATCGCCCCGGCGGAATCCAAATTGGCAGTCCGATAGGTCGGGACCGCGCGCGCGACAGGTGCTCGCTGATACGAGCGGAGATAACCCTCTCAAATAGTTTCCCCGCCTCGTTCAGCAAGCAGATCGGACGGAACGAAGACGGAACGTCGCCGGTCCTTCCCTCCTTCCTGAGGAGCACCAGCCTGGCCAACTTCCAGTCGACGGGGAACACGCTCTCGCTGATCAAATAAGTTTCCTAATAAATTGTTTTTGACTGGACCTTCTGACCCAAAACTGAGAAAAATGTGGATTCAAGCAGCGAAGAGAAATGACTTTTATTCCCCAAAGACTTCTCGATCTCGATATTTCGATGTTGTGAAGACCATTTTGACGTGAGTCGGCGGATATATTTATTGTAAACTTAATTAATGTGCTTGTACACAAAAAAAAAACAGTTACCTACCTAACACTTACCCAAACTTCTCAATGTCTTTTTGTTTAGTCCCTTTCATTTCTACACTTGAAAAAATGTCACTACCATGTCAACATCAACTTTTGGCCTAGAATCCTAGAATCTGCCAAAAGTTACCCAACTTCCATTTTTATTCAAAAAACGCAATACATTTTGGTTTAATTGTTCACTTTTACTACAACTTATAACCTCAAATACGTTGTCATAACAGGAGTGACGTCACTAAACGCTGATTGGTGTTTTAAATCCGTTCCGTTTCACGTTAATTTTGATTCGTAATTATTGTTAAAAAACAACATTATTTTAAATATAAACCTTGCAGTGATATTTTTATATTTTTTTAGCATTTTAATAACAAAGTTTTCAGAAATTGCATGTTCCCCATTGAATGTGTTACATCAGATCTACACACAACTTTTCTGGTTATCCATCCTGACTAGTGATGTGCCGAGACGCTGTTTTGGTGGATCGAGTCGATTCAAGTCAGTTTATACGGTATTCGAATCAGGACTCGATTCCCTGATTCGAGCCCAGTACTCGAATTCTATGTTTGGTATTCGAATATTTCTAGAGTCAAGTCTGATTCCTAGACTCGAGTCTAGAAATTCGAGTCTGGAAATTTTAGTCCAGTCCAGAACTAGATTCCGATTTTAGAACAAAAAGGAAAAATAGAAAGAAATTAGCTTCAAACAGCGTGTAGGTTAAGTTAAGCACAATGACACAAAAATAATAATACTGTAATTTTTATTAAAACATAATAAACATTGAATCCAGACATAGAGCATAGGTGCTTATGTAAACAGTTTGCGAGTACAAGCGAGTTAACCAAACTCGAATACTAGACTCCAGTCAGTACTTACTTATTTCCGGAATCGAGGCCGGCGTACTCGAATCAAAATAAATTGGTATTCGAGTAGACGAGTCTAAAGCAGGAATCGAGTCTGACTCGAGTCAAACCGTACTCGGCACATCGCCAATCCTGACTACTAATAATGGCATAACTGCGTACTTTGTTATGTCATAAATTTTCTTTCCAATCAAAATTGACCAAATCCCCGTTATATTTTAATGCAGTAACGAGGATGTCCATGATTTTGATGAGACACTATAAACGAATTCCAGTATTATCTTATGCCACTTACACACATAGCTCCATTATATATTACTGTTTATCAGGCGGATTTAAAGCAGTTTCTGTATCAATCACATTTAATTTAATTTCACTTTCTGCTTGAGTTCATCTTATTGACAGAATACCTACCCTCAATAAGATAAACTAAAGTTGACCTATTCCACAAAAACATATTATCACCTACAAAATAATGTGTAGCTAATGCTCTTAAATGATTTTCTTTTATTAAGAAACAACAAACAGCAACAAATTACAAATAAATAGAGAAAAACTACTCAAAAGTTGGCATTATTGTAACCCACAACGTTATCCATGTATTAATTGTTTGACAGTTACACAAACACACACTCACGAGCCCTTGATTAATATTGTATTAACAAATAAAATTTCAGTTCTGTAACAAAGTGACATACACAAGTATATACTACATAATAATGAATAACCTGCAGAGAAAGCTCTTCGAAAATTAACTTATTTTCAATTAGTGCAAAAAAATATCTATCGATTCAAAAGAGCTTTCTATAAAGTCGTATTTGAATAAGGTTAATTTTGATTTTATTTAATATACATACTATTATACTGGAAACGTTTTGCGTATGAACTTTTTATTAATCTTATAATGCATTTGAACTTATCAAACATACAACACACACATATACAAATTAATATACGTGTAACAGAATCATTAGAAGCTATGTACGACATTAATAATCTTGCTTTCTCTGAACATGAATTAGAAATGATTTAGTTATAATGTTGGATAATTTATAAGGAAATTGAATTCATGATTTCACATTAGCCTCTTCGACAACTCGATTTGGCCTTATTTGTTTTCCAACAAGAGACATTAATCATAGAAAAAAGTCACAATTAAGTCATTAAATTATTGATATTGTCTAGTTTATATTATACACATTATTTAAATGCGAAATGAATAAATATTGTGATAATAGGGGTGTTAATGTATTGTATGATATGAAATGTGTATATGTAGTTATAGGTTTGCGTGTCATAATCTTAGGTTAATAGAGCGCATATAAAATTTAATACATATTATAAAAACGTTTGTTTGCGCTTCCATCATTTTAGGCATATATCTAGTCTTGTAACTGTACAGATGTAGATCGAATATCACATAGGTTTAATACTGTTTTATATATATATATTTTGTAATATTATTTGTTTAAGGGTGGCTAAAAAATTGTTAACAAAAAGAAAACAGTTTTTTGCCAGACGGATTCTTAATAAAAAGAGAATAAAAAAATCGGGTGGGGCTGTGCCGGGGCACACGGCCGTTGGTTTTAACGTGAAACGTCTATGTTAGGGAGTCGCTTTTAAAGTAAAAGATTGAATTGATACAAGATTAACTGTGTTTTAGGTATTTTAATAAGAAACTGAATGTTACAACAGCGAGCTGACTATATAAGTGAAATATTCACACCACATTTTGGTTACTCAGACTAATAGCTTTTTAATTATTAAGGTGCGATGATATAGACCTTTTCGTTACGGTCCACTTTTTAAACCTGGTACCCGTATGTTTCGGCGCGATTTTAAAGACGTTTCACGTCAAAAATGACATAGTGCTGACGTACATTTCCTTCCTATTTACCACAATTTCAAAGAAGAATGGTGGTGTATCGATTATTCAAAAATGTTAATAACGGAAATGCAATAAAATACTATTTGAATAATTCAAAAGGTTGTCCTGCAACGTAAAACATTTTTTGGTCACCCTATTTCGTGGTACGTTATGTAAGGGGAAATAAACGTGTCATAGACATGCAGAGATTATAGTCGTATCTTGTAGGGTGGGGGATGTACCGTGACGTAATGGATCATAGAAAAACTTGGAATTATGTATTAAGCGCGATGCAATAAGTGATGTTTGGTTGAAGTCAAAAGTTTGGAAATTTTGTTGTCAATCGTAGAATTTCGGTCGTGTAACTTCTTTTGCATTAGGTTTCATAGGAAAGTCACGTTTATTATACACGGCGACACTAAATGCCAAGTCATGTTTCTAGGCTTCAAAATTTTGTCTGTATTTAAACAGTTTTCTGACGTATTGCGGTCATAGCTTTTCAAATATAAATTGTATTAACCTAATATAAATTAACAGCGGTCTTGTTAAAATGCGAAGCGCGCGGTCCTTTTCCATTTTTTTTCTTTTTATCTGTATCCCTAAAAAATAATGTCAGGTTTTGAAAACCACAATGATCTGTCCCACTTTTGTTATGTCGGAGATGGTAAAGTACAGATAACATGAAAATCGATACAATTTCGACTTACAAAGGTTAGACACAAAAAAATTACATAGTTAAAGTTGATCATATTTATCAGCTCGCTTTAACTAGTACGATTGAAATGACGTGAGTCCCAACTTAGAAATTACTCTTTTGAATTAACCCTTAAAGGAAAATATATGTGATGTTCTACGCCACGGTTAAGTTGCTGTTAATTTTAGATGCGACGAATGACGCAATGAACTGTGGGTCATACAACGAAAATAACTGATTTCATAATGTTATATTTCATTATCAATCTTAAATTTAAGTTTATTGCAATATAGATATATAAAATGAACATAAATACTTTAACCAATGCCGCCGGCAGTGAGACAAGGCCGAAACAAACTGGTGGTTAGGGCTGCAGAGAGAAATCTGTGCTTTTTGTATCCGGCCCTTAATCTATCTGTCAAGCAAGTGCCTCTTAAAATGTTGATCGAGACTCTTCGCTATTAAGTCATGTGCAGACACATATTTATTATCTATTATTATTTTCGCTTAGGTACTTATGTCACGCGTCTTTAAAAGACACGGTCCTTTACAAAGCGCGGGGATACAGATCCAACGCGCAGAGGTCATTTAAGCGAAATTTAGTTAAAGTGTGCGTGGAGTGTAGAACTGGCTTTAATCTCTATCTGCACCATTAAAAATGCAGCTAAAGACTATGGCTATTTTATCATTATTATTACACAGATAGATACTTAATAAGGCGAAGGGAAAAAATCCTTGTAAACAATTTGGAACATATGCTTTTCTATGACTATGATTTTGTAAATATATGGACACAATTTCTTTTGTAATGTACTTGCGTTTGGTAATTGCTACAATCTCTTAACATACTATCGGTAAGACAGACTCTTTCTAAAGCATAATTCTCAACTGAAGCTTAGTGTGTTTTGAAAATGAAACTTACACTGTTAGAACTGTTCTAGGTTGAAGATATCGAGCTCGAATACGTTCCTACCTAGTTAAGCTTAGTTTAGCTATTAGTAAAATTACTAACGGCTAATTTCAATAGCAGTGACTTAGCTTAGGATAACTCTAAATGTTATGCTATCATTCTTTAACTTAAATGAGACAGGGATACTAAGCTAAGAATATTTCTTTCGTATGGGAAACGTTGATAACTACTGGATCGATTTTAAAAATTATTTCACCATTTGAAGGCTTCATTATCTCTGATTATGTATATGCTCGAAAGTATACATATTTCTCATTTGTGCGAAGCCGGGGCGGGCCGCTAGTCAGCCACAAAAGCAATACATGAGTTATAACCTTATAAGTTGTTGATGTTTATTTGCAAAATCAAATTCAATTTAATTTTAGTTCCAAACTTACCTGCAGTACCACTAACATAACTTTGACACATATCTCTGAAAGCTGACAGTGTAGGGTATTGTGTCTAAAAATAATTTAAATAATACAAAAATATGTTATGTACCTAACCAGCGAATCGATTTTCGTAGGTCTTACAAGCCGGCGCCATTTTGAGTAAATTACAAAATGGCGGACAATAGGTTGACCACGCCCCATAGTAAAATATTTCAATCGTTAACATTCCTTTATTGTCAGGCAAGTTCTTTTGTTGTATGATTCACAGATAAATGTTATTTGTTGACCACTGCCTTAGAAAAGAGATATCATGTTTATATTTAATATATATAAATATGTTATTATATCTGTAGATTAGAAACGGTCGGTGTTACACGCTGATAAGTACGTTGTTCTTGGCATTATTACACGTGTTATGGTTACAGTTTGGTATAAATGTTATAATAGTTTGTTATTATGTATCACGAGAAAGCTGAATATATAAAAGTATACACTGTCGTCATTTATAGATAAATTCTTTTGCAAACATAGTTTTTATTTAATATAATTTTGATTACGTTCTATGCATATTCTCGAGACTCTAACTATAAATAAAACTCTAACAATCAATGTCCAGTTTAAAATAGTTATTTCGTAATACAAATACTCCATAGATCATCTAATACCTGTTACTTTTGATCTTGGTGATTTAACCATGAATTATATAGTGATATGACTTAAAATGCTAACAGACAAATTTTTACAGTTAATAATTGATACTCAACTGCTTATTAACATTTGTATTAATAGAACAACTTTAATGTCTTGCTTTTGTCTTCATGAATTGATATGCGATTCCTAAATGTTGTAATCCTTGCAAATATTATGTGCGTAAATACTAGAGTAATAACGTATTAAAGTGATATGATATGTTACGTAAAACACTGCTTTGTCGAAATTTCAATTTTTCCTAAACCTAATGTGATGTGTTTAGTTAATTACTTTTGACTGTTTGATTGAATGATCTTTATTTATTTTTATTCCTATTAAATACTATTTAAATAATGTTCGTTTCTTATTTTAAGCTACCTTATTTCATTTACAAATAGTAATATTATTAGCATTTTTAAAATTTCCCCTCTTCCAATCACTACAGTACAATTTTCCAATTAAAAAATAACAAAGATATTAAGCACAGATTATATACACTCTAAAATAGTAAAAGTAAGTATACAAAGTTACTGTAGCACTGAGTACATACATTTTTTATATTTTTCAGTATTATGAAAATGGCAAAGGGAAAAAGCCATACATATATTGCTTTTCATAATTTGTTCTTTCCTTCTAGCTATACACAATTAAAATATGGATGTCGCAAATTTAAAGTTTGTAACTGATGAAATAGTGAATGCATAATACAATTTTCAACGGCATAGAAATAATAATACTTATTTCAATAATTCTCCATAATTAATCGTGGATATTTGGGAAACAAAATAACACCATGCACAAAATCCACCTGGAGACAGTCATAGAATTATTGAAATAAAAAATTGATTTGAATGAAAGCGTGTCGACCACTCCTCACCGTTTTATTTTGTTTCTTGTTTGCAACAGGCAAATGTAAAATCCCATTCAGCCTAAGTAATTAGCACTTTTTAAAATCTTTACTATTAGAATTTTAAATCGTTGGATTATAAAGTGCTTACAGATGATACAGCGACGACGTAAGCATAATTTCATTCGAACTTTAATTTTGTATAGGACCAGACTTCCCACATAAAATTAAATTTATCACATTTATAGACATACAGTGCAGTGTATCAAGATACCATTCTGAATAATGTAAAGACTAAGTGAAATACAGCTACTTTTACGTTTATGAAGAAGAAGATAGTATGTTATTACATTCTGTATTCCGGCATTTGGAGCCCACATGATTTGTGGTTCTCTTTTGAATGGAGCCGCAGAGTCGAAATGAACTGCATGGGTTATACAGTTAAAAGTAGTTGACACTGTTTAAATGGCCAACTGGTTTTCTGGTCCCAGGTCTAAATTTTGGATATGTTGTTCTCCTTGACGAGCTGATTCAGAACATTCAAAATCAGCAGATTTTTGTGTCATTAACTGTTTTATAAAAGTTGAGTATTCTGAATTCATACATTATTATTTTTTTTTCCTCAGGAGAGGAGGCTGAGAATCCATCATGGATACCAACGCAACAGGCAAGCAGGGATGCGTTGATTATGTCGGACTCCTGGTACTGTCGAGGCGGCTCGACTATACAGACCTACCGACTAAACTCAGCCTAGCCTTTGGTCCTATTGACCCTACTGGCTTTATTGACGAGGGAGCCGCACCTCAGGAGAGGCACAGTTAGCGCTGCCAAATGGTGAGGGCATATGCGCTAAAAGAAGGCACGAATCTCCAAAGTGGGACCGGCCTGTATTGACGGGAACCTACATGTGGCTAAGCAGAAGGCTGCCGTTTAGGGGTTGACAAGGGGGGGCGATGGCTCAGACGCCGCCGCTTGCAGGTCTAGAAGTTCCTGCGTGAGTTGGTTAGGGGGGTCGCTAAGGACATGTCGCGGTCTACGTATCCTCTGCCGGTAGTGACTAGTGTTGCCTTGAGATTAGTACACAGTTGGTGGTGTTGACGGGTTACATTATTCTGCCGAATACCACGATTTTATAATTCAGACTTTAGAGCCCCCTAGCGGGAAAATGAGTCGTTAACTTTTTTCGCGACCATTACATTTTTTGCTCAGCTCGACCAAGAGAACAACATATTCAACATTTAGACCTGGGTCCCGAAAACCACTTGGCCATATAAACGGTATCATCTACTTTATATGGTTTCCAAGATAACAAATTAATAAAAATGATATTGCCATCTTTGTAAAGTCCAGTGAAGTAAATACACTAATTATTTTTTACAAAGCAAAGGCCTGTTCTTGCTCCTAAGTAACTAATATTCTACGAGAAATCTGTGGCAAGTTATGTAGAGTTTAGTACTATGGTGACTAGATGGCGCTATTGAACGCTTACTGATAGTACAATTGTAACTTTGGCAAGCTTCAGTTAGGCTACGGCCCAAAATTTGATGTAAATATCCATGTACTCTGTTTGATAAACTGGAGACAAATATGTTATGAAAATTATTTTCCAAAACGCAGTCCAAAGATGCGGCCGTTTGAATTTTATTTAAACTAAGGAGAATTTTTTATTTATAACTAAGGAGAACTTTAATTTAAAGGACAGGAAAAGACAATAAAAAATTTGGCAATCATATTTTTTCATTCCATCAATGAATTTATGATTACAAAGATGTTTCTCGGTCAGCTAATCGAACTCACACTTGACCCGCTTTTTATTATGATCAAGAAATGAGTTCTAATTAATTATTCACAACAAAATAAAACACCTTTTAAAAAAAATTTTAAAAACACGCTTTCAAAAAAACCAGTAAAAACTGCAGACTAAAAAGTAAGAAAATAAAAAAGTTTAAAAACTGAAGACTTTAAAACCTTACAAATTTTGCGCCCTAAAAAGTAGGAAAATAATTTTTTGACACCCTCCAAATGAATCCAAAATTGTTAAGACTAAAAAGAAAGCGTGGGGCCCTCATCATACTTCTTAATTCATACTGTCGTAACATCTTTAATTTGTTAAATTATAATTTATTTTATTAATTATAATTTATTATATTAAGTCTACTGAAGTCTAACGTATTTGAACTTTTATTCGCTGTACACCTTACTTGAACTAGTTATGGATGGTTAACAACGTATATATTATTTTATTAAAAAGTTTGTGTCCTCTGTTATCTTTACTAGTTGTTTTAGTTTTTTGGAAGGAAAACTACATACTTTTGTAGTATTTATACTTAGAAATATTTCATTTGAAAATTCGGTGACCAAATTTTAATCTTTCTATTTCATTTTGATATATTAATGTATATTGAAATAATTGCATGACTTGCGCTTACATGAGCCAATTGCAGATGATACATTAGAACGATTCGTGATGTAACTTGCATGAGTAACAAAGATTTTTGTGCTACTTTGCGTATTAAAGTCGGTTTTGTTAATATTTTTCTCTCAGCCTACATCACTTATTTTTGTGTCATCACAAGTTATTAGAATCAACTACTTTAGAAATACTTGAAAGATATGGTTGAAGTATGATGAGGGCCCCACGCTTTCTTTTTAGTCTTAACAATTTTGGATTCATTTGGAGGTGTCAAAAAATATTTTTCCTACTTTTTAGTGCGCAAAATTTGTAAGGTTTTAAAGTCTTCAGTTTTTAAACTTTTTTTTATTTTCTTACTTTTTAGTCTGCAGTTTTTACTGTTTTTTTGAAAGCGTGTTTTAAAATTTTTTTTAAAAGGTGTTTTATTTTCCTACTTTTTAGTCTTGACTGTAAAAAAATGTGATGTAGAGCAACCACCTGTCTAATTAATAGAGTAAAAGTTGATTAGTTACACTTCTATTGAAGCAATTAAAATTCATTGACTTACTTATTCAATGATTTTTGCAATGATCAATAGAATTGAAGCGTCTTCATGAAGCTGTATGCATATGCATTATAAATTTTTTATGCGGTCATTTGGTGGATGATGATGAGTTTGATGTTCGACGCCAATCAGCGAATGGCTTAAAGCGTTCGAACCCGTTCCACAACCACATCAAGTAACACCTATCCGCCGATGACATTTTTTAGCCACCTTCATATCTTTCAGCCCTCGCCGTAGGCAGCATATTTTGGCATAGGTGGTCCCTACTAGCGATATGACATTTTTATACACCTTCATATCTCTCAGCCCTCGCCGTAGGCAGCATATATTGGCATAGGTGTTGAGCCTACCTTGTTTGTTTTTTGGACAAAGTCCAATATACAGGCTCCACCACGTGAAGAGTAAGGTTAGGCTAATAGACAAGAAAGGCTATATATTTACGCGTCAAGTCTTTTCGAGCCCACATTCGACACTCCAGTTGAATTTCAAAATTTTCAAACTAAGGAGCTCTCAGAAAAGAAGCTAAGGAGGTCTCTGCAAAAATTTCAAAATGGAAAAGGGGCGAAGGGCAAAGAATGCCACTTCGTTCTCACGATGATGTCATCGTGAGACGAAGTGCAATCTTTTATAAGTTTTCCATATTCAACCTTTCAGTCGAATAATATATTCTGTGACAACAAATTCATATTCGCTCCATAGTGGTCTTTCCGAAAATGTCCAATACTGAATGTATTTTAAGCATTGCACAAAACTCCATTGCCGCTCGATGATCCAGTTTAAATTGGTATTTCAAACCAATCTTTCATGCAAATCATCATCACTACAGTTTGGGGGAAAAAAAACAAATATTTCACTCAGTCGTAGGGCGACGTTCCTTTTCTCACCATAGAGTTTTCATATATTCAAAACCTAGAGTATTTCCGTGTATTATTATTAATTTTCATGTGTATTATTAACCTGGTGTATACCCCAATTTCCACGTATGGAATCGACTTTTCGCATCTACATAGGATACTTTTTACCGCTGTAAAATATATCTCCCACGGGAAAACCTGGTAACAAACAGCTAACCCATATCATGGGGGTGCATTTGAAATAGCCAATCTGCCATCTTGGATGTCCGCCGTTTTGGATTTAAGTCACGTGACTAACTTGTTCGTTTTCCTGACAGCAAACCCTTTTATTTGATACCCATATCATGGGGGTGCATTTTTTTTTTTTTAATACATTTATTCAATACTAATAAATACATTACTATTTAACTTACACTTCACTGATAAAACTCCCAATGAAGTTTATGCTCAGGAAGCGTCGCTCATCAATTCTGCTTACACTTAATCTAATTAACCTTAATTTACTACTTAAATAAGTACTCACCTATTTTTTATGAAGTGAGATTTAAGCATTTTTTTATATTTAAGTGAACCCATTAAATTATTTTAATCTTCAATAGACAACTCGTTTAGAAATTCCGGTAACAGGTATTGTACTGTTCTTTTACCGTAGTAGTTATTTCGTTTAGGCAACACAAATGTGGGTAGATATGAGATATTCCGGAGATTCCTGGACGGAGTTGTCTTTGTTAATGATTTAATGTAGTTATAATTTTGACTTATTACTTCCATTTTTTATATATTAAAAACATCTAAAATATCTAATTTCATCTAATTTCAAATAGCCAATCCGCCATCTTGGATGTCCGCCGTGTTGGATTTAAGTCACGTGACTAACTTGTTCGTATTCCTGACAGCAAACCCTTTCATTTGATACCCATATCATGGGGGTACATTTCAAATAGCCAATCCGCGCATCTTGGATGTCCGCCGTGTTGGATTTAAGTCACGTGACTATCTGTTCGTATTCCTGACAGCAAACCCTTTCATTTGATACCCATATCATGGGGGTGCATTTCAAATAGCCAATCCGCCATCTTGGATGTCCGCCGTGTTGGATTTAAGTCACGTGACTATCTTGTTCGTATTCCTGACAGCAAACCCTTTCATTTGATACCCATATCATGGGGGTGCATTTCAAATAGCCAATCCGCCATCTTGGATGTCTGCTATGTTGGATTTAAGTCACGTGACTAACTTGTTCGTATTTCTGACAGCAAACCCTTTCATTTGATACCCATATCATGGGGGTGCATTTCAAATAGCCAATCCTCCATCTTGGATGTCCACCATGTTGGATTTGAGTCACGAGACTATTTTTTTCGTGTTACTGACAGAAAACCCTTTCATTTGATATCCATATCGTGGGGGTGGATTTCAAACAGCCTGTCCGCCATCTTGGGGAGGCCGCCATATTGGATTTGTAATGACGTTTCTTAGCTAGTCGTGTATTGTCACCGTTATTACTTCCATTTTTACCATATTAAAAACATCTAAAATATCTAATTTCATCTAATTTCAAATAGCCAATCCGCCATCTTGGATGTCCGCCGTGTTGGATTTAAGTCACGTGACTAACTTGTTCGTATTCCTGACAGCAAACCCTTTCATTTGATACCCATATCATGGGGGTACATTTCAAATAGCCAATCCGCCATCTTGGATGTCCGCCGTGTTGGATTTAAGTCACGTGACTATCTTGTTCGTATTCCTGACAGCAAACCCTTTCATTTGATACCCATATCATGGGGGTGCATTTCAAATAGCCAATCCGCCATCTTGGATGTCTGCTATGTTGGATTTAAGTCACGTGACTAACTTGTTCGTATTTCTGACAGCAAACCCTTTCATTTGATACCCATATCATGGGGGTGCATTTCAAATAGCCAATCCTCCATCTTGGATGTCCACCATGTTGGATTTGAGTCACGAGACTATTTTTTTCGTGTTACTGACAGAAAACCTTTCATTTGATATCCATATCGTGGGGGTGGATTTCAAACAGCCTGTCCGCCATCTTGGGGAGGCCGCCATATTGGATTTGTAATGACGTTTCTTAGCTAGTCGTGTATTGTCACCGGAACCAAGCTTGTATGCAAAGTTTCATTTAATTCGGATAAGAGGAAGTGCTCGAAAAATTGAAAAGAAAATTCCACCCAGATTTACAAACAAGTCAACTCTATAGAAAGCGTGTAAAAACAAAGAACGTTAGTTCTGTCTGTGTTATATATACACACAGGATACATACCGACTGCATTTCCCCAACAAATATCTTACTTCCGGAGCTGCGCGTCTCGAGTGCTTAATGACGTCATCAGCAGGGCGCTAGGCGGGCGCCGCCTAAGTGCTGGTGCTTATTAGTCTGGTGTTCTTCACGTACGTGCATGGATGTTAGATGATGACTGATTTGTGATAAGAGTTTTTGGTTGTTTTATAAAGTACAAGCCAGCATCGTATCAAATCTTTCTATTCAAATGTTCTTTAATTACATATGACGACATGTCATGACATTGTCGACCTCCATAGTCGAGTGGCTAATACACCGGTTTCAAGGTGCCGCCATTTCTGAGGTCCCGGGTTCGAATCCGATGGGGGCAGATGTTTGTGTGATGAATGCGAGCATTTGTACTTAGTCATGGTTGTTGATATATATTTCAATAAAAATTATTTATATATGTAATATATGTATGTCTCTATCCGTTACCCTAGATCCCATTGCACAAGCCTTATAGAGCTTAGTTTGGGCTAGGCTAATTGGTGTAACTGTAACAAATATTTATTTTTTATTTTTATTTTTAAATAGAATTTTGATGTTCACTCGAAGGAACGAAGAGTTCGGTCTACATGGCAAGAATTTCTTCTGAATGCTTTGTTTCTCTTCTGAAGTCTTTAATGGCAAAAATATTTAAAAAAACTAAATAAATAAATTCATTCAAATCATCATAAATTCCTTGCCATTAATGGTATTTTTGATAATTCGCTTTATAATTCAGAGTTAAGTCACCAAGGCCAAATGTAATAGGTATTTAAATGATCTGTAGAATATTTGTATAATAAAACAATTATATTTAACTGGACATTGACTATTATAAGTAGAGTTTTATTTATAGTTAGAGTCTCGAGAAAATGCATAGAACGTAGTCAAAACTAATATTAAATAAAAACTATGCTTGCAAAACGCGTTGAATAAACAATGCCCTCTCGGTAACTGCTGAAACTGACTATGCAGTTTTACTGTTCGCAGTTTCAAACATTTCGATCACTTGTCAATTTCACATTTTCCGAAGATGTGCCATAATACTGGTGTAAATTAGTTTGCCCCACGTAATAATAATAGAATTGTTGCTCTCTTCGCTCCAATATTGGTCTGTTTTTTTTTGGGAGGCCCATTTAGTGAGCGGCGAGTTACCACCAGCCATATTCAAATCAATTAGGAGGCTTTGAGAAGGCAGGTGACTCACAAGGCTCTTCCATAGCCCGGTTTTCATTACCACCTAAATCGAAATGCAATAGTCCACAAACGTTTTGACCACTAATGACAATAGTTTCTGTGCATCTATCTGGGAATAGTCTTTAGCTACATTTTTACACGCTTTCTATAGAGTTGACTTGTTTGTAAATCTGGGTGGAATTTTCTTTTCAATTTTTCGAGCACTTCCTCTTATCCGAATTAAATGAAACTTTGCATACAAGCTTGGTTCCGGTGACAATACACGACTAGCTAAGAAACGTCATTACAAATCCAATATGGCGGCCTCCCCAAGATGGCGGACAGGCTGTTTGAAATCCACCCCCACGATATGGATATCAAATGAAAGGGTTTTCTGTCAGTAACACGAAAAAAATAGTCTCGTGACTCAAATCCAACATGGTGGACATCCAAGATGGAGGATTGGCTATTTGAAATGCACCCCCATGATATGGGTATCAAATGAAAGGGTTTGCTGTCAGAAATACGAACAAGTTAGTCACGTGACTTAAATCCAACATAGCAGACATCCAAGATGGCGGATTGGCTATTTGAAATGCACCCCCATGATATGGGTATCAAATGAAAGGGTTTGCTGTCAGGAATACGAACAAGATAGTCACGTGACTTAAATCCAACACGGCGGACATCCAAGATGGCGGATTGGCTATTTGAAATGTACCCCCATGATATGGGTATCAAATGAAAGGGTTTGCTGTCAGGAATACGAACAAGTTAGTCACGTGACTTAAATCCAACACGGCGGACATCCAAGATGGCGGATTGGCTATTTGAAATTAGATGAAATTAGATATTTTAGATGTTTTTAATATGGTAAAAATGGAAGTAATAACGGTGACAATACACGACTAGCTAAGAAACGTCATTACAAATCCAATATGGCGGCCTCCCCAAGATGGCGGACAGGCTGTTTGAAATCCACCCCCACGATATGGATATCAAATGAAAGGGTTTTCTGTCAGTAACACGAAAAAAATAGTCTCGTGACTCAAATCCACATGGTGGACATCCAAGATGGAGGATTGGCTATTTGAAATGCACCCCCATGATATGGGTATCAAATGAAAGGGTTTGCTGTCAGAAATACGAACAAGTTAGTCACGTGACTTAAATCAACATAGCAGACATCCAAGATGGCGGATTGGCTATTTGAAATGCACCCCCATGATATGGGTATCAAATGAAAGGGTTTGCTGTCAGGAATACGAACAAGATAGTCACGTGACTTAAATCCAACACGGCGGACATCCAAGATGGCGGATTGGCTATTTGAAATGCACCCCCATGATATGGGTATCAAATGAAAGGGTTTGCTGTCAGGAATACGAACAAGATAGTCACGTGACTTAAATCCAACACGGCGACATCCAAGATGGCGGATTGGCTATTTGAAATGTACCCCCATGATATGGGTATCAAATGAAGGTTTGCTGTCAGGAATACGAACAAGTTAGTCACGTGACTTAAATCCAACACGGCGGACATCCAAGATGGCGGATTGGCTATTTGAAATTAGATGAAATTAGATATTTTAGATGTTTTTAATATAGTTAAAATGGAAGTAATAAGTCAAAATTATAACTACATTAAATCATTAACAAAGACAACTCGTCCAGGAAATCTCCGGAATATCTCATATCTACCCACATTTGTGTTGCCTAAACGAAATAACTACTACGGTAAAAGAACAGTACAATACCTGTTACCGGAATTTCTAAACGAGTTGTCTATTGAAGATTTAAATAATTTAATGGGTTCACTTAAATATAAAAAAATGCTTAAATCTCACTTCATAAAAAATAGGTGAGTACTTATTTAAGTAGTAAATTAAGGTTAATTAGATTAAGTGTAAGCAGAATTGATGAGCGACGCTTCCTGAGCATAAACTTCATTGGGAGTTTTATCAGTGAAGTGTAAGTTAAGATAGTAATGTATTTTATTAGTATTGAATAAATGTATTAAAAAAAAAAAAATGCACCCCCATGATATGGGTATCAAATAAAAGGGTTTGCTGTCAGGAAAACGAACAAGTTAGTCACGTGACTTAAATCCAAAACGGCGGACATCCAAGATGGCAGATTGGCTATTTCAAATGCACCCCCATGATATGGGTTAGCTGTTGTTACCAGGTTTTCCCGTGGGAGATATATTTTACAGCGGTAAAAAGTATCCTATGTAGATGCGAAAAGTCGATTCCATACGTGGAAATTGGGGTATACACCAGGTTAATAATACACATGAAAATTAATAATACACGGGAAATACTCTAGGTTTTGAATATATGAAAACTCTATGGTGAGAAAAGGACGTCGCCCTACGACTGAGTGAAATATTTGTTTTTTTTTCCCCCAACTGTAGTGATGATGATTTGCATGAAAGATTGGTTTGAATACCAATTTAAACTGGATCATCGAGCGGCAATGGAGTTTTGTGCAATGCTTAAAATACATTCAGTAATTGGACATTTTCGGAAAGACCACTATGGAGCGAATATGAATTTGTTGTCACAGAATATATTATTCGACTGAAAGGTTGAATATGAAAACTTATAAAAAGATGCCACTTCGTCTCACGATGACATCATCGTGAGACGAAGTGGCATTCTTTGCCCTTCGCCCCTTTTCCATTTTGAAATTTTTGCAGAGACCTCCTTAGCTTCTTTTCTGAGAGCTCCTTAGTTTGAAAATTTTGAAATTCAACTGGAGTGTCGAATGTGGGCTCGAAAAGACTTGACGCGTAATATATAGCCTTTCTTGTCTATTAGCCTAACCTTATCTTCACGTGGTGAGCCTGTATAATTGGACTTTGTCCAAAAACAAACAAGGTAGGCTCAACACCTATGCCAATATATGCTGCCTACGGCGAGGGCTGAGAGATATGAAGGTGTATAAAAATGTCATATCGCTAGTAGGGACCACCTATGCCAAAATATGCTGCCTACGGCGAGGGCTGAAAGATATGAAGGTGGCTAAAAATGTCATCGGCGGATAGGTGTTACTTGATGTGGTTGTGGAACGGGTTCGAACGCTTTAAGCCATTCGCTGATTGGCGTCGAACATCAAACTCATCATCATCCACCAAATGACCGCATAAAAAATTTATAATGCATATGCATACAGCTTCATGAAGACGCTTCAATTCTATTGATCATTGCAAAAATCATTGAATAAGTAAGTCAATGAATTTTAATTGCTTCAATAGAAGTGTAACTAATCAACTTTTACTCTATTAATTAGACAGGTGGTTGCTCTACATCACATTTTTTTACAGTCAAGACTAAAAAGTAGGAAAATAAAACACCTTTTAAAAAAAATTTTAAAAAACGCTTTCAAAAAAACCAGTAAAAACTGCAGACTAAAAAGTAAGAAAATAAAAAAAAGTTTAAAAACTGAAGACTTTAAAACCTTACAAATTTTGCGCACTAAAAAGTAGGAAAATAATTTTTTGACACCCTCCAAATGAATCCAAAATTGTTAAGACTAAAAAGAAAGCGTGGGGCCCTCATCATACTTCAACCATATCTTTCAAGTATTTCTAAAGTAGTTGATTCTAATAACTTGTGATGACACAAAAAATAAGTGATGTAGGCTGAGAGAAAAATATTAACAAAACCGACTTTAATACGCAAAGTAGCACAAAAATCTTTGTTACTCATGCAAGTTACATCACGAATCGTTCTAATGTATCATCTGCAATTGGCTCATGTAAGCGCAAGTCATGCAATTATTTCAATATACATTAATATATCAAAATGAAATAGAAAGATTAAAATTTGGTCACCGAATTTTCAAATGAAATATTTCTAAGTATAAATACTACAAAAGTATGTAGTTTTCCTTCCAAAAAACTAAAACAACTAGTAAAGATAACAGAGGACACAAACTTTTTAATAAAATAATATATACGTTGTTAACCATCCATAACTAGTTCAAGTAAGGTGTACAGCGAATAAAAGTTCAAATACGTAGACTTCAGTAGACTTAATATAATAAATTATAATTAATAAAATAAATTATAATTTAACAAATTAAAGATGTTACGACAGTATGAATTAAGAAGTATGATGAGGGCCCCACGCTTTCTTTTTAGTCTTAACAATTTTGGATTCATTTGGAGGGTGTCAAAAAATTATTTTCCTACTTTTTAGTGCGCAAAATTTGTAAGGTTTTAAAGTCTTCAGTTTTTAAACTTTTTTTATTTTCTTACTTTTTAGTCTGCAGTTTTTACTGGTTTTTTTGAAAGCGTGTTTTTAAAATTTTTTTTAAAAGGTGTTTTATTCATGGTGCAGATAGAGATTAGACCCAGAGGGTCCACTCACACCTTCATAAAATTTTGCTTAAACGGCCTCTACGCGTTGGATCTGTATCTCCGCGCACGCCTTATAAAGGACCGTGGTTTATAAAACCACGTGATATAAGCGACATTAATAATATAATAATTAATATTTCACAATAAAGTCCAGTAAGTTGAGTGTAACAGGGTCAGAAAATTAACTCTGGATTGACAACCGTCATCCCCTTGCAAAGCCGACACATGCTTACAAGAGAATCAAAATAGTCAAAATCATCTTTACTCAGCATTGGCCTTTACACTGCAGCATGGGACTTATTAACGTCAAATATGTATAAATAGACGAAGAACTAGAAAAAAAAACGTTAGTTTTGTTCGGAAATTGCGAGAGCCTTCTATAGAAGAACAGTCATGAAAACTAATTTTTATCTGCTCTTTTCTAAATTATAAAATAATACAACTATCTATTTACATATCAACACAATAAATATATCGGATAAAATTAAATTAAAAATCATTAAATTAAATATAAGCAATGTCATAATTTAAGAAATCATTAGACAATTTTGAACAAGTGCTTTAAATTTATTATAAGGTAAGGCAATAACACGTTCTGGAAGTGTGCTGTAAAAATTACACAGTTCTCCCATGAAAGAACATTCGTTTTAGAGATATTATTTCTACGCGATAAATATCTTACTCTCGTTACTTATTCAGGGATTACCCTCATATTTCATTATCCTTACTAATACTCGTATTATAAATTGGAAAGTGAGTTTGTTTGTTTGTTTGTTCCGCTTTCATGCCGTAACTACTTATTCGATTGCTTTGAAATTTTGCACACGTAAAGATGAAAATCCGGATTAAATAATAGGCTACTTTTTTATCCCGAAAAAATCGTCAGATCTCACGGGATGCGCAATAAAAGCTTCGCTCAAAAGCTATTGCACAGATTTTCATGCGGTTTTCGTCAATAAATAGAGTGATTCTTGAGCAAGGTTTTGCGGTATTTTTTATCTCGGAAAAACGTCCCACGGGAAGCGCAATAAAACCTTCGCGCCATAAACTAACTTCCGCGCATATGTAGCCGTGGGCAAAAGCTATGACCCTTAACCCTCTATAGACCCAATCCCGAAATCCACGCGGGCGAAACCACGGGCAGAACAGAAAGTACTTCATAAGTAGTTATGAAAATCAATGATTCTATGCAATGCAATGTTTTGTCCTGTTGATTATTTAAAAAATATAAAATCTCTCTGTAACTTTACATTTAGATGTACTGTGAAGATTGATAAAATCATTGATTGATAAATTATACAGTGTGTTAGGGATCGGACTTCCAATACTTTACCAACGTGTTGTATGTTAAGTTTTATCGACAAAAACCTATACGAATGAGGGTCGCATCCCTCACCCCTATGAATGAGAGCTATTTTAAAATTTTATTTCTCGTATTTTAAGGAGTTTATTAAATCTTGCTGTTTTACGATTTTATTTTGGTCTACATACACATTAGTGGCCTTATTTCAAAGTTAATGAGCTGTGCTAGCATTTAACAATAAATTTGTTAAGAAATTCTTTACAATAATAAACAAAATCTTTTGATTTAGACGGAAATCTGGGTAAAATTATCTATTTTTTTTTAGTTATTGGGCTCTACCTAAAATTCCGGGCCCTTGACATATCATTTTTTTTATTTTAATTTATTGGCAATGAGTTGAGCTTGTAAATAGGGTTTTTTTTGTCAATTTTGACTTGTTTCGTTAGACCCGTTTCTTAACTATTTGCCTGTTTAGCGGTACTTATTTTAGGTTTATTTACAAGCTCAACTCACTTTTGTGTATGTAGACCAAATAAAATCGTAAAACAGCAAGATTTAATAAACTCCTTAAGAAATAAAATTTTAAAATAGCTCTCATTCATAGGGGTGAGGGATGCGACCCCCATTTGTATAGGTTTTTGTCGATAAAACTTAACATACAACACGTTGGTAAAGTATCGGAAGTCCGATCCCTAACACACTGTATATTAAAGTTTAAAACCTACCGTCTTCTTTATTTTATTTGCAACAAAACCTGCCAGCGATGGCCATAGATAATAATGCGTCCAAACGCTACATTACTCATATGTAGAGATCGGATAATCGGATGCATATTTACCTAAAGTTAATTTTTGGTTCACAAATTATGGAAGCGGCTTTTTAAAATACATTTTGTTAAATAAAAATCCTGGGAAAATAAGGGACTGCAAATTTAACGTAGTGATATTGTTTAAAAATTACTAAATTAGCACGTGGTATTTATTTTCAAAAGACCGAGACTCCGGGTTCATTTATACAACTATGCATACGTATTTACCAAATTCTACAGTACCGGAATTCCGGGATTTATATTTATGGAAATAAAATAAAAAGACAGTTCCATACTTTGTCAAAAACTAAATTAGGAAAATAAATAAACATCCGGCTATCCAATTCCGCAATCCAAGGATTTTTATTTAACAAAACAATAAAAAGCCGTTTCCATACTTTGTCTTAAACTAACTTTAGGTAAATATGCATCCGATTATCCGATCTCTACTCATATGTTATAATCACGGCAATAAGTAAAGACTGATTTAAAATTCAAACGTTTTGATCGCTTACGTGACCAAGCGACAAGATCGATTACCCTAAATTTGATAGTACTAGAGTTTAGGTTGACTACAAACGTTTGGGACGACCAAATGACTCTAATGATCTATTCGCCGGGCACTTTGTGAGCTACGACAGATGGATCTGGCTTCAAGAGGAAGTAATGGAGCAGTATTAGCTATTGATTAACAAGATACGAATTCCACAACTAAATTTCTTAATGGCGATACAATCTAAACCTTAAATACTGTCAAAAATTACAAATTCAAAACGAAAACCAAACTATGCAAAATATTTAATTATTAGTTACCTAATTGAATAACTGTTATGCTAGCGTCTGAATAAGTGGGAAAGTGTGGAAATAAAGAACTTTGGCAAGCTACAGATGCTACTGGCCGAACAGAACTCGAACCAGTAAGGAATTGACAACTTTTGACTTATCCTACACGAAGAAAATGGGAAAAAAATGAGAAAAAAAGAGATAGCCCTCATAAGCTTTATCTAGAATCGGGCAATTGATTATAGTAAACAAAGGAGTTTTGATTTTCTGGATTAAATTTGGAATTACATGTGATCCAAACGTAATTCACAAGCACTCAGTTTTTTCACGCGTTCGCTTAGAAATGAAAAATTACAATCTACTAAAATGGGATTTTTTTCAGTAGGAACGTCCTCGAGTAGTCCTCGACTATTTGAGTCGGAAGATGCAGCGTTTATGCTCCAAACAGTCTGATAAATGGGAGCTGATAAATACTCCAAGAAGTCATTGAAATTATTTCGAAGATTTTAAAAGGGATTACGAGATGGACGTATGGAGAAGGTATCGCTTATTTATTGTGTTACGAAAGATGATATCATATTTTTATTATTTAACTAGCTTTCTGCCCGCGGCTTCGCCCGCGTGGATTTCGGGATTGGGTCTATAGAGGGTTAAGGGTCATAGCTTTTGCCCACGGCTACATATGCGCGGAAGTCGGTTTATGGCGCGAAGGTTTTATCGCGCTTCCCGTGGGACTAAACAGATAAAAAATACCGCAAAACCTTGCTCAAGAATCAGTCTATCTATTGATGAATGAAATCCGCATGAAAATCTGTGCAGTAGTTTTCGTGCGAAGCCTTTATTGTGCATCCCGTGGGATCTGTCGATTTTTCCGGGATAAAAAGTAGCCTATTATTTAATCCGGACTTTTATCTTTACGTCTGCTAAATTTCAAAGCAATCGGTTCAGGAGTTACGGCGTGAAAGCGGAACAAACAAACTAACTCACTTTCCGATTTATAATATTAGTAAGGATTACACTGTTAGTAGCCCGCCGTGTTAATTTAGATCCCACGGGAACAGATAAAAGGTGTCCTATGTCCTTTCTCGTTCCGCAGACTATGTGTATGCAAATATTAAATATTATTAAATAATTATATTGTTATTTCTTGCCCGTGGCTCCGCCCGTCGTTGCTCCGTCCGCGTTAATTTCGATCCCACGGGAACAGTAGCTACTTTCTTCCGGGATAAAATGTGATATCCTTCCCCGTACCACAGACTATGTGTATGCAAATTTTCGTGATGATCGGTGCAGTAGTTTAAGCGTGAAGAGGTAACAAACAAACAAACAAATAAACAAACAAACACACTTTCGCATTTATAATATTAGTTGGGACTATCGCGTCCATTATTACTAAATCCATGTTCATAGTTTGGCGTGACGATTCCCCGAGGGCACGGAAAATAGGCTAGATAACCACAGCCGATACGATACCCGATATTTGCGTGTATCCGATATTTTGCGTCGATATTTGTCCAGTGCAAACGGACCCGTCGCATGATTTACTACCTCCGCTACAAGTTATACAAGATATTTGCTTTGTTGAATAGTGCCGACCATTCGTCATTGTTTACACGCTGTCGTGCTCAGTGATTGGACATTTATTGTGGGATCGCGATACGCGATACAACACAATGAAATAAATTTCCCATGACTGGAATCAATGGCATATAGTATCATCCGACCCAATTACAGTATTAGATCATATTGCAATTAACTTATAGCAATAATATACCAAATTATTATGGAAATATATATCTTATATATTTTATTTATCAATTTATACATTTTATTTACCAATAGCATATAGTATCATCTGACCTAATTACAGTTTTAGATCATATTGCAATTAGCTTATAGCAAGAATATGCCAAATTATTATGGAATTATTTATTGTTCCGGTTTTGAGAGAGAAATAATCAAATATTACCTCATATTGAGCTTCTCCGAATCAGGGAGCTTTCGCCTTTGTAAGTTACTTTGTCTTGGCGTGACTTCACCTAAACTTTCGAGTTTTTTTCCCAGTATATGAAGGTTACCTCTCGATATTCTTATTCGCCGAATGTTAAATAAATTGACATATTTAATTTGTAAAAAACACATAGGTACATTTACCGTGGGAGAGCCATGCTTCGGCACGAAATGGGCCGGCTCGAACGGAGTGATACCACGGCCTCACAGAAAACCGGCGTAAAATAGCGCTTGCGCTGTGTTTCTCCGAGTGAGTGAGGGTACCGGAGGCCCGACCTCCCTTATTCCCCTTTATCCTTTATTGAAGTGGAATTTAACATTACTAGAAGACGATCGTTAGATCGGAAGGGTCCTCGACTCACAAATACCAGCTCGAGACCGGTCTGTGGTCTATATCCAGCAAGTAGGTGCCTGTTGGCTAAAATGATGCACGACCTGAAGAAGCTTTTCAGTCACGATCACATCCTAGAGGTGATTAAAATTCATCAGTAATGTTAATTTGAAAAACTTAAAATCATGTTACTTGTCATGTTTCTTGAACTTGACTAAGTTTACCTTAAAAAATGAGTCATCAAGTTGTCATTTAGCTAATTACTTTTGCAGATAGTTTTTACACCTGTAATAATTGTAGAAAGAACTTGGCATTTTCTCATCGAAAGGAGATGAATCATAATGCTTATAATTTTTTTTTCTTCCCGGCTGTGCCGGCTCTCCTCCCCAGAAGGGGGAGGCCTACCCACTAAAAACCTCAGGGATGGCCTTCCTCAGGCATGTAAGGAGCCCCCAGGAATGCCAAGCGACTTCCAGGAACCCCTAGAATGCTTATATATCTACCGAATAGTTACAGAAAACCAAAAAAAATCGATACCGTGTCGCTCGTGTAGAAAAACCGAACGAAATATGCAAACATTTGAATAAATTCCAATTAATTGTTTTGTTTGTAAAACTGGACCGTTAGCAAACAGAGTTCGGATGTGCGACAAATTTGTGTAACGCCGGCGAACGTCCGCTGTTTGTCAAATAAAAAAGAATCACGAGAGTGGAAACTCAACAGCTCTGATACTTATTGACTTAACAATAAAGATCAGAGTGTACACTGAGTTCCGCTGTCACTTCAACACATAGCCCACTCTTGGTCACGGATTTCTTCTAAGTTAAGATGAGTCTACTACATATATACCCTGAAGGATAACTAATCCAAACTGGACTCCTCACCTGACCGATGACATAACACAAAATTGATAAATTGTGATCGCAGCCTTCCAACATTGTTCCAACATGGTGATGATTTCAAGTTAACCTCACCTGCTTAAGGTATACCCAGCCAATCAACGGACCAGGATCAGGTAATTCCCACCTATCCAGACTGGAACAGCTTGTTTGGAGACAGTTCAAAACCTCTCCAATGATTAACAAACAGAGCAATTTGTGTGGAGGTCTTTTAGTGAAACATAAGACTGACAGTGTGAGTCTTTTGGTTGATAGGGCATTATTGATCATTGCAAGTTTTTATTTAATTTGCAATTTCTGTATGTTTGTATGTTCGGGTCAAATCTTACTGAGTTGTAAGATTTGACCCGAAGGCATTTGCCCTTAACCGATTGAGCTGAAATTTTGTATACACGTTTAGTTTCGATGACAATGCATGAATAACTGTATTAAGTCTTTCTAAATCCAACATGGCGGCGTACCCAACATGGCGGATCCATTATTTTTAATGCACGCCTACAATATGGGTATCAAATAAAGAGCTGGAGCTGGGGATTACTACTAAAAAAACATTAACTATTACTAAAAAAATTAAGGTATAAAACATTCTTTAAAAACAAGCTTTTATTAAAATGCGCTAAAAAGAAAAAAATAAACTTTTACACTAAAACTTTGACTGTTACCTAACTTATAACGTCATTTCAAATTTAACACATTTGAGACAATTCATATATTATAAAAGCTTGTCGCGTGATTTAAGTACTCGTATTTACTTTCTTCGTTTTAAAATTTTAATGAGCAGCAACAATAATAGGTTGTTTTGGAATGGAAGAAAAGTGGAGGACAGTGGACATGGCCGGGGGGCCTCGTCGGTGTAGGAGATTGGGGGATGTAATTGTCTCCTCCGAGGAGGGCTCCCCTGGAGCATCACAATGGAGCGGAGGCTGGGAGCTCCCGGAAGTCGCTTAGTCGTTCCCGGGGGCTTCTTACATGCCTGAGGAAGGCCATCGCTGAGGTTTTTAGTGGGCAGGCCTACCCTTCTGGGGAGGAGAGCCCCACATAACCACCGGCTCTCCGCAGCAGGTTGGCAGTACCTGTATTCACTAAGTAGGCATGACGGGTTGTACTGTGACTGTCGAAATTATTGAAATAACAAACTTATGGTAGAACCACATATATCTTGCAACCAATGATGTATAACAATACAACAGTTTTAACACAATATACCAAACGATCGTTCTGATCAGTATTGTAGAATTAAATATATTTCTTTATTGTAATTTTAATTGTGCTTATTAGACTGTGTAATTGAGTTGGTACATAGACTAAAAACATCTTTAAAATATTTACTTTTATAGACATAATATGGATTTGTTCAAATTTTCAAAGGAAGTTGGGCTCAGACTATTTATCTGAGTCCAGCTTCTGATTGACAACTCTGTAAAAATACAAGGAGAAAAATAAATAGCCCTTGCTGGATTTGACTGGTTCTTTCCGGTACAAGGCCTCCCGCCGTAGGTTTGTGAACCAACAGGGTAAAATCTTTGACGTTCAAAAGTGATTGTAAAAATCCTATTTGAAATACTCGTAGTAGATTGCTTTATAAGGGTGGAAAGGAATCAATCCCTACGAGGTTGTTAGACGCTCGAGCGCAGCGAGGGCGGCTATAGTCCGAGTAGGGTTTGATTCCCGTGTGTAGCACTCTACTTTTCATTTCAAATGCAAGGAAAAATACATTTTCATTTCTCATACTCGGAAAGTTATGTTGTTTTGATCTGATTATTGGGTGGAAAATGCTGCTTCCCGACATAGGGAGGGAAAAACTCATACAATTTACTTCCCACCCAAGGGCCGGAATGAACTTTAAAAATAGAACTACGAATGTCAGCTACGAACTGTCAGCTGTGAACTATAAAAAAAATGCTGCGGCCATGTGAGTTTCTAAACAGCCAGTGTGAACTTAGCGCAAACTACTTCCAGCGGAATAAGCCGCAACAAACACGCGGTGAGTTCCATATTTAAAATTTAAACAGTCGACATAAATTGGCGGGATGTGAATTTATTATATATATCTGTGACGGAATTTGAAAAAATTCTAAATACATCGGGAATTGATTCTTTCCACCCTCGGTTAACAATCTACTATTTCATAAAATGATTATATATTCCTTGCATCTCGCCACTTCATAAAGTCGGAATATGTATTTGAATATCTTTCCTTTGAAATTATTGGCAAAAGATTTTCGAGTATTGTATTTGCTTCGTTCGTGACTGAATTTGGAGCCGAAATTTCAGTATCGCTTGAATTCGTTGTTTTTCTTAAATACCTAAATCACACAATCAAGATTTCAGTACAGCGTGACAGATTCCCCTCCCGCCAAAATTATCTTTTTCACAGGTATTTTTAAATTTGGAGCACATTGCGTTACCTTTTACTGGCCATTCACCCAAATACTTTTATTATCATTGTACCAAAGATTGTACGTAACCTAATTCAGTTCTTTTTTATTAATTTTACTTTCCGCCTAAGGAGGGAAGTAAATAGTATGAGAATTTCCCGCCCGCTGGTGGGAACTAGCGTTTTCCTCCCAATACTCAGATCAAGGAAACACTCCTTTCCGATCATGAAGAATAAAAAATAAATTTTTGATTTTGAGTTCGTGGCACAGTATATATATACGCGTTATTTATTTTACAAAAAAACCAGAATTACTTTTTAGATGTGCGATACGAGTACTCAGACGCTTTTGAGCCTTTTACCCCCACCCCCTGATTCCGCCACTGATATAAGCAAGCAATAAACAAACATACCATCCCGTGAAGGCTTTGAAAGTGATTGCTTGTGTTGTGAAGTATTGGGTTTGCCAAGGGTTGGGACAGGATTTTGTCCGGTGAATGTTTGCTAATGATTTTAGTGTTTGCTTTGTCTCTGATAGATTTTTTTCGATAGGTGAGCTCAGGTGCTGTTTTAATCTTGTGTGTACAGGCTTTGTTTTGCGTTTGATGATTTAGCTATGGGGGAATTTAATTAGGAAGTGTTTTATTTAAGGGTTAAAATATGGATTAATAATATTAAGCGTTCTGCCAACTTCATAAAATTTTTTGGTTCATTTTTAGGGTTCCGTACCTCAAAAGGAAAAAACGGAACCCTTATAGGATCACTTTGTTGTCCGTCTGTCCGTCCGTCTGTCAAGACCCTTTTTCTCAGGAACGCGTGGAGGTATGAAGCTGAAATTTATATCAATTACTCAGGTCTACTGTCCCTTGAAGCTGTGAAAAAATCAAACTTCTAAGCCAACGCAATCAAAAGATACAGCCGTTTATGCCGCAAATTTTCGACACTTGCAAGGGAATCAAAACCTACAGGGTGCTTCCCGTGAACTCAGAATCTTGAAATTTGGTACGAAGCAACGTTTTATAGCATAGATAAAGGAAAAATTACGAAAACCATAAATTTTTAGTTACATCACATAATATATATTTTTTAATAATTTTAAACTTACTACCCATTTCCTCATAAACGCGTAGAGGTATTAAATTGAAATTCATATCAAATACTCAAGTCTATAATACCTTTAATCTGTAACAAAATCAAACTTCTATGTCAACGCAATCAAAAGAAACAGCAATTTAAGCTGCATATTTTGAAACTCGCAAGTACTCACAAGAGAATCAAAACCTAAAGGGTACTTCCAAGCGACCTAGAATCTTGAAATTTGGCATGAAGCAACGTTTTATAGCACACATAAAGGAAAAATTCCGAAAACCTTAAATTTTTAGTTACATTACAAAATATATATTTTTTAATAAATATAAACTTATTACTTTTTTCCTCATGAACGCGTAGAGCTATCAAGTTGTAATGTTATGAATTTCATTTTGCAATAAAAATACCATAGTTATGACTCGATTGTCGTAATGAACGAACTTTGTAAACCTTACAGGTTTGTACGGAACCCTCGGTGGGCGAGTCCGACTCGCACTTGGCCGGTTTTTTTAAACACAATCATTCTTATCACTACATAGTATAAAAAAAGTTGCGGCTGTCCGCCGTCTGCCTGTCCATGTATGCCTAGATCTTTAAAACTACGTAACGGATAGGATAGAAACGGAAGGATAAGGAAGGTTTATATTATAATACATGCATGATATAGTAGAGAAACACTGATAAATTTACAGGATTCTAATGTGATGTCGTAAATAAGCGTAGAAGATAACTACTACTGAACGATCCCTCGTCATCCCTCAGGTCCCTCAGGATCGAAATCCTGAGTAGATTATTAATTACACAAGAAAATAAGATTCAATGGGTACCTTTTTCTGGTTCCTCTGTAGTGGGCTCTTGTTCTATTTCTTCTAGAGGTTCCAAGGCCTCTGGCGAATCCACTTTCGATAGCAACAAGGGGCTAGGACTTCGACTAAGTGTCTCATTTTCATCCTCGCTTTTTTGCAGTCTCTTTATTTCTTTTTCTATTTTTTTAATTTTCTTAATAAATAATCATTGTCTTTCTTCCTTTTCGGCATATTTTAAGTTCCAATTCAATAAAATAATGATTAAAACAAAAATACACGTAATGACGCCGTACACAAAATATTGTAGGAGTGCATTAAATATAATTGGTCCGGCATATTGGATACGCCGCCATGTTGGATTTAGAATGACGTCACATTATTTTTCTAGTTATTCTTGGCAAGCCCTTTTATTTGATACCCATATTGTAGGAGTGCATTAAAAATAATTGGTCCGCCATATTGGAGACGCCGCCATGTTGGATATAGAATGATGTCACACAGTTAATCATGCATTGTCATCCGAACTAAACGTGTATACCAAATTTCAGCTCAATGGGAAACCGGGAAGTGGATCAAATTTAAGTTGCAAGATTTGATTACAGAACGACAGACAACGGGACAGGTGAAAGTAATTAAAAGCTTGTAAAAAAGGAACGAAGTTAAAAGGTGACAGATTATACAGCGCACTGAGGCATTTTTAGCATTTTTTTTAATGCTTTGAAATTCGTGACGCCATATCATGGAAAGAGAGGAGACTACAATAAGTGATCATCGAAGGACGTCTGATATGTAAGCACGTTTTTTGCTTATATATTTCAGCTGTGAACGTTGGGTATAAGTAGATTTTGTAGAAGGTATATTTACATAAGCATTGCACCCGGGCGAAGCCGGGGCGAGTCGCTAGTAATTATATATTTCTTACTAAAATCAAGAGTACGCGTAATCGACGAGCGTGCATGAAAATATTAATGAAAGACAAAAATCTAGATCCGCGGATACAAATCTGAATACGGATATTTGCGAGCGATCTTGAGTTGAAACATGTTTCGACTTGCATTGCGTGGCGGGTTTTTATTTGTTTTGTTTTACTTTAATGTGACACTGCGCAGCATAGATAACGCTTGTATTTAAATAAATAAATGATATACTTCAACTGGACTAGATGAAGTATATCACTCATTTAGTTCTTCTAGTTCACATGGCTCAGTACTTCAGTAGTCCATTTGAGTCACCTTATCGCTTAGTTCATTTACGTCACTTCATTCGTATAGTCCAATTAGTCCATCTGTATCGTAGTTCTTTTAAGTAGGTATGAGACGTTATGTCAATTTGACTGCATAACTAAACACATGTATGATACATAGTGCAGGAAAAATTTAAAGTTACTAAACACTAAGTATTGAAATGTTTACACTATTTTTCAGATATTACATACGAATTTAGATTAGTATACGCCACATTCGTATATATTATGCACATGCAGACTAGAACTTAAGCAAAGAATATGAAATTATTCATAAACAAATTATTCCTTCAACTAATTATCCAAGTAAAACTAAACATAATGTTTGCGCCATAAGACATGAAATTGTGTGCGGGCAGACTCCGACCGGCCGGTGATTCTAGTTCCTGTATTCCACAAACAAATCACAGCCGAAACGTTACTTTAACCAATAGAATCGCATAGATTGTTAGATGACGTGATATTCTAGCGTTCGGATTGGATAAGCGGCATGGTTCGGTTCATTTTGTTAGTGGAATTGACCCACAGGATGCCAAGCCAATCAACTGTCTCGCTCTCACACGCTATGTTTGTAATCTATCCGTTCGCTTCACTCTCCTTCAGTGAAAGAAGTGTTTTGGGAACTAATGAACTAAATGAACTACTGAACTAGTTGGGACCAGAATTAATGAATGAGATACAATTGCGAAGTGGACTATTCCAATTGAAGCATTCATTCATGAACGACTCAACTCTAGTGTAAAACTTGTGATGGAAAGTATTCTCGTAAGGGTAAAGGCTCAACTACCTGTTAGCTTTATTACATATAACACACCTAATAGTTATATATTGATCTTATAAATTGTATAGAATTGCAAAGACTAACCACTCTTCTTATTGTTCATTCAATCTATCGTACATTCAGCACTGGTAATACTTCCGTTACTAAATTACAATCAATATATACAAATTATAATTGACATATTTCTTATATTAGTTTTGTAAATTATTCGTAGGGTTCTAAAAGAAATCCGAGGTAAATATTAAGTAGAAGTAAAACAATAAACCTGCAACTGATTACCAACGCAGTGTCTTCCTAGTCTCTGCACGTTCAGTCTTTTTGTCGTTCGTTCACTTGTTAGCATGGTATTGCAGATGGTGCCATACGTTATTAGACAGTTGTGAAGAGAAGTGAATTAAATATAGTGTAGTAAGAATATAGGACGGAGGGTACTGCAGAAAACGTGTGAGTAATTATAATGCAGTTTTATAATCTTATCTGAGATTTTATGTTGATTTATGTTGGTGTAAGATGTAATCTCGGATATATTATATGGTGTTATTATATTTCTGTTCTTTCTTTTACAAAAATCCTTCATTCCGAACTGTAGACAATATACCTTACAGAATCATTTACAAAGAAAACTTCCTCAAGAATATTAATTATTTTTTAAAGAAGACTTTGCTAAAGGAGATGTCCTCTTATTACAAGGAGGTTAATTTTTTGTGATCAGCGTTAACTAACAAACACCAAACTACATTAAATTGAAAGCCGAAAAAATATGAAGTATGAAACAAATAAAAGAAATATTTTTACCACCCCCAATTATTTTTAAATAAATAAAACATGTTTATAAGAAATATTTCAAAATGGCAACACCTTAATGATGTTTTTATTAATCTGTGACTACCTGTATCTTACTCTATGTTTGATATTTTCCGTTGAGTTGAATCATAGAATACATTTAATCTATGATTTTACTCGGTCTGATCATAATCATAAAATCAAAAAATGACATTGACAGCAGGTGCCTGACTTGTCAGTTGATTTTTTATTAATATTTTTTTCTGGCTCTAGATAACATACATTAAGTAACATAGCAGTCCCTATATTTTGTTAGTTAAAAACTTCTCAAAATTAGAAATATTCGGTTCATTAAAGCAATTTTGTATGTATTTAGATTTTTAAAAGGCTTGTTGATAATTTTTTTTAAGCAATGTGTAATTATTGCATTAAAGATATTTCATTTTTTATTATACTAGAATACGAATTACTAAAAATCGGGGGCCTTGAAAATAGTATGATTTACGGCGATTACTTTCTTTTAGAGCCTTCTATCCAAATATATCAAATTTACCCGAGTTAGTTACTAACCAATATGGGACATCTCCTTTATCTGTAAAAGATCCCCAAAAAGTAACGGTAAACTTACGCATCCGTTCCTGATGGGCAGGGCTTAGTAATGGCAACCCTACCCCAAGGATAGACAGATCGACTGTTAAAGTGCTGCAAACATTTTATTTACCTTTATTTAATTTTTTTAAGTACATATTATTATTACATTTCAATAAAAATAGTACTGAAAGCTAAAATGGCTATTGTCTATTGTCATCGGTATGTCATCGGCTATTGTCATCGGTAGCTCAAGGCAATTAGCCCATCTGGAGTCATCTTCTGTTGACTCGCTTCAATATAATAACTGTATCATACCCTTCCATCCAGTGGTCAAGAGCTTGGGCTTGCTAATCGATGGCTCACTGACCTGGCGACCGCATATTGACGAAGTCTGCCGCCGAGCAAATTTTACGTTACGTTCGCTCTATAGGTTAAAACACTTTCTACCATTTAAAACCAAAATTTTGCTTGTGCAATCTCTTCTCTTTCCGATTCTGGACTATGCGGATGTCTGCCTCACGGATGCGAACCAAGATTTGTTAAACCGGTTGGATCGCCTCATAAATAGTGGCATCCGATTTATTTTTGGCGTTCGTAAATTCGACCACATATCTTCGTACCGTCGGCAACTAATGTGGCTTCCAATCCGACAACGTAGGAACCTCAGGGTTGTCTGCTGTCTATATGACATCCTATTTAGCCCTAAAACTCCAATTTATCTGAAGTCGCGTTTCATATTCCTCGGGTCCACTCATAGTCGTGACTTACGCTCATCAAGCAACCTTACATTACAAATTCCAACTCATCGCACCAACTTCTCCTCCGAATCATTTACAGTTACTGCGATTCGTCTATGGAATGATCTGCCTTTCCATATTCGAGCATCTGCTAGTAAACTCACGTTTAAGAGATTGGTTCGTGGACACTATCTCGAATCACTGACTTAAGCACCTCATTTTCGAGCTATAGTAATTAATTGATTATCTATTATATAATATATATTTATGTATGTGTATGTATATATATGGCTATGTATATATGTATCTATTAGGTAGTTAGTTGTTATTTTAATTTGTGATGACCTTAGTGTAAGTTATTATATGTATCTGCGCCACTTACACTTGGAACTACTAGCCATTCGGTTGACTGGTAGAGAATGCCTTGTTGCATTAAGTCCGCCAATCGTACCCAGTTTTTGTTGTGCAATAAAGTTTAAATAAAATGGTCCCATAGAGTTTTTTGATCCCCACATGAAATAGAATCGATTGGCATAAAAAAAATTTTTGGACTTTTTGCATTTTTTTTGCCAACTGTAAGTTTTTTACAAAATCTATGAATGCAGTTCAAAATATGTCAAAAAGTTAGGGAAGGTCTTCTAAGAACGTTTTGCTGTAACTGCAACGGTTAAGGTACTTGCCCTTACTGCCCCGTTTCAAAAATACAGCCTGTATACTTATTTTATAATGTATTTCAATTATAGGTGAGCACAACATTCTAATTAAAAGACGTTCACAATTTACACAAAAGAAAAGACACGCTAATCTATAAATGTAGGATCTGTCATCCTCATGTACTAAATACAACATAACTGACAACAAAGATCTGATTCGATCATGCAGAGAAACTACGAGTTTAGATGTGTCCATTGTCAAAATCAAACAAAGGGATTTACTTTGAGACTCTGTAAAAGGCGTTGCGAAGGGCCAAATTTCGGTGCCATATTTCAACAGGAACACTCACGAATCAAAGGTTTTCGTCGACTCTTGTCTTGTAATTATCTTACAAGTAACCTACGCCGTGATTTTCGTGCGTGCGAGATAATAGCAAAAGGTGTAATTTGCAGTAATTCAATAAGCGGGACCTCACGATGGTCGGGATTAAGCCGGTACTCCCGGGATAATAACACGGAGCACTCCCTTTTATTTGGAGAAGAAATTTCGCACGCCCTGGCAAATATTAACTACTAGAAAGTTATTATACCTGTTTGGTTTTCTTCTGAATTAATACTGAATCAAACGATAAATAAACCCCTAATAGTTTAAAAATTGTGCTTGTATTTTTTACTATCGATTTATCGTATATCTGATTTAAAACTATAGATTTTGACCCAAATAAGACTTACAAATGTTATTTCATTTATTATTTTAAATGTAATATCACAAGGTAATGTTGTGTATATGCAGTTATTATTATTTCTTATTTTTATAATTTTGAGGAAAACATTGTTAATAAAAAGAGTAGATATTCAAATTCAAAAATCATTTATTCAGTCTAGGCTGTTACAAGCACTTGTATTGAGAAAGAACGGCAAGAAACCTCAGCAAAGGCTGTTTTTCTTCTCCCTGTATTAAATAGATACAGAGTCGTCAATTTGGAAAATGACTTCAATATGGATAATTCATGAAGTCACTTTCCATTACATAATATAGGAAATACAACTAATAAAAATATTATTTGAAAACATGCCTATATTAGGAATGCCGTGTTATACAGTTTTAAAAGGATATATTAAAGTTAAATTAATATTATAATAAATAGTACCCAGTATAGCAAAGAGCAGACTCATCTCCGCTGGCAGCACCCGTTCACGAGCATGACGCATGAACCAGCCATCGCTTCGCTCAACCATGTTTTAGGGAACGTAACGACCCGCCTCACAGGTCACTAGCAAATATGCAAATGTCTTTACAGATATTAGCAACATATATAAAAAAATAATATAAAATTTCGTTTAGACCCCAACTTTCAGTGGAAGTTTGCATGACACTGTACATCATATATTATTTTTACATTTATCATTCCCTTATTTTAGAACTGACGGGATGAGGGGGGGAGACACATTTTTTGGAAGCGTCTTTCGCGCAAACTATTCAGATTAGAAAAAAATATGTTAGAAACCTCAATATCTATATATAGTTGGATGAAAAAAAAAATTGAGTTTCACTTCCAGTTATGGGAATCCCAAAAAATATATTGTTTTATTATTATTGTAACGAATCCACAAAAGTTCCGTTTTTTACCATTCGGCTAAGGAACCGTAACCATTCTTCCAACAACCAATCATTGCAATTTTTGAAGTCGGCGTCGGCCAAGAAAAAGCTACAATAGCATTTTATTTCTTTATGAAATCAAAATCAAAACTTTAACTTTATTCAAATACGACTTTATAGAAAGCTCTTTTGAATCGTCCAATTTTTTCCCCTACCACCCATTCAGGACGTATTTTTTAGCTGATAAGAAGAATGGGCGCAAGAAACTTATCAGCTTTATCAAAAGTAATAACAATATTTACAATAAATTATGTCGTTATCATACAATGTACATATGTGTTTATAATTTATACGGGAAAACAAATATTTACACTTTAGAATGTAATATCTTCAAATCAACACTAAGCATTTTCATAATTTAAATACCTAATCATTGACTTTGTAATAGCCCTTACTCATTAGCGTCTTTTTAACATGTACCTTGAACTTATAAAAAGGCAATTCAGCTATACTATGTGGAATCTTGTTATAAAAAATTTATACATTTGCCCATAAACGAACCTCTAGTTTTTTGTAGCCGTTGGAACGGCAAGTGTTTTTTTTTATTTCTTGTGTTTAAATTATGCATTTGAAAATTAGTATAACTTATAGGTTATACGAAAATAAACCTTAGTTATTATGCATCAAAACTTAGTTATCAAAATACACGCCTTCCATAAATTGGTATCGAATATGCGTTGCGCACACAAAGGGCCTCAGCGCTTAAACTGAAAGGTCAAAGGGACAACTGAACTGGCGACTACTTCAAGTTTGAGATAGGTACTTTCAAAATTAAAATCAGACCCAACTGGAACTAAAACGTGTCAACAGTTCAGCATCACTTTGAGAGGTCACACCAACCCTGGCTGGCGCCACAAGGGCTGTCATGTGAGTTTCTACACAATTATCGGGACGAAGCAGCATTGTGCTAACTTATATGACACTGACAGCCTTGGGACGCGAACTTGGGACGTGTCTAATCAGGCCGGATGCGACGCGACGCGCCGAATAGCAATCAGTTTCGCCCATATGTTATTTAATTTCAAAATCTTAAGTCTGGTATTTTAGAATATATACATATATGACATATAATATTAAATAACTTTTTATTATTATGATAATTACATAACCAAATGAAATATGTAAAATTATTTTGACTATTATATTTTAAATATTCTATTTTATAGCTTTTTTCTGTTATGTAGGTGGTCCACAATCTAAGCAGACCGAGTTTAAACATATTCAAATACTAAGGTTACAGCTGAAAATCAGCAATTTGCTTGTTAACTGCAAGCAAATATTATGCTGAGCTGTCGCCTTATTTCGCCTGCTGTGGCGCACACGCACACCAGCGCTTGTGTTGCTATGTCTGCTCTATGCTGTGTTTTTATGTTGTTTTATATATTGTGTTTACTGCTTTTCTTTAATGTCATGTCTTTGTTATTCCCGTTTGCTTTGTGTGTGTGTTCTGTGGCAGTGAAATAAAGTTATTATTATTATTGTAGCTTAAATCACGCGTCTTAATAAGACACGGTCCTTTATAGGGCGTACGCGGGGATACAGATCCAACGCGTAGAGGCCATTTAAGCGAAATTTAATGAAAGCGTGCGTGGAGTGTACCAACTTGGTCTAAACTCTATCTGCACCATGAAAAATGCAGCTAAAAGACTACACCCAGTTAGATGCACAGAAACTATTATCATTAGTAGTCAAAACGTTTGTGGCCTATGACATTTTGATTTAGGTGGCAATGAGAACCGGGCTATGGAAGAGACTCCAGTCACCTGCCTTCTCAAAGCGTCCTAATTGATTTTAAATATGGCAGGTGGTGACTCGCCGCTCACTAAATGGGCCCCCCAAAAAAGCAGACCAATATTGGTGCGAAGAGAGCAACATTGGTGTGAACGGCTAAGGGTGTAGAGAGGTGTGTCTGCGACAGCGATCGAGACGCCGTCGGCGTTATGACATTATTACACTTCCACCCTTCGAGCATCTGCTCTTGCGACTCCACTCAGTCCGGCTGGTTAAGGCAAGACAGAGGCGGGTGGCATACGCCCCCCTGAAGCACATCGGTACCCTCGGTGACGCAACTCACCGACAGCTCGCCACAAGCTGCCCTGAGGGAGACTGACTGCACTGATGGGGCATTTATGGCAGTCAAGGGGCATTAAATGCCCCACCAGCGGGCGATGGGGTCGTTGCTTCCCTACGCACAATAATTATTATTATTAATTTGTAGGTAAATCTATTTAGGAACGTAATACTGTATAAATTATCAGCTTTTGAAAACTGAGGTTATTTATTTATTATGGAATAACAAAAAGATGCAATATATAAAGTGCAATTAGTTTCAATTGTATGTATGTCAATAATGCAACCTACAACATTATCCACAGATTAACAAAATAAAGAAACACACACACAGACTTCACGTTCACTCGCTCCTAGACATACATAAACACAACAATCAATTTGTTTAATTTTTTTATCTTAAAAATAAAATAAACAATTTCAACCGTACACTAGTTACTATTAATTACGTACGCATAATTAGATTTTATTGTGTAAATTATCATATATTTTTTATTGTTTAGTGTTCCTTACCTCCAAAGGTAAAAGCGGTACCTTATAGGATCACTTTATTGTCCGTCCGTCCGTCTGTCAAGACCCTTTTTATCAAAAACGCGTCGAGATATCAAGCTCAAATTAATATTACATACTCGGGACTCCTATCTCTCAAAGCAGTGAAAAAGTCAAATTTCTATTATTTCACAATTGTTTTTTACAACATAATTGGGAAAAACAGGAATAAACTTTGAGACTTGATTCTAGTAATGAACGAACAATTTACATGTCGACAAATTTGTACGGAACCCTAGTCGCGCGAGTCCGACTCACTTGACCGGATTTTTTTTGTTTGTTGTTGTTTTTATAATGTAACTTTAAAGAAATGTAACATTTTAAGAACAACAAGAGCATAAGAGTTACATGGCTTTTGTACGAGTTACGTGGGTCGGTGGAGAGTTGGAATTGCCTCCCCACGTGTATGGCCCTGTAAGTTCAGTTGGGTATTCTGGTGGCTTCATATTTATTTTTTTACTTATTGAGAGATAACAAACAGTTACAATATATAAAGTGTGCGCGTTCACTGCGAAGAAAGTGTATAAAGTATAAAGAAATTTCATTAAGTGACTAGGTTATATAATTATTATTTTAAAAATAGGACTTCTAATTGTGACCCTATATGTAGTTTACGAATTATTGACATTTACATCAAAATTTATTCATATATGCAAATTTGTTAACTTTACCTACTTAATTATATTACAATTCATAATTTTATTAGTCAATATTAATTGAAACATTGATTATCATTATTTAAAAAATGTAATTGGTATTATTGATTGACTTATTCGTAATGTAATTGAATTTGTTAATTGAATTAAAATTGAATTTTGTATGCCCTACCAGGGGCACGATTCTCATGCAATCGAATTTTTTCCATATTAAAATTCGTATACGAATTCCTCCGCTCTATTGAAAAGTTCGAATGTTTCGTTTATCTCGTATTCTGAGCACCCATAGAACAATTACTATTCGAAATAGTACGTCGGGTATAGATTAAATAATAAATTACGTAATTATTAAGCGTTTATAAAAACACTGTTACTGCTTCATCTACTAATACATTTTATTCGTAAATATTACTTTTAAAAATATATTATTTTATTAATATGACACTTGAATTTTAAAACTCTCAAGTTTTTTAGTAAACAACTTTAAAACGAGAAATTAAAATTGATTTATTTCCGATATTTTCTACTATATATTTAATATATATATATATATATATATATATATAATAATATATATATATATATATATAATATATATATATATATTTGTTTTTTGCCTACCTTTGTTTTTAATAAGTCAATGCGTAATCGCTGTTGAATCACTGGCTCAAACATTTGGATGAGTTCGAATGTGAGGTTCTTATTTAATCGAAAATGTTTAATAAACTCTGCATTGCTCAAATCAAATGGATCTACATTTGCTGAAACACTTCGTCGCGGCGGTTCTGCATTCGCTGCCTCTAAATTACCAATAAAATCTACAATAATTTCGTCCATTTCCTATGTAAAGTCAAATCAACACAAATAAAAAGTATATCCAATCAAACTTTGATTTAAATTCGTTCGAATGTCCACTCCTACTGGTCCGTATCACTCGTCTTGTTCGAATGACGTTCATGCGAACTAGTTCGATTGTGAACTTCTGAGAATAGACTAACTGTGTTACATTCGAAAAAAATTCGAACTTCGAACTTTTTTACGAATGTGAACTTTTTTCTATTGCATGAGAATCGTGCCCCAGGCCAAACATGTAAGAACAATGTAAAACCCTGACACCTGCATCTATATGTATGCATACTCATGTTTGACAAAATAAAATTATTATGAATTATGAATTAATCAAGTGCTTAAATATAAAGATTCATGGTTTTATCTTTTAAAATTAAGAAATCCCATACAAACTTTCAACCTCTATTTCAACCCCTTTATCCCTTTTATTCAAAATAAAAAGCCTATGTTCTGTCTCTGGGTCTAAAGATTGTCTGTACCAAATTTCATCGAAATCGGGAAAGCGCCTCAGACAGACAGACAGAGTTACTTTAGTATTTATAATATTAGTTGGGATAATTGCATACAAAATATTCATCTCCAGGTACCTACGTCTGTCCTCCAAAGACACCATTTTATATTTCTTAAAAAGCTGTGAATAGGATAAACTTTGCCCGCAACATCTGTAACAAATAGTTCGAAAGAATTTTTTGAATTGATACTGAAGACTGACAGTAAGCACTTCCTTATTCGCTGACTGAATTATGATCTGATTAGATAACAGATTGGATTACTTTAAATTATGGTGTAAATGGACCGCAAATTATGTGAACCAATATGGCACGATAAACGACGGGAAGTGGAAGTTCCATGGGCGTAGATGGTCGCCAACGACTTTATTAAGAAACTAGCGGACCCGACAGACTTCGTCCTGTCAAAAAGATTTGTACAGTGGCAGTTTTTTGTTCCTAATTATTTTATAGATAATGTCGCATAGCCAACCAAATCGCAAAAAAAAGTCTAAATGACCTACGAGTATTACATTTTGTGGCTATTCAATTTTGGAACGTGACATTAAATCCTCCAACGAAGTATTCTGTGCTCCAACGCACGCCGCACACTGTTTTGATAGATATGTTTGAATTTCAACTATATGTAGCGTTATTAAAGCGCAAATTGACTCTTTGATGTTAGGAACACACCTTCATTGCTTAGACAACAGTGAGTGCTTGCAATATGAACTTTATACAATAACAATAAAGCTCAATTCGACTGTACGTTTTAGTTAGAAAACGTTTGCATGGGAAACAAAAGGGCTGTTTTAGGGTATTTCCGATAATTATTCGAATTTTCCTCATTGTAGAAACCTTCCTTGAACTTCAACGAACATTAACAAAAAAGAATTGGCCAAATTGGTCCAGGCGTTGTTGAGTTATGAGCTTACCAACACATTTTGCGATTCATTTTTATATTTAAGACAAAGCCTCACGCGAATACGCATCTGTGACTCCTGGTGTTAGGGGTGTCTATGGGCAGCGGTTATCGCTTACCATCAGGTGATCAGTTGCTCGTTTGCTGCCCTATCCCTAAAAAAAATACGTACAATTAAAATAAAAGTTACTCTATACCCGAGAAGAACGAGCAAGAAACTTTGAAGACCATCTATTTATCTCCTTTTTTCAAAATTATAAAATAGCAAAATGACATCTAGAATATAACCTAAAAATAAATGTAAAGTTTAAGGATGTTTAATTTTAAAGGAAAACGGTGATCTCCGCCTACCCCTATAGGATAGATACGTGTGTATATTTATGTATGTAGATTTATTGATAAATAAGTAATATGTGTTAATTATTTTTCTAAGAAAGTTAGTAATTGTATTTAAAAAAAAAACTAATTCTCAATTCTTCTATGTAACCAGAAACAAGTTAGTAATGCTTTTATTATGTAACATGTTCTATTTAGTATATTTGGTCTTCTAGTCGGGCTTATCCTTAAACACAGTAATGTGGGTCCCAAATTTCATATCTACATTTATCCGGCGCTCCGTGAAGAAAGCATCGTGAGGTAACATGTATGATCCTGACAAAATATCTGATTAAGGTAGTAATTGTATGTATGTAATATATACTACAAACTTTTATATTTACTACTTTCATAGTGTTATGTCCTATGGACTGCTGCTATGGGGATCAGCGGCTAACATTGAAAGTATTTTCCTTTTACAAAAAAGAGCGATTCGTGCTATTTACTGTATACGGGCTAGAGAATCCCTAAAAGAATTGTTCAAAGAAATTAATATTTTAACTTTAGCTAGTCAATATATATATATGACTAGCTTTCTGCCCGCGGCTTCGCCTGCGTGGATTTCGGGATTGGGTCTATAGAGGGTTAAGGGTCATAGCTTTAGCCCACGGCTACATATGCGCGGAAGTCGATTTACGGCGCGAAGTTTTATCGCGCTTCCCGTGGGTCTATCCGTTTTGCCAAGATAAAAAATACCGCAATACCTTGCTCAAGAATCACTCTATCTATTGATGAAAACCGCATGAAAATCTGTGCAGTACTTTTTGAGCGAAGCCTTTATTGCGCATCCCGTGGGATCTGTCGATTTTTCCGAGATAAAAAGTAGCCTATGTTACTCGGGGATAATGTAGCTTTCCAAAGGTGAAAGAATTTTTGAAATTTCTTGCCCGTGGCTCCGCCCGTCGTTGCTCCGTCCGCGTTAATTTCGATCCCACGGGAACAGTAGCTACTTTCTTCCGGGATAAAATGTGATATCCTTCCCCGTACCACAGACTATGTGTATGCAAATTTTCGTGATGATCGGTGCAGTAGTTTAAGCGTGAAGAGGTAACAAACAAACAAACAAACAAACAAATAAACAAACAAACAAACACACTTTCGCATTTATAATATTAGTTGGGATAATTTAGTTTTTGTATATAGAAACTATAATAAATTCAATAAAAACAGTGATCTACATAATGTGAATACTAGAAACAAAAATAAACTTGCCGTTCCAATGTTCAGACTCCATAAAACTAGCTGTTCGTTCTTGGGGAAATGTATATCTATGTTTAACAAACTTCCGCAAGATGTCATTGATTTGCCTTTATATAAATTTAAAAACCATATCAAAAAGACACTCATGAGTAAAGGTTATTATAAAGTAAGTGACTATCTAAATGATCACACTATTTGGGAATAGGGACACTATTCATAGAGCCATGTTTGGTAACAACATTATTTATAATATTGTATTATTTTATATGTGTATATAAACATACATACGACTGTAATCGTGTTAGGTGTGATTGTATCTTGTACTATATTGTATTTTTGTATTGTATTATTGTGATTGTTAACATTGAAAAGAGGAGATAAAAAATAGACCTTCAGAGTTTCTTGCCTGTTCTTCTCGAGAAGGCTCTCCCAATTTCCGAACAAATCGAGTCAATATATTTTTTCTTTTTTTTCCTTATTCGTACGTAATACGGACAAGGTTTTTGTTTTTTTTTTATTTAAGCTTTTTTTTTTGTTTTGTTTGTTGACGTCAATAAGTGCCTGTAAAGGTCTATGTTGAATAAATATTATTTTGATTTTGATTTTTTGATTTTGATATGTAATATATACTACAAACTTTTATATTTTAAAGCACGAAAAAATATTTAATACTTGTCAGCCTAGACAATTACAAAATTATGTGTTAGTTCGTTAAGAAATCTGCTATAAGCGTGGATCTCTAAGAGCTTTGCACAATAATTTCCAGTTTAAGGAGCGTAAAGATATTGTTTCTCTCTCTATTGAACAAGTCATTGAGCTGTTTTGCGAGGAATTGGATAATCTTATTACTATATGTGTATGTAGATACTCCTCTGGAAATTATTCAGAATTTGATTCCATTACTTTACGCTTAAAGTAGTTAACTATACGACAGCGCAGAGACACAAGAGCTTTATCGACTCGGTACTCCATCTTATATATAAAAATGAATCCCAAAATGTGTTGGTAAGCTCATAACTAAAAAGTACGAGGGCTACTTAAGTATCCGGAATCTGGGATTTCAACATTTTTAAACGCAATATATGACCTCCATGGTAAAATTCATTCTTTTTTTGAAATACTGTTAAAAATGTTAAATACGCTAGTGTTTTGTTTCTGATGGGTTTAAAATGTCATATCGCTGAAATGATGGAACTCACACGTGAAAATATTCGTGCTGTGATTTATTACGATTTTCGACGTGGTTTAACACAACAATAGTGCGTAGATCAATTAACTTCAACTTTTGGTGTTGAAACTCCATCAAAAACTACTGTGTATCACTGGTTTAGTGAGTTCAATCGTGGACGGAGTAAGCTCACGGACGAAGTTAAGGAAGCTCGCCCGAAATCAGTCGTTGTGCCACAAAACATTGAAGCTGTACGAAAACTAATTATGCAAGACCGTCATGTTACGTATCGCGAGATAGAGGCTACTCTGGGCATATGTATGACAAGCATTAATAAAATATTACATGAATATTTGTACGTAAAAAAAAATTGTTCTTGTTGGCTACCGCACAACTTAACTCAGCATCAAAAAGAAGCTAGCGTCGAATGTTGCAAGAATATGTTAAAAAAATTCAACGGAGGTGACTCAAAATCTGTTTATAACATCTACACAGGTGATGGATCTTGGATCTATGCGTACGATCCCGAAACTAAGCAACAATCAACAGTTTGGGTGTTTCATTATGAGCTGAACCCTACGAAAGTGACTCGTGCAAAAAGCACTTTAAAGCAAATGGTGGCCTGCTTTTTCGGTATTAATGATCTATTGGTTACAATACCACTGGAGAATCGTAAAACGGTCAATTCGGAGTGGTACACGACCATTTGTTTGCCGGAAGTATTTGAAATACGTAAAAACAACAAGTGACGCAGAATCATTCTACACCACGACAATGCCAGCTGTCACACATCACGCGAAACAAATATATTTTTGGAGGAACAAAAAATAGAATTGATGGGTCATCCACCGTATAGCCCAGACTTGGCACCTAATGATTTCTATTTATTCTCAAATGTAAAGAATAAATTACGTGGTCATCGATTTTCGACCCGTGAAGATGCCGTCGACGCGTTTAAACAGCACGTTTCACAGATAGTACCGCAATCAGAGTGGAAAAAATGCTATAAAAATTGGTTTCAACGTATGCGAAAGAGAATCGATCATCGCGGAGAATACTTTTAGAAACAATAAACCTATGTTTAGCCATATACGTTTGTTTAATTTTTCTATTCCGGATACATAATTAGCAGCCCTCGTACAAAATAAACTTTTACATATAAAAATTTGAGTTAAAAGCTTGTCGCGAGATTTACTTACTTATAGAATACTTTTAACGACAAGCATTTATATGTAAAAGTTTATTTTGTTGTTTTTAGCGCATTTCATAAAAGCTTGTATTGAAAAAAAATTTTTTACTTTCATTTTATTTTATGACTAAAAAACCAAGCTTAGCAAACCTTTTCATTTGATATCCATATTGTTGGAGTGCATTATAAATAATTGGTCCACCATCTTGGGAAAGTCCGCCATATTGGATTAAGAGTGACGTCACATTATTTATCGGGGTGTTCTTTGCAAGCCCTTTCATTTGATATCCATATTGTAGGGGTGCATTAAAAATAATTGATCCGCCATCTTGGTAATGCCGCCATGTTGGATTTAGAATGACGTCACATACGTGTCACCACCACGCATTGACATCCGACTTACACGTGCATGAAAAATTTCAGCTCAATCGGAGACCGGGAAGTGGGTCAAATTAAGATTCCAAGATTTTCTTACATAGTTACAGGTGAAGCTAATATAAAAGCTTGTAAAAATTAATTTTCTTTGAGGGAAGTCTTAGGTAATAAAATGTGATATCAGGCTATTATATAGTTGTTTACATTTGGATTTTTTTTAATTTCTTTCAGGAGTCCAGTTTTCTCTCAATCAGAATCTCACAATCGACGATTGTGTCAGAATTCTCTCTTTCATTTTCAGGAATCTAGTTTAAATTTATCAACTCTTTTCTGTGATGTAGAGTTCCTTTCCCAGCTGAGTTAAAACACTATGATTTTAAGCCTATAGTAAAAAAATACTTAGTACTTAACTCAACAATGAATCAGTAAATGAAACTGAATACTATATGCTGATAACAAACCAACTTCCAGGAATAGGATATTGATAATGCACGTCAGAGGAATGTTGTTCAAATATCATTCATTCAATATAACTTATCATTCTAGTAATATATCTTTTCAATTCTATCCCATATAGAATTTCGAAAAATTCTTCCTTGCTCCAATCCAACGTTACATTAACATTTTTTTTATACTACATGTTTTGTCAATTATCAAGTTTCTGCATTCAGCCGCTTGGACTCTGTATTGATATGTCTGTCTGTCAATGTTAGTTTTCCTTTCTTTCAAAAAGGTTATAGTGAGTTAACCTTCAGATATATATATATACGCGGGCTTTTCTTTAGAACTTTTAAAGAGGAACAACTCCATTATATAAATCATTTCAGGTAACTTGAACCGTTTTGAAAGCTCTCAAATAGAGTTTTCATTATTTTCCATCATTCGATTAATCGCAGCGTGTTTTTAGATAGTCTATAGACGTACTTGATAAATAAACTAACACAACATTATTTACTTATTTATAATTAGTAGTTTCTGAGATTAGCTCGTTCAACTAAACAAACAAACTCTTCTCGCTTTATTGCTATATTAATAAAGTTAGTATTTAGTTTAAGTTTTTTATTGTTTAAAAGGTATACAGTACAATAGGCTGCTGAATTATAAATCAAGAATCTATTACCGTGTTAGGGATTTTTTTTATAAACAACTTGCTGGGCCCTGCTATGGTTGTTTTCACTACATCTTCGGAGAACTTAGGTCAACCATAGGAATTACCCACTGAGTTCTCTTCTTACTGACACAGTTTAGTCCAACCACTGCGTTGCTATACCGCGTTAACTATCTAAAAAGCGCGTTCGGGCAACAAGCGCGAAGCAGGTTCTTGGCGTGATCACCTTGCCTTTTCAGATGTATATACAAATATAATATGAATAATCTATATATTATTGAAAAATATAAAGTAATATATAATACTATCATAACACGTCGTTTCTACGGTCTTTATGTGACACTAAGTGGGGTCCGCACAACTTGTATATTTTTTCTATTCACCTTCGTTATTTGTCATATATATAATAATAATATTTATTTAATAATTCTATAGTCAATATTACATTTTTTTATAGCTTGTCTTATATGTATACACGTATCATATAACTGTGAACATACCTGAACTAGGATTAACCTGTATCTCAGGCTTGTAATTACAAAATAAAAACATGGGTACTTAAATCAAATGCAAAATGTATAGTATATCTGATTAATAATTAAATTTAAACAAACTAAGAAAGAGATTTAAATATAAATAAAAATACAAATCATTTGGTAACTAGTATCTCTAGTTTCAGTATAGTTTCTCTCTGTCGTCATACGACATAACTTGAAGTGCTTCTTGAAGAAGTATTTTAGCTTTATGATAGGTACAATTAAACATACAGAGCTTGGCGTTTAATCTATTATATAGAAATGGCCAAAAAATCTGGCTAAGAAAGTATGCTTAATTCCTATATTTTGAGCACAAACAAATGTATGTTGATACTTTTCAAACACATGATTCTTCATACAATCCATACATCCACATTTATACTCAACTAGCGGACCCGACAGACTTCGTCCTGTCAAAAAGATTTGTACAATGGCAGTTTTTTGTTCCTAATTATTTTATAGATAATGTCGCATAGCCAACCAAATCGCAAAAAAAGTCTAAATGACCTATTACATTTTGTGGCTATTCAATTTTGGAACGTGACATTAAATCCTCCAACGATGTATTCTGTGCTCCAACGCACGCACGCACACTGTTTTGATAGATATGATTGAATTTCAACTATATGTAGCGTTAATAAAGCGCAAATTGACTCTTTGATGTTAGGAATACACCTTCATTGCTTAGACAACAGTGAGTGCTTGCAATATGAACTTTATACAATAACAATAAAGCTCAATTCGACTGTACGTTTTAGTTAGAAAACATTTGCATGGGAAAAAAAGGGCTGGTTTTAGGGTATTTCCGATAATTATTCGAATTTTCCTCATTGTAAAAACCCTCCGTGATCTTCAACGAACATTAACAAAAAAGAATTGGCCAAATTGGTCCAGGCGTTGTTGAGTTATGAGCTTACCAACATATTTTGCGATTCATCAATACATAGTATAAAACAAAGTCGCTTTCGCTGTATGTCCGTATGTATGCTTAGATCTTTAAAACTACGCAACGGAATTTGACGCGGTTTTTTTTAATAGATAGAGTGATCCTTAAGGAAGGTTTGTATGTATAATAAATGCATAATATAGTAGAGAAACACTGATAAATTTAAAGGTTTCTAATGTGATGTCGTAAATAAGCACGTTTTTTTGCGCTTATATTGCAAACGCTGGCTGAACCCTACGAGATAGACCAAAATAATGTACTACAGTATTGTACAACTTACAAAAATCCACAAAAAAGTCCGCGATGGTATATGTCTATCTCTTAGGGATAACCCACCATAACCATTTTTTCACTGCACCCGTGCGAAGCCGGGGCGGGTCGCTAGTTTTTATATATAAGATTTGTGACGTGCGTTTCAATCTTCTTCATAACATTGGTAGCACAAGTACTTATTTATTGATCAAAACATTATAATGGATTAAGAAAATTTATTTTCCAGACAAGTTCGATTGAAAACCCAACTTCTGTTACTTAAAGCAAGCCTTGAAATATCAATTTATATTCTTACTCAGTCAAATATTTCTCCGATACATTTTCATTGTAGCAATTTATCACATCAAATAAAGATGCGTAAACTTTTTCCATAGTAATAACAATCTTTCTTTAGATTGGCGAGAAATTTTCTGATTGATTGATATTGTCGTTCGCAATCTGCCGTTGTAGGCGCCGGAGATGTTCCCGTTGGATTCATTCATTAAAAATGAATATTTCTAGATAAAATAACAAAGTTTTCTTACACAATTTAATTGATAAACTAGCGCAGGATAAATTCAATAAATTTGTTGTAAATTGTATTCAACATTCAATCGACATATCGGCTCCTTAAAATCAAAACATATGTGTAGTAACTCCTTCCAACAAAAATGTTCAGGAGAGCAAAAAAACGGGTCGGCTACTTTGATTCGTTAGCCCGACGAAACCAGAAGAGATAACGATTTGGGTGTTTGACGAAAAGTTGTGCTATATGGTTGACATTTTACTTTGTAATACTCGTAACCTTTTTGGAGTATAGTTACACTAAAATCGCTCATACTTTATTTTTTTCATGAAATTACCCAAATATAACTATAAAAACTGTATCAAAACTTAGCAAGTCTGCTTTACTAGGTTATTTGGATATTAATTAATTCATTAATTAGTTTGTTATTTTTACTTTGAGCCAAATTTAAGACATAGCAAGTTGGTATTTCAAATTAATAACTTAGTAAGCCGCTTGATATGCTAGGGTTTTAAATTTGTCTTCTGATATACTGAGTTTAGAATTTGTACTTCAAAGAAATTCTCGTAATCATGGCAAATTACTTAGACTTGCTAAATTATATCTAAAAAGTTACGTATGAAAATGGGCGTTTTAAGGACACATCGTTTCGGTACTACCTAGTAATACGAAAAATGAAAAATACCCGCGTTTTTGACGTGAAACGTCTTTAAAATCGCGCCGAAACATACGGGTACCAGGTTTAAAAAGTGGACCGTAACGAAAAGGTCTACATCATCGTACCTTAATAATTAAAAAACTATTAGTCTTAGAAACAAAAATGTGGTGTGAATATTTCACTTATATAGTCAGCTCGCTGTTGTGACATTGAGTTTTTTATTAAAATACTTAAAACACCGTCAATCTTGTTTTTATTTTAATATTTTACTTTGAAAGCGATTCCCTAACATAGACGTTTCACGTTAAAACCAACGGCCGTGTGCCCCGGCACAACCCCAGCCGATTATTTTCTAATTAGGTGTTACTAGGTTTTGAATTTGAGCAGCCGATATAGGAATCTGTCAAAGGACATGGACAAAAAGTGGGCCTCGATCATGTACAGAGACGTCAGATATATCAATCGATAGGTTCTTATGTTCATCAATTTACAATTTATTATATATTTTTTTTAAAGTAAAAATGGTAAATGAAATATTATCGCGGAGCGTTTAAGTAAAATACCTCATTAACCACGCCCAGCGATGTATCATTTTGTCCGGGAATAAATCGGATTAGGGGAGAAAGTTTTATTGGTGGGGAAAGTCTCGTAAATTATACGCTTTCTTTCGGACGTATTCTTATATCGAGCCTTCGGAGCAGATGAAGTGAGTAATGAAATAAAGTTGTCCTTTTTTATTTGGTTTGAGAAAGAGGCTAGAGCACCATATACCTCTACACTAGAGTCGCCTAAAAAATCTCCAAAGGAGATGTCCTCTTATTACAAGGAGGTTGGTTTTTTGTGATCAGCGTTAACTAACAAACACCAAACTACATTAAATTGAAAGCCGAAAAAATATGAAGTATGAAACAAATAAAAGAAATATTTTTACCACCCCCAATTATTTTTAAATAAATAAAACATGTTTATAAGAAATATTTCATTTTGGCAACACCTTAATGATGTTTTTATTAATCTGTGACTACCAGTATCTTACTCTATGTTTGATATTTTCCGTTGAGTTGAATCATAGAATACATTTACTCGGTCTGATCATAATCATAAAATCAAAACTATGACATTGACAGCAGGTGCCTGACTTGTCAGTTGATTTTTTATTAATATTTTTTTCTGGCTCTAGATAACATACATTAAGTAACATAGCAGTCCCTATATTTTGTTAGTTAAAAACTTCTCAAAATTAGAAATAGTCGGTTCATTAAAGCAATTATGTATGTATTTAGATTTTTAAAAGGCTTGTTGATATTTTTTTTTAAGCAATGTGTAATTATTGCATTAAAAATATTTCATTTTTTATTATACTAGAATACGAATTATTAAAAATCGGGGGTCTTGAAAATAACACGACTTACGGCGATTACTTTCTTTTAGAGCCTTCTATTCAAATATATCAAATTTACCCGAGTTAGTTACTATAAACCAATATGGGACATCTCCTTTAAAGTGACAGATTTTTTTTTTAAATAATGTTGGTCCTCTGCGGACTCCTTGGTCCGCATTCTTTTTTTTGTGTTAGTATTTTTGATGTCCTTATTTATTATCTATTTACAAGTAACATATCAATTCTCGGTTGGGAGAAGGTGTCTTTTCTCCGTGTTGTGGAAACAGATGGTCCCGTCCCCCACAGTCATAGCCCCATCTATATCTATATTCTACTATAATAGACTATTACAACCATTACTAACTATTATTAACTATTCCTTAAGACTAACAATGTTTAAAATCTATGGTTAGTTTTACAATTTATTTATTATAAGTTTATACTAGTATTAGTATAATTATAGAATTATTACATGTTATTTGTTTACATTAGAGTTTCAAAATAAATGTATGACGGGAATTAACACGATATTGTTACGTACCGAATTTTATTGCCTGACGTTTCGACCAGGTTGCACCGGCCGTGGTCGCAGGCGGACTGGACTACATTAGAGTTTATTATATAATTATATACACACACATATATATATATATATATTACAATTAATATGATTTCCGCAACGTATTTATTTATACAATTTATATTGTTTTGGTTACTATATTATTTAGTTATTAGTATTTCTTACAATTTTTTATTTATTACAAATTAATATTATTTACTATATATATAAAAAGTTTTCTGGTTAACATTGCTAATATATTATGAAGAACAATATTTTTTTTACTAATTTTTTGGTTAAGTGACAGATTACCAAGTTTTCCGATTCTGTTCACAGATGGCGTTACGTTTGTATATAAATTAACCTTCTTAATGCAAAGTAAAAGTAATAGTTACAAGCAAAAGAATATAGAGAAATATATAAATAAATATATATAATAACTAGCTTTCTGTCCGCGGCTTCGCCTCACTACGTAAAATGTCAATGTCAACAAAACGTCACTTCCTCTAGTTACGCCATCTATGACTTCACCCTGGAAACATTTGCTTGACGTTTTAAATGAAACCAGAAAATAATCATGTGGTTATACTATAATCTAAGAAATGCTGTGACAACTATATAATCTATTGTAATGCTGCGACATTCATCACAGCTCATATACGTCCCCACCGAGGGGCTCGAGCCTACCCTAACTACGTTAGGGCGATTAGGCCTTAGTCAACCACGCTGGCCCAGTGCGGGTTGGTTGACTACGTACACCTTTGAATCGCTTCGCAGATGTACGCAGGTTTCCTCGCGATGTTTTCCTTCACTGTAGGAGCGTCAGATAAATGTAAGTACATATGAAATTGGGAACGAAAAACACATTGGTACACGCCGGGGATTAGATCGCGGGCCTCCCGATGTAACGAATAAACTCAAAAAGTACTGGACCGATTTTAATAATTCTTTTTTCGTTAGAAAGCTACATTATCACTGAGTAACGTAGGCTATATTTAGTACTAGATTGATATAGAAATCTTTAGAAATTCTTATTTAAACTAACCGAAGGTGTAATGTTATATATCACGTTCAAAGTTTTTCTGTAGTGTATTTAGTTTTGTTGTTCATTGCACCCGTGCGAAGCCGGGGCGGGTCGCTAGTATATTACACTTTGATTGAATATAACACAGATAATATAGTAAACAGTTGCGGTTTAGTATATGTTGCCTGTACACAGCTGAGGCAGCACAGCTAATAGGTTATAAATATTTAACAAGTTCTAACAAGCCTATATTAGGCTGTAGGCTGTTTTGGTTGTCATTATGTATAATTTGCTGGTACCCATGACTTTGTCTGCACAAATGGTACATTTTACCCACTTAATTGACACTTATCGCCATATTTTGGACAATTTACACTAATATTGTAAACGCCAAAGTTTGTAAATATGAAATGATGTTTGTAACTTTTTCACTTATTTACAGCTAAAATATATAATAAATTAAAGTATAATTTGGTTTACTATATCTTTGCATGCTAATATTGCAACCAACAACGTTATCCACAAATCACACACACACACACACACACACACATATATATATATATATACATACACCATGAACAGCAACCAATTTGTTTTATTTTTTATGTTTAGAATAAAACAAATTAAATTAAATATATAAACATATAAATAAACAACATTTAACTTATTAATATTAATTACATACATATGATTAGATGTTATTATTTGAATTATCATGCAATATACTTAACGATTCCAATTTAAATTTACGTTTTGACGAATTGAATACATCTACAGATACAAACATAGAATTATAATTTTTCAAAATGTGAATTAGAAGACGGCGCAGTCCAGTGTTGAACACTGATAGCAAATAAATACGGTACTTCCCTCTATATTAGAAAAGATCTAAAAGCATATAACTATGATAGCTTATGCATTAATTAGTCGGAACCATCATGTTTAAGTACATAAAATAACAAAAATAATATAAAAATTAGTTTCATAGTATTCACTTTTTTAATCTATACGTAAAACAAGAGCGAAACATAGGCCGCCATGTTGTGACGTCATAAGGTACTGTAAACTTATGCGTGTCAATGTCATTATGAATCTACGTATAAAGCCGCAAAACAATAAAAAAAGAAGTTTGTAGGTTGCTTTTTTAATGTAAGAGAACGTTATAAATACGTAAGTTAAATTGAAATCGCACGTGAATCATACTATGGAAAGCAGTTTTGTAAAAGGAGATAGTACGAATTTACCAAAAATAAATGCATCGGAAAATCGAGTCGGAAAATTCTTTGCTGCAAATCCCGACTTTTGTTCTGCCGAGTTACGGAGTATTAAAACCGATGTCAGTATACTTTTTTATTATTATTATTCCTTTATTAGTTGTTTATATATAAAAGATAATAACTCGTTTTTAAATTATGAATATAATATTATATAGCATCAAACATAGAGCTTAGTTTATTATTTACATGCCGTATTGACGTCATCGCTACAGAGTAACAACTCGTGCGGCGCCTTCGTCTTATTACGCGCGAAATTTGAAAATATTAAATTTTAATGCAATTTTTATAGTACTTAACGAGTGTATAAAGTTTTTATATTTTTATTATATGGTTTACTGACACGCAAGGATCAAATTAAGATTCTTTTCAAAAAAGAGATTAATTCCCTATTGTCACCACGGACCTTACGCTTAAGAGCGGATCTCGGAACTGTGTAATAAATTTTGCTAGTTTAGAGTCTAAATGTTATTGCACATTATCGGTGATTAGGTGGTGAATGAATCGACAACTTTCTATGATTTTTGTGGAATCACAATAACATAATAAATGGCAAGTATTTAGAGCGTGATATATTTGTATTTAAATTCCTGTGTTTTGATCACTATTGATAGATCACATAAGATGTGTACATTGAAGATATAATGCTATAATTTTATCACCATGTACAACCAACAACTGACTATGTCGAGCCAGATTACGACATATTTACTATCTATAAAAATAGCTCCTGATGAAATATAAAAGATCTTTATAACGCTATATACTTACGCATCGCAACTCCATTGTGAGTTTGTGGCGCGTTCTAGGTCTCTGATAAAGAATGTATGCAACAGCTTACAATGTAGACTGGACGAACGTCCAATAGATGCAGACCTTGGTTTTCCATATTCAAAGGATATGGAAGAGTTCATTTTACGCTGGGGTATTATAGCTTCCAACAATGACTAGTTTTATAGGAGTCTGTTATACATAAAATTTGTTCGACGTGGTCTCCCTGCGCTAGGATAAATATGGTTATAACACTGTGTTGCTTATTTGCATCTTGCATCAAAACTTTACGTCCTGAAGCTTATATTCTGTTTGAATGCGAATCAAATATTTAAAGTCGGCAAGTATGAATTATTTTTGGATGGATGTGTGGGGTTACAAGAATGGACAAGATCAAGAATGAGTATATAAGAGGAAGTTTGAAAGTAGCGCCAGTGACTGAGAAGGTAAGGAGCAGTAGGTTAGCATGGTTTGGGCATGTAATGAGGAGGGATGAAAGCCATATAACAAGAAGAATAGATGGACCTAGGATGAGACGTGGACCAAGAAAGCGATGGATTGAATGTGTGAATTCTGATATGAGAGTAAAGGAAGTCGATGTTGAGCTGACGAGTGACAGAGGAGAATGGAAGAGGAAAACATGTTGTGCCGACCCTACTTAAGGTGGGAAAAGGGCAGGAAGAAGAAGAAGTATGAATTATTTTTCCAATGCCTGGTGAACCCCGATTATTTATAAAATATATCACCGTAGTTCTACGTATGCTTCTCACGAAGATAATCCTATTAATATTATTAGCGCGAAAGTTGGTATGAGTAGATATTTGTTACTCATTCACATAATAACTACTGAATCAGCTAGATTTTTTTTTCCTCAGGAGAGGAGGCTGAGAATCCTCATAGATATCACCTGCCTGGCGAATCGGGGCGGCTCGACCCAATAGACCTACCGACTAAACTCAGTCTAAGCTTTTGGTCCTAATGACCCTACTGGCTTGAAGTGATAGACAGCTGCACCTCAGGAGAGGCACGGTTAGCGCTGCCCTGTGGAGAGGGCATACCTATGCGCTAGAAGAGGCACAGTATACCAAAGTGGCTCTGGCCTATATTGAGAGGAACCTGCACGTGGCTAAGCAGAAGGCTACCGAATAAAAGGTGACAAGGGAAGCGACGGCTCAGACGCCGCCGATTGTAAGTCTAGAAGTTCCTGCGTTAATTGATTGGGGGGATCGTTAAGGACATGTCGCGGTCCACCTAGGGCACCAGCTAGCGTTATATATGTCTCTAGCCTCTTGCAAATACTCGTAAATAATGCAGCATTACATCTCCTTCAAAGGGATCCAAATTCTCTACAGAATTGTTGAAATGTGTAACTTGATAACAGTTAATTATGGAATATCTTTAAACAAACTATCATTTCATCAATACATAGTATAAAACAAAGTCGCTTTCGCTGTATGTCTGTATGTATGCTTAGATCTTTAAAACTACGCAACGGATTTTGACGCGGTTTTTTTTAATAGATAGAGTGATTCTTAAGGAAGGTTTGTTTGTATAATAAATGCATAATATAGTAGAGAAACACTGATAAATTTAAAGGTTTCTAATGTGATGTCGTAAATAAGCACGTTTTTTTGCGCTTATATTGCAAACGCTGGCTGAACCCTACGAGATAGACCAAAATAATGTACTAGTACAGTATTGTACAACTTACAAAAATCCACAAAAAAGTCCGCGATGGTATATGTCTATCTCTTAGGGATAACCCACCATAACCATTTTTTCACTGCACCCGTGCGAAGCCGGGGCGGGTCGCTAGTTTAATATATTCTAAGCATGCAAACTTTTTGTTTCGATTACTTAATCTACACTTCATTCTTTTATTCGATAAAATACAATCAGAACCTTCAAGACGTCTCAATCCTACTCAATTTCAACAAGAAAAAGTATTCTAGCTCAAATCTGCATATTTGATTGGGTCGCAGACTTGGAATTCATCTAGGTAAGTTGGATCGCTGCGAAGTCCACTTTTTTGTTCCACCCTCCAATTTGGACTTTGTTTCGTTCAAGTCACGTTCCGCTCGGATTCTGCGAAAGGGCACTTATTACTCCAGCATTCCTTTATTTCATTTGTCTAGCTTTGATATGCTCTTTGCTGTCATCTTGCATTTACATAAATTGTCCGGAAGCACGAGATTCTTGTACAGATTCATTTGTTGTGTATATAGCTACATTTAAATTACTTTTTTTTATAAAATGTTGTGTTTAATTTATTTGTGGATGATTTGATGATGACAAAACAATTGTCGGTGGCGGTCGTGGTTTCTGCACTGGTGTTCAGATTGAGAGACCCGGGTTTGTTAAAAATTAGTATCGATGCCTTTTTTATATTTTGAATTTCATGTGTACATTTATCAGATGTTCCTGCGGTAAAGGAAAATATTGTGAGGTAATTTGCGTACTAAGAACTACTAAAAAATTTAGCTTTCCTAAATCCAACATGGCGGCGTACCCAAGATTACGGATCAATTATTTTCAACACAGTCCTACAATATGGGTATCAAAAAAAAGAGCTAGCCAATAATAGCTAAAAAAATTAAGGGAAAAATAATTCTTTAAAAAGAAGCTTTTATTTAAATGCACTAAAAAGTAAATTTAAAAGTATTTACTTTCCTAGTCAGAACTTTCTTGGTTTTAAAATTTTAATAGCCAGCAAGTAAAAACTAGTACTCTCGTGACAAGCATAACATACTCTTATAAATTGTGTCAAATGTGTTAAATTTTTTTAGAAGTTTTAGCGTAAAAGTTTTTTTTTTCTTTCTAGCGCATTTATATAAATAAAAGCTTGCATTTTTCTACCTTATTTGTTTTAAGAATTGAATTCGTGTGTGACAAATTAAATTGCAATGTCTGTACCACAGCAAATCTATTAAATAAATAATTGCAATTTTATGAAATACAAATCTTTTTGTATTTAATGCAAAGTAACGTTCGATTTTAGGTATTTCTGGGCTCGTACATCTCAACAATTTTCAAAAACTAATTAATATCGAGACGCTCGGATGAATACAAAATAAAGATGGGCTCGACAAAATAGACCGTCAAAATATATTTTATGAATGCGTTTCATATCAAAGATCTGTAATATATAAATGATTCATGAAAATTGTTATTGCTCGGTTGATTAATATTCAAATTACTAAACTGTACCATTTCAATCTGAACAAATTGAAACGAGAAATATTTATTTAGACATTTCTAGTTTAGGAATCTTGTCTTGAATCATATTTTCTAATAATATTAACACTGGGAGAATATTGTGATATGATTTGTAATTTTACGTTAATATTTCAATGAAAGCGAAGTCCACTGAAGCGATAAATATTTTTCAAGTACCAAGACAGGACTGAATAGAACTATTACGGGACTATTTTGATGTATATTTTTTTATTTTATTTTATTTGTTATGGCTACCAACTAAATACATTGTAATGATATTAATATATTTATTTTTAAATGAGATAAAAAACGTAGTTTCATTTATTTTACATACATTATATAAACTTATAAAATAATTATTTATACCAAGCCTTAAAACTAAACTACCTAAACTTACCTATGTATAATAATAAAATTATAATATAAATTTGCTTTATATACATCACAACTAAAATATTATAAATGCGAAAGTAACTGTCTGTCTGTCTGTTACGCTTTCCCGCTTAAACCTCGCAACCGATTTTGATGAAATTTGGTACAGACAATCTTTAGACCCTGAGACAGAATATAGGCTACTTTTTATTTCGAAAAAAGGGATGAAGGGGTTGAAAGTTTGTATGGGATTTCTTAATTTTAAAAGATAAAACCAAGAAACTTTATATTTAAGCACTTGATAATAAACATTTGTTCTAGCATTTTTGAAATTTCGACCAGCTAGGGGGTGAAATAAGGGTTGAAAGTTTGTATACAAGTTCGTCAAATATCACGTCATAAGAAACAAAAAATCATTTGTTCTAGCATACAAAAATAAGCTCTATCTAAAAATTTAAGATGACAACGAGTTATAGGAGACACAGAAATTCAGAATTGTCCTTCGGAAACTATGCATCTTATCCGAAAAATGGCTATATCCATAATTTTATATATTATCTATATAATATCACCATAGCAAATGAAAGAAGTTTAATGGAAAAGCTCTTACATAGGAGCCTTAAATGTGTCACTGCGAGCAAATTGAAATACATATCATACACAAACGCTCCTAAGATTACCATACATTTTGTTTTAAAGAGGGACCTCAGATGGAAAGGGAGCGAGTTCTTGTTCAGTCTTGCTGCAAGGCTTCTGAGGCTATTGCGGTTCTAGGTTCTCGTTTGCTTATTCCCTGGGATCTTAAAAACGTGGTGTGATGAAGGCTTACAACATTTTTATAAATTAGTTATGAATCAATAGTAAGTGGAGTGAAAATTGAGAGCGAAGCCTTTCAGTTAAGTCTGTAAAGAAACAAGTCGCTTTTTGTTGTCTAGCAGAGAAAATTGGAAATAAAATTCCTCGTTCCAGTTATAGGCAATAACGATTGCCTACATTCGCATGTGATCAGATGGTATCTAAGCCTATTTTGAAATGTTTGTGTGCATACCTGTTCCAGAATTTAACCAATTCGTAGAGAACTTGTATATATTGATATAGATCTGTGTATATGTTATAGTAAACACTCCATCATATGTATCTACACTTATAATAAATCTGTAGAGAGGTCAATTCTGTGTATGTATATTTCCAAAATAACTATCAGGGGGTGATTCGGGATCGATACTGAAGCCAAAAATACAACCAGTAAATTTTTTGTTTGTCTGTATAATCGTTATAGAAACAAAAACTACTCTACGGATTTTAACGAAACTTGGTACAATTATTTTTCATACTCCTGAGCTGGTTATAGTATACTTTTCGTCACGTTACAATCAATAGGAGCAAAGTAGTAAAAGGAAATGTTGAGAAAACGGGAGAAGTTACTCCATTTTTTAAGCTTCCGTTGCGTGTGTAACCTTAATGATTAAAGCTACACAGAAATCATGTATGACGGAAATGTCTTTCATAAAATTATATAGGTAAAAAAATATCCCACGACTGCATACATATATCTATCATTTATGGTTGACTCACAATAACACGTGTAACTCCCGATAACTTAGCAGTTCGAAGCTTTCTGATTATATTTGTCTACTTGTTGTGACATTAAAAATGCTACCTAAAATTACGATTGCTATATTATGCAGTACATACATACACTCACGCCTTTTTCCCATGGGGGTAGGCAGAGATTACGTCTTTCCACTTGCTACGGTCTTTACATATCTCTTTCGCTTCATCTACTTTCATAACATTCCTCATACATGCTCGACGATTGCGGGTACGTTCTGACCTGGCCTTTTTTGAGGACAATTTCGATTTGTTCGAAATATGTTCGCCTAGGTCTTCCTCGTCCCGTGTCTCCACTCACTCCAGCTTCATAAATCATTTTGGTCAGTCTACTTTCATCCATCCGTTCCACATGCCCAAACCACCCAAGCATCCCTTTCTCTATTCTTGTCACGATATCCTCTTTCAAACCACATTTCTTTCTAATCACTTCATTATACAATCTGTCACTCAGTTTTACTCCTGCCATACTCCGCAAAGCTCTCATTTCTACTGCAGTAGTAGATTATGTAGTATGTATTTATGTATTTCTTATGTAGTAGATTACAATAAAGTTAACCTTTTCCGTTATATTATTCCTCTCAGTCAGTTACTATTTATTCTCGTCAATTCACGTATAAATTAGACGATGTTATCCTGATTACGTCCAGAATACCTCATTACCTGATTTCCAAGGAGAGGTAAAATACGGTCGTCGTCTTCTATTTGGAGTGGGCCGAAGCTATACAGATTTCCAAAACAATCCACATTTATATATTATATTCTCATTTATAGGCATCTTAACAGAACACATTGTGTAAGTTACTTTTTTATTTATATGTACATACATAAAAAAATCCCGAAAAAACTAAATCGCGTTAGTTATCTTATTTTCAGATTGCGTTTACAATCTACAATTATCGAAACTAAGTTATTCCGTGCGATGCAATACATATATTCGAATTCAATAATTTGTTAATGCTAACATTGATAAGGTACATAATACAACATATTTATGTGACCTTAATCCAGGTACAACAGTCCTTTCACATACTATAGAAATAGAGTTTAGGCTTAGACGTAACTCAAGGTAGAGTCCTTTTCGAACCATCACATATTATTTGGCCAAACACTCGTACATTAAAAAGAAGGACGAAACGTTACTAGTAGGATGCAATGGATAAGAATATCTTCCATAACTGAATACACATATTTCATTAGCAATAATATGTAAGTAACTTGGAGCTGGATACTAGAGAAAGGGGTTAGATTCTAAAAATAAATTCATTGTTGCATTTTGATCTTCACCAAGAGAAACGTTTGGGTAAGTCATCATCATTATAATTAAGGTCCTTTGTCCCCTAGCTGGGGAAGACTCCACAGTGAGTCTCCATCTCGCACAGTCATGAGCTTCGCATTTGATTTCGTTCCAGGTTTTTTCAATGGCCTTCGCTTCGGCAAAGTCAGTCCGCCGCTAGATCTATTTTGGACGACCACGTTTGTGCGATTCCAGTCTAGAGCTCGCCTCGATATGTGGTTTGGATTCGTTCGGAGTGTGTGGCCTATCCAACTCCATTTGCGACGTTGATCTGCTGGTCGATCCGAACTTCGTCACAACGTTCACTATACTATACAAGACTATACCGTCCTAAGTAGACCCGTCGCTAAGCAGAAGGCTGCAGAGGGGGGGGGGGGGAGTTACGCAAGAGATACGGTGACTGAGACGTCGCCGCAAGTAGGTCTTGAAGGTCCTACGTTAATTAATTAGGGGGGGTCGCTAAGGACGTATCGCGGTCTGCGAAGCCTTTGCCGATTTTGAGCAGATGCGCTCTGCGCAGTTCCACCGAACTTACTAGAACAAAGTCCTACCAAGGTCACGATAGCGCGTCGCTTGAAGAAGTCTAGGTGATTTTATATTTTATAAAGATTTATTATCTTACCACTACCAAGCTTTCTTGTTTATATAAAGTTCGATGTGCTCAAATCTTTTCTACGATATGTTGGAATGTTTCCGAATGTTCTAGAATAAGTTTATTCGGTGGCGCAACAATATCTTCTCCGACGAATTAAATCACTTCATCTTTAAGATCAATGAACCTCTTCACAAAAACCAGGAAATTCGTCCATTATCGATTCTGAATGTGCCGTCTCTGATCGCGAAACGAAGACTATTGGAGCGTAGCTCAATAAGATCGCAATTTCTCAGAGCAAACAAGACCACTCATTTTAATTGACTCCCTCGCGAAGCAGCGCATTAATTAGTCGGCATTCTGTAATTTGTCGCGCCGATCGACGGATCCGTCATTGTCCCCGGCGAAATTTGTATCTATATTTGGTTCTGTCTTAATTTAGATTATCTAAGCAAATTTCGCTATTAGTATTCCATGCGTTTGGATATTGATTGTCGATTTGTATATAGCAAACTTGTCAATTATGTACTGTATGTTAATGATTAATAAAAAATAATGAAGTTTGGGATTGGCGCTACAATTATAGATTTTGCTTTTCACTGGAGTAGACTGTTCAATGTTTTATAATGCAGTTTATTAAGATCAAACATTTTTCTTAAGTTTGGCGTATGTCATTACTTTCCACAAATTGATCCTTATTACAATATAATACAGGGATGCTTTTCTATCAGTATCAACGGGTTTCGTGGCTACAAATATCGATTTTGCAAAATCCCAAGATTTTATTTTAATGAAATCGACACCGAGACTCCCTTGAGAACTTTTCGCTTGTCCTCGTGATTTAGGACTTCGACATCTACGTACTTAAAAAAAATCTGTTTATAGAATCATCAGTTGCATATTATATTAAAATTCTATTGAATACTTCTAATTATTTCTTGAAAGCAACACATTTAAACGCTGCTGTAATATCCCTATCAGGTGAACACAAAACTTGGTCGTTCTACGAAATACCTCGACTCTCAACTCAGTTGATCACTAGGAACCGATTAAATACAGTATCGGAGCATTCGCGTCACGAACGCGCGACATGGGATCACGTGCGCGACACTCGCGTCGCTAGGCCATCAGGACCTATTGTGTCGCCCTGATCGACCGCCGGAGACGGCACACGGTCCTTTGTTCCGTTTCTGCGGAGTAATCGAGATGTGCTTTACCTTGGCACTGGTAAAAATGGCACAAATTTAATTCACAGTCTGCCAGTGTATAGTTATGAATAAAAATCATATGTGAACTTTACTGCCAAAGCATCAAGATAAGAAACTAGTCGAATTTGTTTTGGTCACCCATGACAGATATAATTACGTCGCAAGTTGTTTAACCTTAGAATCATATCGCACTTGATGTTTTCTGTCACTGAGCATATCAATATATCATCATCGTCTAGTATTCATTCATTATCATAATCTTACGTAATAAATAGAGATTACCTTAGGATGGAACATGTGTAGTATATCTTGCAGCGGCACGTGGCTGTAATTTTAAATAACTGAGGCATTGATTAACCTCCTACCCCTGTGGCTGGAATACGAATACGAAAATTAGTTATTTAGGTTAAATATGCTTTAAATATAATCACCAACCTGCATCATCATCATGATGCTAGTGTACCTTTGAAAGATACACTTAAGATTTTATCTCAAGCAAGCGGTACTGGGCTTTTTTTACCAGGTAAAACTTCCGTTTATGGACGTCGCTGTCCTAAAGGCAGCGACACCGAACGGACCTCATGGCGAGCGTGAATTTGGCCAACACTATATATAAATAAATAATCCTTTAACTTGTGTTAATAAATTTAAAATTATCTGTGAAATACAGTAAATTATCGTAATATTATGTTTTAATAAATCTCGATTTCGGTTTTCCAGTCAGAGACATTAAATTCAGAGTCTTAGGGCAAATTATTATTTAGCAAAAGTTACGTTGATTCTCCTTGCAATTGTGTAGTTTTTCTTACATGTTTCTATAAGTCGCTTTATCAAATCATTTTCCGCTTTGTTTTCCAATTTTTCATAATATTTTACTCCTTGTTCCAAGTAAGGATTCCGTATGCGGGACACGGCAAACCATAAACGGTCACGCACGCGGCTTCAGGCGCGCGCACCACCTCTATACTTAATTACTCACTCGCCTCGTAACCGTATCAGTATCAATTTTCAGCACAGCAGAAAAGCCGAGTTAGAAATTAATTTTTATTAAATTATCAACCACGCCGCGTCGCGTGTGGTTGTAATTTAATAAATTTCCGTCATGTACATTAACGCGAGTCTTTCTAGGGACAGCGTTGCTTATACTAAAGTTAAAGTGCATTTTTTTTATTACAAATTTGAGTGCGTTTGACAACGATCTCACCAGATGTTAAGTAGAAGATGTTGCCTAAGTTGGAACACGCAAACTCATATAGTAAGTATCGGGGAACAAAGACGCAGGTAGGGAATTCCATTCCTTCCGGCATTGATTGCGGCAATGCTGGCGGACGAGGGAGGTTGGAGGGCTGTGGCCTCCTTCTGTGAAGCAGGGACGCCGAGCAGGGTCGGGAGATGGCCGATCCCGCTCGAAGGAGGCGGCGCCGGGCTCGGTAGCACAGCTGCGGCGGGCGCGAGGAAGTCGCGACCGCTACGGCGACCACGCCCCTTCCGTGGCCGGGGGGCGTCGTCGGTGGAGGAGACCGGGGTGGTAGTAGCCTCCCCCGAGGAGGGCTCCCCTCTAGGCAGGGGAGCGGAGGCTGGGGGTTCCCGTAAGTGGCTTGATGTTCCCGGGGGCTCCCTACATGCCTGAGGAAGGCCATCCCTGAGGTTTTTAGTGGGTAGGCCTCCCCCTTCTGGGTAGGAGAGCCCCACATAACCGCCGGCTCGCCACAGCCGGGGAATGAAATTTAATGCATTTCCTCATCCCTTATACTGCTTCCATATACAGCGATTGTTGATTTATTTGTATCACTCATTTTAGAGTACTCCAACGAACTTGGATTCCGTGTAGTTTGGTGTGACCAAATCGACAACAGTTAAAACATTGCACTGTTGGATATATATAGCGTTCCACAGATAATGCATTGTAACAGACAAAAATGCGAGATGGAAGAATCTGTCCATCAAATGTTATAACTATAGATTGAGTAGGTTTCCATATCGCATTACCATCTACAACTACTTTATGATTAATCCGTCTGACCTTAAGAATATCACCACAGCCATCAGGGAGTGTAACTTTCTATTTTATTTCTTCAGGAGTCCAGTCATGAGGAACCCAAAGAACCATACGTGTGACATTAATAGAAGGAACGAAGGCTATGTAACTCTCATCTTGTAATCTCTTGTCACAAATAAAACTATTAGCTGCCTCAAACTTATTAAAAGCTAACACAACACGATTTCTGCCTATTCTTTTAACACTTTTAACACCATTAATTATACTTGAAAAATAGGTTTTTTGAGAAATTGACCAAAGTTAACAGGGTGAAGTGTGGTGGAGTCATTAAAAGTAGTTTGTTCGCGTTGGACGTGTACAATATAAGGAGATGATACATCACAAGAACCATAAAACTTTCTTGAATTGGCTGATTCAGCATGGGGTTGACTAATATTTTCAGATAATGCAGGTAAAGTAGAAGGGTCTCTTTGTTTCTCAGTAATTTCAGCGTTTTTAGTACCATTTTTCTCATCTGAATCAACACAAAGGCACCCTTCATTCTATCCTGGCGGGATAGAATGAAGGGTTTTATGTTTTCTTTTCTTTTTATTGCAATGTTTGCAGATTTTCGCAGTTTTGCTCCTTTTCCTATTATTAGATAGAATGGCCCATCCACAATTGTATATGAATAAATAATAAGGAAATTTATAACAACTAGAAACACACCCGCCTACTCAACGTTTCCCGCCTTTTTTCTCATTTGTTATTGTTGTACATGAAAGGTGGATTGACATTTGCCCTCACATATTACCGACGCGGTTAGCAGAAGGGATGCACCTACATTCAGACACTTCTTTCTGTACTGGATGATTGAGACAGGGCAATATATAAATCTGTCTTACTTAATTAACTGATTATTAATAGTGGCAAACAGATGTTAGTATGCTTTGCATTCCTAAAGGAATGCAGCTGTAATTCTTGAAAGAATTTAAATTGATTTTAATGTTGAGTTGAGTCTGTGAATAGATAATCCAGCTTCCGCCTGGCTCCGGGAAACGATGACGTCGATCTGCGACGTCTCCATGCCCCGAGTCAGGCCGCCCCGGCGGCGCTCTGCGTACTGGTGGAACGAGGAGATAGCGCGGCTACGGGTCGTTGTAGTAGCCGCGCGCCGCCAGTACCTCAGAGCCCGTCGAAGACGGCAAGCCTCAGTCGACGAAGTCCTGAGCGCCAGAAGCGCGTACGGAGCCGCGGCCAAGGCGCTTGGCGTCGCCATCGCCGACGCCAAGGCGCGGTCCTGGCGCGAGCTGCTGGGGGGACTGGAGAGGGACCCATGGGGGCGCCCGTACCGGATGGTACTGGGCAAGCTCCGACCGTGGGTCCCTCCGCTGACGGAGACCCTGGACCCTCTCGTCGTAGGAAGAGCGGTGGATACGCTCTTTCCGAGGGTCCGGGACAGTCCCCCCGCCACCCCGTCGCTCGGCCTTTAGTCGGACGACCTCCGGGTGACGGAGAGCGAGCTCGCCAGGGCCGTTTCGCGGCTCTCTGCGCGCAGCGCTGCCCCGGGACCAGATGGGGTCCCGGGAAAGGTGCTAGCGCTGGCGCTCAGGGCGTTGGGGAGCACGGTGAGGCAGCTCTTCACGAGCTGTCTCCGTGAGGGCATGTTCCCCGTCGACTGGAAGTCGGCCAGGCTGGTGCTCCTCAGGAAGGAGGGAAGGACCGGCGACGTTCCGTCTTCGTTCCGTCCGATCTGCTTGCTGAACGAGGCGGGGAAACTCTTCGAAAGGGTTATCTCCGCTCGTATCAGCGAGCGCCTGTCGCGCGTGGGTCCCGACCTATCGGACTGCCAATTTGGATTCCGGCGGGGACGATCAACGCTGGACGCCGTCCAGCGTGTTCGTTCCCTGTCGGAGTCCGCAGTCCGATCAGGGGGGGTGGCGTTGGCGGTGTCGTTAGACATCCTCAACGCCTTCGGCACCCTCCCCTGGCAGGCCATTAGGGAGGCGCTCGTATACCACGAGCTGCCTCCCTACCTGCGGGCCGTGGTCGGGGACTATCTGCGCGACAGGACGATCAGCGTGATGGGACGGGACGGGATGGAAACGTCGAGGAGGGTCGAATGCGGCGTTCCGCAGGGGTCGGTGTTGGGACCCCTGCTATGGAACCTCGCATACGACGCGGTCCTTCGCACCAGCCTTCCTGACGGCGTGAGTGTCGTCTGCTACGCTGACGACACTCTCGTCGTTACGACTGGGGCCGACTTCGGCCGGTGCTTACGCTTGCCGAGCTTGGGGTGGCATGTGTCGTGCGGGCGATCCGCCGGCTGGGTTTAGAAATAGCGCCTCACAAAACCGAGGCGCTATGGTTCCACGGCCTTCCGAGGCGCCGGGAACCACCCAGCTGCCGGATCCGGGTGGGTGACGCGGTGGTCCCGGTGGGGCCGTACATAAAGTACCTGGGCCTCACCCTGGACCGCCGCTGGAGCTTCGAGGAGCATTTCGTGCGGTTGGTCCCCCGAGCCAAAAGGGTGGCGGGCGCATTGCATCGCCTGCTGCCCAATCTCGGTGGACCGAGGGATGGAGTTCGCCGCCTGTACGAGGGCGTCGTGCGATCCGTGGCCATGTATGGGGCTCCCGTGTGGTCGCAAGACTGCGCGAGGTCCCCCCGCTGCAGAGCTCTGCTACGGAGCCTGCAGCGGATAATGGCCATACGGATCGTGCGAGGCTACCGTACAATATCGTACGAGGCGGCGACGGTTCTGGGACGCTCCCCCCCATTCGACATCCTGGCCGACATGTACGCGGCGACGTATGCGTCGCGGCGTGTCGGCCGGGAGGGCGATGGGGGGAGCGCCCTGGAACCCGCGCACGAAGTGCCTAAGCGGGAGTGGCACCGACGGATTGTGGCGGCCTGGCGTGCGCAGCTCGAATTACGGATCTGCGCGCGCCAGCGGGCCGTCGGTGCCGTACTCCCGCACCTCGAAGCTTGGCTCCACGGGAAGGAGGAGGTCACCTACCGATTGACTCAGATACTCACCGGGCACGGCTGCTTCGGTGAGTATCTGTGTCGAATAGGACGGGAGGGATCGACACATTGTCACCACTGCGCATCCGACCTCGACTCGGCCCAGCATACGCTGGCGGAGTGCCCCGCGTGGGCCTCCGAGCGCCGAGTCTTGGTCGAAGAGATCGGGCGAGATCTGTCTCCGCCAGCATTGATTGCGGCAATGCTGGCGGACGAGGGAGGTTGGAGGCTGTGGCCTCCTTCTGTGAGGCAGTGATGCTCCAGAAGGAGGCCGCCGAGCGGGGTCGGGAGATGGCCGATCCCGCTCGAAGAAGGCGGCGCCGGGTTCGGTAGCACAGCTGCGGCGCCGCCGCGGGTCGCCGGCGGGCGCGAGTAAGTCGCGACTGCTACGGCGACCCGGGATGGACCACGCCCCTTCCGTGGCCGGGGGGCGTCGTCGGTGGAGGAGACCGGGGGAGGTAGTAAGCCTCCCCCGAGGAGGGCTCCCCTGTGTCGACGGGGGAGCGGAGGCTGGGGGTTCCCGGAAGAAGCTTTCTGTTCCCAGGGGCTCCCTACATGCCTGAGGAAGGCCATCCCTGAGGTTTTTAGTGGGTAGGCCTCCCCCTTCTGGGGAGGAGAGCCCCACATAACCCGGGCTCGCCACAGCCGGGGTATGCAATTTAATGAATTTTCCTCAGGGAAACAAAAAAAAAAAAAAATATAAGATAATCCAGCTTGAACTCGTATCTGTGTAGGTCATAGGATATATTTGATAGGAACATTTAAGATAATATTGAGATTTTTGAATATCGTAATTAAAGTACTTAAATATAAAATAGCTTTATTTTGTAAGAATATATTTATTTGTTATTTCTCATTGGATCTCTTATGATTATATCTTCCGAAGGGCAATTAGGTCGTCGGATGTCTATGTTTCATTCTTTTGTCTATGGCTGAATTCTATTGTATGCAACCGTTTGTTAATGAATTCTTTCTCTTGTTGGTCACGATGGCGGCAGGACGCATTGTGACTCTGAACTTTTAGAAATGGAGATCAGCACGCTTCAAGTTTTCTTTTTATGATTGAAAATTAATTAGTTTCTTTTTTATCACCCAAATGGGGTGCACTTTTATCTTTTGTAAAAATCTCGTTCTTACCCCGCTAAAAAACGATAAGTGTAATTGACTTGTATATTGAATTAACTCGTGGTAGTTCTCCATAATAGCCGATGGCAATTTCAACTGTTGTTTTTCATCTTTTCCAGGGTTTCCAACCTATGGTATAATTTTGGCTCGCTTAGTAGCATAATATGTAGCATATCTTCTAGCCACATCTAGCTTCAAACTTAAAATGGTCACCTGCATATGTACTTAGCAAGCACATGCCATCATCTGTTCAGGAAAAACATGGAGTGTGACATATTGGGAGTGCAACGTGAGAAAATCTAAATCCTCTTTCATCACGTTAATCCACCTCATGGTAACCTTATAACCAGCTTGAATGTGAGTGTTTCAATTACTTAGAACCTGTATTTCCACTCCGTGTCCCTTAGCTGATCTATACAGGTAGATGCTGAGTCGGTTGTGTGGTTGGCTACAGCTACTTTTGTAATTTAAATTTATTTGTTAAGGCTACGTCCTAAGAATTTATTTGTAATGGCTCTATGCCAATCTTCTTGCATTTAATAAACATTTAAAATTATTTAACGAAGAAAAATTTGTTTATTCGCTTATATATGTTGTTCAGAAGAAGAATTACATGCATGCTTATTTTGGTAAATTGTTTGTGGTTTTATTTTGCTTCCATCTAAAACTCTGATTGAGTCAGTGTGATGGCGCCCTTCGTCTGTCCACGCCTTGAGTACATTAGTCGCTTATATCTTGCTCTGCCACTAATATTAGTAACACTCTTCAGCTAGTCAATTGGAAATGGGCACATTAGTACAGACATATACAGCACATTCGACTCTTACAAAATTGTAGCAGTAACTTACGGCTTGTCATTCAAAAGCATTTTCATATAATTGTCGTCATAGATTTGCATTTAGGGCTACACATGTATAGTAATTTTAGAAAATATATAGAACACTGTAGAAACTATAAGTTTGTCGTTTGCTAAAGATATAGACAGCGTAACATTTTGTAGAAAATCTTTGTACATTGGAAACCTAAAGTGCTGAATTTGTACTGATTTTAGTCAATAAAAATAGATCCTATAGTTCAATATACGTTAAATACCTATCAAATACGATAGCAAATTTATAATAAAGTCACACATCAGTATCAATAAACGTTAACTAAACAAAGAAGAACCATTCTCAACGGGGTTCCTCAAGGGTCTACACTGGGACCATTTTTATTTGTCGTTTAATTGTGAGACAATATAATCTACTTAATACTTTCCTTTATTGTTTGTTCCTACTTTAATTATCGCGGAGCACCCTAAAGGGTTGCTCTGATGGGTTAATAGTATTTTTAGGAAGCAATATAATGTACTTTCAAGAGTTTTGGTGGCTGGATTGGCTTCAGATTTGAACTACATAATTCCAAATAGTACTCAGATGTTTATCAATATACGAATCTTTTAACTTACTATTTATATATAATACTTATATATATATACACGATTCGTGTTATTAATATAGGTCAGAATCAAATATTCCTGCAATTGTTATAAATGCGAAAGTTTGTGTGGATGGATGTTTTTGATAAATTCAATGGAAATGTGTGCTGGAAACTGACAGTTCTGATCCGAATTCCGCTCCTGAATTTAATGCAGTGAACTGCAGTTACAACTTTTGAATTTCGAATGAAAACTCGTTGGCCTGCTTGTGTATGCCTCTGTAAAATGGCTGGGGCCATCAACCTCAGACCTAAGTTTTGGTTTGGAATGGACAATTTTTCTGTATCGAAACTTCAAGCTGTGTGTGAAGTCAAGAATTAAATGCTGTTGATTGATATCAGTGTCATCTATTATGAACTTGCAACTTCAAAATTTATTCGCAGTGTATGCGGGTTGCCTCACGTTATTTGTCTTCACTGAAGGAGCGTCAAATAAATATACTTGTTCGAAAAAAACATCTCTACTAATATTGTAAAGGCGAAAGTTTGTAAGTACAGATGTTTGTTACTCTTTCCCGTAAAAACTATTGAATAGATTTTAATAAAATTTTACTATAATATAACACTGAATAACAAATAGGCTACAATATATAAAAATATATAAGTTACATAAAATACTAATCATGCGCAGACGAAGTTGCAGGCACTAGGTACTTGGGGTGCGATGTCAGATAACCTCCTCGTGGTGCACCCTGGGCAACGTTTTTTGACGGCTCCAATCTGGCGGGCCGCTTCTAGCGGCCAGTGGCGGACCGGCAAAGCCCCCCTTCTTTTGTCAGAGGGGGTAGTTCTTGTCCAGAGCACCCATTTTGGGTCGGTGGATAGCGGGAGATGTCCGGCGGCCGCCCTTGTGACGGTGCGGAGTGGCGCTAGTCGCCATACGCCGGCAGGATCGGGGTGGTCGTCCGCAAGGGTTCCCATGGCCTCGTCTGGGCACGATGCTGCTCTCCTTAGGGATGATGCGCTCGCGTCAGGGTGCGATGCTGCTCTCCTTCGGGATTAGCGCTCGGCCCCGGCGTGATGCAGCTCTCCTTGGGGAATAGCGCTCGCGTCCAGGCGCAATCGGGGGGTGCGGGGGGGATTGGTGAGGTTTAGTGGGTAGGCCGACCCCCTTCTCCCGCATGGGCCTCTGAGCGCCGAGTCTTGGTCGCAGAGATCGGGCGAGATCTGTCTCCGCCGGCATTGATTGCGGCAATGCTGGCGGACGAGGGAGGTTGGAGGGCTGTGGCCTCCTTCTGTGAAGCAATGATGCTCCAGAAGGAGGCCGCCGAGCGGGGTCGGGAGATGGCCGATCCCGCTCGAAAAAGGCGGCGCCGGGCTCGGTAGCACAGCTGCGGCGCCGCCGCGGGTCGGCGGCGGGCGCGAGGAAGTCGCGACTGCTACGGCGACCCGGGATGGACTACGCCCCTTCCGTGGCCGGGGGGCGTCGTCGGTGGAGGAGACCGGGGGAGGTAGTAGCCTCCCCCAAGGAGGGCTCCCCTCTAGGCAGGGGAGCGGAGGCTGGGGGTTCCCGGAAGTGGCTTGATGTTCCCGGGAGCTCCCTACATGCCTGAGGAAGGCCATCCCTGAGGTTTTTAGTGGGTAGGCCTCCCCCTTCTGGGGAGGAGAGCCCCACATAACCGCCGGCTCGCCACAGCCGGGGTATGCAATTAAAGAATTTTCCTCAAGGGAACAAAAAAAAAAAAGGCCTACCCCCTTCTGGGGAGGAGAGCCCCACATAACCTGACTCACAGGTATGCAATTCGATGCATTTGCCTCATCGTTACAAAAAAAAAAGACACTAGATACTTAAACAGTGGTAGCTAGTAAAACTAGTGGAACAGTGTATAGACAGCTGTTGTATGGCAGCAATCATAGTATACTATGTGTAAACCTGATGATATAACTATGTGGTATATACAGATTTAAAAAAGTTGTGACTTGTAAAAAATAAGTCTGCCAGGTGTCCGGCTTTAGCCATGTTTGGCTTCTTGCGGTCGCGTCCGGCCAAATATGTACGTCTTCGACCTGTCAGGCTTTTTGTCAAAGTGGTGATTCGTACGACGATGGGCGAATGAGCGTCTGACCTGGAGACGAATTTTTGAAACAATAGAAAACCAATTCGCATTCGAAATTGTGAGATTCGTATACGAATTACCGAATTCACTATTTCTGAACTTTCATTTAGTGCATTGTGCAACGAGTGGTTCAACTCACTCGTTTATTTCTACTAGTAGAATATACCTACAACGCTGAAGTGACGTTGACAGTGATAAATTTACTCTGGTTAATGTAAAGCTTGTAAATAGGTACATAATAATAAGTAATTATTGTGTGATTTTTAATTTCTTTGTGTGAAACGGAATCTAATTAAGAATTTGTTTTTAATGACAACACTGAATTCGAGTGATTCAAAAATCTATAAAATTGTAAGCAGTAGAAAATAATTTCGCGCACGATTTGTATTCGTATTTGAATTCCAAATTCACGTCTAATGATTCAAAAATACGTCTCCTGAGCGGACAAGGGCAAGCGGAGAGCAAACTGTTTTCCGGCCAAGTAAATAAATATAGTGTCCATCTTTATTGAATATGAATATATCTGGCACACTCCATCTTCGATCTCATCTTTACGTTACATCACGTATAAATACTTTTTTCAACAGCCCATCTGTAAAAACATTATGTTTGGCAATAAAAAAACATGTCCGGCTTTTAGAGCAAAGTGTCCGGCCTTTGCATTTTATGGCCTGGCAACCCTAGTTGTAATATTAAAGTTGTAGTGGTCAAAGTCCTTGATAAGGTATATACATCTTATTATTGATAAGGAAATTAAGTCTTTTTCATATCTACTGTACTTACAGTAACTGTTTAACTTAAAATCACGACATTTTAATGTGACTGTGTCGTCCTGAATACACCTTTACTCGTCCCGCTCGGAATCGCGCCGCTCATTACATCCGGGGCTAGACAATACTGCCTCCTGACAAATACGTTTTTGTTTCATTGTGTCAACGTTAAAATGTTATTTACTAGCGTGCCTGTTCCCGTTTTGTTGCAGTGTAGTTTTTTTAGATCTCTCAATATTTTCCTTTGTGAATCTGTTTTTTTTTTCAGTAGAGTTTGCACTGAAAAGAATTCTTCGCTAAGCTCTGAATTTGAAATAACCCTTGCCGCTAATGATAATTCTACTCCAGTGTTATATATCTACTCTCTTATTATGATGATCATTATCATAGCTCAGTTATATCCCTATCAAGGCATTGTCTTGACACCTTAAGTTGGGAAGCTTCCCTGATCAACCATGCTGGGCACCTACGGATTGACTTGTCACACGGACTTCTCTCACAAGGAGTGTCAGTTAAATGCACATTTAACTGACACTCCATTTAAGCATAAGACCACCGCATCAGAACTAATGCTAATCTCCGATAGTCTTTCAATTGCCGGAGGCAGAAAGCAGTTCTCGACACGTCATGTATTGTCCGGAGACTTCTTTCTCTGCGGCCGTAAGAGCTCTACTTCGCTAGCGACAGAACTAGGCTTTTTTTTATGTTATTTGCGCAGTGTTCCCGCGCACGTTTTTACAAAGAGAGACGGGGCCCTCACGGGTCAGCATCGCTGAAGTCGCGATGAAGCTGTACCATTGGTGGTCCCCGCGAATTCCAGCAAAATGAGAAGGCAGAGTTTTTAATGGGTGCGAGCCCCACACTCCTGTGGATCACTGTTTTTATTGAATTTATTATAGTTACTATATACAAAAACTAAATTATCATATATATATATTGACTAGCTAAAGTTAAAATATGAATTTCTTTGAATAATTCTTTTATTGATTCTCTAGCCCGTAAACAGTAGATGATAGCACGAATCGCTCTTTTTGTAAAAACCTGTTGATTAGCCAATCAATAGGTAAGGCGTGTAACTGCATTTTACCCCTTTGAAAAATAAAGAACCGAACTCGCGAATCATTCGACTCGTACCAATACGGAGATCACAGGAGACGTATTTTTGAATCATTAGACGTGAATTTGGAATTCGAATACGAATACAAATCGACAGTGAAATTATTTTCTACTGCTTACAATTTTATAGATTTTTGAATCACTCGAATTCAGTGTTGTCATTAAAAACAAATTCTTCATTAGATTCCGTTTCACGCAGAAAAATAAAAAATAACAACAACAAAAACAAAAAATCCGGCGATGACCCACATGTGAAACGGATCACTGTCAACGTCACTTCAGCGTTAGATATTCTACTAGTAGAAATCAAAAACGAGAGAGTTGATCTACTAGTTGCACAACGCACGAAACGAAAGTCCAAAAATAGTGAATTCGATAATTCGTATACGAATCTCACGATTTCGAATGCGAATTGGTTTTCTATTGTTTCGAAAATTAGTCTCCAGCGCCGCCGACGCTCCTGTAAAAAACTTCAATTTAAGTAATATAATTGAATAAGTGAGTAATAATAATAAGAGCATTGCTGTTTGGTTATAAATAATAACACAATTATAAGAACTTGATTTCAGTATTAATAACACGTTATACTATAGACACTTTTATCAGAAACTAGCTTTCTGCCCGCGGCTTCGCCTGCGTGGATTTCGGGATTGGGTCTATAGAGGGTTAAGGGTCATAGCTTTTGCCCACGGCTACATATGCGCGGAAGTCGATTTATGGCGCGAAGGTTTTATCGCGCTTCCCGTGGGACTATCCGTTTTTCCTAGATAAAAAATTCCGCAATACCTTGCGATTGATTCTTGATCACTCTATCTATTGATGAAAACCGCATGAAAATCTGTGCAGTAGTTTTTGAGCGAAGCCTTTATTGCGCATCCCGTGGGACCTGTCGATTTTTCCGAGATAAAAAGTAGCCTATGTTACTCGGGGATAATGTAGCTTTCCAAAGGTGAAAGAATTTTTGAAATCGGTTCAGTAGTTTCGGAGCCTATTCATTACAAACAAACAAACAAACAAACAAACAAATCTTTCCTCTTTATAATATTAGTATAGATTATCCACACTTATAGGCTCAGTCCCAGTTTTAGCACTACCAGCGCCCTGGGCGAGATAAGTACGACAGCACCGAACAACCCCCCCCCCCTCATCCCCCCGTTAGTAGTTAGATTTTCTTACAACTTTATTAGGACCCCCAAAATTTTGGGAATTTACATATAAATACTTACTGCGGCGCCCCTTTGTGGCCGGCGCCCTGGGCGGTCGCCCAACCGCGCCCTACCCTAACGCTGCTACTGTATACGCTATACTTCGTCAGACTTATAACTTTGTACTTGTAGGTGTTACCACAAGAGGCGCCAAACAACGAACGATCACATGGCGGCCGGCATTTATCTTTACACCTCGGTTATTCTCTAGTGATAGTCGGTTTAATACTTTGTTATTTCTAAAACATTTCCAGATATAGGACATAAATATCTATGTTATCTTAAATTGTTATTAGTATTTTACTTTGTGTAAATACATTATAAAGTACGATATTACAAATATCAGTTTAATTGAAACATTATGATTAACTTCCTATTTAAAACTAGACCCTGATTTTATGGCGTGGCTACTAGCACTTTTGAGCCACAACTAAATACTGATTGAGAACACTTTCACAGATTAGTTGTATATTAAATAACCGATTATCTACGCGTATAATTATACATATCTAATACAATTGAAGGAATATGTCTCTAACTCAAGAATAAAACGAGGATTGCAAGGATAATCACTGATTTAATTCTCACTGTACCACGTTTCGTGTCGGTTGCTTATTGCCAAGTAACGAGTATCGATTGATATACGAGTATATTGTTGACGTTACGACTTCCGGTCGGCAAAACTAATATTACCGACACAGCCAAAACAGCGGAATGTCAAGTATTCAATATACTTTCCAAAGTATCGATACTCGTTACTTGGAAATTATGTTGGATTGCGCTTGTTTCTTGATGGTGATTTGGAGACATAAATTATAATAACTATATAATTAATAACTGCTTTTTATTTGTATTTTACATTTCCTCACAATTTCACTTTCTTAATTACAGCTACAGCCATAGTATATATTTGAAACTATAGATAACATAACAAAATATCTATATCCTGCTGTCCGTATTACGCTAACAAATTATATTTTACTAAGGTGACCTTACACAATGTAGCCATGAAACATCGTCAGAGGAAATTTCAATTTTCTCCTTACCTTGTGAAACTAATAGAGTTGAAATATGCGCTTAGATCGTTAACTGTGCGTTATTCAGTTAACGTAATGATTACCTCGCCGCATACTCGTTTGAACGTGCACTTAGTAACTATTTGCGCGTTGTTTAAAGCTCATTAAGATGGTAGTTCTGCGCAACTACCTCGGTAACGATGCATTCGCTACGTTATAGATTTTCTTCTGGACGATAACAGTTGAAATTAGGTTTTTAAGAGAATGTTTTACGTTATGTAGTTATGAGCAAATTATCATAATTTTTTTGGGCATCAGCAAATAAAATCGCTATACAAAATATATATTGTTTTGCATTGCTTTCATTTTTTATTACACGCTTTTTACACGCTTTCTATTACACGCTTTCTATAGAGTTGACTTGTTTGTAAATCTGGGTGGAATTTTCTTTTCAATTTTTCGAGCACTTCCTCTTATCCGAATTAAATGAAACTTTGCATACAAGCTTGGTTCCGGTGACAATACACGACTAGCTAAGAAACGTCATTACAAATCCAATATGGCGGCCTCCCCAAGATGGCGGACAGGCTGTTTGAAATCCACCCCCACGATATGGATATCAAATGAAAGGGTTTTCTGTCAGTAACACGAAAAAAATAGTCTCGTGACTCAAATCCAACATGGTGGACATCCAAGATGGAGGATTGGCTATTTGAAATGCACCCCCATGATATGGGTATCAAATGAAAGGGTTTGCTGTTAGAAATACGAACAAGTTAGTCACGTGACTTAAATCCAACATAGCAGACATCCAAGATGGCGGATTGGCTATTTGAAATGCACCCCCATGATATGGGTATCAAATGAAAGGGTTTGCTGTCAGGAATATGAACAAGATAGTCACGTGACTTAAATCCAACACGGCGGACATCCAAGATGGCGGATTGGCTATTTGAAATGTACCCCCATGATATGGGTATCAAATGAAAGGGTTTGCTGTCAGGAATACGAACAAGTTAGTCACGTGACTTAAATCCAACACGGCGGACATCCAAGATGGCGGATTGGCTATTTGAAATGCACCCCCATGATATGGGTATCAAATAAAAGGGTTTGCTGTCAGGAAAACGAACAAGTTAGTCACGTGACTTAAATCCAAAACGGCGGACATCCAAGATGGCGGATTGGCTATTTCAAATGCACCCCCATGATATGGGTTAGCTGTTGTTACCAGGTTTTCCCGTGGGAGAGGTATTTTACAGCGGTAAAAAGTATCCTATGTAGATGCGAAAAGTCGATTCCATACGTGGAAATTGGGGTATACACCAGGTTAATAATACACAAGAAAATTAATAATACACGGGAAATACTCTAGGTTTTGAATATATGAAAACTCTATGGTGAGAAAAGGACGTCGCCCTACGACTGAGTGAAATATTTGTTTTTTTTCCCCCAACTGTAGTGATGATGATTTGCATGAAAGATTGGTTTGAATACCAATTTAAACTGGATCATGGAGCGGCAATGGAGTTTTGTGCAATGCTTAAAATACATTGAGTAATTGGACATTTTCGGAAAGACCACTATGGAGCGAATATGAATTTGTTGTCACAGAATATATTATTCGACTGAAAGGTTGAATATGGAAAACTTATAAAAGATGCCACTTCGTCTCACGATGACATCATCGTGAGACGAAGTGGCATTCTTTGCCCTTCGCCCCTTTTCCATTTTGAAATTTTTGCAGAGACCTCCTTAGCTTCTTTTCTGAGAGCTCCTTAGTTTGAAAATTTTGAAATTCAACTGGAGTGTCGAATGTGGGCTCGAAAAGACTTGACGCGTAATATATAGCCTTTCTTGTCTATTAGCCTAACCTTATCTTCACGTGGTGAGCCTGTATAATTGGACTTTGTCCAAAAACAAACAAGGTAGGCTCAACACCTATGCCAATATATGCTGCCTACGGCGAGGGCTGAGAGATATGAAGGTGTATAAAAATGTCATATCGCTAGTAGGGACCACCTATGCCAAAATATGCTGCCTACGGCGAGGGCTGAAAGATATGAAGGTGGCTAAAAATGTCATCGGCGGATAGGTGTTACTTGATGTGGTTGTGGAACGGGTTTGAACGCTTTAAGCCATTCGCTGATTGGCGTCGAACATCAAACTCATCATCATCCACCAAATGACCGCATAAAAAATTTATAATGCATATGCATACAGCTTCATGAAGACGCTTCAATTCTATTGATCATTGCAAAAATCATTGAATAAGTAAGTCAATGAATTTTAATTGCTTCAATAGAAGTGTAACTAATCAACTTTTACTCTATTAATTAGACAGGTGGTTGCTCTACATCACATTTTTTTACAGTCAAGACTAAAAAGTAGGAAAATAAAACACCTTTTAAAAAAAATTTTAAAAACACGCTTTCAAAAAAACCAGTAAAAACTGCAGACTAAAAAGTAAGAAAATAAAAAAAAGTTTAAAAACTGAAGACTTTAAAACCTTACAAATTTTGCGCACTAAAAAGTAGGAAAATAATTTTTTGACACCCTCCAAATGAATCCAAAATTGTTAAGACTAAAAAGAAAGCGTGGGGCCCTCATCATACTTCAACCATATCTTTCAAGTATTTCTAAAGTAGTTGATTCTAATAACTTGTGATGACACAAAAATAAGTGATGTAGGCTGAGAGAAAAATATTAACAAAACCGACTTTAATACGCAAAGTAGCACAAAATCTTTGTTACTCATGCAAGTTACATCACGAATCGTTCTAATGTATCATCTGCAATTGGCTCATGTAAGCGCAAGTCATGCAATTATTTCAATATACATTAATATATCAAAATGAAATAGAAAGATTAAAATTTGGTCACCGAATTTTCAAATGAAATATTTCTAAGTATAAATACTACAAAAGTATGTAATTTTCCTTCCAAAAAACTAAAACAACTAGTAAAGATAACAGAGGACACAAACTTTTTAATAAAATAATATATACGTTGTTAACCATCCATAACTAGTTCGAGTAAGGTGTATAGCGAATAAAAGTTCAAATACGTAGACTTCAGTAGACTTAATATAATAAATTATAATTAATAAAATAAATTATAATTTAACAAATTAAAGATGTTACGACAGTATGAATTAAGAAGTATGATGAGGGCCCCACGCTTTCTTTTTAGTCTTAACAATTTTGGATTCATTTGGAGGGTGTCAAAAAAATATTTTCCTACTTTTTAGTGCGCAAAATTTGTAAGGTTTTAAAGTCTTCAGTTTTTAAACTTTTTTTTATTTTCTTACTTTTTAGTCTGCAGTTTTTACTGGTTTTTTTGAAAGCGTGTTTTTAAAATTTTTTTTAAAAGGTGTTTTATTTTTTGTTTTGGTTACAATTATATCTCATAATTAGGATATATTAAATTACAATAAAAAATTCAAAAAGTATCAGCTGTTGTTTTACGACAGAATTTTGTACATACTTAACTTTAAGAAAAAATTTTTTTTTCTTGAAAACTACGTTATTACTAGAGATCGGATAATCGCATGCATTTTTACCTAAATTTAGTTTAAGACAAAGTATGGAAACGGCTTTTTATTGTTTTGTTGAATAAAAATTTTCACCATTTCTGATTTTTTATTTATTGTTTTAGTTCACTACTTTCGTATAATACTCTTCATGTAATAAATCGGACATTCATAAATCACACGGGGAACTGAAACGAAACTTCATGTAAATACGTATGCATAGTTGTATAAATGAACCTGGAGTCTCGGTCTTTTAAAAATAAATACCACGTGCTAATTTAGTAATTTTCAAACAATATCACTACGTTAAATTTGCAGTCCCGTATTTTCTCGGGATTTTTATTTAACAAAATGTATTTTAAAAAGCCGCTTCCATAAATTGTGAGCCAAAAATTAACTTTAGGTAAATATGCATCCGATTATCCGATTTCTAGTTATTACTTAGTTTGATGTTCTATTAAAGTGTGTAAATTTTATGCAGTTTGGTTTCTTGGTCATTAGATATAAAGGCAAACGTTATAATATAGAATTTCAAATTCTTTGAAATCTCCGTAATTAACCACAATTTCTATTTTATTTACCGTGCGAGAGCCATGCTTCGGCACAAATTGGGCCGGCTCGACCGGAGTGATACCACGGCCTCACAGAAAACCGGCGTAAAATAGCGCTTTCGCTGTCCTTCGCCGAGTGAGTGAGGGTACCGGAGATCCAACCCCCCTTTCTCCCTTATTCCCTTTTAAAAGGCCGGTAATACATCTGAGACTCCTCTGGTGTTGCGGGTGTCCGTAGGCAGCGGTTATCGCTTACCATCAGGTGATCCGTTTGCTCGTTTGCTGCCCTATCCTATAAAAAAAAACAGTTGACAAAAAACAAGAGGTCCGTTTATAGGCAAATGTATAATTATATTATACATATTGTTATTAGATATGAATAAAAATATGTCTACGGAGGGTAAAAGTGAGTGCAAACTATTGACCCGGGCATTGCTGTCCGTCATTTTTGCGTGTTATCGCTTGTTCAATATTGGGCTCGAGACTATCCTTCTCATGAAGTACGTTCAAATATTGGCGTACATCTATGGACTCGCTTAAAACCAATGCGAGTGATCGCAGTAACAAGAACTTTCAACTGTGACCGCGAGATGGCGGTGAAGTTCCCTTCCTTGTTCGCACATTTGCCGGCCGGCACGCGCTGCACCTTTATTATTAATAAATTGTGAAAAACTGTGAAAAGTGACGTGAAAGTTGTGTCAGTGCAACCAGGAACAGCAGCTGGATCTAACTACATAATAACTGTGAGTCTGAAACTTTACTTGAGCCCAATTCCAAATTTCAGTTTTCGAATCAATGTCGTAGTTCAACCATTTTGGTACCTTCGAACCGGATTCACCAGTTTTCAAACCAATATTCAATCATAAATTAATTCACCTGTACAATTACACAATATACACCTATACACAAAGCTTTATTTCTAATCTAAAGGTTGTGTAATAATACGTAATTCAATTTCAATAAGTGCATTGCAGCGCGTCGCATACCTACTACTACATTGTGAAATATGGCGGACGAATTGCTAGAACAATTAACTAATAAAAAGGAGATGTGTTTTCTACGTATTCAAACACTATTCGAATTATCCAAAGTCGTTGAGAAAGATTCGTCTCGTTTGTCGGAATTCAATGTGCGTCTCAAGGACATTCATTCAATACGCGAAACTTTCGAACAAACCATTTCCGATATCAATTGCTTAGCAAAGAAATCGGTACCTAAATTTGTACCTAATTATAAAGAAATTCAGTCATTCGATGATTTATATTACCGAATTTTGAGCGTCGCAAGTACCGTGAGTGAATCATGGCAATCATGCGAGAGTGGCAGTTTGCTACCTACGGAGGTTGATAAGAACGGTGCCGGTACTACCTTCAATAATTCGCGTTCCGTGAAGCCGTGTTTGCCTAAATTAGAACTATTCCATTTTAACAGTAAACTCGAAAATTGGCAAACCTTTTACGACACATTTACTAGTTTAATACATAAAAATAATGACATTAGTAATATTGAAAAATTCTACTACCTACTTTCTGCCGTCAGCGGTTCTGCGTCGATTATTGTCAAAGGCATGCCAATTACTTCGGACAATTATCCAATTGTATGGGGTTTGCTAGTTAAAAAATTCGAAAACAAACGCGTTCTAGCTACGAGCTACTTAGACCGACTGTTCCAATTTAAGCCATTGTCAGTAGAATCGGCTACAGGTTTAAATATGTTTTTACAAACACATCAAGAGTGCGTTAAAGCGTTGAAACATTTGAATATCGAAGACTTGTCAAGTTTCATTTTGTTTTACATGGGATTGCGTAATTTGGACGCGGTTACTAGGCGTGAGTTCGAGCAGTCTATGGAACAGAATACAATACCTACATACGATCAGCTGATTTCCTTTGTCGAAAAACAAGCTCGTGTTTTGGAGATGTCGGGTCAGATTGTACCGAAACCTGTTTCTAACGTGATAGTAAAACCAAATGTGTCGCGATCAAGTAATAATAACTATTATACGAGTACAAATAAAAATAAACAGTCTCCAAAGCCGTGTTTGTCAGCTGTTAGTAAGGGAGACAATAACCGATCTAATAAATGTTTATTTTGTGACAAGCCGCATTCAACGTACCGATGTTTCGAATATTTTGAGTTGACACCTTCACAGCGTCTTGACAAAGTGAAACAACTTCAATTATGTGAAAATTGCTTACGTCAGCATCCGTTATCAGAGTGTACCTCAAAAATTCGTTGCGTGTTATGTAAACAACTACACCACCACAGCCTGCATTTAGACGCAGTGTCTGGTGCTCAAAATCAAAATGCTAGTTTTCAAAATCCTAGTACCAACCAAGGTCAAGGTAAAGGTAAAGGTCAAGTTCAAGGTCAACTTCCTAACGTAGGTCTGACATGTTCGTCAAATTCGACTGTGTTGTTGGGTACTGCCATGGTGCACGTCGCAGATCGTTGGGGAACATACCACGCCGTGCGTGCAGTTATCGATAGCGGTGCCATGTCGGGCTATATTACAAAAGATTGCGCTCAACGCCTAGGTCTGTCGCGACGCAAGTGTCCGTTTGAACCCACCGGTCTGGGAGGTGCACCAGTGCAGGATTTCGGTCTGGTTACATGCTCAATTAAACCGCGAGACTCGTCTAGTCCAGTTCTGAGTACTGAGAATGTAGTTGTAAGTAATATCACTAGTAATTTACCTACAATTACTTTATCAAATAAAATCATTAACGAATTTAAAAATTACAAGCTTGCTGATCCGAATTACTTTTTGGCTGCTCCTGTAGAATTATTATTAGCTGGCGACTTGTTCCCATATATATATGATGGTCAAAACATACTACCTCGTCAACTGGGTTTGCCCGTCGCAATGCATTCAATATTCGGGTATATCATAGCGGGCCAAATAGTTTCGGACAGTGATTGTCAAACAATTAAAGCTTCGATTGGCTTGCTGTCAGCTACCAGCAGCATCGAAAAAATTATGCGTTCTTTCTGGGAGACTGAAAACGTACCTGGTGACGTACTCAAAAATCCTGAGGACGTATATGTCGAAGAACTATTTCAAAAAGAGTATAGCCGCGATAGCACCGGGCGTTACATCGTGACGTATCCCTTCAAGCCCAACTTTGAGCTCGGCGATTCAACTCAACAAGCGTTGCGTCGTTTCAACAATTTAGAATTGAAATTGAATCGCAATCCAGAACTCAAAGAAGAGTATCGAAAATTTATGGCTGAATATGAAGCCCTTGGTCACATGTCTTGCGTTGGTGACCTGGGTTCTGTGAATTCAAAATATATTATTCCACATTTTTGTATTTTGAGACCTTCGAGTACGACGACAAAGCTTCGCGTTGTGTTTGACGCTTCAAGCAAAACGTCAAACGGTAATTCGTTAAATACAGTCGTGTACGCGGGTCCTAGCTTACAATCGGATATAAACGAGAATTTAACTAATTTCCGTATTCGTGAAGTTTGCATGTCAAGTGATATTTGTAAAATGTTTCGAATGACCTTGATTGCTGAAGCACAACGTAAATACCAGCATGTTCTATGGCGATTCTCGCAAGATCAACCAATAAAAGTGTATGCCTTGAACACTATAACGTACGGGGTCGCATCTAGTCCTTATTTAGCAATTCGAGTCCTGCATCAGCTAGCAGATGACGACGGCAAGAAGTATCCTTTAGCCAGCAAGGTTCTAAAAAAGGGTTTCTTCGTCGATGATTTGCTTTGGTCTGTAGATAGTTACGAAGAAGCAGCTCTACTTCAAGATGAGTTACTTGAATTGTTGAAGGGGGGAGGTTTCGTTCTACGTAAATGGGCTAGTAACTGTCCACAGCTTCTCGAGCGAGTTCCCGCTGATCATCGAGAAACGCCACTTGAATTCGAAGATGATAAGGATCTATCTTTGAAGGTTTTAGGTCTTCAGTGGCGGCCAGCAGAGGATGCATTCTCGTTTGCGACAAGTATTCCATCTTCACAGGTGATCACAAAACGCAGTATTCTGTCACAGTTGGGTCGTCAGTTCGATCCACTTGGTTTCGTAGCTCCCTGCATCTTCTATGCGAAATGCTTTATGCAGAAACTCTGGACTCAACCACTAGGCTGGGACGACAGGCTTCCCCCAGAGTTAGAGAAAGAGTGGCTCACCTACGTGTCTGAACTCCCGCTGCTGTCGAACTTTAGGCATGATCGTCAGCTCACTGTCAAAGGTCACATGTACTACCAGCTTCTATGCTTTTGTGATGCTTCTAGCAAGGGAATAGCTGCAGTGATTTACCTACGAAGCTTCGACAGTCAAGGTCAAATGAAAGTCAGTCTGGTCATTGCTAAGTCGAAGGTCGCGCCCTTAAAAACAGTGTCCATACCCAGACTCGAATTGATGGCAGCTCATTTGTTGTCGAAATTAGTCAAGTACACGACGTCAGTGTTACTTGAACAATTAGATGTCAACGACGTATTTTTGTTTACCGACTCCTCTGTGGTGTTGAACTGGCTTAACACACCCAGCTACACATTGAAAACCTTTGTTGCTACACGTGTTTCTAAAATATTAGAGACCGTGTCTAGCGAACGTTGGTTTCACGTGAGCGGCGTGTCCAACCCCGCCGACATGTGTTCGCGAGGTGCGCTACCCTCGACGCTGCTAGCAGCAGCATCGGAGTGGCTAGCAGGTCCACGCTGGCTCTACGAGTCACAAGAGGAGTGGCCGATAAAATCAATCGATCAATTCAAATCAAACGATGTACCGGAGTTGAAGATTACTGGCAGTACATCTGTTCACACGCTAGTAACTAGTAATGATAGCACGGAGTCAAACCTGCTATTCGACTTAACTGAAAAATATTCAAACCTTGCTAAACTACAAAATGTAATAGCACGATGTTTTCAATTTATATCAAATTGTAATTCAATTAAATCAAAACGCAACTCGGGTCCACCGCTTTTTTCCGACGTAAGGAAAGCGCACGATGTTATTGTTAAGGCGGTTCAACGTCAGCATTTTCAAGCTGATATCGACGCACTAACTAAAGGAAAAACTTGTAGTTTGTCATTGAAAAGGCTGACACCCTTCGTAGACACCCTTGGTTTCCTCAGGGGGGGGTAGACTGTCACTCTCTGCACTGTCATATCAACAAAAGCACCCGTTGTTGCTGCCAAAAAACGGAAATTTCACAAAAATATTGATTGACTATTTTCATAAAGTTTATTTACATGTAGGCCCGCGCACTCTCCACAGTTTAATTAGTCAAAAATATTGGATTATTTCAGCAAGAAGCGTGATAAGATCGCGATCATTGAAATGTATTCAATGCTTCAAGGTTACGCCTGTTTCATTGCAACCCATCATGGGCAATTTACCGAAGTTTCGTACTGAGGATATTCATAATTTTCATACTGTGGGCACAGACGTAGGAGGTCCGTTCTATACAAAAGAAAGTAATCGACGCAATGCGAAGATTTCTAAATCGTATTTACTGCTTTTCGTCTGTTTTTCAACTCGTGCAGTGCACGCTGAGGTTTTGAGTGCACTTACAACCGAATGTTTCTTTGCAGCATTCGACCGCTTCACTAGTAGGCGCGGATTATGCAATACTCTTGTGTCCGATAACGGAAAAAACTTTGTATCCGCTGGCAAACAACTAGCTGAAATTAGTCAATTTTACAAACAAAATGCGACAGATATAACAATAGGTTTTAATAATCGTAGTGTAAATTGGCAATACAATCCACCAACAGGCAGTCACTTTGGTGGCATGTTTGAAAGCGGTATTAAATCAACAAAATTACTTTTAAAGCGCGTGATAGGCAATCGTGCATTGTCATTCGAGGAACTTGACACAATTTTCGCCCGTGTTGAAGCTGTGTTAAATTCTCGCCCTTTAACTGCAATCTCGAGTGACCCATCAGAATTCGAGGCGCTCACACCCGGGCATCTTTTAGTAGGTCGCGCATTGCTGGCGGTTCCTGAGTATGATCTTTCTAAGACTCCAATTCACGCGTTAACTCGTTGGCAACTGGTTCAACAGATTTCTCAACGATTTTGGAAATCGTGGAAAACAAATTATCTTCACACGCTTCAACAGCGGCAGAAGTGGCATAGCAAATGTCGAAACATTAAGATAGGGGAGCTAGTATTGATCCATTCAGATGCTCCACCGCTTCAGTGGCCTCTCGGTCGTGTGACGGAGCTATATCCTGGCTCTGATGGTGTAATTCGCGTAGTTAAAATTCGAACTCACAATGGAGAGTATGTGCGACCCGTTGTAAAGCTCAGTCCTCTTCCCTTGGATACGGACTTTTAAGTAATTGTAATCTATTAATTGTTTCCGCATGAACTCGATACCAATGCATCAAGTTTGTGTAATTTAGTTAAGTTAGGAGTTACTATTTTATACATATAAGACTTAAATCAGTTTGTTATTTACATATACACATTTAATTTTGGTTTAAACATTTAATTTACATTGTTTGTACACATTTACAGTCCACACATAATAAATTCAACCATTCCTGGTTCATAAAACTGGGGAATCTGTTGGGGTAGATTCCCGGTGGGGGGTTTATGTTCAATATTGGGCTCGAGACTATCCTTCTCATGAAGTACGTTCAAATATTGGCGTACATCTATGGACTCGCTTCAAACCAATGCGAGTGATCGCAGTAACAAGAACTTTCAACTGTGACCGCGAGATGGCGGTGAAGTTCCCTTCCTTGTTCGCACATTTGCCGGCCGGCACGCGCTGCACCTTTATTATTAATAAATTGTGAAAAACTGTGAAAAGTGACGTGAAAGTTGTGTCAGTGCAACCAGGAACAGCAGCTGGATCTAACTACATAATAACTGTGAGTCTGAAACTTTACTTGAGCCCAATTCCAAATTTCAGTTTTCGAATCAATGTCGTAGTTCAACCATCGCTGGCGAAAAACAGATGGCGCTACGTGTGCTATGTAGCGTTCATGCGTCCGACAGCAGCCGAATTTATCCGAGCGCTCTCGAGCTCAGAGGCTTCGTGGCGACTTCACTTCTCATTTACTTGTCGACAAGTGAATCCATGTTTTTCAAATTACCCTCTATAGCTTTCTATTAAATATTAGTTGAGTTTCTTTTGCATAAATTAATTCAGAGCCTCAAGCATCTAGTGTTTTGTAAAAGTTACGTCATTCTCATAATAATAGCGTGGATCTTCTTAAAATATATAACATTTTATAACAGATTCCACATAGTGTAGCTGAATTGTGTAGTGTATATAAATGACAATTTCCATAGTTTTCCGTCTAGTATAGTTTCCATTCTGCACAGTCCTTTATTCGTTTCAATTATTTCGTATCACACACATACTGTTTGCTCTATTATGAGCTGGGCTGCCTTCGGCTGTTTGATCGCAGGTGATATTTGCTGACCAGCTGCATGGGCACTGAATCTAAATAAACATAACGAGAGTTTGTCGGCTGTCATATTAAAAATAAAATAAATATTTCTTACACTCACACCAATTAGCCTAACCCAAAGTAAGCTCTGTAAGGCTTGTGTTATGGGATCTAGGTAACGGATAGACATACAAATATATATTATCAACCAACATAAGATGTAACAGTGCAGCTGTTTCATGCCTTATGTTGCCTATGGTTAGTACTCATTGTCTATGATATTAGGAATCCTTACCGGTTTTATTTCTTTCGTTTATGATTTTGGTTTGTCAGTGAAAATGAAATTATGTCTATCTGCCAACACAAATAAACTAGGCTGACACACTCTATGTTTCGCCGCCGTACTAAAACAATCAGATATATAAATTCTACAAAAATGTATTCCATATTGCCAATATTGAAGAATTAATTTAATATAACAATTATAAGAAAGAGTCCAACACAGAATGCTGTAGGGTAAGTTTATATATTTTCATCGTCTTTTAACGGCAACTAGAGGATTTTATGTATTTCATAGTTTTTTACAATAGTTTTATATTGTTTCAGACTCTTCTTTATTTTACCTTTTATTTACCATCTTTAAATAAATCAAGCTCAAGCAGCAAACCAACGTTTAAACATAACCAACGTTTAAACATTGTTGATCAAGAACCTTACCCACGCTCTACCGAGCACCGCGACAAGGACACAAACATCTGCCCCCCCCCCCCCCGGGATTCGAACCCGGGCCTTAGAGATGGTGACACCTTGAAACCGGTGTACTAACCAATCGAATACGGAGGTCATAATAATCTAGTCATAATAAATCTATATATGTACATATATAGAAACAATGTGAAATATTGTCTCAGGTAGATTAAAAACACCAATGCTTTTGCATAACTATAAAACTCATTCAGAGGGTGCATCGTTGGCGCTGTGGTCTTGGCACTGGTGTACGAACCAGATGCTTTAAGGGCCCAGGTCGATCCTGTCATGTACTAATGTATTTTTCATCAATAAAATCAAAATCAAAAGGAAAGCATCGTAAGACAACCAGAATACAGCTGCGAAAACAATTCATAGTTATATCTAGTCAAGCAATTTGCACTTGTGAGGTCCACGGGTCCCTGGCGGGCGCGACACAGTTAGCGCCCGTGGAGGCGACCCGGGAGGGACCTCACCCCCGGATGCCGGGGGGTAACGTCGTAGGAGGTTGGAGGGGAGGAGGCGGCAAGATTCCTCCTCCCCTCTCCCCGGTTCTCTAATGCGACACTCGATCCTGAGGGCCCCCTACAACGCCTGAGGATGGCCATCGCTGAGATTTTTAGTGGGTAGGCCTCCCCCTTCTGGGGAGGAGAGCCCCACATAATCACCGGCTCTCCGCAGCGGGGTATGCAATTCAATGCATTTTCCTCAACGGAAGAAAAAAAAAGGTTAGGGCAGCAAACGGATCACCTGAGGGTAAGCGATAACCGCTGCTCATAGACTTTTAATTGGAAATATGCACTTTTTTGAAGGTTTCGATATCGCATCGCTTCGGATATACTGCAGGCGACAATTCATTCCACAGTTTAGTAGTGCGTGGCAGAAAATTCCTGGAAAAACTCACTGTGGTGGACTGCCAAGCGTCTAGGTGATGAAGATGAATGTTGTGTCGCGTAGAACAGTGACGGAAACTAGCAGCAATAATTAATCCGAACAATTCCTCGGAGCACTCCCCGTAATAGAAGCGATAGAAAATACATAGCGAAGCTACATCTCTACGCAGCGCCAAGGAGTCTAGCCGACATGAAATATCCGGGTTGCCGACGATTCGAGTCGCTCTCAATTGGATGCTGTTCAGAGGGAGAAGTTGGTACTGGGGAGCCCCTGCCCAAAGATGTGAACAGTATTCCATATGTGGCCGAACTTACGCCTTATAGAGTTGCATTCGATGTGTGAAATACCGCCTCGATCTATTGAGCATACCAAGCTTCTTTGAGGCTATTTTAGCCTTACCCTCTAGGTGTTCGCGGAACTGTACTTCGCTCGATATGTCGACACCGAGAATTCCAATAGTAAGGTATCGTTAGTACTTTTAAGTAGAATATATTTATGCATGCGAATGCGTTGTAATATATTTGCTTAAAAATAAAGTCACTGCAAGGTTTGGACACTGCACAAAATTTGTCTCAACATGTTTTGGCTAGTGTTTATAGGACATCCTTGATGGTTAGATTTTAACTTATGGTCAACATTAATCTTAACTAAGAAACTGATGGTTCCTACGTATAAGAGGACAAGTCTAAAACTAATGTAACACCTTTTATAATATTCGAAATGAACCATGGACAACGAGTATTAAAATCATTTATGGCCGTTTTCACCAACCTTGTCTTAGCTTAGGTGACTCCTAAGAGACATGCTGTCTTACTCTTTTCTGTTAATATAAAAAGTGACAGCATGTCACTTAGGAGTCACCTAAGCTAAGACAAGGTTGGTGAAAACGGCCATTATTCTTTTAAAATCAACTATCAACAAATTATTTATTCACTAAAATTTACAGTTTGCCCATAACATAAAAAAGTTATTCACATAGAGTTATTATTTCCTTTAAAGCGACAAATGAAACGTAGCAGTAATCTAAGAAAGGCTAAAAACTAACGGCACATTGAAATCACTAACAAAACCATGTGGTGCGTTAAGCGACGATAATTACTTATCTTAATGCGATTAACAACTCACTGGCTGACACCAACTGCACTCGAGCTCTTCCAAAACGTCCTGATCGTCCAAAGTTCCAGCAAAAAAAGTACACTCCACTCCTCGTCAAGCATGGTATTTTCCATTTGTTTTTATTTTTCCGTTGTTATCGTTCTCTTGTCGGTAAAGTAAGAGATCAAGCGAGATTTCATTTAATAAAAATCTTATAAATCTAAACAAGAACGGAAATAGTGATTTACTAATTCTATTTATAATTTTTCTTTTTATATTTAATCAGTCTGTAATTTTTAATCTTAATATCTAGCTAATTCTCCCAATTAGTTTTTATTTTGCCGTTGGTACCGTTCTCTGTATGTCGGTAACTTTGGACGTCAAGAGAGAATCCATTTAACAAAAATTACAAATGTATCTTGAGAACGGAAATAGTGAAATAAAATTTAGTAAACGTTCAATGATAAAGATACTTTATTTAGAAAACTATTTAACCGCAAATAAATCAAACATATTTCTTAAAAAGATTCAAGATTAATTTATGTTTGCGGCTATGTAGTGGCCACAAGGCTCGCGGTCGAGCCGTAAATTCATTAATCAGTAAGCAGACGCCGGGATGAATCATTGATTCCTGTGGATGCTAGAATATTTGGTTATTCAAAAGGTTAGGTACACGTACTCAGGCAATCCTAATCCTATACTAACATTAGCATATAAAAGCGTAATAAAATGCTCAAATATATTTTGTACTAGCGGACCCGACAGACTTCGTCCTGTCAAAAAGATTTGTACAGTGGCAGTTTTTTTGTTCCTAATTATTTTATAGATAATGTCGCATAGCCAACCAAATCGCAAAAAAAAGTCTAAATGACCTATTACATTTTGTGACTATTCAATTTTGGAACGTGACATTAAATCCTCCAACGATGTATTCTGTGCTGCAACGCACGCACGCACACTGTTTTGATAGATATGATTGATTTCAACTATGTGTAGCGTTAATAAAGCGCAAATTGACTCTTTGATGTTAGGAACACACCTTCATTGCTTAGACAACAGTGAGTGCTTGCAATATGAACTTTATACAATAACAATAAAGCTCAATTCGACTGTACGTTTTAGTTAGAAAACGTTTGCATGGGAAAATAAAAGGGCTGTTTTTAGGGTATTTCCGATAATTATTCGAATTTTCCTCATTGTAGAAACCCTCCTTGAACTTCAACGAACATTAACAAAAAAGAATTGGCCAAATTGGTCCAGGCGTTGTTGAGTTATGAGCTTACCAACACATTTTGCGATTCATTTTTATATATAAGAAGATTAGGTTGTTAAAACTTTGTTTTACATTTCAGTAAACTTTTTATATCCATTAATTTTACTAAATTCATGGGTATTATTTTGGATCCGCCTTTGCTATGGGATAGAGATTAATATAATATTGAAATAAAGATTAATAAAATATGATTTATGTGTATAAAATTGTAACACATTTCACAATAATTTTCAAATGCATAATTTAAACACAAGAAATAAAAATTGCCGTTCCAACGTACAGGCTACAAAAAACTAGAGGTGCGCTTATGGGCAAATGTATAATTTTTTTATAACAAGACTCCACATAGCGTAGCTGAATTGCCTTTTCGTAAGTTCAAAGTACATGTTAAAAAGACGCTAATGAGTAAGGGCTATTACAAAGTCAATGATTATTTAAATGATGCCAATGCTTGGTGTTGATTTGAGGATACATTCTAACGTGTAAATATTTGTTTTCCTTTATAAATTGTAAACACATGTATATTGTATGATAACGACATAATTTATTGTAAATGTTGTTATTACTTTTGATAAAGCTGATAAGTTTCTTGCGCCCATTCTTCTTATCAGCTAAAAAATACGTCCTGAATGGGTGATTGGGGAGAAAATTGGACGATTCAAAAGAGCTTTCTATATAGATATTTGAATAAAGTTGATTTTGATTTTGATTGATTGGTGTACGAATCATATGACCTTGGAGGGTCAGGGTAGACCTAGAATCAATGCCTTTTTAGTTGTTATAATGTCATATAGTCTACTATTACTTACCAAGGCAGCGTATTAATGTTGAGCTAAAAAATAGTTTTTCAATTTAGTTTTTCTTCGTCACTCGTGTTTTGTCCATTTTAGCCACCATTTTAGTTACGATGGTATCCTGGGCACGTTTCGTGTTCCTTGTGAGGATTCGCAGCCTCTGTTTCATGAGAGAGTATAATAGTACATTACTGCAGCGACCAGCAATAGAGGCATTGATGGACGAACGGGTATATGTGGGCCGAGGCGAAGCCGAACCACACATACGTAAGTCCATCAATACCTGGTTGTGGCCAAGGCTTGTATAGTACTTTTCTCAAATAATGCGCGGAAATTAAAACTAAGTAGTACCAAGCAGAACTTTTATTTGAAAATACAGTTATTTTTCACGCGCCACAGGATTCGTTTGTTTTTTTTTTTCATTATAAAACAATGGACCTTCAATCAAAGGACTGCGAAAATTAATCTCCGAATGTGAGTCATATGCAAAAGAACATGGACTTTTATATAATTCTGCTAAGAGGGAAGTTCTTATTTTTAAGGCTGTAAAATATGAACCCAAGCATGTGCCTCATAAATATATATGTGCCTGTGATAAAGCTCAAAATTGTAAGATATTTTAAATATTTAGTACATGTAATAACAAGTGTCCTCAAGGATAACGAAGATCTGGAGCGAGAGCGTAGGGCGTTGGCGGTACGAAGTAATATGATTGCTCGCAGTTTCGCTCGATGCACTAATGATATTAAAATATTACTGTTCAAATCATTTTGTCAGTCTTTTTATTCTAGTGGCGTGTGGTTGGAATATACGCGGCGGGCCTACAATGCTTTGCGTGTTCAGTACAACAATGCCTTTAGAATGCTGTTGCGGCTGCCGTGGCGATGTAGCGCTTCAGGGATGTTCGCTGAAGCTCGAACGGATGGCTTCACAGCGATACTTCGCAAAAAAGTATCATCATTGCTGCTAATGCTACGTAGTAGTTCCAATAGCATTCTAAAGGTTATTGCTGATAGGTCTTACTAACAAATAGTTTTATAACTATTTAAATTGTTACTCACACATACAATGTATGGACTTTGTTTGAATTAAATTATTATATATATTATATTAAAACAGGTTTTTTTTGCAAGCCAGTTCGATATTTAAATAAAACTCTGATAAGTTTGTTCCTTGCTTTGCCATTTTTCGGAGCAACAAATAGTTCCATTTTTAAAATACACGATAGATATGAATTTACATGTACATATATTTATTTGGCCGCTAAAACACGACAGATATGGATTTTCATACATTTTTTGCCGGCCGCTGCTTGCATATATTTGACCAGTACAGCAATTTCGATTTATCTCGAAGAAGGTTGTCAAAATAATGCTCAAATTTCCAAGCATGTTTGAGAAGAAGACCATTTATTAACGTATATAAACCATCTAAATATTTACTTATCGATTTTTGTCATTAGATCTTCTTTTACGTTGCACATTTCACTTATCACACCTTTATCATTGTTCCAACTATTGCTCTCAAAGTTTTCTTTACCATTATATTAATCCTGCTTTTATCCTTCTTTTGCCACACCCAGCTTTCACTCCCGTACATAAGCGTAGGGTTACCAACACGCCTCCATGTACAGCCAGACTTGAGTTTATGGAAAAGATCTGGCTACTAATGTCGCCATTTAGTGCTATAGCACTGATCACAATGTTTCCTGCAATCACTCTTATTTCAATGTCAGGGTTATACTTACCATGTCTTGGAAACATAGATCCTAGATTGCGCGCGATAATTTTTGGCAAATTTCTCTCAGTGACAAGTTTTCATTTGGTATAGGATCATTCAAAGTAATATTTGAAAGCTATATTGCATTTCTGGGTAACCAATCTTTCAAGATACCTTGGTAATGAAGTATCCATTTATATTCTCTGTCTGGAGTTGACTGTAGGTCTATTAAATCTACTTGCCCTCGATTGTTAAATGAGTTTGAAATTATAGGCCGGACTACAATACCTTTCTTTGGAAATGCCTTCTTACGAGTATTTTGGCACGTTACACACTGTTTAACAAAACTGATAACCACCGGCGTACGTATAAAATATTGAGATGTCAAAGTATGTAACATTTTGTCTCGACCACCATGTCCTGTGTTTTTATGAATTTCTGACAAAGCATTGTAATATTCTTCGGAGGACAAAATTTTTATAATCGGGTCAGTAGTCGATTTTCGTTTCAAAGTTAAATATTTTTTCTCCTCCTACCTGCACTACGTCATAATGGTTTGCATAAAAATGATGGTTAGGATTTCTCTTTACCTTAAGCCGAGGCGCCGCTTTATACTCATCTATGTAATTTATTACTTTACTTATTCTCCGCCGCGTCCACTCTGGTTTTTATTTATTACAAATTAATATTATTTACTATATATATAAATAAGTTTCCTGGTTAACATTTATTGCTAATATATTATTGAGATTTTTTTTAAGTATTCCTATTTATCTTCCTATCATTTCTTTTAATTATTCCTTTCGTTTTTATGGTCCTGTTGTAAGTGTCAACAATAAGTCTCCATATGTTTACAGGTATTGTTTTTACTATTTTTAATGACTTTTGGGCATAGCGCCAGAGAACTAAGTAAATAGCGGCGGGACTTCAGAAAGTCCGGACCACTAAACCGGACGTGGTGCGAGATTCAATTCGTCGCGAGGCCGGAATCCTTCACGTAAACCCGTCCTAATGCCCGTTAATCTGCTTACCTGGCAACACAGCATAGTTGAGATATATTCAGTATGGCAAACACGATTAAAATCTTTACACATAGCATGACATGACGAAGATCAATTAAAACAGTTTCTTTATTTTTTACATTAATTGTAGGCAAATTTTTGGTGTGACCAAACAGCTTAAGTAAATAATGTTAATATGCTAATATATATGATATAATTAGGTAATATATCCATGCAGTTGAAATTGTTTGTTTGCATTATTTCTTATGCGTATAGTCATTAAAAGGCTGCGGGCGTCAATAGTGTATAAATTAGAGATACAAATCTTTTTCACGTTCATACCATTAAATCTTTTATATTATAGTGAGACAGATGAAAAGAGTTGTTGCGTACGGAAAAAACACTATGACACATAATTCATAAATGTTTACCTTTTTTTTCTTACTGACATGTATTCTGACAGCTTCACCTGTAGTGGGTCTATTAATCGAACTTATGTGAAAACATCTCTGTAATTACACAATGGTATTTTTATTTATTATGTTACATTTATATATTTTATTATTATTTTTGTCGCTTATATCACGTGTCTTTATAAGACACGGGCCTTTATAATGCATGCTCAGGGCTATAGACCCAACGCGTAGAGGCCATGTAAGCGAAATTTTTGAGTGTGCGTGGATTTGGCCAGCTGGGTCTAATCTCTATCTGCACCATGAAAAATGCAGTTAAAGACTAAAATGCGCAGACAGTATTGTCATTACTGGTCAAAACTTTTATGGACTGTATTGTATTTCTATTTTGGTGGTAATGAGAACCGTGCTATGGACGAGACTCCAAAAAAGTAGACCAATATTGGTGCGAAGGGAGCAACGTGGACGGCTAAGGGTGTAGAGAGGCGTGTCTGCAATAGCGATAGAGGCGCCGTTGGCGTTATGACATTATTATATTATAGAATGTGGTGCCTTTATTTTCTTTAAGGTAGTAATTAATTCGTCATCGAGTTTGGGGAGGAATTATGGTTGTTATTAATATGTATGTAAATGTATTTTTTTTAATTTCACTATATACTTGTATAGTATTTATAATATGCTCTTTTCATCTGCCTTTTTTTCATCAACCACTAAACAAATATATAAATAAAGGAATTCTAGATGAATTACATTATATCTTTTTTTTATAGGATAGGGCAGCAAACGAGCAAACGGATCACCTGATGGTAAGCTATAACCGCTGCCCATGGACACCCGTAACACCAGAGGAGTCGCAGATGCGTTGCTGGCCTTTTAAAAGGGAATAAGAGGGGAAGGAGGGGTTTGGCCTCCGGTACCCTCACTCACTCGGCAAAACACAGCGCAATGGCTATTTTAAGGCAGTTTTCTGTGAGGCCGTGGTATCACTTCGGTCGAGCCGGCCCAATTCGTGCCGAAGCATAGCCCTCCCACGGTAAAAACGAAACTTTCTACATTGTCTTTTAAAGTTAAATGTAGTGAAGACTCACTGAATTTACTTTTATTGTGCCATTAAGAAGTTCGTTTCTCGGCTTGGATAGAATAAAGGAGCAACTCGTTTGACAATTCGGGGGATTTTGAATTCCGAGTGAGCCCCTGACAAACAAAAGTGGCCTCTTGCATTTGTGAAATAGAAGCAGATAATGAAATAATAGATGATCTCGACAGTATACACAACACACAATTAATACATCGAAAAGATTAGAAAAAGTGCTTGAATCGGCGAGTTGGATCCTTGTTCAGCAAATGCTAAATCGTAACGTACAGAGAACAGTCATTATAATTTATTTATTTACTTTATCATAGCCTGACACTAGATCTTTATATTCTCTTATCCAAACTTTTCTTATAAATAAATGTTAAATGATCAAGTGTTTATTTTTTAGTAAAAAGGAACTTTTAAATCGGCCACCAGCTCACACCCCAGTTAATCCTTACCTGAGCATGGGAAATATGATGTTCCATCGTGCCTCTTAAATCCGGACAGATCCCCAAACTTTCGGCCTAATTAGACTCATTAAGACTTTTGATAAAGTCGAGTTTCTTAGATCTGATGTAGACTTGAAAAATAAAATTGTAATGTTATAATATGCTTTTTTCAACCCAGTTTTTACTTCGTAGCCCTCGCTTAACTGTTTCACTTTATATTTTTGCTGTGGTATTCTGATTTCAGATATTTCTTGTAAACTCCATCAATGATCTCCATCCTCTATAAGATAAAACAAACTTTATTTTTAATTATTTGGAATAACAAACAAGTTAATTTTTTTTCTTAAGTCTATTATATTACTATTGATTTTTGCAAATCTAGGATACATAAATACATTGACAAATCTATTCGTTTTATGTAAAATGGCGACACGTTTGGCTTCTACGCAACTGTTCACGGATTCAATTCCATTTGTTCCTGTCTGGGTTTGTGCATGTGAGATTTCTATGTTTGCGACTGCACCCACAACACAGGATAAAAATCCAAGTGTCCTAGTAGTTGATAGATGCTTGTAATTATATATGTACTAGTGATGTGCCGGATATCCGTATCCGTATCCATATCCGCGGATATCCGGATCTATTTAGCAGAGTCTTCTTTAAAGAATAATTCATATTCTTGAGGATGTTTTCTTTGTAAATGATTTTTTAAGGAAGTTGAGCCTTTACCCTTACGAGAATACTTTCCATCACAAGTTTTACACTTTGCACATTCATCATTTATTATCACAAATTAATAATTCCATATTACACTACTAAACTTCTTTGTGGACATTTTTTTTAAATCTTGTACCAATACCAAACACAAGCGTTAACTATGCTGCCCAGTGTCACATTAAAATTTAACAAAACAAAAAAATGACCCACCACGCAATGCAAGTCGAAACATGTTTCAACTCAAGATCGCATGCACCGACACCGATTGTGTAACAAAGTTAGGATCCATATCCGTATTTGCGGATCTTGACACTAAATATCCGTATTCAAATCTGTATCCGCAGATCGAGATTTTTGACGACCCGGCACATCACTAATATGTACACAGGTACTCAATATTTTAACATATTATAGAATAACAATAAAACTATAGCTGAAAAACAGCGATTTTGGCTCTTGTGTAAATATTGGCGCTGATCAATGGACGTTTTTGTGCTGCTGCAGCATGAACCTCAATTGTGCTGTAAGGCGGACAGGTCTGTTTCCCTGTTCGTACCCTAAATTTGTTTTTTTTTTCTTTTTTATGACTGAGTAATAATTGTCGCGTGTGTCTGTAGACTAAATAAAATATATATCTATTATTTATATGTATGTCTATCCGTTACCCTAGATCCCATAACAGAGCTTACAGAGCTTATTTTGGAAAAGGTTAATTAGTGCACGTATAAAAAAAGGCTAAAGAAATATTGTGTTAACTCTCAAACAATATTAAAGTGACATTTTAAGTAAAAATTAATTATAAAATAAAGCACTCAGCTTAGAAATTGCGTGTACGTCGCATACAAGATATTGCAGCTGCACATTACGGTTGAGTAGCTGACAGAGGTCGCCACAGAGATGCGCCTCTGGTATTAAAATCTGGACCTTTCCACGACTGCATAATATATAAAATTCCATAGTTATCGACTAAACAATACACAATTCAAAGAAAATCATCCACATAAACGATAAATGGCGAATTGAATACAAATCGTCGAACAGAAATCGTCGAAAAGACGTCACTGTATCTTTGACTCATGCTATAAATATCTGGACCTTTCCACGACTACAAAACATACAAAATTCCGTACTTATGGACTCAACAAAGTACAATTCGCATAATATCATCCACATAAACGATAAATGACAAATTGAATACAAATCTCACACTTGTATACAAAAGACGTCACTGTATCTTTGACTCATGCTATAAATATCTAGACCTTTCCACGACTGCAAAACATATAAAATTCCGTAGTTATGGACTCAACAATGCACAATTTACAGAATATCATCGACATAAACGATAAATGACAAATTGAATACAAATCTCACACTTGTATACAAAAGACGTCACTGTATCTTTGACTCATGCTACAAATATCTAGACCTTTTCACGACTGCAAAAATATAAAATTCCATAGTTATGGACTCAATAATGCACAATTCACAGAATATCATCCACATAAACGATAAATGACGAATTGAATACAAATCTCACACTTGTCTACAAAAGTCGTCACTGTATCTTTGACTCATGCTATAAATATCTGGACCTTTCCACGACTGCAAAACATATAAAATTCCGTACTTATGGACTCAACAATGTACAATTCGCATAATATCATCCACATAAACGATAAATGACGAATTGAATACAAATCTCACACTTGTCTACAAAAGACGTCACTGTATCTTTGACTCATGCTATAAATATCTGGACCTTTACACGACTACAAACATCACCAAAATTCCGTACTTATGGACTCAACAATGTACAATTCGCATAATATCATCCACATAAACGATAAATGACAAATTGAATACAAATCTCACACTTTATACAAAAAGACGTCACTGTATCTTTGACTCATGCTATAAATATCTAGACCTTTCCACGACTGCAAAACATATAAAATTCCGTAGTTATGGACTCAACAATGCACAATTTACAGAATATCATCGACATAAACGATAAATGACAAATTGAATACAAATCTCACACTTGTATACAAAAGACGTCACTGTATCTTTGACTCATGCTACAAATATCTAGACCTTTTCACGACTGCAAAATATATAAAATTCCATAGTTATGGACTCAATAATGCACAATTCACAGAATATCATCCACATAAACGATAAATGACGAATTGAATACAAATCTCACACTTGTCTACAAAAGTCGTCACTGTATCTTTGACTCATGCTATAAATATCTGGACCTTTCCACGACTGCAAAACATATAAAATTCCGTACTTATGGACTCAACAATGTACAATTCGCATAATATCATCCACATAAACGATAAATGACGAATTGAATAGAAATCTCACACTTGTCTACAAAAGACGTCACTGTATCTTTGACTCATGCTATAAATATCTGGACCTTTACACGACTACAAAACATACAAAATTCCGTACTTATGGACTCAACAATGTACAATTCGCATAATATCATCCACATAAACGATAAATGACAAATTGAATACAAATCTCACACTTGTATACAAAAGACGTCACTGTATCTTTGACTCATGCTATAAATATCTAGACCTTTCCACGACTGCAAAACATATAAAATTCCGTAGTTATGGACTCAACAATGCACAATTTACAGAATATCATCGACATAAACGATAAATGACAAATTGAATACAAATCTCACACTTGTATACAAAAGACGTCACTGTATCTTTGACTCATGCTACAAATATCTAGACCTTTTCACGACTGCAAAAATATAAAAATTCCATAGTTATGGACTCAATAATGCACAATTCACAGAATATCATCCACATAAACGATAAATGACGAATTGAATACAAATCTCACACTTGTCTACAAAAGTCGTCACTGTATCTTTGACTCATGCTATAAATATCTGGACCTTTCCACGACTGCAAAACATATAAAATTCCGTACTTATGGACTCAACAATGTACAATTCGCATAATATCATCCACATAAACGATAAATGACGAATTGAATACAAATCTCACACTTGTCTACAAAAGACGTCACTGTATCTTTGACTCATGCTATAAATATCTGGACCTTTACACGACTACAAAACATACAAAATTCCGTACTTATGGACTCAACAATGTACAATTCGCATAATATCATCCACATAAACGATAAATGACAAATTGAATACAAATCTCACACTTGTATACAAAAGACGTCACTGTATCTTTGACTCATGCTATAAATATCTAGACCTTTCCACGACTGCAAAACATATAAAATTCCGTAGTTATGGACTCAACAATGCACAATTTACAGAATATCATCCACATAAACGATAAATGACAAATTGAATACAAATCTCACAGTTGTATACAAAAGACGTCACTGTATCTTTAACTCATGCTATAAATATCTGGACCTTTCCACGACTGCAAAATATACAAAATTCTGTAGTTATGGACTCAACAATGCACAATTTACAGAATATCATCCACATAAACGATAAATGACGAATTGAATACAAATCTCACAGTTGCCTACAAAATACGTTACTGTATCTTTGACTCATGCTATAAATATCTGGGTATGGGTAAATGCAAAACTTTTCGCAACAAAGTTTCAATAGTATTACCGATTTTGCCTTTTACCGATTTAAATCGATTGTCAATTATACTTTTATGAAAGAAGGTTATTAGCTATTAAGGATTAATGATAACAATGATAGGATTTAATTTTGACAACTCAACAATTAATTTGCCAAATATTTATATTAAGTTGGATTCAAACTATTTATCTGAAGCCAGCTTTTAATTGATATAGCCATCAATTTAAAGCTGGCAAAGTCATCAATTATAGAGGGAGAAATAAATATCTCTTGCTGGTTTTTTTGGTAGTCCAATTCTGAACAAAGTAGCATTTTTAACGTGCAAAAGTGATTGACAATTGTATCCTGTGAAATAAATACATTTTTGATTCGATTTGTCTGGTTGGTTTAACGTATAACTTGTTGTGTCATATCTATTATTGAAGGTATGTGTATTTATTATCACATAAATTGTATAATCAGGTACATGTTGTACCTTTTTATGTAGAATGGGAACTACGTCACATGTCTATGGCGGTCTCATACCTCAGAACTGTACGCTTAACTCTATATTTTACCCATTTCAAGACATTTGCGGAACTCAATCCATTTGCCAGTGGCTTAGACGTTTCAAAGGAAAGCATTATGGCGGACGCTCTCAATCTTTCCCGACCCTGATTATTATCTTTGAATGTGCTCGGGAAATTGGACTTAACTGAGACCACCATGTTTGATAACTTTGAAAACTAATTAGTTAGTTGCTTAGTATTTCAAATCATCTTGTCCGGACATGACATGTTTTTTGTGTAATTTATTTAACCTTTCTGTCCGCGGCTTCGCCCGCGTGGATTTCGAGATTGATTTTATAAAGGGTTAAGGGTCATAGCCTTTGCCCACGCCTTTGCTCAACAATCACTCTATCTATTGATGAAAACCACATCAAAATCTGTGCAGTAGTTTTTTGAGCGAAGCCTTTATTGCGCATCTGTCGATTTTTCCGGGATAAAAAGTAGCCTATTATTTAATCCGGACTATTATCTTTACGTCTGCAAAATTTCAAAGCAATCGGTGCAGTAGTTACGGCGTGAAAGTGGAACAAACAAACAACAAACAAATTCACTTTCCGATTTATAATATTAGTAAGGATATATATGTCGCAGCCAACTGGTTAAAATAGCCGTCCAATTAAACAGCTAGCCCTTTGACTGAACAACGCCATTCAACCATACGTCTAGCTTATTAATTGAATATTTGAGTCGCTCAAAACGTTCAACACTACAGCTGATTAAAAAGCCGCCGTCTAATTTAAATAGTTCAGCGCTCTCCACCGCAGCCCTAGGTGCATTTTGTTTTCAACATGGCGTCAACTAGCCGTGGTTTGGTGATTGTTTCAAGATATTTTTCGGAAAGTAAGTAGTAAATATACGTTACACGTGTTATTAAAGACACAGACATTACGAGGTCACTTACGAGTGAATCAAAACTTAAACAAATATTCGAGCAAAAATTACGGGATTATGAAATGATTCTTGCTTCGTAAATTTTTGAGCTTGTAATTTTTTGTTTGGTGTAATACAAAATATTATGATTAATAATTTGTTTTTCATTTTTACTTATTTCATCAAACTTTTGGTCACCTCTTAAACTTAATTCAAGAACAACCTCCAAGAAATTACAAAAAGTCTTCCTATTCTCTCAAATTAAGTACTAAACTAATGGTCACCTTAGTTAATTTCCTATTTAACCAGTTGGCTAAGCGTCTTCTAGCTGTAATGTAAGGAAAGGATAGAACGTCTGTGGCGCTGAGATCTCGTTAGTGATCTACGAATCGGATGATTCCAGGGTCCTGGGATCGATCCCGCCATGTACCGATGTGTTGTTCGTTTATCAAATTTCAAATAAATAAATATTTCTTACACTGACACCTAGCCTAGCCCAAAGTAAACTCTGTAAGGCTTGTGTTATGGGATCTAGGGTAACGGATAGACATACATATATTATATTTATATACATATAAAATATTTATTAAAGGAAAAACAGTTGTTTTTTTATTTCTACACTTTTTATTCCTAAAATAAAATGAGATACATCATAAAACCAAAACTAACTAAAATTCTCACATGTAAAGAAGAAACAAAATTTTATGTTTATTCCTTCAACTTAACTCTTTATATAATTTAAAATTATGGCAATTAACAATTATAATTTCTTAATAAATATCCTTTACACCTACATGTCAAATTCTAACATAGCTGTCACCATGAACTTCTTTTTAAACAAATAATTTATATATAAGGAGGAATTATAATATAAGGAGGTTTGTCTCTACGGAAAATAGGTATGAAGAAAATACATTTTCTTCACATACATACCTATGTAAATAAATTTGGTAGAAATATATTATAACAGCAATGATTAAGGTACCAATGCTCCTCTTCAAGCATATAATTACATACTCTATTTAAAAAAAAATACACCTCTTCTTTTATTATTTGATTTTATCATTTTAGGGACGAAGTCTCCGAAATTCTTTCATAGTGTCATATGTCATAATAAGTATGAGTGTGCCAACTTTAAACACAGTACTTTTCTTTTATATGCGAACGACCTCAAAATTTATCGACGTATTCGAACCATTGAAGATTGTGTGATGCTTCAAGCTGATCTGGACCGGTTGTCGGGATATTGTTTAGCTAATAAGCTACAACTCAGCCTTACTAAGTGTAAAAGTATTACTTTCACCAAGAAACAAAATGTAATTAACTTCCCTTATAAACTCATGGACACTAACTTAGGCACAGTTACATTAATAAAAGACTTGGGGGTATATCTCGACACCAAACTGGATCTCAATGCGCACATTAATCACATTGTCAATAAGGCATTTCAATTATACGGTTTTGTTATGCGCACATGCGCTTCCTTCAGGTACTTACATAATTTTATACAAAAGCTTAATTAGACCACAAATCGAGTATTGCACACAAGTTTGGAACCCATTTTATGCTAAATATCGTGATCAGTTAGAAACAATTCAACGAAAATTTTTAAATTACAGGTGTTGTCGGATAAAACTGTCATATTCCAAATTATTAAAAAAATTCTCGCTTCCAACTTTGACAGCTAGGAGGTTGCTCATGGATCAAATGCTATTGCATAGTATTTGTCACAACAAGTTAGATTGTAATTTCTTAATGAACAATATATATATATACGTGTCCCGAGTCGTTCTCAACGTATTCGAGACACTCATAGTCATAAGCTATTCGCTCCAAAACTGTGCAAAACCAACGCAGGTGAACGTGCACCTTTGACACGACTTATGAAATGCTACAATGAGCACTTTACTGATATTGACATTTTCTCAATGTCACACGACAGTTTTAGAAACCGTGTATTGGAACGTCTTGCGGATGATTAGTTGCTTTAAGCCTAGTATTTATTTTTACTCTTTCTCATTCTTGTCGTCTCTTGTCGAATCTGGCAAGGGAGTACGACTCAATAATATTGTAAATATGGGGTTAATGGTGTTGGTTGTGCAATTATTAAGTCTTATTGTTACATTTATCTTCTATACTAATATTATAAAGAAGTAGTTTGTGTGTTTGTATATTTGTTAAATTGTAAGGGGTAATCTCGGATCTACTGAACCGATTTTAAAAATTCTTTGAACAATACAAAGCCACATTATTGCTGAGTGTCATAGGTTATATAAAAAACCGAAAAACAAACAGGTTTTAACGTGGTACTCCGTTTCGCAAAGTGAATCGGAGAAAAAACGGTCGAATAAAAGCGTTTCTTACGAACGCTGCCTTAACTATGAAAGATATATTTTTGAGTTCTAGCGAAAAGATGTGGAGCTTGAAAATGCCTACAAAAAAGTCAACGAAAGCATAATAATATGTCTAACTATCATGTTTAAGTTACAAAAAATAGTTTTAATTTTAATATTAAAGTTAGAAATTAAAACATAACACTCTGTACTAAAATGGATTATTGATATTATGCCCAACGAAGTGGGCGGGTCAGCTAGTTTGTTATAATTACCTCATTGTACAATTGTTTATTTGACCTCAATAAAATTAAAAAAAAAAAAAACTTTCAACTCAATATCTTCAATAGGTTTAGCTGTGAGTCCAGAGACCAGTCGCTAATAGTCGACGCTCATTGAATGTTTCTTAAATATAAATAAATATTTCTTCAACTTACACCAATCAGCCTAGCCCAAAGTAAGCTCTGTAAGATTTGTGTTATGGGATCTGTGGTAACGGATAGACATACATATATTATACGTATATAAATAAATTTTATAGAAATATATCATAGCAACCATGACTAAGGTTCATGTTTGCATTCATCACGCAAATATCTGCCCCCACCGGGATTCAAACCCGGTACCTCAGAGATGGCGACACCTTGAAATCGTTATACTAACCATTCGACGTCGTCAAATATTATCACCACATTAATTTTTAGGACCGTTTGCTTCACAATATATATTTATATACAGGGCGTCTCACGGCCATGCCACATGAAGGGAAAGTACCTTAAATATAGTAGATAAAACACTTGACTGAAAGAAGACATTATTTTAATGTCAAAAACAATTTTTACAGCATTTATAGATTTTTGAATAATTACACGTTTGAACCGGGTATCGAACCCGCTGCACAAGAAAAAAAAATACCCTGTTTTTCATTTCTCAGGCCAACCCGAACAATATTTACATCCTCGCATTGATAATTAATACGAAACATTTTTATAATCACACATACGCAGTTAGTCAACTTACCAAAATCATAATCAAAATCAAAATAATCTTTATTCAACCTTTACAGGCACTTATTGACGTCAAAACAAACAAAACAAAAAAAAAAGCTTAAAAAAACAAAAACCTTGTCCGCATGTACGAATAAGGAATATATATATATATATGTAGGTATATATAAACTATTCATAGAGCCATGTTTGGTAACAACATTATTTATAATATTGTATTATTTTTATATGTGTATGTAAACATACATACGACTGTAATCGTATTAGGTATGATTGTATCTTATACTATATTGTATTTTTATATTATATTATTATAATTATTAACATTGAAAAGAGGAGATAAAAAATAGACCTTCAAAGTTTCTTGCCTGTTCTTCTCGAGAAGGCTCTCCCAATTTCCGAACAGGGGTCGAGTCAATATTTTTTTTTCCTTATTCGTACGTACGGACAAGGTTTTTGTTTTTTTTTAAGCTTTTCTTTTGTTTTGTCTGTTGACGTCAATAAGTGCCTGTAAAGGTCTATGTTGAATAAAGATTATTTTGATTTTAATATATATTGACTCTACACCTATTGACTCTACCTTGGCGGATAAAAGTTATATACTCTATATCGTAATACTTTACATTAGGTTGATCCACTATTCGGTTTGTTTTCTTTGTTAGGTTTTGTTTCCGCAAAAGAACGATACATGCACAAAACCAATTACAATTTGGTTACTTTACATGAGGAAGCGTCGACGTTTACACATCATTGCTGAAATTGGTGATAAAATAATTCTGGTGTCGGTTTTTAATGTCTTATTCAGTAAACAGTAAAAATCGTTATTACAAACGGCTTAAGAGCTGTCTCTATTGACATGTAAAGTCTGATATGTTGCTATGTGTACCTGTTTTCACTCAGGCCACATTTAATTCTAATTTACAAGCAAACGTTAATCTGTTCCTTAGAATCTTTTTTACCATTGAATAAAAATAAAATGTATCGTGTATTGTTAGAAAAAAGTAATCACAAAAACCAATAGCTTTGAAATGTTTTCACAAATTACAAAAAATCACTGGCCGAGTTAGAACAAGAATAATCAGAGCGCACAGATTAATAAGAACATTTTAATCAACCTGTTGCAACAGCTTAATTAGGAAGCCGAAGAGTCCGTCCGAAGAAAGGTGTACTTAACTGAAACGCTGCCAGATAATTCCGAAGAGCAGTGAAGTTGTTCGAGGCGAAATTAAAAACTTGAGCAACAAAAGTTGGGGTTGTAAACAGTGAAACTGCCCCCTTGCGGGACGACTTCATATTTACCAGTTCTAAGTTTATAAAAACAAAATCTTGTTAACAGTGTATACGAAATTAGCCGTGAACTCAACAGCGAATTCAAGTCACAAATTTATCGTCAGTCCTGCCTTCTTGAGTTTCACTTTAACATATGAAACCAAAAGTCTTATTCTACTAAAATATTTTTAATAAAATTAATATCTACATACAGGAGTATTCAAATTGGTCGTTGTCAGTCTTGCCTTTATGAATTTCACTTCAACTTATGAAACCAATAGTATTCTAATAAAATATGTTTAATAAAATTAATATCTACATACATCGGTATTAAAATTGTTCGTTGTTGCTTGAATAAATGATTGCAGACATTTGCTATAATCGATTTATTGAAGATTTCAATAAATATACATAGAGGGTTGTTTATGACGTCATCGCTTCAGTTGCGCGCTGTTTGGGATTTCGCCGTTTATATAACGGCAGGCGCTTTTCGCCGGAACAGTACGTTTTATTAAGATTTAAACTAGCCCTCAATCTGTGACCTCTTGAGCTGTCGGTAAATTTGTTTGCATTTGACTACAATCAAGGGTTACGATAATCGGCGATAAGCACTAAGATAGTAGAGGCTTGCTTTGACAATTTCCATTGATTCGGACCTTAAGGTATTCGTTTGAGAATTCGTTAAAGACCAAAGTAGTGAGATGGAGACAGCACTAGTTTACAAGTCACTTTCCAGTACGTTACTGCCCTAGTTCCTCGCTCACCACCACTCATGATCTCCCACTGAAGGTGAAATGAAGCACTACGCTGCTCTATGGATTGCTGTTAAGTTAGTTACATCTTGATTGATCTTGAACTTAGAGATAAACTGTAAACCCACAGGTCGCTAGTTTAATGCGGCTCGAAGGACCACTATTTCCCCGTTTATAATTACAAAATAAAACAAGTTTGAAAATGCGTAACCAAATAATATCAAAAGAATATTTCAAAAAAACTAAACTTAATATAATACACAACCGAAAAGGTTGGCATAGCCGGGCATAATATCTAAGCGCTGAAATATTGGCGATGTTAACATTCAAAGATATCACGTTGACAATTGAAAGCTTAGTCAAAGGGGGTAATAAAGATGTACTACCCTTAACAAAAACGAACGACCTTCACACACTTAAGCAGCAACCTTTATGAATACTGACTGTCACGCACGACGACCCATGACTAACAAACCACAAATAGCGAAGCGTCTCGGGAATGCGTTTGCATAATAGCAGAGCCTCTACTTTCCAGCCCCGCAAATAATTTATACATATAAAACCTTACATTCGTGCTATGATATCCAACACTATTACTAATGTCTTAAGAGTGGTTTGAAAATTAAAGTGCATGGTTTAACGTGGCGTCTATTATAAATTGCGAAAGCGCATGTCTGCCAGAGGCTTTACTTTTTAAGGCTCTACTTTTATAATATGACGTCAGATACCAACATGATAAAAGTCAGTTTTGATTAGTGAAATATTTAAATAAATCCATATTATGTATATGTTGCGGATCTTCTTGCAGTCATAGTTTTAAGTTAGTTCTGTATTGGATATATGTTTCAAAATATACCAATATTGTGTAGTTGGTATTTTTTATCAATTTTTCTATATCACATTATGTGAACTTAAATACAGTCCAATTTATAATTTATTCATCACTTAGTTCTCTTGAGTATATTTTGAATATTTATTTCAAATGATCACATCACATTAAAACATAAAAACTACTTTAGAATGTCAAAAAAGCCTTTACTGAAATATTTGTATGAGAATGATTTTTGTCTATGATACTATATAGTTGCTGATCAAATTTAGCGAGATAAATTAAATAAAAGTAATTTCATGGAAAATGAAAAACAAAAAATAAAATACAACTCTGATAGTTAATATTCTTCAATCTACCTGGTATTTCCTTAGTAAAACCTTTTTAATGATGCAAATATTAAAAATAATAGGTAACATTGGACAAGCGAGATAATATTTTTTTTAATTAATTCAAATCATAAATTTTCTATTGTAAGCTGCGACAAGGGTTCTTACAATATAAATTAGGTACATTTAAAATTAAATCACCATATTTTTTTGTGGAAGCATAAGTGTTAGTTATTAGTTTCAATTCAGAGTACTCAAAGCTTTTTCCATCGACTTAGAGAGTAGCCTGACGCCCTTACAAATCATTTGTTGGTCACACATTCGTATGTATGAAGGCTGTGACGGATGGCGGCCGGCACATGATTTATGCGGGTATAGGAGTGTACAGCTGTTTTATTACAGCATGAGCAGCAATGGCTATGGACCTGGAAATTGCCTGACATATTGCCGATTGTTCTTTAGTCGAGTTTATTTGGATTTATGACATCTGCATACGTTTTGGAGGTACAAATCCAGGATGGTCTTGTATATTTTCGTCTTACTTACTTCTGATGCAAAGCAACAGTGCTTGTGATGCTGTTTTCCGGTTCCAAAAAATTACTTGGTATTATGACTGACAATTTGTTTAGAGTTATTCACTCTAGTTCTTCTCAGAGTAGCAGATTAAGTCTTATTTTATGGTACAAGAATTACAGGTACTGTAGGCGCCTGTGATCATTTAAACACAATGACTTTCATATCACTATCACGAAGATCAAGTTACAGAGCTAACTGTAACGTAGGTTATTAAAAACCAGCAAGCTCCATCATAGACGATCAAGGAAGCAAGTCCCCCGGTGTCGAGTGTCAGAGTAGGTAAGTCTGCTCGCCATATAGACACGTTTTTCACAAATTCGATATGCCTTTTCACAAATTTAAATTACTTGTCAATAAAAAGAACAAAATAAACTTTTACATATAAAAGCTTGTCGCGAGATTTACTTACTTATAGAATACTTTTAACGACAAGCTTTTATATGTAAAATTTTATTTTGTTCTTTTTAGCGCATTTAATAAAAGCTTGTATTGAAAAAAAATTGTTTTTACTTTTAATTTATTTTCCGACTATGAACCAAGCTTAGCAAACCCCTTCATTTGATACCCATATTGTAGGGGTACATCAATACATAGTATAAAACAAAGTCGCTTTCGCTGTATGTCCGTATGTATGCTTAGATCTTTAAAACTACGCAACGGATTTTGACGCGGTTTTTTTAATAGATAGAGTGATTCTTAAGGAAGGTTTGTATGTATAATAAATGCATAATATAGTAGAGAAACACTGATAAATTTAAAGGTTTCTAATGTGATGTCGTAAATAAGCACGTTTTTTTGCGCTTATATTGCAAACGCTGGCTGAACCCTACGAGATAGACTAAAATAATGTACTACAGTATTGTACAACTTACAAAAATCCACAAAAAAGTCCGCGATGGTATATGTCTATCTCTTAGGGATAACCCACCATAACCATTTTTTCACTGCACCCGTGCGAAGCCGGGGCGGGTCGCTAGTTATAAATAATTGGTCCGCCATCTTGGGAAAGTCCGCCGTATTGGATTACGAGTGACGTCACATTATTTATCGAGGTGTTCTTTGCAAGCCCTTTCATTTGATACCTATATTGTAGGGGTGCATTAAAAATAATTGATCCGCCATCTCGGTAATGCCGCCATGTTGGATTTAGAATGACGTCATATACATAACCATGCATTGTCATCCGACTTACACGTACATGCAAAATTTCAGCTCAATCGGAGACCGGTAAGTGGAATTAAGATTCCAAGATTTTCTTACATAGTTACAAGTAAAGCTAATATAAAAGCTTGTGAAAATACTCATAAAAAAGTTATACTGTTAAGGATTTATGATCATTTTAGGATATGTTTAGGATCATTTAATGATAACAATTTTGACTTTAGTAAATAACATAATGAAACTATAGTCTTTATAGGTATAATGTGAACTTGTTCATATTTGTAAAGGAAGTTGGGTTCAAACTATTCGTCTGAGGTCAGCTTTTAATTGACGACTGTAAAAATACGGGGAAAAAAATAGCCCTTTGCTGGTTTTCTTGCTGATTTGTTCCAGTACAAAAGTGATTGAAAAATCCCACTTGAAGTATTAATTTTTGATTTAAATTATTACTTCGTCTTAGGTTAAACGAAATTTGATAATTACTTTTAAATAAAATGATGTATGCAGGAGATAGGAATGCAGCCAAGAATTAAGCTATTTTAGTTTTGTCAGACTTGCCCCTAAACATAGAATAGCACCAAACTTAGATAAATTTTTATCTATATAGGGATTTGAATACGCAAGATCTGAAGAAGTGTAGTGTTTACAAGTTAAAATAAGATTCGATCTAGCCATTCACAAGTTACCGTTTTAACAATCCGGGCTTCCAAATCCATTTAGTGCTAACGTGAGCAACGGGTCGATTCCCAAAACCATTTTTCAAATTCGCGGAAATCTTAATACAATTCTCGTAAGTTGCGTGAAGTCGAGAGCTGCCAGACATAATAAAGTGCAGCATTAAGTTAAAATTTTCTAAATATGCTTTGTGAGATTGTATTGGCACCAAACTGACAGGCATCTTTTTTTACCGACTTCAAAAAAAGGAGTGTTCTCTATTCGACTGGTATATTTTTTTATGTTTGTTCGCCGATTACTTCGCCATTTTTGAACCGATTTCGATTTTTTTTTTAGTTAGAAGGAAGATACTCCCGGAATGGTACCATGATGAGGATATCAGGGTTTGATGATGGGATCCTCGTCAAATTTTATAGGCACATGTACCGCGTATTACATATTTTCTAGGTTTCTTTTCTAAGTTATATTGGCATTTGCTTCTTGTTCAATGTTATGCTGTTGAGCTGATGATGGAAGGTGTAAGTCCTCAATTACTAGGAGCTACTTATTTACTAAGAGTATCAAAGAAAGGCGATGGCTACGACCGTCTATACTTTCATTACTTAATCTACTTGACATATACGCTCTCATATTCGACAACTACTTGACATATACGCTCTCATATTCGACAATCTACTTGACATATACGCTCTCACATTCGACAATCTACTTGACATATACGCTCTCATATTCGACAATCTACTTGACATATTCGCTCTCATATTCGACAATCTACTTGACATATACGCTCTCATATTCGACAATCTACTTGACATATACGCTCTCACATTCGACAATCTACTTGACATATACGCTCTCATATTCGACAATCTACTTGACATATACGCTCTCATATTCGACAATCTACTTGACATATACGCTCTCACATTCGACAATCTACTTGACATATACGCTCTCATATTCGACAATCTACTTGACATATACGCTCTCATATTCGACAATCTACTTGACATATACGCTCTCACATTCGACAATCTACTTGACATATACGCTCTCATATTCGACAATCTACTTGACATATACGCTCTCCTATTCGACAATCTACTTGACATATACGCTCTCATATTCGACAATCTATTTTCGCGCTCCTCCAGCGTCTGATTAATTCTTTTTACTTTAGTTTTGATCTTATTTTTTTCCAAGCGTTTCCGTCTATCATTTTCTGTCTCAAGTAACCATCGTTTCCTCATCCGAGAGGCATCCTTGCCAGGTCTACCCATCTCTAAAACTCGTAAAATTAACTAATTTTAAACAAAAAAAACCGACTTCAAACTTGAAAAATTAAAAACAAAAAAACCATAAATGGTTAACTTAGCACAAAGTAATTCGAATTATGATTTACATGGAAAATAAGCAATCAACTACTAAAAAGTAAGAAAAAAGTTTTTTAATTAAATATGAGTACTGTGATTAACAGCTTAAGAATGTCTTTATTTCCACACGCGTCAGGTCAACCTACCTAAATCTTAAACTATAAACAATATTTACATGATATTTTTGTAATTTGAATTACTTTGTGCTAAGTTAACCATTTTTGTTTTTTTAGTTTTTGATGTTTCAATTTTGAAGTCGGTTTTTTTTTATTCTTGGTAGAGGTGCAGTAGTAATAAAGATTCACGAAAATTATAGAATAAGAAGAGATGAGTAAAAAGATACGAAAATGCTTAAGAAAATCTTTGAACCGTTCTCCATCATGATAATTTCGACAACATTCTGTATAATGCAAAGTTAAGATTTTTTTCATGAAATAAATGAAAAATGAATAAGCCTTCATAAGATAACGCTTAATTCGTGAATCGCGAACAAACAGCGAGGAAAATCTTGCGAATCAGAGAGGCCTTGTGACCTCGATCCCAATACACGCCACATTTGGCAGCCGCCGCGAAGGAATTTTAAAACAAAGAGGAATGAAACCAGGCCGTGTCGATCAACGTATCTTTGTAGCTGAACACGCAAAAACAACCCTTAACTCTTACAATTTACAGACTACGGCAGCAGTAAAAGATCCTTGTCTATTATTTTTCATGCAAGCATGGGTTCATCTTAAAAAATAATGCACATTGGGTCTTATCCAGTGAATAGGGTATTGATTTTAATAGCCTCGTTGTAGAACAATTCGTTGCTGTATTCGAGCCAAAACAAAAGATTTATCCTTGAGTTTTCTTGAGATGCAGTTGGAAGTAAGGTTGTAAAATTTAACACCCTTTTATTTTTTTAAACTAACACCATTTCTCGTGTCAAATATAGTATTCATAGGCAAAAGATCATTGAACTGATAAAATTCGCGGGCAGGGCTTGCTAACAGTGTAAGCAAGTGAGAGATGTATTTGAAGGTGGAAATATCATTATTTGAAGCGTTTAACGTCTTTCCGGTGAAATAGTAATTGTAATAAATTATATCACAGTATACATATATATATCATATTTTTTGTTAAAATTTATTTCCACAATATATGTTTAAATTTCTAAAAGGGTATGTACGAGTATTCTAGCCAAGCATTTTGTTTATGGGCGAGATGCGCTCTTATCATTATATATAACTAGTAACCTACCATATTGTGGGTTAGCAACGAGCAAAGCAACTCGTATATTTGATTTTATCATTGTTTTGGCAAATTTCGAAACTATTCTTAATACCTCAAACTTATTATATATTTTAGGCACCAAGTATTTAGACAGTCTTTTTTCATAGAAATTTTCCGCGCCTGATTGTATCAACTTCTTTTCCCTTACACTTTTTGTATTATATTTATTTATTACACTATTTTATTATTCGGTACTAAAATAATATTCTATCCCTATTTTACTTTATATATGCAATACCTAAAATAAATTATTATTTAAAAGCGATAGAAAGTCAACAAACATTGTGAAATGCACTATTGTTTTAAAACAAGAAAGATAAGAAACGTTTTCCGATCGCGATAGGAGATAGAACACATTCCAGAAACACTTCAAAGCTCTTTGTTATGGAAGTTTGTTGGAAGGCGAGACCTGTAAGCTTTCGCATCTTTTCTTAACGCATCGCTTATTATCTGTCCTTAGTAGTTCTGGGCAAATACTTTTTGTTTAAGCAGTTATTGGAGTGTTGCTTTTGATGTTACAATATTAACAATAATAAAAGAGTCTTTAGAACGCAGGTTCCTTATATTTTCATAACCAACGATAATTTTGAGATATGTGTCACAATAATTATTATATTATTAAAACATAACAGCAAGTAAAAATAATATACACAAATTTTAACTACTTAGATATCCATACTACTAACCTGGTAAGGTCTGTTACACGCACTGTTCGAACAGCTCACGCACCAACAAACTACGCACTAAGTCTGATAAGTGACATACTTGCACAGCACTGTCATATTGACATATTTGCACATCCACCAAGACATCTTATCAATTGTTTCGAATTAATTATTAATGACATGTAATTTTAAATTGTTTGACATATTATTATTATTATTTAGATTTTGACATTATTTAATTGTATAATTTTACTATTCATAATTTTTAGATGTAATCGACAAATTATGGTGACTATAATTCTTATTAATTCTATTTAATTATGTTTTAAGCGTTTGTTCACATCTTAAATTTCTTGACAAGCATGTATATGTTCTTATTATTATTTTTTGTATGACAACTAACTTGTAAGCGTATTGGTTATGTACTGTAAGCTTGCTGGTATGTATCAATAAATAAATAAATAAATAAATAACCTTAATAACTACATTAGCCGAAGACTATGTCGCAGTTATTAGCGCCCACCTCGAACAACATCTAAATAAAACAAAACTCTAATAATGGTTTTTTTTTTTATAGGTTAGGGCAGCAAACGAGCAAACGGATCACCTGATGGTAAGCGATAACCGTTGCCTTTGGACACCCGCAACACCAGAGATGTCACAGATGCGTTGCCGGCCTATTAAAAGGGAATAAGGGGGAAGGGGGGGGGGGGGTTGGGAGTCCGGTACCCTCACTCACTCGGCGAAACACAGCGTAAGCGCTATTTTACGCCGGTTTTCTGTGAGGCCGTGGTATCACTCTGGTCGAGCCGGCCCAATTCGTGCCGATGCATGGCTCTCCCACGGTAAAATTTATATTAATTACGTTTATGTGTATCTTAGTATGTGTGTGTGTGTATGTTTAATGAATTTAATACTCAATACTCAATACTTTATTGTTTCCAAAATTTTTTAAAAGATGGTCAGACAATTTTGGACCCTGTTGGGCGCAACAATATGGTAGTATGTTGTTACAAGTACAACATAACTAAAATAATTACAAAAACAATTTTAAAAACAATTTTAGACAATAAAATAACACACACACACACACACACATATATATATATATATATATATATATATATACATATACACACACACATATGTATATATATACACATACATACATATACATATACACACACATACATATATATATATATACATACACCCACAGATATACGTACACATACATATATATGTGTAAATTAATTATGCTTACTATTAGGTACAGAATAAAATATTTTATTTATCATTTCATATAAATTATATAATACAAAAATAATAATAATAAAAAAATACAGATTTAATAAAATTAATTTGATTAAATAGATTTCAATAAATAGATTTTGTCATGGAGAAGGAAGGGAGACCCATATTAAAATTTATCATCAAAAAACTCCTTTAAATTATAGTAAGCCTTAGATAATAGCATGTTTTTTAATAATGCAATGAATTTCTTATCACTTGTCTCGTTTATCAGATTGTTTGGCAATTTGTTGAATATTTTTATGGCCATCACATACGGGCTAGTGCTATGTAATACTAGGTAGGTTTATTTAATAAGAGACTCATAACATAAACAGTAACATAAGTAATCTTTGTTGCACATAGTTGCTATAAATCTTATGATCGGGTATATCAAATATTAATAGGAAATTGAAGAAAGTGGTTATTTATCTACCTTAAGTTTCATTTACTCTACAATTTCATTTTAATAAATTAAAATAGTCTCAGACTTATTAAAGTTATTTACATTATAACTTCAGACATTGGTAGGTGGCATTTCTTTGGTTTTCATGTACTCTCTACATAGTGGGCAGTCTGTCTACCCTATTGTGAAGAGGGGTTTATTTAGGGAACAATGTTTGGTTATAGTAGCTACAGTTTTAGGATTTTGTCTCTATTTAGTCAGATGCGCGTTCGCGCTCGTTCCATAGTCACCGAGATTGCATCTTTGGTTTGTTTGCATCTTTCATTTTCTTTACATTATGTTAAATAGTTTCCTTCCATTTTCTTTCGCAGCCAAATTTAAGTACCGGTCCATACACTTCGGTGTATGAACCTCTCGTAGTCAATTCGTCTAATGCATCCTTCTTCCTTCTTAGTATGGCGGGGTGTGAAAAACTGTGACCCCACAGAACATTTAGTTACTCTCAGTTAGAACTCTCTCCCTGAGGGTATTAGGGGAGCGCGAACGCTGGAGTCCTTTAAGAATCAAGTCCGTGTTCACTTCCTGTCAAAGATTCCTTAAGTTAAACTAGTTATAGCCTATTGTCCTGTCCATTTACTGTACCCATCCTATATTTAAATCTCCTTTTAATATTTCCCTGGTCCTAGGTTGCCTGAAAGAGATTGCTGTTTAGCAATAAGGCCGCCTTTTGTACATTTGTTATTTTCTTTTTTTTGTGTGTGAATATTTTATGAATACAATAAAGGGTTATGTTATGTTATTTAGTTTCCACAAACCTGTCTATATACATATCCAGATCAGTGCAATTTCTCAGAAAAGAGTCCGGTTTCGTATCTGGTAGATTTCTAGACAGAAAGCAGGTTACATCACTCTATCTCGTAACATTGTTTGACTTTAAGGCTTGTAACGTGTTTCTTACATTTTTTTTGAAGCTGTTGCCAAGACATGTGGTTTTATAATGTAATTTTGATTGATCGTATCTGTGTAGATAAAATATTTAATGCTTGTGGCTTAACGTATTTCCATACGGGTCGTTTGATGATAACTGATCGCGGGTATCTGCGGCGAGGCTTGCGGGGTTCGTGAAGGGCTCGCTATAAAGCGAACAGGTCTGGATGACAGCTAGTTACGTCGTCTAAGATATACCCGGTACGAGTACACCGGGTAGATTCTCACTCTTCAATACAGGGCGATCTTGAACGTCCGAGCCACTAGAGGCGCTCTCAACTTGCGTCGACTCTTTTTACATAACCCGACCTCGGAACGGCGCCTGGGTCGCCTGCAGGCAAGGCGCTGAACCTACCGTTCGTGCGCCATAATACAAAGCTGAACATAGCCATCTGCGGCTTTACCATGAAAAAAAAATGACAGCTATAGTTAGTTCGTGTTGGACCGTATCGGACATGTAGATTCTCGTATTAATAATTTTTCTGAGTTTCCCAGTGCCTTACCTTTCAATTTAAACTAATCTATCAAAGAATATACCTTTTTGTTACCAAAATAGTCTCTTATTTCTACTCACTTAGACAAATATAGCACTTGTCGGACTACGTACTTTGATTTTCTTTAATTTTCAGCTAGAACCTAATTACATTCTCCAACTGAATGAGTTAATTGTACCAATTTCCTAGCTTCTTATTCATTTCATATCTTTTCGAGGTCTTAATTAGTGATCTAAATTTCTGAGACGAGCCTTCATCCACTTCAAGTGCCTCGGCCTATTTTATTTGTCCTCCTTTGAGACAAATTCAGTGAAGCATAACAGATCTAGATAAGGCAGTTATAATAATTACAAAGTTATCCGAGAAAATATAACACTTATGCAAACACACGTGTTATTAAGATATCTTCATTCAATGTTTTGTAGTCCAAGTAAGAACCTTTAAAAAAAGAGCATATTCCCTTTTAAAAGGCATCTGTGACTCCTCTGGTGTTGTCCTCTGGTGTCCATGGGCAACGGTTATCGCTTACCAGCAGGTGATCAGTTTGCTCGTTTGCTGCCCTATCCTATAAAAAAACCTGAAAAAAGGTAACGTGACATCAATATAAATGTTCTACTAAACTTTGAGAATAGTATTGTAAAAGTAAACTCAAATCTCCGCTTGAGTACAGTTAGAAAGGGACGGTGCTATTAAGCTCACATAGTACCATCCCTTTCTATAAACATGAAAGTTGATGGGCGTGTAAGGATACGAAGACCGAAGAAAAGATGGATAAGTAATGAATGAAAGTGATAGAGGAGGGTGGAAGAGAAGGGCATGTTGAGCCGACCGCAAATAAAATTAAGAACAGGGCGGGGGAATAAGAAGAGCGCCATCTCTTTTAAACTGTACTAAAGTAATATGCCATTTAAGTTTGAGTCTTTTTGTGTAACCAGTCTGAGTCAACTCGATACTGAACCATACTGTAATCGGTAGCATACTGTAATCGGTATAATTCGTGTGACGTTTACAACGTTGACAGGAACGCGTAAGCGCCAAGAATTTTCCGGCGCTTACGACATTTCAGTCGCGAGAAAAACACACATTTTTGTACAAATTGTTTAATAATATAACAATGGATCTTTTCCTATGATAAGGCAATGGCAAGAATATTGTTCAGTTAGATATTCTACAAATATGTTTAACATGAATTTGTGTATTGAAAATTCAAAAGAAAAACATACATTTTTGTACAAATTGTTCAATAATATAATAATGGATCTTTTCCTATGAAAAGGCAACGGCGAGAATATTGTTCAGTTAGATATTCTATAAATATGTTTAACATGAATTTGTGTATTGAAAATCCAAAAGAATTTTTATGCTTTAATTTAGTTTAATTTAAAAAGGAACTCTAATGCTTTTAAAGTGAGTTTATTTTTGTTACAACTTCGGCTCTTGCTTATTTGTCTGAATAATAATTTAAGTGCTATTGAAGTACAAATCACACTTATTCACTTCCCAACTATAACATAATTAATTATATAGATAACAATTAATTAAAAAATAATAGCACATAAAGGGAAAAAGTATTTACAATTATTAATTTATGACTAGAGATCGGATAATCGGATGCATATTTACCTAAAGTTAGTTTAAGACAAAGTATGGAAACGGCTTTATATTGTTTTGTTAAATAAAATTTTTCACCATTTCTGTTTTTTTATTCAATTATTTGATTTATTATTGTTTTAGTCAAACTAGCTCACTACTTTCGTATAACACTCATGTAATAAATCGTACACTCATAAATCGCACGGGGATCTGAAACTAAACTTCATGTAAATACGTATGCATAGTTATATAAATGAACCCGGAGTCTCGGTCTTTTGAAAATAAATACCACGTGCTAATTTAGTAATTTTCAAACAATATCACTACGTTAAATTTGCAGTCCCGTATTTTCCCAGGATTTTTATTTAACAAAATGTATTTTAAAAAGCCGCTTCCATAATTTGTGAGCCAAAAATTAACTTTAGGTAAATATGCATCCGATTATCCGATCTCTATTTATGACCAACCAACACACGGTGTATAACCATACAACATGCCGTCATATTCGAAGCCGTGTTTAAGAATGAGTTGATGTTAATGATAAGTAAGTATTTATTTATTTCCTTACACTATCCTTACAGTAAGGAAAACGAAGTACTTAGCGAAATATTTAGCTATATTACATATTATTATGTTATATATCTTTCATTTATAGACACACTAAAATTATAACAATAAAAAATTGCATTATATTTGTAGTTTCTTTTTTGTTTTTGTTATATTTTATTCATTTATTAAAATAAAAGCAAAGTAACAAACATACATTTTTAAGCTTTCTTTATTTTTTAACTAGGTTTTGAACAAATTTTTAACTAAGAAATATTTCTAAGTTGGCGGTTGATATATAATTTGATGTATATTTAATGCAATATAGATATATTGTGAACTTGTTTATAATTGTGAAGGAGGTCGGGTTCAGTTTATTTATTTGAAGCCAGCGTCTATTTGACGACTCTGTAAAATACAGGCAGAAGAACAATAGCCCTTGCTGGTTTGGTAGTAGCTAAATGATTAAGGATTTGTGGCTTATTGAAGACCCGATTTGAAGTCACACATCAAATCTAACGTTTGTTTGCATTTTTTCATATAATAATAATAATAACATTAGCACCAATTGCACCGCCCCCGTTCTGGAGGGCGGGAGCGTTAGTTCAAGCCGATAGGCAGGCCTTTCGCCCGACCAAACGCTGGTAGGTAGTATTTAGTTGGTAGGCTGGCCTTCTGCTAGAGTCCAACATAACCACCCGCCGTAGACCGGGCGCGGGTGGTATCCGGTGCAAGGTCGTCCAAGCACCAGGGGGTTGTCATAGCGACCACTGTGGTGGCGCGCCCCCTATGAGGATTCACTACCATCCCCCGTGGGAAAAAAAAAGCACCAAAATCGAAATGCAATCATCCAGAAACGTTATGACTAATAATGACAATAGTTTCTGTGCATCTAACTGTGGATAGTCTTTAGCTGCATTTTTCATAGTGCATATAGAGATTTGACCCGGTTGGTACACGCTATGCTCACTTTCATTAAATTTCGATTATACAACGGGTTGTGTTCCAAAGAATTGTTCGACATGATGCCCACGGCCACATTCTACCATCGCACCGCTCGCCATCGGCAGGGTGTTCATCCTCACATGCTGGAGCCTAAATGGTCACGCACAGTGCGGTTTCAACGTAATTTCCTTCCGCGCACGCTCCAATTGTGGAACGAGCTCCCTGCTGAGGCTTTCCCGGGGGATTACAGTATGGGGTTCTTCAAAAAGGGAGTAAATAGGTTTTTAAAAAGGTCGGCAAAGCGTTTGTGATGCCCCTAGTTTTGCAAGCGTCCATAGGCGACGGTGACTGCTTACCATCAGGCAGGCCGTAAGCCTTTTTGCTACCGTTGTAGTATAAAAAAAAAGAAAAAAAAATCGATTAATTAGCCTCTAATCTATATCCCCACGCACGCCTTATAAAGGACCGTGTCTTATAAAGACGCGTAATATAAGCGATAATAACTAGAGATCGGATAATCGGATGCATATTTACCTAAGGTTAATTTTTGGCTCACAAATTATGGAAGCGGCTTTTTAAAATACATCTTGTTAAATAAAACTCCCGGGAAAATACGGGACTGCAAATTTAACGTAGTGATATTGTTTGAAAATTACTAAATTAGCACGTGGTATTTATTTTCAAAAGACCGAGACCCCGGGTTCATTTATACAACTATGCATACGTATTTACATGAAGTTTAGTTTCAGTTCCCCGTGCGATTTACGAATGTATGATTTATTACATGAAGAGTGTTATACGAAAGTAGTGAGCTAGTTTGACTAAAACAATAATCAATTAAATAATTGAATAAGAAAACAGAAATGGTGAAAAATTTTATTTAACAAAACAATATAAAGCCGTTTCCATACTTTGTCTTAAACTAACTTTAGGTAAATATGCATCCGATTATCCGATCTCTAATAATAACATTTCATAAATGCCTTCTCCACAAGTAACAGATCCAGAAATGAAGGCATTTCGCGGCTTCATTAATAATTCTTTAGTTGGGAACTCTCACCACTGGAGTTCCGTTGGCGAATGAAAAATTCAAAACGCGTAAAAAAAATCACGTTTCAGATTCGGGAACAGCTATCGTTCGGTCACGGTTAATCGAGTAATGAAAACAATCTCTGATTCGATACATCGAGTGAAATGAAATCGTTTAACGCTTGTAAGCGAAATACACTTTGCTGAGGGCGATTGGTTTGCCGGAACTGTGGTTTTAGTGGAATCACTTCAACTTATTCGATTAAACACAAGCTTACAATCTGTTGAAGATATGTTTCATTTTATTATTGTTTTCCGATTTGATTATTTTTACTAAAGGCCATTTATGCGAAATTTAATGAAACTGTGCATGGAGCATACCAACTGGGTGTAATTTCTATATGCACTATGAAAAATTCAGCTACAGACTATACCCAGTTAGATGCTTAGAAACTATTGTCATTAGTGGTCAAAACGTATGTGGACTATTGCATTTCGATTTTGGTGGCAATGAGAAACGGGTTGTGGAAGAAACACCGGTCACCTGCCTTCTCGAAGCCTCTTAATTGATTTAAATATGGCAGGTGGTAACTCGCCATTCACTAATTAACCTCCCTAAAAAGCAGACCAATATTGGTGCGAGGAGAGCAACATTGGTGTGAACGGCTAAGGGTGTAGAGAGGTGTCTGCGACAGCGATTGAGACGCCGTCGGCGTTATGACATTATTACACTTCCAACCTTCGAGCATTAATATTATTCTCCATAATCGTCTATATGTAAGTGTAATGTCTATTAACACTATTAAAAACCTAATAACAAAAAGGAGTTCGATTTTTGTAACCACCATTATTAATAATATTTTTTTTATTTCTAACAACTTTTTCTGATGTAAGAAGCAGGAGACTTATTTTTGAATCATCAGACATGAATTTGGAATTCGAATACGAATACAAATCGTGCACGAAATTATGTTCTACTGCTTACAATTTTACAGATATTTGAATCACTCGAATTCAGTGTTGTCATTAAAAACAAGTTTTTAATTAGATTCTGTTTCACGCAGAAAAAATAAAAATCACAACAACAAAAATTAAAATATATGTACTCAAACAATACTTACTTATTATTATGTACTATTTTTTTATATACCTGCTACCTATTCGCTTGCATAGAAATCTACACATGCTTTCCCTTGTGTACAAAATTCTCCACTATCCTCAGTTTCCAACTTACCTTCGAACCCGTTTTAAATTTTGTGCCGAAAGCTCCCGCCCCAAGCGATCCTGTGTTACTAAAAATGTCCTTGAAATTCCTAAGTCCAATTCCGTATTTTTTCAAAAATCCTTTTCCGTTCGTGCCAAGCTGTGGAATAGTTTGCCCGCTTCCATTCGTGAGCGACCATCCCTTACATCTTTCAAATGTCTTCTGAAAGAGTACTATCTGTCTAATTAATTGTATTAAATTATATAATTATTATATATATATATGTATGTATGTATGTATGTATGTATGTATTTATGTATATATATATATATGTGTATATATTTATTTATGTGTAAGTATGTATTTGTATATATATGCTTAATGATGTGTACATTTGAATAGGTTAAACATTTAATCACCCCTGCAATTTTAACGTCTTGCACCACTATTTGGGTTGGCTGGAAGAGATCGCTTTTAGAGATAAGTCCGCCCTTGTACACTATGATTAACTACAATTTTTATTTTTTTATTGTACAATAAAGTATTATATATATATGTCTACTCCACGGACTCGTAGTCCGTGCCTTTTTTTGACTGTCCTCGTTTGGATCTACTACGTACTGTACGTACAGCGTATATTATCTTATAATACTATTATCTTATAATACTATTCCGTGACTTAACATTAACGTGAGTTGCGCAGCACTTACTTATCTAACAATAGTACTTTCTTATCTAATAACTATCCTTATATATACCCACATACAACCATTTAACAATACACTTAATTATGTACTATTTACAAGCTTTACATTAACCAGAGTAAATTTATCACTGTCAACGTCACTTCAGCGTTGGATATTCTACTAGTAGAAATCAAAAACGAGTGGGTTGAACCACTCGTTGCACAACGCACGAAATGGAAGTTCAGAAATAGTAAATTCGGTAATTCGTATACGAATCTCACGATTTTGAATGCGGATTGGTTTCAAAAATTCGTCTCCTGTTCATTCCATTTACAAGAAATATTTTAGGAACTCGTATTTTCTTGTCCTTTCCTAATTTAATTAATAGCTGTCGGTTTTTCTAATATACCTATATATAGCAATAGTACTATATTTTGTACAAGCTATTATAAACTAACTAGAAGTCATAACCATTATTCCCAAATATTGTTCTTATTTAAGTTGTAATTTAAAGTTTCTACAAAGGAACAAGTCATTTTTGACAGGTGTCATCAACCCCATAACTGTCAAAATGTCATAGATTCACAGATAAACTATGACAATGGATCTGTCAAAACGGATTTCTTAGATTGTGAGGACTTTAATAGCTATTATTAGGGTTGCGTAGCCAAATGGCAAAAAACGGAACGGTCTATATCTAGTAGCCTATTGAACGCCGTAGATGAATTCACCCACTATATATATAGATATATATATGTGTATTTATATTGTATCTGTATATTTTTAATCTCATTTTTTTGTACTAGTTAAACGTATATATGTGTCTTAACAAAACTATTTCATTTATTTTTTTTTTTATACTACAACGGTAGCAAAAAGGCTTACGGCCTGCCTGATGGTAAGCAGTCACCGTCGCCTATGGACGCTTGCAACACTAGGGGCATCACAAACGCTTTGCCGACCTTTTTAAAAACCTATTTACTCCCTTTTTGAAGAACCCCATACTGTAATCTCCCGGGAAAGCCTCAGCAGGGAGCTTGTTCCACAATCGGAGCGTGCGCGGAAGGAAATTACGTTGAAACCGCACTGTGCGTGACCATTTAGGCTCCAGCATGTGAGGATGAACACCCTGCCGATGGCGAGCGGTGCGATGGTAGAATGTGGCCGTGGGCATCATGTCGAACAATTCTTTGGAACACAACCCGTTGTATAAGCGATAGAAAACACACAAACAATATATACTACTAGCTTTCCCACAGCTTTTTCCGCCTTATATCGGATTTTCCAAAAGGAATTATATATTTACTAGAATCGTCTTATTTTCTTTTCCATGTATCCAACTATCCTCATAGCAAATTGCACTGAAGCTAAAGCTGTTGTTATGAGATTTTTCCGGCAGGAAAATTATATTAGTCCATAACAAAAATGTCCCTATATCCTTTTTGGGTCTTTGGGTCTGGAATTATCAACTTTCACCAATAGATACAGTAGTTTGTGAGACTATTTCAACCTTTACTTTCATTCACCATTTTTGTAAAATCGTTCCTTTTGAAAATTCCGATATGACCCGGGCGAGGCAACGGGCATAAAGCTAGTATTTTTACAAAGCGATAAACATTAAGATTATACCTACCCCCGAGTCTCGCCTACAGAATAAAGGTCAAAATATAAAGGTTCCAGCCCACGATGCCTATAAGCCTATAAAAATTGAAACAAGATAGGATAAGGCGTTGCTACGTGGGCAGGTCTATTTATAAGTCTATTAGAAACAAAATTAGATTAGGGTAAACATATCAGAGCATCAAAAGCCGGAAATGAGATCAATATATTTTTTTCCATTAAATAACAGAAGGCATATTGCTCTTTAGAATGAAGGTGAAGATCGTATCATCAGAAATGATGATGATGTTGATTTATCACATCCTTTGTTACAGCTCAAACAAAGTCATAAGACGTAAAAAAATAAGTATTCATCTCCATTACAGCCAGTAAACGCCCACTGTTGGACATAGGTCTCCCCACAAGGATCTCCCAACTGGTTCTGCAATAAGGCAAGGCAGTAATGCTTTCTAGAAGTGTACTGTAGAATGTTACAAATTTCCCCATGAACGAACCTCAAGTTTTTAGAAGCCTGAATGTTGGACCGGCTTGTTTATTTTTATTTTCGCGTTTTAATAATGAATCTGTTCATTTTGTAGGGACACCATAATATTATTATTGTAGCTTACGTCACGTGTCTTTGAAGACATGGTCCTTTATAAGGCGTGCCCGGGGATACAGATCCAACGCGTAGAGGCCATTTAAGCGAAATTTAATGAAAGTGTGCGTGGAGTGTACCAACTGGGTTTAATCTCTATCTGCACCATGAAAAATGCAGCCAAAAACTATACCCAGTTAGATGCACAGAAACTATTGTCATTAGTGGTCAAAACGTTTGTGGCCTATTGCATTTCAATTTAGGTGGTAATGAAAACCGGGTTAAGGAAGAGACTCCGGTCACCTGCCTTCTCAAAGCCTTCTAATTGATTTAAATATGGCAGGTGGTGACTCGCCGCTCACTAAATGGGCACCCCAAAAAGCAGACCAATATTGGTGCGAAGAGAGCAACATTGGTGTGAACGGCTAAGGGTGTAGAGAGGTGTGTCTGCGACAGCGATCGAGACGCCGTCGGCGTTATGACATTATTACACTTCCACCCTTCGAGCATCTGCTCTTGCAACTTCACTCTGTCCGGCTGGCTAAGGCAAGACAGAGGCGGGTGGCATACGCCCCCCTGAAGCACATCGGTACCCTCGGTGTCGCAACTCACCGCCAGCACGCCACAAGCTGCCCTGAGGGAAACTGCACTGATGGGGCATTTATGGCAGTTAAGGGGCATTAAATATATATTATTATTATTATTATTAGCGCCAGTCGTCCTCCGCACTTTAGAGTTAGCGAACATAGATTTAGTTCTAAATATTCGAGAAACACATCTAATAGCATTTAATGTAAAATCATTTATTAATAAAACCACATGGAAATTTAATTATAGATTATACCACATTATTTTTCTTGACAGTTAAACCCCAAACTATTCAAAAATTTGTATGAAATGTATTGTATTGTTTGTTCTTAGGAACATAAATAAACTTTTCATTATTATACTGAGCTGCTAATGTTATTATATTAATTTCACTGAACATGAAAATTGTTATATAGACCAATCTCGCTATGCCTTACCTTGTTTCAACGTTAGTTTATTGTCTTACTGTACATATGTTTATTCACATCATTTCTACTAATACAATTACAATAAAAAAAACAGAATTACAATCCTTGTAACATTTGCTTTTAAGTTCTAAATACATTGTGTTTTATTTATAGTATATGAGCATTAAATAAATTAATATATAAGTATGTGTAATTAGAAAATCGAACAGATATAAATAAATATAAAAGATATATACGCAAAATACATACGTGAAATAGATCCGAACTTTCGTTCCGTCATAATACTGACAGTCTGTACCACGACGACATTACCTGGGGAAATGGCAACACTAACGAACTGAGTGTTGCCCGTTTGACGTCTCCGCCGCCATTTTAATTCAGCCGACTCCGGCCGCTCATTAAAGTGCTCGAAACAAAGGAAAAAACTGTCAACTTGGGCCAAGTTTAATTGCCCTAATAAATCTGACAGGAAGGTACTGAGGCCAGGAGAGGAGCGACTCACATCGCTAATATTCCTAAAGTTTAATTTATTTTCTTTTTTATACTCTTTAGTTTTGAAAAATAATCGTAGCAATTTAACAAGACTATATAATTATACTACTATACACGCCCAAACCTATCACCCGCGCTAACGAATCCCTCCCGCCAGCCATCAACCGCGTCGCCCCTTACGCCATACATTAAACGCAAACGCATCTCTCCCACGCACCGCGCTCGTCGGCGAACCCCACGATCCGGGTCACACTTTTCTCGTCAAACATACACCCGGTACCGCCACGTACCGGGTAGATTCTCACCCTCCACGACACGGCGATCTTGAGCGTCCGAGTCACTACGACGCGCTCTCAATCGTTATCATTAAAATATAATTTCCTTATTACGGCAACGGAGATATTTTACAACAAAGAACCACAGTTTGTGTAACCCATTTGCCTTTCATAGCATTAAAGAAATTGTTAAAAATATTTTCATATAATAAAGTTATAATACTTAAATGATAAAAATCTTTGGGTTTAATTTTAATGACTATATAGTTAGGTGGTCTAGTGAGTACTATAGTAAGGTATTCGCATAAATATTAATGTTGAAGTACCCAACAGTAGAATATTTATAACGGATGACGGTAGATGTTATTTGTGTGCTTGCCAACTATATATATATCCGCTGTACGGTGACATCTCTCGCCTGTTATTAGAAGTTCATACAGCCAGTACGTTGTTTCATTTGCTGCCGATACTTCAGTGAGCATGATAAGGAAGTTGGGTTTAGACTATTTATCTAAGGCCAGTTTCTAATTGACAACTCTGTAAAAATACAGGTAAAAAATTAAAAGAAAAAAAAAATTAATACAAGCTTTTATTAAATGCGCTAAAAAGAACAAAATAAACATTTAAATATAAAAGCTTGCCGCGAGATTTACTTTCTTATAGAGTACTTTTAACGACAAGCTTTTATATGGAAAAGTTTATTTTGTTTTTATTGGTGCATTTAATAAAAGCTTGTATTAAAAAAAATACTTTTAATTTATTTTCCGACTAAAAAACCAAGCTTAGCAAGCCCTTTCATTTGATACTCATATTGTAGAGGTGCATTATAAATAATTGATCCGCCATCTTGGTAATGCCGCCATGTTGAATTTAGTATGACGTCACACATAACCATGCATTGTCATCCGACTTACACGTGCATGCAAAATTTCAGCTCAATCGGAGAAGGGGAAGTGGGTCAAATTAAGATTTCAAGATTTCCTATATAAAAGCTTGTAAAAAAAGGTGTTGCTGGATCTTTCAAGTACCTGTCCTCCCGCCGTAGACCTGTAAAAGTGTAAACGTGTAAAAGTGTAAACGTGTGAAAGTGTAAAAGAGTAAAATGAGAGTGATTTAATTGTTTTACACATAAGTTTACTATTTCATAGCCCAACACGCGATCTCAGTCACCGGTAAGATGCAAATGAAACTCTTTGTAACGAATCTTAAGGGATTTATTCGCAAAAAGTCCCGACCGGAACGCGGCTCAGTGCGACAAAAGAAAATAAATTGGACCGCGGCGAACTTTCCTGTAAATATATTTCGCAAGGACCGGGATCAAAGATTGCGTGAAGCTTGCGGGGTTATCAGGCATCGCGGCGCGTCGCCGGTCTGAAGCGATGTAGGCGATTAGCTTGACGATTTTAACATTGGTTATTTGATGCAGCATCTCACGAGAATTGGTTGCCGCCAGATATTGCAAGAGGTAAGATTTGTACTTCAGCAGACGCAACATTAGAAATGAAAATTAGAAAGGATTAATATTTGCCAAGTTTTTTATTTTTACACTCATTTCAAAGTCTGACTTGCCCAATTGTAGCTTTGATCAGCCATTATGACATTAGTTTTGTGTCATATGATAGGTTTCAAACACAAGGGCAGTTTCAAACTATGTATGACTTAAGAAGGAAACATAAGAAACATAATCAAATCAAAATAATCTTTACTCAACATAGACCTTTAAAGGCACTTATTGACGTCTAAACAAACAAAACCAAAAAAAAAAGCTTAAAAAAACAAAAACTTGTTCGTACACAAGGAAAAAGATATTGACTCTATACCTGTTCGGAAATTGGGAGAGCCTTCTCGAGAAGAACAGGCAAGAAACTCTGAAGTCTATTTTTTATCTCCTCTTTTCAATTTTAATAATTTTAATAATATAATAATACAAAATTAAGATACTATCATACCTAATACGATTACAGTCGTTTGTATGTTTACATACACATATAAAAATAATACAATATTATAAATAATGTTGTTACGTGGAAATGCATAGCGTTTTACAACAAAGTTTTATAAAGTGTTACAGATTTGCCTTTTCATACATTTAAATCAATTGTCAAGAATACTCTTCTGAATAAAGGATGTAATAATTTCAGTGTCTACTCGTACATACCCTTCACGCTGTTACACAGCAACACGCTATTTTGCATAAGAATATAAGGAATAGAAATAGATAACACAGACTTTTCTCTTAACGATTCTTCGCAACCTTAAATGAACTAAAGGGCGAATAAAGGATAAAATAGACTATTTATATAATATGAAAAAAAAAAAATACAACCTTTACGGCACAATATTAGCAAGTAGCGTGTATGATATACGGAGCACCAAAAATAAATACCAGTATTAAAACCGTTTCAGATAAGCTTAATGACAATAATAACTTTATATAATTACACATAACAACAAACACACAACAAAAAAACAAATACCAACAAAACACGATTCCGTTTTACACAACTGAATAACCAGTTCAAACACGCTGACCGATTAATCAGCGTGTTACAAAATTCGCAATTTCAGGGCTCGTTTCACATTGACAATTGATTGCTTTGGTCTTCTAAACTACCTCTTTTTATATCGTTATAAGTTCTTATTGTCTTATTTGATCATAGGACGCCAAAATGGCAAGCAATAAATTGGGTGTTCTCAACAGAGCGAAGCGGTACTTCACGCTCAGTCAGCGTCTGATGCTTTAAAAAGCTCAAATAAGTACGCATATGGAGTACTGCTCACACCTCTGGGCTGCAGCCCCCAAATATCAACTCGACCCTTTTGACTCCCTGCAAAAGCGCGCTTTCCGTATCGTCGGTGATCCCAATATTACGGCCTCAACAGAGACCTTGAAGCAGCGGAGAGACTTTGGCTCTCTGTGTGTTCTTTATAGGCTCTTTAACGGAGAGTGCTCTGAGGAACTATTTGCAATGGTGCCTTCGTCACCTTTTTACCATCGCACCACCCGCCACCGCAGTAGAGTTCATCCATATCACCTGGAACCGATCTTGTCTAGTACAGTTCGGTTTCAGCGTTCATTCCTTCCGCGTACATGCAAACTCTGAAATGAGCTCCCAGCTGCGATGTTTCCTGAGCGCTACGATATGTCTAACTTCAAACGAGGCTTAAAAAGAGTATTTCTCTCCAGGTAGGCAGCGGCTCAGCTGTGCCCCTGGCACTGCAGATGTCCATGAGCGATGGTTACCACTTACCATCAGGTGGGCCATTTGCTCGTCTGCCACCGTATGGAATAAAAAAAAAAAAGACGGTAAAACATATGATGAAAACAAAATCTTACTTAATGAATATTTAGAGTTATTCATTAACACATTAAACCTTACCAATTTTATAAATACAAAAGTTTGTCTGTCTGTCTGTAGCGTTTTCACGCCAGAACTGCTGAATCAATGTGAATGAAATTAATTACACAGATAGTCTAGAACGTGTGAAAGGTCAAAGGCTATTTTTAACTAATAAAAGGTTGTGAAGGGTTGAAATAGTTAATGAAAGTTTGTATCGAAAGTACGTGATTTTTAAAGTAAAAAAAAATTGGTGTTTATTTTTTAGACCTTTGATTAGATATAAATATAAATAAGACATTCAAAGTTTGTAAAAATGATCCGAAACTGAATAAAAAAGGCGATGAAAATTTTTGAATGAATAGGCTCAGAAAGTACTGAAGCGATCTTAGTAAAAGTTGGAATAGAGATAGTTTGATATTTGGAGAAGGATATATGGAATTAAACCAAGGCAAAATATAATTTTTCTAGTTCATGTTTTATATGTTTTTTCGTACAATAAAACCACAGTTTGTCCACAGTTGGTAACACAGATTGTTGCAGATTGACTGGTAGAGAATGTCTCTGGTATTAAGTTCGCCATTTATACACATTATTGTGAATTTTGTGCAAAAAGTTTAAATAAATAAATAAAAAATATATAAATGTTTATAAGTTTTAGGTCTGCATCATCCTTTAATAATTTTTCAAATAGAGTTCAGTCCTTATCATACGTCCCGAGTCTCCTTGCTCGGAACGTTAAGCCGAAGTCGTGATGAGCACATCTCCACAGAAGGAACGATTAAGTCTGTCACTGTTAAGTAAAGAAGCTTTGAAAAGTTGAAGAGAGCTTCACATTAAGTAAGGGTTACTACGCTGCCGTCCTTGAACTAAAAGGACGATAACCCTCAAGTGGTTAGATTAGATTTTTCGATTTAACTTGAATGAGCAGAAAATTTTCTTTCATATAACCGTAAAGTTTTTAAAATTTCAATGATTCCCTACTTTAAAAGCGAAAAACCCATACTTCTACGCTAAAAATACGTTAAACTACCTTACCTGCTTGATGTATTAGTTATATTCTAGATTTCTTCATCACTAAAAGTACGTTTATGATTATTCTTGACCCATGGCTCTACGACTCCACGGCCCCGCGTTTTTTGCCGTTTTCTCTAGAACATTGTTTTTAGCTTAGCGTCCTTTTAGTTAGAGGACGGCAGTCCGATTTTTTAAATTTATTTATCAAAGTACAATAAACAATTTAAATTAAAGGGACAATACACTTTAATGCCAAAGTGGCTAAGCAGAGTCGGGTGACCGCGCGAGTCTTAGGGGGTAGTTTTTGTACTTTATCGTGTAGCCAGGAGGTTATTCAGCACACATACTCTAGCTGAAGGAGAGTTCTTGGTGTACTTATATTATTTTTGATGTTTTGTATAAGGCATAGTGTTTTAGGGCTACAAGCTCTACATAATTAGCCAATGCGTTATTATTATAGTGGTGACACTGTGCAAGTAATCCCTTCGACCATGCACGTTCTATCTTGAAAGGATCTTGAAGGAAAGGTAGATTGATATAACGAACAGAAGTGAGAGAGCATTTTCATAGCGACTGCGCTTCTGGTGTATTGCTTTGATAGAATTTTCATAGGGATTATTTCGCGGAAACAAAAGTATATTGGAGCACTTTTTTCCTCGGGAGAGGAAGGCTGAGAATCCTCACAAGGAGCACGAAACGTGCCCAGGATACCCCCGCAACGGCAAGTGTCATGGAGGTTATGTTGGACTGCACGCGATCAGAGCGGTCTGACCACGTGACCTATCGACTAAACTCAGCCTGTGCCTAAGTTCTAAGAACCATATAGGCAAATCGTGAAGACGACCGCCCTTCAGTAGAGGGGCGATGCAGTGCAGACCCATAAAAAGGGCCCAAAAGCGCTAGAAGAGGCGCGGGAAGCCAAAGTAACGCCGGCTTTATCATGAGGGGAACTAAAAATAGTCATGGCGATCCTGAACACTGCCGAACTAAGGGGTCATGGAGGAGTGGACTTTTTGGAATTGAATTGATTTTTTTTAATATACTACATGCCATCTGGTGGATCTCATACTTACATCAAAATCGATAAAGTATTCTCTACTTATTTATTGTATTCACATCTCACATGCTTAATAATGTATCGTCCTCTAAAATGTTTTAGATATAAGCGAAATATTAACAAATTGCTTATATCAAAATAAATAAAAATAATACACTTCTGAGAAAACATACAATAAACAATTATAGTTTTATTGGAATAGTCGCATCATTGAGACGAATGGAACCTTGATTTTATTATTAATATAAATGTGAAAATTTATCTGGAACTATAAGTTTATTTAACAAGATTTCGCAGAAATACAACTATTACGCCAATGAGCTTTTAACTCCACTATAATACACTGAGAGGTTTCTTATTTGTCATACAATAAAAATTTATAGGCTTACAATAAGTCGCAAAACATCACAAAAGTTTTGTAAGAGCTTACGTTGAGTCGATTTTATTGTCAGTGTGAGTAATACAATGCTTTATTGTAAGGTTTTACTTTGACAATTTTCTGGGCAACAAGAGATTGTTGAATAATAACTAACCTTTGTTAACACATAAGTGTCGCGTGGGCTAATGTAACAAAGTGTCTAAAATCAATCTTCTTTGTGTTTTACATAGTTGATTTAGTATTTTTAGTAATCCCTTTCTTTTGACAGATTTAAAAGCCTTCTGGGATTTAAGGACAGCATTTATAAATCCGTCTAGATGCTCATAATCTTACTTGAGATTTTGCAGCAAACAAGGTACTGTATTTCGTCGCTTGAGTTAAATATTTTATTAAATGATGTGAAAATGAGTTTAAATATTTAAACCTCCATATCTCGTTTGAATCTTTTAAGGAGAATCTTTTCGAAAATCCTATTCTCTTATTTTTGAATCCATAGAAATTTAAACAAAAAAAAATTGCTCTGTTTTTTGCTGAAAGTATAATTTTACTAAAAGCAGAATCTTGGAACTTAGTTGATAAAAAAATTGTTACTATAGTAACATATTGTAACATTATTTTGAACTCACAATGTCAATTAAGATAACGATTTAGAAGTAAGCTTCATTTTATTCAACAAGATTAAAAACTCTCTAAATGTAAATCAAAAATTAAAATTGTCTTGGAAGGTTTAATTTATTTTAATGTGTTTCTGAGGACAATATAGTTCTTTTTTATACTGGCAACATGAAAACAGAACGGCGAGTAATCTCAAAAAGCTTGAACGCAACCGCATCGTTGGCGCTCCTTTCTGCTCGGAGCGTTCGAGGCGATCGGACGTCGAGTGTATCGACGTCGTCGCTGACGTTATGTTTGCTACATTATTTTTTTGGTTTTATTATTTTATTATATCCGAGATCGAAAACTGAGTGTGTAATCTGACCGATGAAACATTTAAGAGAGACTACGTTCAGCCGTTCATTAGATGATCCATCAATTATAGATTTCAAAACTATCTTTTATTTACTGTGGATCACGATCTAAATAACTCTTAAGTGCCACTGCAAAAAGCTGTTTTAACTTTCTGCAGACATTTCACTCTCAGTGAAGTACACAATATAAGTACTAACCGCCATCGCTGGTATTACGATTTAAGGTTTTCGGCGCGCCACGCATTATGAGACATCCGAGAAATGGTAGCAATTATCCTTAAAGTATTCGTAAGAACCGCCGGCATCCATTCCTGTCAGTCACACTACCTCCCTAATGGCGCTGGCTAAAAAACTGCGCGACGCTCCAATGACTTTTTATGGGAAACGTTGGGGAAAATAATTTAATTTTGTATCTCCGTGCTCACTGGATATTTCACCCAGAGACGATGGTTCTGTTGGTTTGGCTTAGAAATCAATGCCGTATTCTCGAGTTCATACATTAGGGGTTGGCCGTATGTTAATGAGACGTCTCAAGGTTGAATACTCAAGAGATCCTAAAAAAAAACAACGCAATATACAATTAGGATATATTTCATTACTCAACAATATAAATATAATGAAGTAACTTTCATAAATTTTTGTTAGAGGTTTATTATAATATAACCTTCATGTTGATGCGAGACGAAATGTCAGTAGTCAGAGGAAACGTCAATCCGCATAAAAGTCAAAGATAATTGTTGAACTATATAAATATGCAGGGTTAATTTAATTATTAATGTATGTTAGGATAGCTTATTATTATTAGATTAATTAATTTTATTATACAAAGTATTGAAATTAAGTGTATTGTTAAATGGTTGTATATATTAGGTATATATTAGGATAGTTGTTTTATTAGATAAGAAAGTGTTATGTGTAGATAAGTAAGTGCTGCGCAACTCACGTTAATGTAAAGTCACGGAATAGTATTATAAGATAATATGACGCTGTACGTACAGTACGTAGTAGATCCAAACGAGGACAGTTTAAAAAAGGCTCGGACTACGAGTCCGTGGAGCAGACATATATATATAAAAAAAAAATACAAAAATATTTTTAATAACTTTAATATAATGTAAAAACATTGTCTTTTCTCTTATTTCCAGGTGAGATATTTAAATTAAATTAAATATTGTTTTTCTTTTTAACAACCTTATATTTATTAAAACATATTTTTAAATGTACACCAATATTTAAGTGAGAAACACACTTACATAAATTTATAATTGGCTTTGGAAGTTTGGAGAACATTTTCAAAAACAAAAGAAGGAAACTGCAATTTTGATTGATTGCAATTGATTAATTCTTTATTTCCTCAGTAAAATTACTAATTATACCGTACATAAATATAATATCTACGTACTTAACATAGTTGTTAAGCTTATCTTCATTGGATATCGATAAAAAACTCAAGATCAATAGAATTAATTTAAGTTGTCCACTAAATTTCATACCCTATCCTTTATAGGCGGCTTTTTGTTCATATTTCCATTCTCAGAATCCTCAACATTATTTCAAACCTGAAACGTTTAATGCAGGAACACAGACATATATCAAAAATTTCCACAGCCTTCGTTATTGTACTGCCAGTAACACGGATCGCAGGAATTTTAAACAAATTTGTTAGATCTACCAACAGCTGCGTTCCCTGGTATGTGATTGCCATTCTTGAGGACTTTCCGTCCTAATGACTGCTATATGCCTTGGCTACTATCACTTAATACATCGGGTTATTTCAGTGAAGGCAAACATTGCATCAGACGTCATCTTAGTATGCCAACCACACCTCTGGGGGTCATAGTTTATGGGTGCAACAGATTTGCCTATCTGCCACTAACTGTCTGCCCCTGGAGAGAAGTGGCGTAGGGGTTATTTTCCCGTTTCCTCTCTCCTAATTCGTATCGCGATATAACATCCTTATAGAAAAAGGAGACAGCCCTTATTTCCTTTTACCGCATCTGTTTTTAGATTACTAGCAGAGTGTGTTAATAAATCACCAACACTGAGCTTAGGTTGCAATGCTGAAATCGTCAGTTCATGCACTCTCATACGTCAACAAACCCTATCAACTAAACCAAGCAGAAAAATATGGACTTTTTGATCACAATCTGATCGCAACCATCATATTGGTAAGTCAGTTATGATTAGAGATCGGATAATCGGATGCATATTTACCTAAAGTTAATTTTTGGCTCACACATTATGGAAGCAGCTTTTTAAAATACATTTTGTTAAATAAAAATCCCGGGAAAATACGGGACTGCAAATTTAACGTAGTGATATTGTTTGAAAATTACTAAATTAGCACGTGGTATTTATTTTCAAAAGACCGAGACTCCAGGTTCATTTATACAACTATGCATACGTATTTACATGAAGTTTAGTTTCAGTTCCCCGCGCGATTTATGAATGTACGATTTATTACATGAAGAGTGTTATACGAAAGTAGTGAGCTAGTTTGACTAAAACAATAATCAATTAAATAAAAAAACAGAAATGGTGAAAAATGTTATTTAACAAAACAATAAAAAGTCGTTTCCATACTTTGTCTTAAACTAACTTTAGGTAAATATGCATCCGATTATCCGATCTCTAGTTATGACATTTAATAGAATTTAATTTAAAACTTAGTAATATAAATCAATGTGCACAACTAATGCTCCTAAATGCCCTAATTAGTAATTTCATCGTCATGAATTATGCTCCATTTGTAATTAGAATCTCTATTACTCGTAGTAGCAATCGCACGCTGCTAATTAAAATATAATTGAATTTCAAACCAAACATATAAAACAATAGACTATGCTGAGAGCTAAAGAATTCAAAATTCCTGATTAGATCACGCGAAAAATATTAAGAGTTTAGCTCTCTCCATTACTCATTTTCTGATTTATAAGTCCCGTTCCATATCCCATAGCGCTCAGGATGGTGAACTATTGACCTGGCCAACAATATTTTAAAATGTAATCTTTTTGTTGTGTGTATTAGTTTTTAAGTTTTTAAGATGTTACTAATAAAATGGATCTTGCTATCAGAAAATAAAAAAGTTATTATTATAAATAATATTGTAAGTAGCCAGGTTTCAATTCCACTGCAGTAGATGTACTGGAGACCTATTTTTGAATTACGAATGCGACTTCGAAATCACCGATGTGACTAATAATCACCGATTTTCAATAATTCTTATTTTTGAATATCACAGATGTGACTACCTTAGTCACAGGTGTGATTTCATTACGAGTGCCCTCACCCACTCGTAATCAAGTCATACTTGTGGAAATGTTATCTGTGTTTTGTTTGATTTTTCAGTCTATAATCTAATATATATAAATCTCATGTCACAATGTTTGTGCTCAATGAACTCCTAAACTACTTAACCGATTATAATAAAATTCGCACACCATGTGCAGTTCGATCCAACTTGAGAGATAGGATAGTTTAAATCTCAAATTACATCATCATCATCATCATCATCATCAATTTTAAAAATTCTTTCACCAATAGAAAGCCACATTATTGCGGAGTGTCATCATCATCATCATCATCATCATCATCAGCGGACGGCGCGCGATGGCTTCGGGTTTAATTCAGTTCGCTTTCGTGCTCGCTTCGGGGATTATTAATATTATGCCCAACGAAGTGGGCGCGGGTCAGCTAGTATATATATATATATGCTACATTCATATATACATGTATGTATATATTATAGGTATATAAAGGTTATATATATATACATACATATATATATGAATGTAGCATATATTATATATATAATAACCATAATGGTTAAGTCGACAATAATCGGCAGCGGCTACATTCCGCGTGGAACCGAACTCATATTTATGTGTGTACCTTATCTATGTTGGCAATCCGTGGAATCCGTGACCTCAAAGTCACCGCTGACTATTTAGTCAGCGGTGATTTCGAAATCGCATTCGTAATTCAAAAATACGTCTCCTGGTCAAGATCAAGGAAGTTCACAAAAAATCTTTAAATATACCCGCAAAAACATGGTCTTTTTAAAACTTTAATTTACAGACCTCAATTTTAATTTTTCATGTTTGAATTATGTAAATTATTGTTTTTGTCAAATTTGTAAAGAAATTTAATATGTATGTATGTATTTTGTAAAGAAATTTAAATAAAGATCGATTAAATTCAATTCATATCAATTAAATAGTTGTTAGTTAGTTGTTATAGACATTGTTAGAAATATTAGATTAACTAATACGGTAGTGACTGGAGTCATCTTACGTATATTACCCTTTAATCTATCGATTTCCATTTCATACCAAAAGCCTTCATTTTTCGATCGATTAACTAAAACGAGCATTCGCAACTCAGTAACCCGTTGCTAAAATAGTGTTGTCGACGAGTGAAGCGAGCAATTTAAAAATAAGACGAAAATGAAAACCTTTGTTTATAATAATAATGTTCACACCAATTTTGCTTCCTTTGCACCGATATTCGACTGTTTTTTGGGGATTTATTTAGTAAACGGCGAGTCACCACCTGATATTTAAATCAATCAGGCTTTGAGAATGCAGATGATCGGAGTCTCTTCCATAGCCCGCTTCTCATTTGCACTAAAATCGAATTGCAACAGTCTACAAATGTTTTGAACTGTACTGTGCATTTAACTGCGTATAGTCTTTTTTTTTATGCTACAACGGTAGCAAAAAGGCTTACGGCCTGCCTGATGGTAAGCAGTCACCGTCGCCTATGGACGCTTGCAACACTAGGGGCATCATAAACGCTTTGCCGACCTTTTTAAAAACCTTTTTACTCCCTTTTTGAAGAACCCCATACTGTAATCCCCCGGGAAAGCCTCAGCAGGGAGCTCGTTCCACAATCGGAGCGTGCGAGGAAGGAAATTACGTTGAAACCGCACTGTGCGTGACCATTTAGGCTCCAGCATGTGAGGATGAACACCCTGCCGATGGCGAGCGGTGCGATGGTAGAATGTGGCCGTGGGCATCATGTCGAACAATTCTTTGGAACACAACCCGTTGTATAAGCGATAGAAAACACACAAAGAGGCACAGTCTCTTCTCAGACTTAAGGGCTCAATACCGCATGTGAGAATGGGATCGTCAACGATACGCTTAGCGCGTCTTTGGACCGAATCAAAAGGATCAAGTTGGTATCGAGGTGCTCCCGCCCACAGGTGACAGCAGTACTCCATATGGGGCCTGACTTGCGATTTGTATAATAGCAGTCGTTGCCTCGGAAGGAAGTACCGCTTAGCTCTGTTAAGCACGCCTAGTTTTTTAGAAGCCAACTTGACCTTGTCATCTAAGTGACTTCGGAATTGAACGTCACTGGAGATGTTGACACCGAGGATCCCAATACTATTCGAGATGTTCAAGGTTGTGTTCTGGAATTGTGGGGCTACAGTGAATGGGGCTTTTTTACGCACAAAGTCTTTAGCTGTATTTCTCATTGTGCAGATAGAGATAAGACCCAGTTGGTAAACTCCAAGCATACTTTAATTAAATTTCGCTTAAATGGCCTTTATGCATTGGATCTAAATCGCCGCCACTTTATAAAGATCCGTCTCTTGTTAAGATGCGTGATATTAAGCTTCATAATAACAGTTACTGTTTTATTTTCAGACAACAAGTTCTTTTTTGTTTAACAGATTAATATTAATCAATATGGAAATCTTGTTCAATTTTTATTGGACTAAGTTACAATTAATGTACGCTGTTTGTTTTTTTGAGGCCATCTTGTATATCAGGCTTGAAACCAAGCAAACACGCTATTCGCTTACTAAGTCAAGTCAAGTTAAATATAAAAATATTTACTTAATATAAAGCTTAGGCCGCTATTCTGTTTTTAGGGTTCCGTAGCCGAATGGAAAAAACGGAATGGATTCGTCATGTCTGTCCGTCCGTATGTCACAGTCACTTTTTTACGTAACTATAAGAGCTATACTGTGGAAACTTGGTCAGTAGATGTATTCAGTTAACCGCATTAAGAATTTTTTACAAAAATAGAAAATAAATACAATTTTGGATCAATCCCATCTTCAAAAATTCTTCAAAAATGATATAAAGCTTTCAAATATTTTTTTTTTCTAAAATGGATAGTTTGCGCGAGAGACACTTCCAAAGTGGAACTACGAGCGCGAGTTCGACTCGCACTTGGCTGGTTTATGAAATGTGGAACAGAATCAAACATCTATTATTTAATATAGTTTTGTTGCTTCTTGACCTTCAGAGTTTCTTGCCTGTTCTTCTCGAGAAGGCACTCCCAATTTCCGAACAGGTGTAGAGTCAATTTTTTTTTCCCTATTCGTACGTACGGAGAAGGTTCTTGTTTTTTTTCAAGCTTTTTTTAAAGTTTTTTTTGTTTTGTTTGCTTTGACGTCAATAAGGGCCTGTAAAGGTCTATGTTGAATAACATTATTTTGATTTGATTTGCTTTTCAAACCATTTGGCGTAAGTGATATCAATTTTTATTACAGTTTTCCATAAGTAAGTATTTTGACATAATATCATTAGAAGAATGAATTATTTTGTCATCGTTTTGTAATAAACCTCCAGGTTTACGTAATTCACAGGACCTCTTCCCTCCGCCCTCAGAAGTCGTTCTGCGAAACGTGTTAATTAAACGATCCAGTGAAGTATGCTTAAATCGTGAGAAAAGTGCAGTTCTAGCAGCTTGAAATCCACGGTGATTCTCTCGAGGAATTTGAATTTACAAATTGAGTAGAGACTTCTGGTTGTCAGTGTGACTATTAACAATATTTACCTTGTTAATTCGCCCTAGGCACAGCGAGATTTATGATTAATTGTAGATTTCAAAACAGGTCATAACATCTTAAATATTTTTCAACGCCATTGCTAGTAATTGGTATGTAACTACACCAATTTTAGTTTCACAATGTATCATATTACCAAGTTATAATATCTTTTGAATTTTAAATTCGATTACCGCACAGTTTGGTAATCAAAAGTTAATAGTTTCGTAAAGAAAAGTCACGATTCAATACATAGTATAAAACAAAGTCGCTTTCGCTGTATGTCCGTATGTATGCTTAGATCTTTAAAACTACGCAACGGATTTTGACGCGGTTTTTTTTAATAGATAGAGTGATTCTTAAGGAAGGTTTGTATGTATAATAAATGCATAATATAGTAGAGAAACACTGATAAATTTAAAGGTTTCTAATGTGATGTCGTAAATAAGCACGTTTTTTTGCGCTTATATTGCAAACGCTGGCTGAACCCTACGAGATAGACCAAAATAATGTACTACAGTATTGTACAACTTACAAAAATCCACAAAAAAGTCCGCGATGGTATATGTCTATCTCTTAGGGATAAGCCACCATAACCATTTTTTCACTGCACCCGTGCGAAGCCGGGGCGGGTCGCTAGTTAATTTATAAGAAAACAAAAGGAACCAAAGAGAATTTATATGCAAAATGCTGAAACATTTTGTAAATTAAATAAGTTTGGCGTTTAGAAACACTCTGTTTAAAGATATACAATTATAAAAACCTACTTTAAAATTACAACTATAAAATAGAAGTCATACATAAATATTAAAATAATATATTTATTTTGTAATTATATAATTTGCTGTTTTGGCTGTATAAGCGTCGGTACCTTAGTCTTTCGCGCACAAAGCCGTCAATGAAAAAGTAAACGCGCCATTTTTAAATTTTCAGTACTGTTTAGGACTTATGAGTTTCGGACCGCGGAAAAGGAAATTTAAAAAAGTAATAAAAAAAAAAGATTTTTGACATTATGGTTTTCGTTACGTGTATAAAGTGTATCTAAATATACCATTGGACTAATATTTGACATTACGGTTTCGACGGGATTGCATTGGAGTAGTGGTCGGCCACGCGTTCTCCTATTTACACTACAAGTATTGTAGTTTATGATATATATATTTATAACCACATACGGTAGGGCACATTAGTACACACAAAACACACAATCAAGCCAAGCCAGAACTACGGACCGGTAAGTAAGCAATATTATTATATAGTTAAATAATATAACCAAATTACGGGCGTTCGGGAAAACGCAACATTTTTTGGTAGCAGAGCGTGATTTACTTTTCGGTTACGGACCTGTTATTTTGTAAATTCTTTGATTTGTACTTATATGCGTAACAAATATATTTGACATTGGTGTCAAACGGGTTTACATTAAACTTAATTTGGGGTTATATTAGGTATTGTTTTTTTTCTGTTTGTTTTGTATTTACTTTAATTATTAAAATGTCGGACGGTTACAACGAAATTCGTCGCATATTACAATGGTTGGTAAGCGCATTTTCTCTGGTGAGTAGACCAGACAGGGTTGAGGCCTTGAAAGAGCGGGCTTCAAATGCAAACAGATACATGGCGGACCTGGATCAAGCTTTACAAATGTGTTATGATAGGGCTGACATGAATCCAGACAATGAAACTTTGCAGGCAAGGTTGATTCAAGCTCAGGCAGACTACAAGCAATGCTTAGAATATTATGACAGCATTATTCAGGCGGTAAGGACACTGGATCTGGCCAGTAGTCCCACGGTTGAGGGTCAGTCAAGTAGTAATGCCTCAATTTATACTAGATTGCCGGATTTAAATTTGCCCAAGTATTCTGGTGGGTATGAAACTTGGATGTCATTTATTAACATTTTTGATTCTTTGGTGCATTGTCGGATGGATATATCACTCTCACAAAAATTAAGTTATCTGTTGAGTTGTCTATCGGGAGACGCTCACCAGGTTATTTCACATTTAACCATAACAGATAACAATTATGAGACTGCAAGGGCGCTATTGATGGGCAGATATCAAAATATTAGGTTAATTGCGGATGCCCATGTGGCAAAGATATTAAATTTGCCTTATTTAAGGAATATCATGTTTATAAGGGATGATTTTTTAAATCCATTAAAGGTGGCCTATAATTGTTTGGAGAAATTAAATTTACCAGTAACGGAGTGGTCATTCTTGTTGCTCCATATTGCATTGAATAAGTTACCCTCTGATTTAAAATTAAGATTTGAACAAAAATATGGAAGCGGAGATGAGGCAAGCCCGTTGCCTAAATTTATTGACCTTTTGACCTTCTTGGAGGAAGAAGCACGGATTGTTGACAATGTAGGCTCACCTCCTGCCACGGCTACCTCAGGGCCATCTGGGAGGCCTGTGTCCAGTCAGGGAAGACCTGTATTCAGTCAGGGTAGGATTAGGCCACCCACTCGGGGGACTAGGGTAGGTATGGCTACATCGGACCATACTATTAATAATAGGTTGCAATCCAAGCGGGTTGGTTGCACCTTTTGTGGCATCATAGGCCATTTCATATCTAAATGCCAACATTTTATAAATTGTTCCCCTCAACAGCGGAGGCGTTTTGTGCAAAATCACAAGTTATGTTATTTTTGTTTAGGGATCATCTTGTTAATAGTTGTGCAGTGGCACGGCCATGTATTCATTGTAACGGCAAACATCACGGGATGTTATGCCTGAATAGGAATGGTGGAGTTAGGCCTGCAGCGGCACGGATTGGTTCTCCTTCAGGAGGGGGTCAAAGCGGACAAGTACGGACTTCACCTCCTCATTCTGGACGAGCGTCGCCTCGACGGGTGGACGTGCGCGCGACACCTCCATATACGGGTGGGGGTGGCTTTAGGCCTACTTCACAGGCATCTCCACATACGGGTGGGGGAGGCACCGGGCCTATGGTACAAGCACCCTATGCAGCGGGTATAGGGCATATTCAAGCGGACGAATCTCGTGACGTCACTGCGGAACAGTATGCGTCTGCGGCCTCGTATGCAGCGAGAGCGAGGGGTTTCTCACCACCACTCGCGGAACGGCCGCGATTGAGGAACACACCGCCATCTTTCGGTCATCCGGTTGGTTACCGGACACCGGATGCCAGTTGGCACCTGACTCGGGCACCATTGGGGCGCTCGAGACCCCCTACATATAACCCTCTGGCGCTGTCGGCAGCCCAGGTTTTTAATCGGGTGAATGCTTCATTTCATAGTGACGTTCAAGAATAGGTAGTCGCCGCCGCCTCGCCAAATGCAACCTTTTTAAATACTATTTTATTGCCTACCGTTGCGGTACGGATTTGTGATATTAACGGTTTTTATGTTAGAGCACGGGCTCTAGCGGACACGGGTTCGCAAGGTTGCATGATAACAGTTAATTTGGCGAGACGGTTAGGCCTATACATATTTAATAATAATATTTCGGTTCGTGGCATAGGTGATGTGCTCGTGTCACATGTTTATGGTCAATGTACCTTTAACATTGTTGGAGAATCGGTCTCTCAACCTGTTATTACAGTTACAGCACTAGTGTTGCATGATATTTTAGGAGAACATCCACAGGTGGAATTACCTTCGGAAATTTTGAACTCGGCTTCTCACCTGTCTTTGGCTGACAGAAAATTTTTAAATAACGGAAAAGATATGGACTAAGCGGCTAGTCCTGTCTACGGTTGCTCGTATCTATGATCCTAACGGGTGGATCGCTCCTATAATATTTTGGGCTAAATGTTTTCTACAACGGTTATGGTTGGCTGAGCTTAAGTGGGATGAGACCCTACCTACTGAACTCTTAACGGACTGGCTCGCATTTATTGATCAGTTACCCACTATCGGAAGGGTTGTTATACCTCGTAAAATACTTCCACCGGGGAAGTATCATGCGTCACTTCACGGTTTCTGTGACGCCTCGGAATCGGGTTTCGCGGCAGTCGTATATCTTCGGACGATACAGCCAGATGGTTCAGTAGCGTTACATCTAATCACGGTGAAGAGCAAGGTGGCTCCTATACGCAACCGCCAAACCATACCCAAATTGGAGCTCTCGGGAGCTGCGTTACTTACTCGGTTATTGAATCATGTTTGTGATACACTCGGGAAGCACATTAACATAGGCAACGTTTATGCGTGGACTGACAGCCAAATTGTTTTGGCGTGGCTCCAGACCTCGGTACATAGGCTGGAAACATTTGTTGCGAATCGGGTTTCGCAAATTCAAAACTCGTCAGTGAATCTGAGTTGGCGGCACGTACCCGGCGAGTTGAACCCCGCCGACGTGGCCTCTCGCGGCTGTTATGCCTCCTCGTTGGTGAGTCATAACCTTTGTGGGGACCTGCTTGGTTGACGGCACCGGAGTCGTCATGGCCCCCTACGGTTTTAATCGGATCGGATCCGCTGCCCTGTGTGCGTGTCATGGCTGTGGAGAAAGAAATCGTCACAAACCCTCTTTTACTGCGGTTTAGCTCTCTTAATAAATTACTGGCCGTTACGGGATGGATGCGTCGGTTTATAACGAATACTCGCAAACCGGTTGTAAGAAATACATCTTTGTTTCTGACGGCAGGCGAACGGCGTGCTGCTCTCATGTTTTGGGTACGACGGGTACAATCGGAACGGTTTTCTGACGAGCTTAAATCGTTACGGACGACGGGTCGGTTAAAGGGTGCCGTACAGAAACTTAACTTATTCATTGATGGCGAGGGATTACTTCGTGTTGGCGGACGGCTGCGCAACTCGAAGCTGCCGTATTCGGCTAGGCATCCCCTTTTGCTGCCCAAGGACGGACCCTTGACGCAGTTGATAGTAAGTGATCGGCACATTACTAACTCGCATGCAGGTTGTACGGCACTGCTTGCTATTCTTCAGCGGGAATTTTGGATACTATCGGCGCGACGGTGCGTCCGATCGGTTATATTTAAGTGTATACCTTGCTATCGGTTAAAGGCTAACACCATGCAGCCTATGATGGGTGACCTACCTAGCGATCGGTTAGTGTCACCAGACCTTTTCACGGTGTCGGTACGGATTTCGCTGGTCCTTTTATTGTCAGGGCTTCTCACTTGCGGACTTCTAAGACTTACAAAGTTTATTTATGTGTATTTGTTTGTCTGTCAACGAAGGCAGTACATTTAGAAATAGTATCTTCGCTTAGTACGGAAGCGTTTATCGCGGCGTTCGGACGTTTTGTTTCACGGAGGGGGTTACCGAGTTTGGTACGGTCGGACTGCGGCACAAATTATCAGGGTGCTGACAGGTATCTTAAGGAGGTCCATGATTTTTTAACGAAACATAGTACGGACTTGGGACAAGCAATGGCTACTCAGGGCATTACGTGGAAGTTTGATCCTCCTGGATGTCCTCATTGGGGAGGCATCTTTGAGGCTGTCGTGAAGGTGGCTAAGACACATTTGAGACGTGTTATTGGGGAAACGGTTCTTACGTTCGAGGAACTTACTACGGTCTTTTACAGAGTGGAAGCAACTTTAAATTCACGGCCTTTATGCCCACTCTCTTCGGATCCCAACGATATGGAGGTTTTGACACCGGGTCATTTCCTCATCGGCCAGCCCCTTGCAGCTCTCCCTGAGTATCCCTTGAGAATGTACCACTGAGTCGACTTTCTCGCTTTCAAATGCTGCAACAGATGTCACAAAATTTTAATAAACGGTTTTATTCGGAGTATTTGCACATGTTGCAGCAGCGGCTGAAATGGACAGATAAAACGGCTCCTGCACGGGTAGGGGATCTTGTCCTGATTAAGGATTCAAATCTTTCTCCTCTACGTTGGCGTAGAGGACGCATTTTGAAGCTTTATCCAGGCTCTGACGGTGTACCTCAGTTCGCAGAGGTCTCGATCGGCGACTCTGTGATGCGCCGTGCGGTGGCAACCCTGTCCCGTCTACCGGTAGACTAGCGAGATGAGGGTTGCTCATCTCGGGGTGGGGGATTGTTTAGGACTTATGAGTTTCGGACCGCGGAAAAGGAAATTTAAAAAAGTAATAAAAAAAAAAGATTTTTGACATTATGGTTTTCGTTACGTGTATAAAGTGTATCTAAATATACCATTGGACTAATATTTGACATTACGGTTTCGACGGGATTGCATTGGAGTAGTGGTCGGCCACGCGTTCTCCTATTTACACTACAAGTATTGTAGTTTATGATATATATTTATAACCACATACGGTAGGGCACATTAGTACACACCACAACACACAATCAAGCCAAGCCAGAACTACGGACCGGTAAGTAAGCAATATTATTATATAGTTAAATAATATAACCAAATTACGGGCGTTCGGGAAAACGCAACAAGTACTATTTTGCAAGTAGATATTTTGCATTGTTTGATTTGTTAAAATTTTTATATCAATAATGGTATCAAGCGATGAAATTTATTGTACGAATATTTCAGAAATGACTGGCGGTGAAGGTGGAAATTCAACGTATAATTTTCAAGAAGTCCTCCTTCTTTTTAAGAGGGGGTAGTTGTCGTCCAGGGGCCCCATTTTGGGTCGGTAGATAGCGAGAGATGTCCGGTGACCGCCCTTGTGACGGCGCGGAGTGGACGCTAGTCGCGATACGCCGGCGGGGTCGTGGTGATCGTCCGCAAGGGTTCCCCTGGCCTCGTCAGGGCGCGATGCTGCTCTCCTTAGGGATGATGCGCTCGCGTCGGGGTGCGATGCTGCTCTCCTTCGGGATTAGCGCTCGGCCTCGGCGTGATAAAGCTCTCCTTGGGGATTAGCGCTCGCGTCCAGGCGCAATCGAGGGGAGATCGGTGAAGTTTGTAGTGATTAGACCTACCCCCTTCTGGGGAGGAGATCCCCATATAACCTGACTCACGGGTATGCAATTCCCTCATCGTTACAAAAAAAAAAGGCTGTCACGTGTCTCTTAAAAATATGTAATACATATGTGGTTTGCAAATTCCTATAAAAATCACAGTGTATGTTGCCAACATGTGACATAAAATGTATGAAGGTGATTTTCTACTTGTTATGGGTATTATTGAAGTAATTATGCAATTGTAAAGTATTAATGATTTCTTAATATTGATTTGACATCTAAACTAAAATTGTCTTTGATTGATGCTATATTTAATTTTTTACAATGAATGATATACTTTTTATGACATGTTGAATTTCACGCGCCTACTTCTATAGATTTTTACGCCTTATATGGCCGAGAATAGTGATGTACCTATGTTAAAAATAAATCATTTGATTTGACTTGATTTGGACTCTCAATGATATTTTCGTATTGACCGTACTTTAGAATTGCGAACCGATGGCGTAGCATATTTTACGTGTAAAAGAAGTTATAAAAATCCTATCGAAAGGATAAATCTTTTGTGCACGACGACGGCACACTTCGCTGCTGGGGTTGGTGAAGGTTTCCGAACGGTGCGGCCCGGGGGTTGTTCCAGGAAGAAATCAAAACGCCAGTTTTCTTGTGTTCAGTCGGCCAGCAGGGTCTTCAGGAGCTTTCTGTTCTGGTGGTTGGACAGTCGTCCGCTTCAATATGTGGCCCCCGTCGTAATCCGTCCCGTCGGCTTAATTTACCCCCCACAAATTACCTATAGGATTTTAGTCCTCACTCTCTAGGGCATATGTTCGGAGAGTATATGTAATACTATATCTTCACTAGTGGCCATTGAGAATGCCCAGCGATATACATATATAGGCACTTTTATATGCGTCCGATAGGACATTTATCCGACATTTTCATACATTTTTCAATTTCACAGTGGCTACCTGTTTACAATTTTATAATTTATTATGCCCTAGCTATCCATAATATTGTTCATTTAATACATTAATATATAGTATGCCCAAATTCAATAATAGTTTTCATATATCTAATATACTTTTCCTAATAAACTCATATGTTCTTATGCTTACGCTACTGTCTCTGTCTAGGGAATTTTAAGAATTTTAATCAATATATATACCAATCTTACATACTATATGTATTCTTATTGCTATGGGAACCTATTCTATATTGTTTATTTATTTCCTAAGCTAAAACTTATCTTTACTTCTTAACTACGCTTAGTGCTATTCTTCGTTTTGTTATTATCTTATATATAATGTTATACATTTATTTATTAACTATTCTATTCTATCCCGAACATCTTTGATTTTGTATATCAAGTAAGATTACAAGTAAAGTTGATGCCAATAGATTTGGTAGCAATTCGAGCGATTCACCAATACGTCACCTTGCCAATATACCAGGCAACCTAATTATAGAGATCTCTATTAACATCTGATTAATTGGCGCGCCGGATTGTTATTTTTAAATCGAATCATCCCATTTGTTTATTGTGTCGGGCGGAAGCACCAGCTGGATGGCTTTCCGATAATTGCCCTGTTTCAGGCGGTTGTTTTAATAAAACCAATTCTTTAATGGACTGCTTTAATTTGCTGCAATGTTGTTAATAATATTACTAAGTAGTTAAGTGGACTTTATAAAATAAGAATGTCAGCTTAATACCTTAAAACTATTGGGCAATTTATTATATCGACGGTAAAAAGGAAATAGGGGATAAGCGACAGAAGATGAAATATTCAGGAGAGCCGTTTAAAGTTATAAATTTCAGGAACACTGACGTATTTCCGTCATTTAGTAAGATATTTTGAAAAGTGAAACAGCTATAAAATCTGGTACGTATCTGGTATTCTTAGTTTTAGTGATTTGACGTTATTGAAAGTAGCAAAAAATGACCAGAATTTTCGTCTGTTAGCTAAAATAACACAATGAAAATATATTTTTTTGCTTGGGCATAAGCGCCAAAAAAAGTCATCGTAGAGCCATGGGAGTAAGCGCATTCGAAAGAACAGAAAATGTTGAGTCCAATGGCATATATAACTTATTTTTGACCAAAATATCGCTTAAATGCCCTATTTCCTTTTAACCGTCGATATACTACAGGAACCATGCTTATTACACTTTTCTTTGTCAATAAGGTGTTATAATGTCGCTTTTTGCAATATTAATTCACAGAGAGTCTCCTTTTCTAAATTAATTTAGCAATTAATATATATTTATTACACCTTGCGTTATGTAACGCAATTTTAATAAAATATCCACTTAACATTTTGGTAAAATTACTAAGTGGAATAAGCTCTTGAAATGCTACTGTAGTAAAATGCTTAAAAATACTACTTTATAACTTAAGCTAGAAGGTAGAATTTAGACAATTCTTTATTTGTTCCGCCTCAGGATGCTACTTTGATGCATTAATCAAATAGTGGAAAATTTTGACTCGTGTTCTAAAATCAAATTTAAACTCAAATCACAGCCTGAGTACAGTTAGAAACGAATAGTGGTATTCAGCCCACAAAGCGCCTTTCAAATTGTACTCAAGCAGCGATTTAAGTTTGATTTTAGAATACAATTCTTAATCTCACTCAATGTTTTTAGCCACTTGTTATGAATGCTAACAGCTTTCCTGTTTCAAGTTACAAAACCAAGTATCTAATTTAGGAAGGAAAGCTTTTTCTGAACCCACCGATTTTTAGTATAGCGTCACAAAACATTTTTTTTCCGTTTGGCAAAAATTTTCAAATATAGAATTCGGTCAGTATTTAATGTTTTCATTCTTGAACTTTGTAAAAGCTTATCCAGTTTTATGTGTTTTCACTGAAATGCTTTGCACATCCGCAGCTCTGAAATATCAGCCACTAAGTCTGAGCACGACAAAACAAGCTCAGAGACGTGTGCGATTAGCCGAGGCGACGCGACATGAATCAAGAACGACTTACTTGGACAGCCGTAACGCAAGCTGTAATTAATATCAGAATCATGGAACCTTCAACCTTAAGTTGTTAAACATAAAGACTTAATTTGTAAAAAAATAATATGAAAGTTGTGAGTCCACTAGTACAGGTCGCACGAAAAGCATTAAAATTCCAATAGAATACGAAGCTTCCCGTTGCGAGCGTCCTGTTCATTGTGGATATGAAAATTATTCGACAAAAGTCCAGCAGAGTTTTTGTATGAATAAAAACATTGTATGAGCTACAGCACAAAAACAGAGGTTCTATTTTTTTTATGACGCGTATTATATATATAAGTACAATACACATAAACTTAGTAAAGGAAATAAAATAAATTTGGAGTTTTTTAAAGATATTAATATAGAAAATGGTTCATATACAATTGATATACATATACTTACGCGTACTTCCCATGGGGGTGGGCAGAGCTCACGGTTTTTCATTTATTACAATCCAAACATATTTCCTTAGCTTTTTTTTTTCCCCCTGAGGAAAATGCATTAAATTGCATACCCCGGCTGTGACGGGCCGGCGGTTATGTGGGGCTCTCCTCACCAGAATAGGGAGGCCTACCCACTAAAAACCTCAGGGATGGCCTTCCTCAGGCATGTAGGAAGCCCCGGGAACATCAAGCCACTTCCGGGAACCCTCAGCCTTCGTTCCCCCGCCGATACAGGGGAGCCCTCCTCGGGGGAGGCTCACTACCTCCCCCGGTCTCCTCCACCGACGACGCCCCCCGGCCACGGAAGGGGCGTGGTCCATCCCGGGTCGCCGTAGCGGTCGCGACTTCCTCGCGCCCGCCGGCGACCCGCGGCGGCGCCGCAGCTGTACTACGAGCCCGGCGCCGCCTTCTTCGAGCGGGATCGGCCATCTCCCGACCCCGATCGGCAGCCTCCTTCTGGAGCATCACTGCTTCACAGAAGGAGGCCACAGCCCTCCAACCTCCCTCGTCCGCCAGCATTGCCGCAATCAATGCCGGCGGAGACAGATCTCGCCCGATCTCTGCGACCAAGACTCGGCGCTCGGAGGCCCACGCGGGGCACTCCGCCAGCGTGTGCTGGGCCGAGTCGAAGTCGGATGCGCAGTGGTGGCAATGTGTCGATCCCTCCCGTCCTATTCGACACAGATACTCACCGAAGCAGCCGTACCCGGTGAGTATCTGAGTCAATCGGTAGGTGACCTCCTCCTTCCCGTGGAGCCAAGCTTCGAGGTGCGGGAGTACGGCACCGACGGCCCGCTGGCGCGCGCAGATCCGTAATTCGAGCTGCGCACGCCAGGGTTTCCTTAGCTTACTCGACTTCCATTAATATTTTCATACACGCTCGTAATCAATTAAGCTTGAGATGTTTGCTTGCCTTTCTGTTTAAAAAGAATCTATATAAAAAAATACCGTATGGAAATAATAATAGAGAAATATTTTGCAGACTAATACTTTTGTACTTGTTGCTCTTACTACAAGCCTTTTTTTTAGGTGGAGAAAATGCTTAATCCGAGGAAAGATGTTGGTCTCCGGCGCACTATCCCTCCTCCAGAGGGAGGGGGTCTCCGCCGTGTTCCATTTCGTTATTACGCCGGAGGTCGCGGGGACTACCGATTGGTATTAATTCAACGATAATTCTTACTTCAAGCCTAAGTGATTAGAACATAGTGCGTAGTCCTAAGTCATTAGGACCAAGGCATAGGCTGAGTTTGGTAGGTAACACCGGTCGAGCTGCCTCGATCGGTCTGGACTCCGTCATAACCACCGCGGCACTTCCTGGTTGGAGTTCTCAGCCTCTCCTCACCTGGTGAGAAAAATACTTATAGTGTTGTGTACTCTATGATTGTAACAACAAACAAAGCAATCGACTACCAAAATTCCAAAAACAAAATGTAAATAGATCTGTCACTAAACTCAACACGCAAGAATCTGGAACGCAAGACGATACCGACATTCGCCTCGCAATAACGCAACCCGAGAAGACGAATGCCGAGCATTTGTACGTACACAATTACTTATTCAGCAAGTGAACAATGGCGAGGTGTGGCGTCGAGCTGCGCCATTAGTTGTTGATGGCGGGGTCTCCGAATACCGCCAGTCAAAATATGTTTCAGGCTCGCTGACGGTTCCTGAGATTTTCTACAAAAGTATATGGCAGTTTGGCGAGCGGCAATCGACTCCAAATTTTCAACAAAAATCGCCGTTAGGTCTGGGTGAAAAATCCTGGTTTACGGCAGAATCAGCTTAAATACGGATATGTTATTCTCCTTGACGAATAATCTACTACAGACTCATCTTTAGCCCCCAAAAGCGCAAATAAGTTGTAGGCTGTAAGTCCTACAAATACACTAATAAATGGTAATAAACACAGATTTGGTTAAAATATAATATACTAGCTTTCTGCCCGCGGCTTCGCCTGCGTGTATTTCGGGATTGGGTCTATAGAGGGTTAAGGGTCATGACTTTTGCCCACGGCTACACATACGCGGAAATCGGTTTATGGCGTGAAGGTTTTATCACGCTTCCCGTGGGACTATCCGTTTATTGATGATAACCGCATGAAAATCTGTGCAGTAGTTTTTGAGCGAAGCCTTTATTGCGCATCCCGTGGGATCTGACGATTTTTCCGAGATAAAAAGTAGCCTATGTTACTCGGGGATAATGTAAGTTTCCAAACGTGAAAGAATTTCTGAAATCGGTCCAGTAGTTTCGGAGCCTATTCATTACAAACAAACAAATCTTTCCTCTTTATAATATTAGTATAGATTGGTAAAAATGGTAATTTATGGTAATGAGCACACGCGGCGCGATTGGTGTCCGATCATTAATTAATTACATTAAATTGAGCAATAACTGTACTTCTGTAACTGTAAATTCGTACATAAGTCAAGTGTAAAATCTCCGATCATTTCTATAATAAATATATCTAACACTACTAAGTCTGAATCAATTCAAGAAGAAGCAATTGTTGACAGTTGACACCGACAACTTCAGAGCCCCCTAGCGACGATTTTTGTCGTTAACTTTTTCTAAAACTTTTATATTTGTCAAAGAGAACAATACTATCGAAAATTTGGAGTCGATCGCCGCTCGCCAAACTGCCATGTAAGCTGTGCCATGTACTTTCAAATTACTTTCTTTCAATCGTTTTTTCTACACCATAAGTGTTGTAAGCACACTACACGAGTTCAAACTGCGTTCCCGCGTACAAAAATATAGTTTTATCTATACATATATGTAACACACATAAGTCTTAAAATCATAATCCATACTAATATTATAAATGCGAAAGTAACTCTGTCTGTCTGTCTGTCAGTCTGTTCCACTTTCACGCCAAAACTACTGAACCGATTTAAATGAAATTTGGTACACAGATAGTTTTTTTTTTTTTTTTTTGTTCCCCTGAGGAAAATGCATTAAATTGCATACCCCGGCTGTGGCGAGCCGGGCTCTCCTCCCCAAAAGGGGGAGGCCTACCCACTAAAAACCTCAGGGATGGCCTTCCTCAGGCATGTAGGGAGCCCCCGGGCACACAAAGGCCACTTCCGGGAACCCCAAGCCTCCGCTCCCCTCTCCAGAGGGGACCCCTCCTCGGGGGAAGCTACCACCTCCCCCGGTCCCCTCCACAGACGACGCCCCCCGGCCACGGAAGGGGCGTGGTCCATCCCGGGTCGCCGTAGCGGTCGCGACTTCCTCGCGCCCGCCGGCGACCCGCGGCGGCGCCGCAGCTGTGCTACCGAGCCCGGCGCCGCCTCCTTCGAGCGGGATCGGCCATCTCCCGACCCCGCTCGGCGGCCTCCTTCTGGAGCATCACTGCTTCACAGAAGGAGGCCACAGCCCTCCAACCTCCCTCGTCCGCCAGCATTGCCGCAATCAATGCCGACGGAGACAGATCTCGCCCGATCTCTGCGACCAAGACTCGGCGCTCGGAGGCCCACGCGGGGCACTCCGCCAGCGTGTGCTGGGCCGAGTCGAGGTCGGATGCGCAGTGGTGACAATGTGTCGATCCCTCCCGTCCTATTCGACACAGATACTCACCGAAGCAGCCGTGCCCGGTGAGTATCTGAGTCACACAGATAGTCTAGAGCCTGAGAAAGGACATAGGCTACTTTTTCATGCAAAAAAGGTTGTAAAGGGTTGTAAAAGGTTGAAAGGAGGGATAATAGGTTGTATGGAAATATTGTTAAAACTACTGAACCGATTTAAATGAAATTTTATACACAGATAGCCTGAGAAAGGACATAGGCTACTTTTTCATTCAAAAAAGGCTGTAAAGGGTTGTAAAAGGTTGAAAGGAAGGATAATAGGTTGTATAGAAATATTGTTAAAACTACTGAACCGATTTAAATGAAACTAGGTACACAGATAGTCTAAAGCCCGAGAAAGGACATAAGCTACTTTTTTATACAAAATAGGTTGTAAAGGGTTGTAAAAGGTTGAAAGAAGGGATGCTAGGTTGTATGGAAAAATTGTTAAAACTACTGAACCGATTTAAATGAAATTTGGTACACAGATAGTTTAGAGGCTGAGACAGGACAGAGGCTACCTTTTAAAGCAGAAAAGGGCTGTAAAGGGTTGAAAGGAGGGGGTGAAAGGTTGTATGGCAGTATTGTAAAAACCACTGAACCGATTTAAATAAAATTTTATACACAGATAGTATACCCCGTATATACCACCCTATATACCGGAAATAAGATAATTTTACCGACGGGAAACATATCCTTCCTGTGGGAAATTCGAATATAACGCGGGCGAAGCCGCGGACGAAAAGCTAGTTAACAAAATAATATCATAAATCATCTTACAAAGCACCTGTTTAAATTAAAAATAGAATCAAATTTGTTAATAATTATAGAATTGTAAACTCATTCATTAGACGATGTGCAATTATAAATGGGTCTTTAATTTGAATGTGCAATTCAGTTGCGGTCGTCCTTGTCACGTCAAGCTATAGGGTGATTAGGACCAACGGCTCAGGCTGAGTTTAGTCGGTTGGTCTGTCGGGTTGAGCCGCCTCGATTCGTCAGGAGGCCGACATAGTCACCGCGGTACTTGGTTGCAGTGGTATTCATGAGAATATATACATATATACATATATATATATATATATATATACATATATATGTATGGGGGGTAGGCAGAGATTACGTCTTTCCACTTGCTACGGTCTTTACATATCTCTTTCGCTTCATCTAATTTCATAACATTCCTCATACATGCTCGACGATTGCGGGTACTTCTGACCTGGCCTTTTTTGAGGACACTTTCGATTTGTTCGAAATATGTTCGCCTAGGTCTTCCTCGTCCCGTATCTCCACTCACTCCAGCTTCATAAATCATTTTGGTCAGTCTACTTTCATCCATCCGTTCCACATGCCCAAACCACCCAAGCATCCCTTTCTCTATTCTTGTCACGATATCCTCTTTCAAACCACATTTCTTTCTAATCACTTCATTATACAATCTGTCACTCAGTTTTACTCCTGCCATACTCCGCAAAGCTCTCATTTCTACTGCATTTATTCTGCTTTCATGTCGTTTCTCCCATACCCAACTTTCACTTCCGTACATTAATGTTGGGACGTAATCGTAATCTCTGCCTACCCCCATGGGAAAAAGGCGTGAGTGTATGTATGTATGTATATATATGCATATGTATGCTTAATTCTTTAAAACTAACTCAACGGATTTTGAGGTGGTTTTATTTAATATAATAGATAGAGTGATTGAAGAGAAAGGTTAATATGGAGAATAACATCGATTGATTACCTTCCTCTTCAATTATTGTATTTATTGAAAAAAAATCGCATCAAAATCCGTTGCGTAGTTCTAAAGATTTAAGCATACATAGGGATATAAGAATCGAGAAAGCGACTTTGTTTTATTAGTACAAGCTTTTATATTAGCTTGTAACTATGTAAGAAAATCTTGGAATCTTAATTTGACCCACTTCCCGGTCTCCGATTGTGCTGAAATTTTGCATGCACGTGTAACTCAAATGACAATGCATGGTTATGTGTGTGACGTCATTCTAAATCCAATATGGCGGCATTACCAAGATGGCGGATCAATTATTTTAAATGCACCCCTACAATATTGGTATCAAATGAAAGGGCTTGCAAAGAATACCTCGATAAATAATGTGACGACACTTTTAATCCAATATGGCGGACTTTCCCAAGATGGCGGACCAACTATTTATAATGCACCCCTACAATATGGGTATCAAATGAAAGGGTTTGCTAAGCTTGGTTTTATAGTCGGAAAATGAATCAAAAGTAAAAAAATAATAATACAGTCGTTAAAAGTTCTATAAGTAAGTAATTCTCGCGACAAGCTTTTATATGTAAAAGTTTATTTTGTTCTCTTAATAAAAGCTCTTTTAATAAAAGCTCTTTTTTTATATGCTAGGCGTGGCAGATGACCTCCTCCCGCCTAATGTTAAGCGGTAAAAGAGGCCCAAATGAGATGACAGATAGGATAGTGACTTTACTCCACTCTCCTACCTGCCCTATCCCTGCCGGCCCAAAAGATGCCTTTTCACGCCTCTTTTGAAGGAACCCAAGTTATAGGATGTAGGAAACACATACGCAGGCAGAGAATTCCAAGTGCGGGAAGTACGGCAGAAGAAGGAATCTTGGAATTTCTTAGTGCGGTGTGGAATGGGGGATATAGTGTACGGTTGGCTCCGAAGACCCTTGCGTGTGTTTCTAGAAAGGAAAGGAGAGGGAGGGATAAGGCTAAAGAGTTCATTAGAGCATTCCCCATGAAACATCCGATAGAAGGCGCTAAGAGAGGCGATATCACGACGAAGTTGTAGAGGCTCGAGGGTGTTGGTTGCCTCTACATCGCCGATTATGCGAATTGCGCGCCGCCGCTGCTTGTATACAAAAAAATATTTTTACTTTTAATTTTACTATGTAGTGACAACGTTATCAGTTTTTCTGTAGTGTACACGTATTTAGTATAAGCAATTAGTATCATCAGTGCGAAGTCGATCACATAAAAAAAGAGCAGTTTAATCTACTATAATTATTATTCACATTTAAGTATAAAACATTTATTTAATAATACTAAATGCAAATTACATATTCCACAAATACAATAATTACTTCCTTTGCATAGTTTTAATATACCGAATATATCGCTCGTAGTTTATCACGAATACGTTAAATCCGAACGCAGCGACTAATAATTCTGAAACGCGACAGTTGATTCTGCACAAAACACGGTCCCACTCAACTGTGCGCTGAAAATGGAAAGTTGTCGGAACCGGAAACAATCCGAGCCGCGTCCGCCATCGCATTTATGGAACTAACAAAAACGTACAGAAATAAATAAGTTCGGGCGCGAACTAAAATTTGTGGCTGTATGGAGCTTCGTCCGGGCCAATTGTTTTTGTCGTGATCTGAGCGAGAGGCGGGCTGAATCGAATTATTAATCTAAAAGTTATCTCCGAATAAGGGTAACTTTTATAGCTATCGTATTGGTTTCTAATGGATTTAGTTACGTTTCAATCGAACAAAGATACGATGACTAATGAACATAGAAATAACGTTACGTGCTTTAATAACTGTTCTAGTCCGTTTTATAAGATGCAGGATATTTTCTATATAAAGTTCGACTGCTTTGAAGACAGGTCATTGGATCTTACTAAAGACAAGTTGAATATTGGGTTAATTCAGTGAGCTTTATAAACGGAGAGGTTTACCTATGTCCAGCAAGTAGCCACTACCAAGTAGAGTGCAAAAAGGGTATATTTTGGGAATCCCAGTTCTTCTGCATATTTTGTCATTTCTGATTCGATCACACAGATAAAGGCTTTGAGTGCTTTGAGTGAGTTTGAGCCCTTTTTAAGGTCCATTGTAAGTGATCAGATTTAGCGGCAAGATCATGTCGTGCCGTGCCGACAGCATGGAGCCAGCATAATCCTGGACACACTTAGTGCTCCTAGTGAAGGATGCTCAGCCTTATTTCTCCAGAGTTAAAGTCTGGTTCCAAAAAAAAACTCATCTTAAGGCAAAAGCATTACAATCACCTGATCCTTATTTTTCTGCAGGTGGAATGCTTTTGTGCACCATATCTAATCATGGCTAGTCATCAGGCGTGTTTCGGACTTTCCGTAGGGCATAGCCACTATACTACCCCGATGTCCATCTTGTCGTTAGTAAGGACGATCCAGGGATTAGGGAAGCCAATTTTTCCAGATCGCCTTACGACGACCTGCCCCCTAGACAAAATGCCTTTCTATTTGCGTTTTCTATAATAGATAACATAAAAAATGTATGGAACTGACACTTCCAGTAGATACGTCACGTGACTTGATGACGCTGATAGAAAACTCGCAGACAAGATGCTAACTGTGTTTTTATTCTATCGCTCGTCTGTGTTCTATTTTGACAGTAGAAGAGTTCTATACAAATTCATAGACAAAATGTAGTTTGTGACGTAAAAAATAGATACGGTTCTATTCTATTTCTACTCAACAAAGCGATTGCTCATACCCAATAGATTGGTGATAGATTGTTGTTGAAAACGCTTAGTCTATTATAATAGTAGAAATAGAATAGAAAAGACGCGCGTGCTTTTTGTCTAGGGCTACTGACTTGCTACGGCCGGGCCTAAACGCCTTTCGGCGATAATCATCTAACCTAAGAAATGCTGTAGATACTCTTAGAAGGATTTCCACAACGATTTAACCTCGCACATAAAGCTAACTAATTATTATTGCAATTACCTTTATAACCTTACTAGTTTTCTGCCCGCGGGTTCGCCCGCGTGGATTTCGGCATTCTATAGAGGGTTAAGGGTGATAGCTTTTGTCCACGGCTACATATGTGCGGAAGTCGGTTTATGGGGTGAAGGTTTTATCGCGCTTCCCGTGGAATTATCCGTTTTTCCGAGATAAAAAATACCGCGAAATCTTGCTCAAGAATTACTCTATCTATTGATGAAAACCGCATGAAAATCTGTGCAGTAGTTTTTGAGGGAAGCCTTTACTACGCATCCCGTGGGATCTGTCGATTTTTCCGGGATAAAAAATAGCCTATGTTACTCTTCATCCCTTCAACTATCTCATCAATTATTATAAATCACGTCAATTCGTCGCTCCGTTTTGCCATGAAAGACGGACAAACAGACAGACAAACTTTCCCATTTATAATATTGGTATGGATAATCACCTGCTTAAGTAACCAAACAATTAAAACAATTATGACATTCCCTTCGCAGTAAAAGAAATTATATTATTCGTATTTGAATTTAGAATGACCAAACTTCCGGCGGCCGAACAAAACGAATCCATTACAACTTATCAGATTCAAAAGTTGCCAGATCAAAAATCAATTAATTCGCGAGATTCCATCCGGGCTCCAATTAACAGACGATTTGAGCTCCAATAGGCTCTAATTGAATCGACGCGCACTATCCCCGCCCTGGTGTAATTGTTCTTCGTACAGTTTTCGAACCGCTTTCTAATCTGTTGTTTCGTTTGCTTTGTCAGAATATGTTATATACATATATGTATATCAGTATTTATATTTTGTATATATACTTTATATAAGTATAATTATATTTATTTGAAAGTATTTTAAATATTTCTTCGCACTCGCTTGACACTTTGTGTATTCTACCGTGACAACGATAGTTATAGCCTCAAGCGGTTATTTTTTTTTTAATATTATTATAATTTTATCTGCTCATTTCAAAACTACTCACTCAAAAAAGGTGATGGCTGAAAATCAGTTATTTAATTGAATTAGGCAAATATTTAGCTGAGCCTTGACCTCTTGCTTTCTGCAGCATACATATATTTATAGTGTTTGATTGTACTTTTGTTTTTTTCTTGATTATTATCATTTTTTTTATTAGATATTTTTATCTATCTATCTATCTAATATGTGAGTTTGCGTAAGTTTGTCTGGAAACGGTTTATTCATATTTGAGAGTCAACAAAAAGATATATAATATTAATAATATTTGTTACTGTAAAAGCTCGAACTACGGTAAATTCTAAGACTTTCCAGTAAACCCTAAGATTTACCAATTCTTTATGGTAAATGTCCAAAAAGGTATGCGATTCGAACTATTACCACCATTCACTTGGTAATTCTTAAAATTCACATTAAAGGCTCGGTAAAGGTTGAAAACAAATCATGTCATAACGTGTTCAGCGCATCGACTCTTTGTTAAATGCTAAATAGAAAATACTGATCAGTTCTTAGTCAACGTAAGCGTTATGTTGGTGAGAAGATAATTTTACTCGTGTTATTTTTCACTACTTGGGATGTATTTCAAAGATTTTGAAATTATTAGTTCCTTATTAACAAAACAATATTCCAAATGAAAATAATTTAAATATTAGTTAGAATTTGTTATTTAATTACTATCGTTTGATACCTATATAATATGTATCTAACATTATACTAATAGTTAATGAAATAAATGATTAAGAGTTATTCATTGCTTTATTCCTAAAACCAACATCTACTAACTGACAAAACCTAGCATATACTGTATTCGAATGGTAAAAGCCCTAAAAAATCGTTCCATTTTCTGAAATACTTACATTTACCGATTCTTGTCGGTAAATCATAAGACTTACTCACTAATCTTAAGATATACCGTAGTTCGAGTTTTTACAGTAACATATTCACTAAAGAATCGCATGTTGAAAATTTTTTTACGAAATTAACTTGATATTTTTTCTTCGTTCGTACATATAACTCCAGAAAAAACTACACTTCTTGAAACTTGAAAAATCACTCTCTTTATCTCTCGTGCTTTAAGGTAAAATTATTTAATTGATTCAAATAATTTAATGTATTTAAATGAAGCTTGTGAGATTAGGACATTAATCAACTACGCTGTTGACTACATTCAATGTATTTACGATGTATTTATTATTCCTTCACCGTAGAAGCGTCAGTTAAATGTACATATAAATTTATAAAAATTAAAAACACATTGATACGTGACATGATCGACCCACGGTCCAGGATCAAACCAGTGGCGAAATCACACCGCCACCGACGCTCCTGAATAGCTCCTGAGTGATTGACGACTGGTCAGTATTTCTAGTATCATTCTTACAAGGCGACAAACTACAATTACTAATAATAGCGGCATCAAAATAGTTGTTGATTCAAAATGTGGTTTCAAAAAGTCGTATTATAAATCTACTAGTAAATTATTATATACTAGCGGATCCGACAGACTTCGTAAATTTGTAAAGTGGCAGTATTTTGTGCCTACTTATTTTATAGATAATTAAATGCAAAAAAGTACTTAGTGACGTAACTACAATAGTTAGGCATATGATCTCGCAAAGTTTTTTGTAGATACTGATATATTCTATAATAATGTCGAACATTTTTTTTGTCCTATCATTAATACTCTTCGCAGCGTATGCGATGAAAGACATGTAATGGCTAATTTTTTGACACCTTCGGTTGGTTTTAATAAGAATTTCTAAAGATTTCTATAGTAATCTAGTACTAAATATATCCTATATTACTCAGTGATAATGTAGCTTTCTAATGAAAAAAGATTTATTAAAATCGGTCCAGTACTTTTTGGGTTTATTCGTTATATACAAAAATACAAATCTTTCCTCTTTATAATATTACTGTAGATTAGGTAATTAATCGGTTTGCAAACTAATATTTTCGTAAAACCAGAAAAAAAAGGAGGATTATATGGAATTATTGCGACCAGTATCGAAAAGACATGAAACAGGAGGATATATAAGTATATAATATATATATATATATATATATATATATATATATATATATATATATATATATATATATATATATATATATATATATATATTTAAGTACCTACCTATATATCCTTCTATATAGGTATAAATAAATACATTTAACTTGGAGAATCATGGCCCTCTTCCAATTGATAAGCTAAACTAAATGCTACTAAAACTATTGTTTTCCTAATAATTAATAGTGGTTATTTTAAATTAAGTATGTAGTATAGTATGAGCCCATGTTGAATTATACTACATCAATATTTATAATAATAATAATAATATGCTCGAAGGGTGGAAGTGTAATAATGTCATAACGCCTACCGTCGTCTCGATCGCTGTCGCAGACACACCTCTCTACACCCTTAGCCGTTCACACCAATGTTGCTCTCTTCGCACCAATATTGGTCTGCTTTTTTGGAGGGCCCATTTAGTGAACGGCGAGTCACCACCTGCCATATTTAAATCAATTAGGAGGCTTTGAGAAGGCAGGTGACTGGAGTCTCTTCCATAGCACGGTTTTCATTACCACCTAAATCGAAATGCAATAGTCCAGTAACGTTTTGACCACTAAAGACAATAGTTTCTGTGCATCTAACTGGGTATAGTCTTTGACTGCATTTTCATGGTGCAGATAGAGATTAGACCCAGTTGGTACACTCCACGCTCACTTTCATTAAATTTCGCTTAAATGGCCTCTACGCGTTGGATCTGTATTCCCGCGCAAGCCTTATAAAGGACCGTGTCTTATAAAGATACGTGATTTAAGCTACATAATAATAATAATAAATCAATTTATTTGTTTTAACAAACTTACATTATTTTGATTTTTAACATTGTGATTTTATCATTATCGTAAAGACAAAATGGTTTACAACTCAGTAGTTGCCGACTAGCGACAACCTCTGCTATTCTGTCGCAATCTTTTACAATTTATTTTTAAAAGCAGTGTTAGAGGTACAAAACCAAATATTACCAAAAAGGAAAAATAAAAACTGAGTAAATACTAATAATAAAAAATAAAATAAAATACTACCAGGGATTGCCGCATAAGTAGCCATTCACGACATTTCTTTCGAAAAGACTGTAGCGAAAATGAATCCATTCGAATGAATTATTGGAAATCGGAATTGAATTATCGGAAAATATTTCTTATATACAGGAACGTAAAGCACAACACGTAGCATCACTATATACTAATATATTGGCAAAAATTATGTACAGAAATATAATTTGATGGCATCAGTAAACTATATATAATTCTCCAAGAAAACCGACAGCTGTCACCCCAAGTGTCCATCATTTATTTTTCCAACATAAATTAATAGACACTACATATGTCATTGAGTGTGACTGGCCAGATCGGCTCTACGAAGATCCTATCAATGACGTCTAATGTGCCAGTGATGATCGCCACAAGTATTTTAAAGTAAGTTTTAGATAAATAGATTTTAGATAAAGTAAGTTTTCGCATTTTTTATAATAATGCCAATGCATAAAAATTAGTGTAAACGTTTAGGAAAATCATGGTGTTTTTACATTATTCGTATTTTAGCATTATTACAGAATAAATAAAGAATAGTGAAATCAGCAAACAGATAAAATATTTGAAATTTGACGTCAGTTAAGTATAAAAAGTCATATGTCACACTGACTGATCTTTGGAACACTCTTATATCATTAGTAATAACGGTGCTTTTAGATTTAGTAAATAGTACGTACTAGAGAAACTTCAGTATACAAACCTTAAACCAACAGCTACTTGATGAACGGGGTATCCAAGTGATTGGAATTTGAACTTACTGGCAAACTAATTAAAAATTAATTTGCCGAACTCGTTCCTGACTTGAACGGACAAAGTGTCATAGTATAAGGTAAATGATAAGCCGAAACAAATACGTTTCATTCCTCATGCTCGGAAAGGAGCGTTTCCTTCATCTGAGGTATTGGGAGAAAAACGCTAGTTCCCACCAGCGGGCGGGAAATTCTCATACTATTTACTTCCCTCCTTACAGCGGAAAGTAAAATTAAAAAAATAGAACTGAATTAGGTTACGTACAATCTTTGGTACAATGATAATAATAGTAGATTGTTAACCGAGGGTGGAAAGAATCAATTCCCGAGGTATTTAGACGGCTATAGTCCGAGAAGGAATTGATTCTTTTACCCGTGTTAAACACTCTACTTTTCACTTCGAATATATGAGGAAAATAAAACATTGGTTGTTTATTTAATCTATTAATTGATAATATATGATAATATCAGTAGACCATCAGTAGGCAGAACACAATTTGTCTCGTCTTTAATTGAATCTGGTGTCAATATTTCGGAATCGCTTGAACTCATTTTTAAAATATTAATAATTAATAAGAGATTATTTGAATTTTTTCAAATTCCGTCACAGATATATATAATAAATTCACATCCCGCCAATTTATGTCGACTGTTTAAATTTTAAATATGGAACTCACCGCGTGTTTGTTGCGGCTTATTTCGCTGGAAGTAGTTTGCGCTAAGTTCACACTGGCTGTTTAGAAACTCACATAGCCGCAGCATTTTTTTTTATAGTTCACAGCTGACAGTTCGTAGCTGACATTCGTAGTTCTATTTTTAAAGTTCATACCGGCCCTTGGGTGGGAAGTAAATTGTATGTGTTTGTATTGTATGAGTTTTTCCCCCTATGTCGGGAAGCAGCATTTTCCACCCAATAATCAGATCAAAACAACACAACTTTCCGAGTATGAGAAATGAAAAAGTAACGCAATGTGTTCCAAATTTAAAAATACCTGTGAAAAATATAATTTTGGCGGGAGGGGAATCTGTTACGCTGTACCGAAATCTCGATTGTGTGATTTAGGTATTTAAGAAAAGCTATTTTTTATTTTCCTTGCATTTGAAATGAAAAGTAGAGTGCTACACACGGGTAAAAGGAATCAAACCCTACTCGGACTATAGCCCAACAACCTCGTAGGGATTGATTCCTTTCCACCCTTATAAAGCAATCTACATTGTAGGTCCCTTGAACAATAAACACAATGAAAAGGTAACGACTTTGCATATGCCAGGTAAAATAGGGGATGAAATTATATATAGGGATAGTTTGAGACTTAGGGCATAGGAAAATTACCATGTGATAATTTGTTTTCTTTCCTACCAGATTTAGTACAGTTGGTAAATGTTGTTGGTGGTATCAAAACGTGGTAGAGATAATTTTAGACTTAAATAAGAACATAAGTTCAATTACATCGCGAGAATATTCTCGCTTAATATATATAGATACTCAGCTAAAATATTTATGTATGTAATTTACATCATCACATAGGGAGTTTCATGTAGTTATATCTTCTTTATACAGGTTACTGGTAAGTCGACCCACATCCGTCGTGAGGTGATAGTTTTAGTCAAAACAAACAATTTTTAGCCCACATTGCCTTATCCAAAAGTTACCCGTTTTCAAGATATTTGATATTTTAGGTTTTTTTATTAAAGGTCACTGATGCTTAGTTTATGGCAATTTTTTTTATTTCAAGCCTTAGGCTTGAATTTTTTATTGATTTTGTATTAAAGACATTTATAATAAACTATTAATAAAATAAAACTATCAAAGTTTTACAAGACAACGGTTGGTACGACCCCAGAACTAAAATTTATATTGTTTTTTTCCTAAAACCTCTAACTTAAGCTCTATCTCACTTAAAAAAATTACTAGTAGCTATTCCTGCAAGTTATACTAAAACATCACTGCTTATCAACAAACTACACAAAAGATACAATAATTAGGTAAATTATTTATATTTCTTAGAAAACTATAGACTTACCAGTAATCCTGTATATAACCCTTCTGTACGTGTGTTAGTCATTGAACTCCTAAGCGGCTGGACCGATTTTGATGAAATTTTTTGTGTGTATTCCAGGGGGTTTGAGGATGGTTTAAATCATCATCATCGGTCATCTAGATTTTGTTTTTAGTCTGTGGGACAGGACAACGTCTGTCGGGTCAGCTAGTATAAATATGTATTAATAATAGATTGCAATAAAAAAAAACGAGGTATGCTTAAAATAGCTGCTAAAGTCTCGATAGCAATAGAGAATTCCTTACCCCGATTTGTGAATCGCGCTGGATATTTATGTTAGCATTACAATCTATTTACAGTCAGCTTAATCTTTATCCTATACTATGAGCTTTCGATGCACCGATTAATTCCTGCCTACTAAACTTGGGAACTACTTAATTGTTTAGAAAGAACAATTTGCCCAAGTTGTGAATCTTTAATGTTTGCACGAACGGGCTGCGGAGCTCATTGATTTTGAAAACTTTTTCTAGTTCACAAATAAGCTTTCCTTTCTAAATTAGATACTTGGTTTTAAAACTTGAAACAGGAAAGCTCTTGGCTTCCATCTTATCTGGTGTTAGTAACATATGTTTTAAACTGGATAAGCTTTTACAAAGTTTACTTTACTTTTACTTTTATTGGTCCGACCAGTAATCGTACATGACAACACAAGTGCAGGCGCTGACGCCTGCCAGTTGGTTGTATTTCTAGTTACGAAACTGGAACCTGAGTGGCTGTTCTGTGACGCGTCGATTGGTCGGTATTATTAATAAGGTATTTTTAATAAGGAATGTGCAACTCCCATACAAACCTATAACAGGTTTAAGGGGGCCAAGAAAAAAAAAGTAAAAAAAAAAAGAATAGAAACATTAAATACTGACCGAATTCTAAATTAAAAATTTTTGGCTAATGAAAAAAATGTTTAGTGATGCTAAACTAAAGATCGTTGCGTTTAGAAAAAGTTGTCCTTACCAAATTAGATACTTAGTTTTGAAACTTGAAACAGGAAAGCTCTTGGCGTCCATAACAAGTGGTTAAAAACATACATTAAAAAGTGAGTGAAATTAAGGATTGTATTCTAAAATCAAACTCTAAATCGCTACTAAAATACAGTTAGAAAAGAATGATGCTATGCAGCTTACATATTGTCATCCCTTTCAAAAGATAGTAGACATTTAAATTCGACTCTCGTTCTGTAAAACGGGCTTAAGTATTGTATTCTAAAATTCAATAATTGATATCTTCGAACATAAGATGCGTAGCTATAAATAACAAAATAAATGACCTTCCTTATTTCATTACAGAATCGTGTGAGACGGTATTGTTTGCAGATGATACTTCTTTACTATTCAAAGTTGATAGACAAAAGGAATGTTATAACGATGTAAATAGTGCTATCCAAGAGTTCTGTATTGGTTTAAAACTAACAATTTGTCTTTAAATTCTACGAAAACAAAATGTATCAAATTCTCTTTGCCCAATGTAAGGCAGGTTGATACTCGATTAAATATGAATGGTGCTATCATTGATTTAGTAAATGATACTAAATTCTTAGGCATTACGTTAGATTCACGACTACAGTGGGATCGACATATTGAAGCTTTGGCAAACAAACTTAGTTCAGCGGCTTACGCAGTAAAAAAGATTAGACTTTTAACTAATGTTGAAACGGCAAGAATCGTTTATTTCAGCTACTTTGATAGTGTTGTGTCCTATGGACTGCTGCTATGGGGATCAGCGGCTAACATTGAGAGTATTTTCCTTTTACAAAAATAGCGATTCGTGCTATCTACTGTTTACGTGCTAGAGAATCCCTAAAAGAATTGTTCAAAGAAATTAATATTTTAATATTAGCTAGTCTATATATATATATGATAATTTAGTTTTTGTTTATAGAAACTATAATAAATTCAATAAAAACAGTGATCTACATAATGTGAATACTAGAAACAAAAATAAACTTGCCGTTCCAATGTTCAGACTCCATAAAACTAGATGTTCGTTCTTGGGGAAATGTATATCTATGTTTAACAAGCTTCCTCAAAGTGTCATGGATTTGCCTTTATATAAATTTAAAATCCATATCAAAAAGACAGTCATGAGTAAAGGGTAAAGGTCAGTAATAAAGTAAGTGACTACCTATCTAAATGATCACACTATTTGGGAATAAGGACACTATTCATAGAGCCATGTTTGGTAACAACATTATTTATAATATTGTATTATTTTTATATGGGTATGTAAATGTTTACATACCCATATAAACATACGACTGTAATCGTATTAGGTATGATTGTATCTTATATTATATTGTATTATTATATTATATTACTATATTATATTATTATAATTTTTAACATTGAAAAGAGGAGATAAAAAATAGACCTTCAGAGTTTCTTGCCTGTTCTTCTTGAGAAGGCTCTCCCAGTTTCCGAACAATATTTTTTTTTCCTTGTTCGTGTAAGGTTTTTGTTTTTTTTAAGCTTTTCTTTATTTTTTTGACGTCAATAAGTGCCTGTAAAGGTCTATGTTGAATAAAGATTATTTTGATTTCGATTGTTAAAACACAAAAATTGTTATACATTACTTAACATATCTCATATTAAATGGCGAGCCTTGTGGTCTAAAAGTCTTAACATTAAATAAATTATTTAATGTTAAGACTGTCAAATGCATGAAATCGTTGAGCATTTTCAGCATGCAACATTATAAAGTTAAGCAGAATCTAAATTGGAAGTATATAATTGGGATTTGTCAGAACAACAGCAGTTAGAAGCATGCTTTAACGAAACAGAACGAGTAGCAGGAAGTTAGTAACGTTATTTGAGAATGCAGAGCGCAGCTCACGCGTTCGTGTGCTTTATTTCTTAATCGTTCGCAGTAAAAACTTCAAAACGAATAGAGGCGAGTTACATATATTTAAATTAGAGTTGTATATATTTAAAAAATCTGGTGCATTCGAAATGAATTTGTAAAGCGATAACATAATTAATATGACGCATATACGTATGTATTTATTATTTACTATTTTTAGTTCCTACTTATTTTATAGATAATATCGCATAGCCAACTGAATTGCAAAAAAGGTACAAATGAACTATTACATTTTGTGACTATTCAATTTCGGAACGTGACATAAAATCCTCCAACGATGTATTCTGTGCTCCAACGCACGCATGCACACTGTTAAGATATGATTGAATTTCAACTTTATACAGTGTTAATAAAGCGTAAATTGACTCTTTGATGTTAGGAACACACCTACATTGCTTAAACAGTGAGTGCTTGCAATATGAACTTTATGCAATAACAATATAGCTGAAATTGAGTGTACATTATAGAAAACGTTTGTATGGGAAAAATAGGGCAATTTTTAGGGTTTTTCTGATAATTGTTCGAATTTTTCTCCATCCTTGAACTTCAAGGAACATTTTAAAAAAGAATTGGTCAAATTGGTCCAGGCGTTGTTAAGTTATGCTCTTACCAGCACATTTTGCGCTTCATGTATAATCAACAAAGTTTCACAGTACTAATCTTCTATGTAGACATGTTTTTAAAATCATGTACCAATACCAAACACAAGCGTTATCTATGCTGCCCAGTGTCACATTAAGGTGGATTTACACCAAACGAGCGAATGCTCATTCTATCCCCACTACGTCAAATTCTTCTAGTGTAAACAGGCGTAGAGCATTCTTTCGTTGTTCTTAGTGCGTTCGCAAAGATTCTATAGAATATTCTAAGAATGCTCGCTCGCTCGATGTAAACGGCGCAAGAGCGCGTGAACAGTTGCTTAGAACATTCTAGCGTGTTCGGACGCGCTCGCTCCACTGAGCGGTCTCATCAAACTGTTCTTGTGTTCTAGCGATTGTTTACGTATCGTATCGATTAAATTATGGATTGGTCTCAAGAGAAATGCTTATTAATAATAGAAGCCTACCAAAATGCCAGATGTCTATGGGATCCGATATATGGACACTATAAAAATACAACTTTGTTTCATTGTTTCACCTACATTATCCAGTGTCCTTCGTTGCATTAAATTTGTAACCCACCAACGTCTCTTCCGTCTTTTATTTTTGAGTTTTTGCTTCAAAATAACAAATGAGTCTGTAATAATGATTTCACTGTCACATTCAGACATAACAAAGCACTACCAATACAACCAAAGAATTGACTCGAATGAGTAAAGAACATCCGATCTAGCTCTTGTTTACATCTAAAGATTAAGAAAGAACATTCTTGTTCTAGTTCTAGTTCGGTGTTCGTTTGATGTAAATAGATACGTCAAGCTTTAGTTTACACTAGATATTAACGAAAGAATGCTCTAGTTCTAGCTCTAGCTCTATGTTCTTTTAGTCTAAATCCACCTTGAAAGTAAAACAAAACAATAAAAGATCCGCCGTGCAATGCATGTCGAAACATGGTTCAACTCAAGATTCAGCGCACCGACACCGATTGTGTTAGAAAGTTAGATCCGTATCCGTATCCGCATCTGCTGATCTTGACACCAAATATCCGTATACAGATCTGTATCCGCGGATCCAGATTTTTGACGATCCGGCACATCACTAAAAGTAATAAAATAAGTATAATTTAATCGCGAATGCGCGTGGCTGTTTCTAACCTAGTTATTGCGCGAGCGCACCTATTGTTTAAAAACCGGGTTGCCTGCGTGCGGCGCGGTGATAGCAGGTTGTTGACAAAAAGTCAGTAAAACTTTGTACGCGACGACGGATGCGTATTAGTTATAAATTCCACCATCTATTTGTTAACGTTATATATATATATTTGAAGTGCCATCTTGATGAAGGCAGCTTCTGATAACTTAAAGTTTAATTTACATTGAAACATTTACCCATAAGCTGAACATCTTTTAGGCCAGAGTTACCAGGTATCTTAAAGGTGAGCACCGAATTAAGCCTTAATTAACTAGATATCTAGTAATAATAATAATAGCCTTTATTAAACAATCTTACAAAATAATATTATTTTAATACATGTTTTCAATAATTGACACCGGTTCCACGAAGATTGTCTTGCTTCCCAGCATAGAACAAAATATATATAAAAAAAAGGCCTCCCCTAAAGCTTGCCATAGCATGCGATCATGCATCTTCCTTCTCCATGTAATTCCTGCAATTATTTTTATGTGATCCTCCCCCGACGACGCTGTCTTCCTGTTCTTCTTTTGTATTGCCTTGGATACCACTCAGTAACGTCCTTAACACATTTGTCTTTTTTGTTCCTCATCATGTGACCTGTCCATCTCTACTTCAGCTTTTTTATGCAGTATGTTACGTCCGTTACTCTGGCCTGCTTACGAATGGTTTCAAGTCTTATTTTATTAAGAAGTTTAACATTTTGTAAGCTTCTTCCATACTATGTTGGAAGGTCTTTAGTTTGCGCATGTTACTTTCAGTTAGGGCCCTTACACTTCCTCTCCTACGTCAATGACATGAGTAATTGTATCGCGGGCTGCTCATGCTATCAATTTGCCGATGACACTTGTCTTATTATTGGTGGACATGATCTTAATGAAATGTACGATACTTTACAGTCTGATTTTGATTCATTGCAAAAATGGTGTCATGACGCAGGTTTGATATTAAATGCGGAAAAAACGAAATTACTTTTAATTAAGTCTCCATATAACAAACATTCAATAATTAATAAAGACCTAGTGGCGCATACTCATAGCTGTTTACATCTATTTCTTCAAGCTGTTGCTGTCCGCGTATTGAGATGGTTGATACATACAAATACCTTGGATTAATCATTGATAAAAATTCATTGGAGTCACCATATTGAGTATGTTTGTTCCAAGCTGAGACAGTTCCTAGCAAATATAGTTATTTTAAAAAATCGAATTCCTTTTTAAAAACTAAACTCATGCTATACAATGCATTTGCGGAATCATATATCCAGTATGGTCTTAGTAGCTACGGCAGAACTTATAAATCTTATTTAGATCACATCAACAATTTAAAGATTAGAATATTAAAATCTATAGTTTCGGATAATATTAAATCAAAATTTAAAGATGATAACAATGGACTGCTTAAACACTGTAAAATATTACCAATACAACTGCAAATACAATACAGTATATTAAAGGAAATTATTTCAATGAAACTTATAAAGTTCCTATAAAACATGCTGTATATACGCGCGGTGTGGCTAGAAACCGTCTTCACAAGCCGTTCGCCAACAATACATACGGCGAAAGAACGTGTAACTACCTCCTTCCGACTTTAATAAATGCCATGTCACCTAATTTAATTACAGTATCACACACACAACATTAAGTTAAAATTTAAAGAATATTTTTTAGGTTTATTGTGATTCCATAATATATTAGTTACCTATCCATTATATTCAATATATATTATTGTGTAAAAATAATACTACGTATAAATGACTGTTTTCATTTTGTATTAAATTAAGCAAATATTTAAGTTTAAAATCAATTGCATAAGCGTATAAACCTCTGTGGTTTTTTGTATGCATTGATTTATGTAAAATGATTGTAAGATTTTTTTATATGGTAAATAAATGAAAAAAAAAAAAAGTTAAACTGGCATCCATATGTTAAAATAGGCAGAATACAAGAATTAAATTTTGTTCTCTTTGTCTTGAGTTCTATTTGAGGAGTTTTCACTATTTTCTTTAGTGACCAGTATCGTTTCCAAGCCAAATTGATTCTGTTGTTTATTTCTTTTGTTGTGAGGTCTTTTGGCGATATTTATTGGCCGAGATAGGTGTATTCGTCTTCATATTCTATGTTAGTGCTATTAACTATGATAGGGATTTTTTCTGCGTTTGTCATTATTTAGTTTTAGAGAAATTCATTAACAGACCCACCTTACCACTTTCATACACTAGTTGGTCAATCATTACTTGCAGGTCTTTCGCGGGGCTTGAAATAATTATCAGATCATCTGCGAATCTAAGATGGTTTATCTAGTAATACATAAACAAATAATTCTAGCGATTAAAATACTTCCCCATCACGTAGAACGTAGCTACAAACAAACTTTGGGGGCGATACACGGCCTTATTAAACCGCTGGACGGAACTGGTTCAGAGCGCGGGTTGAGTTCGGGATATATTTGAACATGTGACGGAAACAAAGCGGATTATGTCGACCTTTTTGTTGACGTGACGATGATACGGTATTCAAGTTAGATTGAAATAACGTTTACTTTGACTTGAATTTGTTTTGTATCTTATGATAAATGCCATGTCACCTAATTTATTAACAGTATCACACACAACAACATTAAGTTAAAATTTAAAGAATATTTTTTAGGTTTATTGTGATTCCATAATATATTAGTTACCTATCCATTATATTCAATATATATTATTGTGTAAAAATAATACTACGTATAAATGACTGTTTTCATTTTGTATTAAATTAAGCAAATATTAAGTTTAAAATCAATTGCATAAGCGTATAAACCTCTGTGGTTTTTTGTATGCATTGATTTATGTAAAATGATTGTAAGATTTTTTTATATGGTAAATAAATGAAAAAAAAAAAAAGTTAAACTGGCATCCATATGTTAAAATAGGCAGAATACAAGAATTAAATATTGTTCTCTTTGTCTTGAGTTCTATTTGAGGAGTTTTCACTATTTCTTTTAGTGACCAGTATCGTTTCCAAGCCAAATTGATTCTGTTGTTTATTTCTTTTGTTGTGAGGTCTTTTGGCGATATTATTTGGCCGAGATAGGTGTATTCGTCTTCATATTCTATGTTAGTGCTATTAACTATGATAGGGATTTTTTTCTGCGTTTGTCATTAATTTAGTTTTAGAGAAATTCATTAACAGACCCCCTTACCACTTTCATACACTAGTTGGTCAATCATTACTTGCAGGTCTTTCGCGGGGCTTGAAATAATTATCAGATCATCTGCGAATCTAAGATGGTTTATCTAGTAATACATAAACAAATAATTCTAGCGATTACAAATACTTCCCCATCACGTAGAACGTAGCTACAAACAAAAACTTTGGGGGCGATACACGGCCTTATTAAACCGCTGGACGGAACTGGTTCAGAGCCCGGGTTGAGTTCGGGATATATTTGAACATGTGACGGAAACAAAGCGGATTATGTCGACCTTTTTTTGTTGACGTGACGATGATACGGTATTCAAGTTAGATTGAAATAACGTTTACTTTGACTTGAATTTGTTTTGTATCTTATGATAAGGTTAATATAATAGTAATTATGTGCTACTTCTAATTTTCGCTCAGACTGGTTAATCCAAACAAAGACTACCTGTAAATGTACTTCACATTACAATCAAATCTAAAGGTACTAAATCCTTACTACGGGGTCATCCATAAATTACGTCACACGAACTTCGTGATTTTTCGCCCCTCCCCCCGTCCTTGTCACAGCTAGTCACATTTGTGAGACTCCCTCCCCCCCCCCTAGTGCGACGTCACACATATTTAGAAAATTTACATTTAGAAATCATTGAATGATAAAAGCGGTTCCGAAATCAGTTTTATTTCCATCTTAATAAAATTAACATCAAATCAATCAACAAAACAAAAAAACGATTACTTATATTAAATAAGTATATATATGGTCATTTCATGATTTTCGTATTATATTTGTTAAAATCACGTACTATAATCAATTGGAAAAATAGTACCTTTCTATTAATAGATAGAAGAAGACATTATTCATTTATTTATTTACGAGAGTATGTATACAGACTTTACAATAAACATTAATATTTACAGTACTTTTCATACTAATAGTAATAATTTAAAGTTTGTGTTTTAACAGTTAGCTTATAATAGATTTTGAAATGTGACGTCACGAAAATTAAAACCCCTCCCATCCCCTTGTCACACAATGTCACACTTCGTCAACCCCCTCCCACCCCTTTACCCTGTGACGTAATTTATGGATGGCCCCCTTTTTTTTTTCTTTTTTTTTTCCCTGAGGAAAATGCATTAAATTGCATACCCCAGCTGTGGCGGGCCGGCGGTTATGTGGGGCTCTCCTCCCCAGAAGGGGGAGGCCTACCACCAAAAACTTCAGGGATGGCCTTCCTCAGGCATGTAGGGAGCCCCCGGGAACATCAAGCCACTTCCAGGAACCCCAGCCTTCGCTCCCCCGCGTACAGGGGAGCCCTCCTCGGGGTAGGCTCGCTACCTCCCCCGGTCTCCTCCCCCGTCTCGGGTCGCCGTAGCGGTCGCGACTCCCTCGCGCCCGCCGGCGACCCGCGTTATGGATGGCCCCTAATATTAAACTGCGAAAGTAACTTTGTCTATCTATCGCGCTTTCACGCCAAATAAATGAATCGATTTAATTCTCAATTTGGTACATATTGGTACTAATTTGGCAGTTTAGAGCTTGAGTAAGAACGTAGGCTATTTTTTATTAAAAATGTAAAGGGTTGTGAAGGGTTGAAGTTTGTATGGTAAGTACGTCATAATTATTTTTTATGGTTTTGTTTTGGTTTTTGTTTTTTGTTTTGTTAGTATTGATTTATAGTATAGTGCTCTCTATAACTATTCCTTAACAGAGTTATTCCACTACCCTAAAAACCTTTTATAGCAATTAACATGAAAATGGGCGCTGGCTTAGAGACTCTTATCCAGAGCTATCAAAAAAATACAACGTTTTGACATTTCGTTTTTATTTTTCATCATCACACAGATTAGTATATCACTCAGCTCCACAGACTAGTAAGTAACCAAGTTCTCAGCTCCCTTGCGCCAACGCTCGAGTGTGTTCTGTGTGTTTTCGCTGCTTTTCCCCCATTTTCTTATAATTTTTTGACCCGGACTGCCTAAGGACTCTTGTCTTCGCCACTAATAATGACGACTCGGACTGTGCTTGCTTTTGTGCGGATTGCTTTTATGACTTGGGTGTGCTTAAGGATTCTGAATTTGGCCTGTTTCTTGGATATTGTTCTTTATAATGTTCTGAATCCAAAATGAGTGGTCGCGGTCGTAGCCTACCCCCGTGGGAAAAGGCGTGAGTGTATGTATGTATGTATGTATTAATACACTAAATCTGTTGCGTTTTTTTTGATGTTGCGCAAAATGATATGGTTAATAAAGGCATAATCTATAAAACTTCTATGAAAATTGCTCAAAACCTGGACTCCTTAAATTACGAACTTTTATTTTCTTATTAATCAGCAATACATGCTCTTTTAAACAAGGTATATTTCATTCATAGACGCTTACTTTATTTTGAATAAAATGATGTATGAAAAGCTGCTTAGCTCTTTATTACTATAAGGCTTAAGTATTTTCTTTCGTTCGCAGTCCTGTGGGACTCCATATTAGTGTTAATATACATTTATTATACAAAATGGAGCAGTTGGAGATCTGCCAAATTTATTGTCACTACCATAGGGGGTTTTAATGCTTTCTAACTACAAAATAACAGATGGTTAATCTCTACCCTACTTCTTCAATGAAATTCTGGCAAATGATGACTTAAGCATGAACATTTTTGGGAAAATAAACGAGATAGAACCTTTGTTACTTAAATTGAAAATATTTATTTTTGTTAGGGATAATGAAAAAGTTATATGATAATTAGAGATCGGATAATCGGATGCATATTTACCTAAAGTTAGTTTAAGACAAAGTATGGAGACGGCTTTTTATTGTTTTGTTAAATAAAAATCCCGGATTGCGGAATTGGATAGCCGGATGTTTATTTATTTACCTAATTTAGTTTTTGACAAAGTATGGAACTGTCTTTTTATTTTATTTCCATTAAAATCCCGGAATTCCGGTACTGTAGAACATTTTGGTAAATACGTATGCATAGTTGTATAAATGAACCCGGAGTCTCGGTCTTTTGAAAATAAATACCACGTGCTAATTTAGTAATTTTCAAACAATATCACTACGTTAAATTTGCAGTCCCGTATTTTTTCACGGGATTTTTATTTAACAAGATGTATTTTAAAAAGCCGCTTCCATAATTTGTGAGCCAAAAATTAACTTTAGGTAAATATGCATCCGATTATCCGATCTCTAATGATAATTCATATACCTATTAACGTTTATGTATTGAGTTTTCTATTGAAATATTTGTAGACCCAATTGAAAAGGCTACAGTCATATCTGACCTTAAAGATACACGTGTAGCACACACAGTGTAAACAAGTATAGAACGATTTAATCCCAGTGGGATGGCATCCTCGCAGCGGCGAGGTTCACACGATACGATATTCTGCCAAAAGCAAATTTGTTTAAAACCCTTTGCGATAGGAAGTGTTCACAAAAACGTATCGATGGATTTAGAGATTATCCGGTTTAGATGTTTTAAGGTGTGTCTGTAAATCGATTAAAAAATCGTTTGCGAAACTTATTTTTTATAATTAGTTATCAAACATACGCGTGGTCCGAGCTTCTTTTATTCTTGTTTTTAGATCTGAGATATTATTTTTGTAATTAACGACTGTACATTTATGATGATACCTTGATAATTATATTTCTATTTATAAAAATACAAGTAATAACCAGCGTATGTATTTATTTAGCGGTGCCCGTAATTTCGTTCGAATAGTAGCTTTGAATTGAATTTTTAATAATTTCTTTCTCTCACGGCCTGCTCCCAGTGTTATTACATGAAAATTTGTTTCAGTAATTTTAAATTTATATTATCTAGATAAAACTAAAGTAACAATCTTCGATAAAGGAAAAGCTAACTTAAAATATTATTAACTAGCTTTCTGCCCGCGGCTTCGCCCGCGTGGATTTCGGGATTGGGTGTATAGAGGGTTAAGGGTCATAGCTTTTGCCCACGGCTACATATACGCGGAAGTCGGTTTATGGTGCGAAGATTTTATCGCGCTTCCCGTGGGACTATCCGTTTTTCCGAGATAAAAAATGCCGCAAAACTCCTCAAGAATCACTCTATCTATTGATGAAAACCGCATAAAAATCTGTGCAGTAGTTTTTGAGCGAAGCCTTTATTGCGCATCCCGTGGGATCTGTCGATTTTTCCGGGATAAAAAGTAGCCTATGTTACTCGGGGAGAATGTAGCTTTCCAAGGTGAAAGAATTTTTGAAATCGGTCCAGTAGTTTAAGCGTGAAGAGGTAACAAACAAACAAACAAACACACTTTCGCATTTATAATATTAGTTGGGATTTATCAAATGTTCTCTTAGTTAATAAAATTAGTAGCATATTGTTAATAAGGAATGTGCAACTCCCATACAAACCTATAACAGGTTTAAGGGGCCAGGAAAAAAAAATGTATATAGTTAAGTAATGTTATTAAATAAAATAAATCAACAATCAGAAATGCTTTATTATTTATATTAGTGTAGTTAAACAGATTAGGCTGGGGTCTGCGAGCCACCAAATAAGTTATTAATAAGATGGGAAAATATATTTTTCACTTCAGTAGCTCAAACATGAAGGTTTTGCTGCTTAAAATCAGTGAGTAAAATCGATTTTTACTCACTAGTGAGACAAAGCTAACCACAGATTATAGTAACCTATGTATAGTAACTAATGGGATAACCATACAGACTATGTTGTTTCGCCTAAGATAATATGCCCATGGACATTGGATCTGCCTGACACTTCTCGTTGTTCCGTGTCACGCATAGGTACCACTTTAAACTAATGTAAAATAAATTGGCAAGAAATCAGAAAAATAATTGTTAAAAAAATGTCTCTTCGGAACGGAAACATAATAAGTACTTATTAAAATCTCAAGAATGATGCGCGGAACGGAACTATTGACAGAAGTTCCTTTCCACGCATCATACATTCTTGAGATTTTAATATTTTTTTTATTTAATTCGCTTAATTTACTAACAAAAAAATAATAAAAATAATTTACTTACTTATTATTTTTGAAGACATATTTAAACAATTATTTTTCTGTTCTTTTGACAATTTATTTTGTTCTCGCTGCTGAAGTGAAAAGTTATGTGTGTTCACACGAGAGCAAAGTTGTTTGCATCTCGTGCCCTTTGAATCCCTCGACACGCTCAGGATTCTACTCTAGACAGAATCCTTCGCTTGCTCGGACTCAAATCAGCACGCGCAGCAAACATCAACTTTGCTCACTTGTTGCACAAAAGACTAAAGTCATCGCCAATCAGTAGAAAAAAAAATAGTCTCAATAAAGACTACACATTTATCCTTAACTTCAATAAACTCGTAGAGAGTACAAACTGTTAAATATGTAAATCTTGCTTAACTAATATGTTTGCACGAAAGATTAGTAAATGTGAATTAATGGAACAAGACAATTTGATTACAGCTCCCAATAAATACCATAAGCTTGTCACTGAACCAAAAGCGCGATTAAGCTCATAAAGGTGGAGGCATATTCGCTCTGTTTTAACGATTGATATATTTATTATTGGTATAAAGAATAGGCTAGTTGACAAAATTTGGAAATTCGTTTAAAACTATAGTTTAGTATCTATTTTACCCCTAATATATATAATTTTAGAAAAATAGGCCTTTTTCAAGTAAGTTTGCTTTTTTAGAAATGAACTTCTAATTGACTTCGAAAAAGGCCAAGACTGTCATGGCGTCTTGAATGACGTCACTCCTCGCGAAACACTGTTTGCTTTGGTAAATCCTGATTCCATGGCAATATCCGTGTCTTTTAAAGATTAAACTTAAAACAAACTGTATTAATTTTAACAACAGTCTCTGAAAACAAAGTGTATCGAAATAACCTGTTTCAGTGTTCACTGACAGCACAGATTAGATAGATGATGTATGTACAGCTACACTACAACCGGTGTTTCGCGAGGCGTGACGTCACGCTTCTCTGATTGGTGTTTAATGTCACGTGATTAAATAAGTAATTTGCGAATTTTAATTTCCAAAAATATTAGTAATCTTATATTATTTTTATAAAAAAAAGTTGTTTTTTGTTTACTACATATCATGATTAATCATTAGAAACTCTAAGCCATCCGATTCATTCTTAGTGGAAACAGGCCTAAAGCGTTATAATGTTAGGTTTAATAGGTAGATAAACTAGAAAACGATCTAGCGAGGATCATCAAACATAAGCTAATACGAATCCGTGGAGAAAAAAATAAACTTATATAAAAAAACCGTAACATTCAATCACTCAAAGTGTAAGTCAAATTAAATGTTATCAAAGAATTGAAGGAAAACATTGCTCCTATTTTGTACTTTTTCAGGTAAAAAGTCGAAATTTGGTCTTAATACCACTTAGGTTTGTATTGAGTTTATTGGTATGTAGTAGTTGTTTATGTATGTTGCATTTTAATATATTGCACGCAATCTGTTTATAGCAAACGAATTTGGGACTTTAATAAATTTCTGAGCAAAGTATATGTGTTTTAAACTTTGTATATGCATAGGATTGCAGTTAATTTATTACATTTACGTACCTATATATATTATGTGTTCGGGAGTACTTTCGTAAATATTGTAAAGTTGAAAATGAAAGACAAAATTCTAATCAGTAAAAAAAAACTGGAGACTTTATTGCGTGTATGAGCAAACTAACGGAAAAAAATATACAGACACTAGCCATATTGATGGTGGGAACATTGCTGTGCAAATTTGAGCAGGAGTTTTGTAAGATTCCATTTAGGCTTCAACATGCCCCCGGGCGTTGGAAGCTTCTTTCAACCAGACTCTTCGAAATTAGGTAGTGGACATATTCGTGAAAATGACCGACGAAACAACACCAGTTGCAGTCCTATATCTGCAACTCGGCTGACACCATCTGAACCAGGGTGAATTGTAACAATACGTCCCATTTTTCCATTTGAGAGGTGGTTGATTGTCCTCTTTAATGACTACCAGCATATCAACCTTCAAAGAATCTGAATTATTTTTCCATTTGATGCGTTGCTGCAATTCTGATATATATTCCTTACACCAGCGTGACCAAAAATGCTGCCTTAATTGTTCAATACGCTGGTAACGTGTAAGATAATTTACATTAGTATCGTCACGATTGGTATAATCTCTTTCAGGTAAAGACTTGAATGATCTCCCAATAAGTAGATGTCCTGGTGTTAATGGCGTTAAATCTTCCGGATGTGATGATATTGGAGTCAGAGGTCCAGAATTCAATATTGCTTCAATCTGAATCAAGACAGTATTCAATTCTTCATACGTTAGATGACAATTTCCAAGTACTCTTTGCAAATGAAACTTTGTCGATTTAACCCCTGCCTCCCAGAGACCACCAAAATGTGGAGAATATGCCGGAATAAAATGAAAGTTTAGTTCTTCATTGGCCGCACTTTCAGCTAGTGAATTGCAATTAGTTTTAAGAAATTTGGATAATTCATTATAAGCCCCAACAAATGATGTACCATTGTCGGAATAAATGTCGCGGGGTTTCCCTCTACGAGACATAAACCGACGTAAGGCTAAAAGGTAACTGTGGCTCGTCAAATTACCCACTAATTCCAAGTGTACTGCTTTAGTTGAAAAACATATAAATATCGCAATATAAACCTTCACAATTCTGCAACCTCGACCTTGCCGATTAACTGCATTCAATGGACCTGCATAGTCCACACCAACAGTATAAAAAGGGAACTCGGCAGGTGAAATACGAGATTTAGGTAAGTTTCCCATAATAGGGCTAATTGTTTTTCCTTTCAGACGGTTACACAATACACATTTTTGGAAACAAGCCTTAGCCAAATTTCTTCCACCGATAGGCCAGTAATTTTCTTTTATCATGGATAACAATAATTGTGGGCCAGCATGTAAAGATTTTTTATGCTCAAATTCGAATAATAATTTTGTAAATCTATTTGTGGACTGTAAAAGAATTGGATGTTTTTTATTAAACGAATAGTCTGAATTATGCAATCGGCCTCCCACTCGCAATATTTTATCGTCATCCATAAAAACATTAAATTTGATTAATGAACTCTTTTTTGGTAAATTTTGATTATTTAATAAAATGTTGTATTCAGAGAATGATTCACTTTGTGATAATCTAATTAGTAACTTCAATGCATTATTTAGTTCATCGTCACTAAGAAAATCGGTCGAAACAGTACGCCGATGACATTTGTTGATGAATCTTAGAACGTAGGCGGCAGTGCGTTTAAGTCTTTGAAAATTTGAAAATCGATTGAAATCTATAAAAGTATTACTAATATTCTCTGTTTTAGCAAAATGCACGGTTGTTTCTACTTTAGTTTCAGGTAAACTTTGAACACTGGCTGGACATGAAGGCCAGTCTTCTGAAGCCTGTTTTAAAAATTCGGGACCTGACCACCAACATTCAAGCGTTGAAATTTTACGCATACTGACGCCACGAGATATAAAGTCCGCTGGATTAGATTCTGTTGGTACATGTCTCCAACCATAATTTGAGGTCCTTTCTAAAATGTCTGCAACTCTATTACGCACAAACTGTTGTAACCTACTAGGTAACATTTTTAGCCAACCTAGCACAATTGTGGAATCAGTCCAGAACACAACATTGCTGAACTGAACACGTAGTGATTGAGACACCTTTTCGTATAATCGAGCCCCAACCACAGCACCACACAGCTCAAGTCTGGGTATAGTTGTAGGTTTTATTGGTGCCACCCTACTTTTGGACATAACAAGACTTACAAACATTTCGCCATTCTCACTAACACTTCGGACATATGCACAAGCACCATAAGCACGTTCCGAAGCGTCCGTGAAAATGTGGAGTTCTACTAATTTATGGTTATTGCAGAAAACATGGCGAGGAACGCGGATGCTGTTTAGAACAGATATATCGTTTACTATTTCACTCCAAGGTTTGCTTACCTCTTGTGGCAGTTGTTCATCCCACGATAATTTTTGCAACCATAACTTTTGTATTAACATTTTCATTGTAACGACACAAGGTGCAAGCAAACCCAAAGGATCGAAAATACGTGATATCAACGATAGCATTTCTCGCTTTGTATTATCTTTAATACTGACTGTACCAATGGGAAAGTATATGAAATCAGAATGTGGTTTCCAGCCCATTCCTAAAGTTTTGTTCCCATCAGTAAGCCCCACATTTAAATCTAACGCATTTTGATTAGAATCTGAAACCAATCGAGAATCGTTTGACTTAAATTTTCTTAAATTCATGCCAGCTGAATTAAGAATTTGACAAACATTAATTTTAATAGATATGACCTTGTCAATGTCATCCCCTCCTGTCAGAATATCATCAATATAAAAATCATGAATGATTATTTCCCCCACTTTTTTATCGGTGCACTCTAAACCAAGTTGATGAAGGCATCTAGTTGCCAGAAAAGGAGCACTGGCTGTACCGTAAGTAACGGTGTTGAGGCGAAATATTTCTAAGGGCTTAGATGGATCATCACGCCATACGATACGTTGCAAGTCTCTGTCATCTGGATGTACAATCACTTGTCGATACATTTTCTCGACATCCGCTGTAAAGACGTATCTATGTTGCCTAAAACGCAAAAGAATAGATAAAAGATCATCTTGCACAGTGGGACCAACATATTGTATGTTATTTGAAGAAATTCCAGATGTACTAGGACTGCTAGCGTTAAAAACTACCCTTAGTTTGGTAGTGGAACTACCTTCGCGAAGAATGCCATGATGTGGAATATAGTAGAGTCCACGAGAAGTATCCAAATCATGTGGTGAGCACTTTGTCATGTGACCCAATGTTTGATATTCTGACATAAAATCAGTATACATCTGCGTGAACATAGGTTTTCGTGAATTTTGTCGCTCTAGTGAGAGAAAACGCTTTTTAGCTCCTTCTAACGAATCGCCCAAGACATTTGCATTTTGTTTTAGTGGTATTCTTACACAGAAACGTCCGTCACTTAAACGACAAAATGTTTTTGTAAAATGGTTTTCACAAAATTGTTCTTCAACAGAGTAATTTGATGACTGAGAGCAAACTTCCTCAAGTTGCCAGAATCGCGTGAGTTGGAATTCAATATCATCATTAATATTAGAATAATTACATCTAATAGTACTCGGTGAAGACGAAAGACAGCTGTTGATTGGACCTGAAACAATCCACCCTAGTCTTGTTTCGTGAAGAATAGGTTTTCCCTTTCCTAATTTTATTTGTTGCGAACATAATAAGTCCCAAAACAAATCAGCACCAATGATCATGTCAATAGATGCAGGTGAGTAGAATTGAGGATCAGCGAGACAGATATCAGAAGGTAATATTAACTTCTCAATATGAATTTTATGGGATGGCACTTCATCCGTGATGGACGGTAAAATGAAACACTGAATGTCAGCTGTGAAATCATCATTCAACGATTTCATGGTTACATGACACATTTTACCTACGGGTGACAATGTATTATTAATGCCCATAACAGATTTATTAATACGAGTAGTTAACAGGTTTAACTGATTACACATCTTTTCAGTAATCAAACATGCAGTACTACCACTGTCTAAAATAACTCGTGCTATATGCTCACAGTTATAAATATCATATAATTTTACCAATGCGGTAGACAGTAAAACTTCATAACTTTTTTGTTCCACACAAGTAATATTGGCAGATAAAGCTATAGGAATATTAGTACCGTCATTGTTATTAACGGCAGGACGCCTGACAGTCGATAACTGACTATTATTTGTTTCAATAGAATCACACATTGTAATTGGTTTCAAATCACTAACATGTATAATAGTGTGATGCTTACGCTTACATATCTTACACCCAGGTTTTTTGCAAGTATTGGCATAATGACCTTTACGAAAACAGTTATAACAAACTTTGTAGTTTGGTAATAATTTTAAACGTTCACTGTTACTTAATGAAAGAAATTGAGAACAGTTATGTAGGCTATGATCACCATTACATTTTAAACAATTTACTTTCTGTTGTGTATCATTATTATTGTGTTGAATTGAAGACACCATTGATTTTACCTTAGGTAGGGCTTTGGGGGATTCACTGGAACAAACACCCCGTGACAGTTCTAAAGTTTCTAACAAATCGGCGCGGTTTTGCATAAACGAAACGAAATCGACAAAAGTAATCGATTGCGTTTTGTCTATGCGTCCTTTGTGTTCCTCCCATTCCCGATATGATTTTGTATCCAATTTGGGTGTTATAATGTGAATCAATAAAGTATCCCAATGCTTTACCGGTTCACCTAGGGATTCTAATGCACGAAGGTTTTTGTTTACCTGGTCCACAAGACGTTTTAAAGCAGTTGATGACTCTCTTGTGATTGGTGAAATATTAAATAATGCAGTCACGTGATTTTGCAATAGTAAACGTTTGTTATCGTACCGTTCGCAGATAAGTTTCCATGCAATGTCGTAATTTTTTGCAGAAATATCGAACGCTTGTATTACGATTGCAGCAGAGCCTTCTAGCGAGGCTCTTAAATAATGAAACTTATTTATTTCATCAATATCTTCGTTAGAATGAATGAGACTTATAAACGTATCACGAAATTCAAGCCAAGTATTATAAGACCCGCTGAATTTCGGTAGTTGGATCGTGGGTAATTTGACGGGCTTACTATTATTAGAACGTGAATCACTAATTGTACTAAAATGTTCCTTTGTTCCATTAAAATTAGACAATAATTCGCGAGCTTTTGCAAGTAGTTTATAATATGAAGATTCAAATTCAGTTCTTTCAGAAATTTGAGTCTCGTCTTCGACAATACATTCTATTTTCAGTTGCACCTCATCATACAGATCATACAATGATTCGATCTTCGATATTCGTAATTGCAACTCACCAGCATCAGTTGTAGTCATCGAAGAAGTATCTAATGCGACCAAATAATTAGAGAACGCAGTTAGTCGTCCTTTGAAACTGGCTCGTTTTTTAATTAAATCTTTTTCACTAGCCATGCTGGGAGGGAGGTGGCAAATCAACCTGAAATTACAGATAAATTCCTGGTAAATAAGCGAATAAACTAATTACAAAATAATACGAAAACCGTACTTGTTTTACAAACATAAACACGTAACTAGGTTACTAGGTTAAAAGTGTAACTATGACCTACTTATGTTTAACATGTATTAATAAGCAACTTTGACTTAATTTTACTACTTGACCTGAGTTAACACTTTTCAAATCGCTCGATTGTCTAAATAATAACTTTATGATTTGACTATTACTGGTATATAATAAAAAAATAAGAATACACAAACTCAAAAATATCAAATGTTTTAGTTTAAGTAATTAATACGTTTATACAAGAAAATTACTTTGTTAATGAAATAACTGTACTAATTTGATAAAACAATCAATTAACAACTGCATTTAAATATAGGTATATACTCACTATTATCTTTATGGGTTCACAATACCAACAAAACACAATTTTAGCAACACACAACACACATATTTTAATACTTCTCGGCTGATTCAAACTAAATAATACTATCTATCTGATATTACAACCTATCTGCCTTATAATGTAATGTAATTTGCATAAATTAGGTACTTAGTGGAATGTAATAAATGAACAATAAGTATGAAAAGAAATGTTTGATGTTTACTCACATTGACGTTGATTAAACTTGATTTCAGTGTATAATAATGACAAATACAATAAAATTGTCTTTTAGTAAATCATATTAATTGACATTCGAATAAAAACAACAAAAGAAAATATAAGATTAAACTTATTTTACAAATTTTTCAATTTGTTTTACAAACACCGTTAATTTATTCGCAGGTACTATATAATAATGTAACGTAATCAAATTGTTACTAACCTTATGAGACGAATTACTAAAATTATACCTGAATAAGAGATACTTGGTTTAATAACGTCTTTAAAACACTGCTTGATTCAGATCCAGATTTGTCTTCATAGATATTTAACTTCAACCTCACTACGGTTATGTTACCGTCACCTCTTCTTGAACTCCGCTTGTATTTATAAAGTAATTAATTTACTTTCGATGATTCTAATATCCGGCTCGAAGGACCATGTTCGGGAGTACTTTCGTAAATAATGTAAAGTTGAAAAATGAAAGACAAAATTCTAATCAGTAAAAAAAAACTGGAGACTTTATTGCGTGTATGAGCAAACTAACGGAAAAAAAATATACAGACACCAGCCAATATTGATGGTGGAACATTGCTGTGCAAATTTGAGCAGGAGTTTTGTAAGATTCCATTTAGGCTTCAACATTATGTATAGATATAAATATGATAATATATAAAATCACCGTTTTTTCCAATGATTGATGATAGTAATAATCGTTTTCAAACCAATTAATCAAACATTCAAATGTACATTTTTACCGTGGGAGAGCCATGCTTCGGCACGGATTGGGCCGGCTCGACCGGAGTGATACCACGGCCTCAGAGAAAACTGGTGTAAAATAGCGCTTGCGCTGTGTTCAATTCAATTCAATTCAATTCATTTTATTGTATAACCACAATGTTACAACAAGATGTTATTTGGTAAAAAAAAACAGATCATTATGGACCCTGTCGGGCACGCAACAATTAGAAGAGAGGAAGCGCTTCTTAATACCTAATTAAAAGTAACACTTTCCTAATAACTAAAACCTAATAGCGTAATTGATTAAATATTTGAATGTCAATTAGTTTTATTAAATTTAAATAAGAATTATTATTTTATTTAAAATTATCATCAAAAATTATCACCAAAGATATCATTTATATCATAATAGCATTTCATAATTAATAATTGTTTCAATTTATTTGTAAATATATCATCATTTACCTCAGAAGTCAATATGTCAGGTAGTTTATTATATAATTTAATGGAAATATTATAAGTATTCGAATTATTGATTTTGAGGCGGGTACTTGGTAATACTAATTTATTTCTACGTTTCGTTCGCAATGAATATTTTAATGGAACATCAAAATATTCATTGCGAACGATTGGTGTTTCGCCGAGTGAGTGAGGGTACAGGAGGCCCAACCCCCCTTATTCCCTTTATTCCTTTTTAAAAGGCCGGTAACGCATCTATGACTCTTCTGGTGTTGCGGGTGTATTTGGGCAACGGTTATCGCTTACCACCAGGTGATCCGCTTGCTCGTTTGCTGCCCTATCCTATAAAAAAAATGTAACAATCTAATATTTTTCTCAAGCGAAAAATAAATCACTTCTCAATAACAATACGACCTCAAAAATGTTTTAAAAAATTACTTACACATTATTTATCTTTAAATGAAGAACAGTCATAAAAAATAAATTTCTAATATTAATAACTAAGTACACTAAGATTAATAGAACTGATCAGGGGTTACCTTTACGTTATTGTGTAACTATTGACAACGTTCGAAGCATACGTGCAGCTTAATTTAATACAGCAGCTTACGGCTACGTGACAAGGTTCACAATCGCGCGGCAGATGGTTTAATCAAACCGTCGCCGCGTCTAGGAATTATGTTGGAATGAGCATTAAGGTTAATAGGCTGAGATATAAGGGGGATACACATAGCTAGAGGTATCATGGTTGCAAAAGGAGTATGTTGGATCTGGTTCAATTAAACTTCTAATTTCGGAGATTATCGCTTCTAAATTGAGCGTAATAGGGTCTATATTAATGTTTATTATCACTTATATTATATACTTAAACGTTGTTGCTATATTTAACGACCTTTGTAGTCGAGGGGTTAGTATACCGGTTTCAATGTCTCTGAGGTCCCGGGTTTGAGTCCCGGTGGGGGCAGATATTTGCGTGATGAATACGAGCATTTGTAACTTAATCATGGTTGTTATTATATTTTTTTATCAAAAATATTTATATATGTATATAAGTGTGTTTCTTACTTATAACGACCGTTTTGTAATAACGATAACACTGTTGTGTTATTTTCCTATAACTGTTTTGTAAACTATTGTCCGTTATCCTGTTATATTGCTGTTTTGACAAATGTTGTTGAGTACGATTGTTACTGTTATTATAGCAAGCTTATTACAGCTAGTTATTCTTAACAATGAACTTTCCTTCATACTTTTTCAGGCTTAGGACTATTAGTCAGAATATTAGGCAGTAATTTAAATAACTTAAAACTAATTAATCAATATAATATTCTGGTGTGTTTAAAAGTTCATTGATCTGGTGTGTTTAAAAGTACATAAAATGTTATTTACATTCAATATTTACATGCAATTTTGGCAATATTCTTCCATTTCCATTTACAATATCTACTCTAATTATTTATTAGTTACTTCAAATGTACACGACACTAATTATTGCAACGAATAGGTAATTTAATTTGCATACGCGATCACACATCGGCAAATAATGCGTAACTAAAAAAATGACAACAGCTTAGGCACCAGCAAGCCAGCAACAGTTTACCTAATTGTTATTTCGTGTCACACTTTGCGATGCACTGGTTCTGTCTAGTTTAAATTACGGAATAACTGTGTACGGTCCATGTCTCTTAAACAAAACTCGAAAAATAGTTCAGCGAGTGCAAAATGCCTGTGGTGCAAGATATTGCTTTAATATTCCACCTCGTGCGCATGTTGCACCTTATTTGCAACAATAAAATTTTATAAAAATGAGTGAGAGGCTTAAACTTTACACGGCTACTTTGCTGTTTGGCGTCGTAAACAACAAATACCCGGAGTATCTATATAAAAAGCTGGACTGAACAACACCACGCAGAAATGCTGACCAAATCAGGTGCTGCGTTCTACCATTGCAAATACCATATCATAAATCTGCAGCTTTCGTCGTGGTTTCAAATCTAATGCGGCAAAGATTTGGAACGATATTCCGCCGCCTATTAGAAACCTGAAATCCCGCAATAATTTTAAAAATCAGCTAAAACAATATTTACTTAAATTGTCATATTAAATCACACATTTTTGAAGCCACCTGGCCACGCTAGTTGTCCCTTGTCTTTATATTATAAGCAATCACTTACCACCATTACTACTCCTTTAGATCTCACTAGAGTCATATCTGCTAATATTGTATGTATACGTATCTACGTATGTGTGTATAAATGTGTATAAGTGTTTTTAAGAGTGTATATGTCTATCTGTGTTTATCCGCTCAGAATCGCTCGTATTACAGTCTCAATCCTGGTTCTGGCAGAATAGTCAGCGCCACAGCCAGCTGTGGCAAAATGCTGAGTCAGGACCGTTTCGCTTGCACAGTACACTACCAGCAGTCACTGATATGTGTGTTCTCTTGTTTTGTTAATAATTTTTTACGACGATTGTATAAAAACTTTCAAACGTTGCATAATCAATATAAATGTATGACGGGAATCAACTCGATATTAGCCTGCGACCACGGCCGGTGTAACCTGGTCGAAACGTCAAGCAATAAAATTCGGTACGTAACAATATCGTGTTAATTCCCGTCATACATTTATATTGATTGTATAAAAGTCTTGTATCTGAACTGTGTAGACGAATAAATGTGTTATCTATCTATCTATCTATATATTTCAAATCACACTGTAAATCAAAATGAGTCTAATTGTCATATGCGCGAAGGTACAAAATTGAGAATTTGGTATTAGTAAAATTACTATATGAAATAAACAAATAGGAACTTTATTTCTTTGTAAGAAAGGTTAATATTATAAGAATAAGCAGTCACGCAACAGAGCGAGCGCCTACGCCTACACAACAGTTTCAAGTGGCAACAACAACAATGCGACTAGGCGACTCTTTTGTCAACAGCAACAGCAGGATAACAGTATAAGCCGTTGTTAAATAATGTGTTATTCGTTACGGGAAAATAATTCATAATATTATCTAAGGTTAACTCACTAGAATCGTTTTTATGGTAATCAAAGGACATTGTTCAATTTTGGCCTAAGAACCGATGTGAATATAAATTATACTATAATTTTTATTTATTTTTATATTATTTAAAACATATTTTAATATTCCACGGACACTTCAAATAAATAAATTCCAAATAAAAAGTTGGGTCACAATTATTGATGCCGTATAAAATGTTTTCCGTCAGCCAGTGCTGCCAGTTTAGGAAGTTTTCGCGATTTCGGTAATTTTAGTTTAAAATTAGTTGATAACACTTTATTCATTTAAATACCTAAATTGACTAGCTAGAAAAAAACTAGTATTATATATTTTTTAAGCGAAATCGCGAATTTCTAGCTTGGCATTCAAGCATTATAGTTTTCGTAATTGGCAGCACTGGTGTACTTCATACCTTATCTGTGTCCGTTTCATTTGATTTTTGATTGCTTTGCGACTATCGTTTCTATTGTGATTTTCTATGCGTTTCATGGTTTTATTCTAACAACTTTGGCTTGATTACGGAATCCGATTATATTGCGTAGGTACTTGATAGACTCGGATGTGTGTAAATGACTGGATTTTGTAAAATGATAATTGTCAAAGGATTATCTTACACTTGACTAGGTACTATCTCTTTTCCTAGTATCTAGTAGAGTAGTCCTTTCCTAGTTCTAGGAGAGAACATATATAGCTGCACATAGTATTGTTAATATTACTTTGATATTACTACTCTGATATTTCACGCAAGGTTGGTTATTTTTTATTTATAACCTCAAAATATTAACTTTTTTCGTAATTATTTTGGTTTCCTGAAGTGTCCGTTCGTGAAAACTTATTTCATAGGATTCCATATAATTTTAAGAGTTTATATAAGTCACTTTCGATTCGAACGGTTCTTAGGCAGAACATGTATGGAGCCGGAACAATGTCCTTTGGTCAAAATTAATGCATTATTACCAATTATTTATTAGAGTTGTATCAACACAGTATTATTAATCTTTATCCAAATAAATGTGTTGTTGATTAAGAGTATTTAATTGTGAAAAAAATTGTCTATGATGATCAAAATAACTATTCCACGCGGACGAAGTCGCGGGAACAGCTAGTGTATTAACATTGAAAAGAGGAGATAAAAAATAGACCTTCAGAGTTTCTTGCCTGTTCTTCTCGAGAAGGCTCTCCCAATTTCCGAACAGGTGTCGAGCCAATTTTTTTTTTCTTTTTTTTTCCTTATTCGTACGTACGGACAAGTTTTTTGTTTTTTTTTAAGCTTTTCTTTTGTCTGTTGACGTCAATAAGTGCCTGTAAAGGTCTATGTTGAATAAATATTATTTTGATTTGATTTTTGATTTGATTATAAAATATACCAAATCTATCCGTTACTCTAGATCCCATAACGCAAGCCTTACAGAGCTTATTTTAAACTAAGCTAATTGGTGTAAGGTAAAAAATATTTATTATCGTATTTAGTCATATTTTTTTCTCTCATAATTTAACTTATATCACTGTGGTGCAGAGAAAACTGATCTGAATATCCTCATGGATACTACCACTATCCAGACGGATCGAGGTGGTTTGAACAGAATGACGTACATGAACTCAGCCTGAGTCATTGGCTGTAATGACGCCTTCTTACGTTGTCTTTTTATATATATTCATACACCCACATGAAAAATATGTATGTATGAAATATTGTGTATTTTGATTATATATTACCATGTATTTATTCTCTCTTTTAGATAAAAAAAATGATTCCTACTATGTTTTTATACATTAGACTATATTATTTACAGTTTTGTTTTTAATTGTTTGTGCATTGTGTTGCGTAAGCAATAAATACAAACTTTGAATAATCAATAATAAACTAAACAAAACAAACTGTGAATGAGGAATAGGATCTTGAAAATTCCGCCCTTCTCTACAGGCACACTGAATATTGCAAATACTATGTAACTCTGTCTGTCTGTCTGTCTGTTCCACTTTCACGCCAAAACTACTGAACCGATTTAAATGAAATTTGGTACACAGATAGTCTAAGAAACGACATAGGGTACTTTTTCATGCAAAAAAGGTGTAAAGGGTTGTAAAAGGTTGAAAGGAAGGATAATAGGTTATATAGAAATATTGTTAAAACTACTCAACCCATTTAAATGAAACTACGTACACAGATAGTCTAATGCCCGAGAAAGGACATAAGCTACTTTTTTATACAAAATAGGTTGTAAAGGGTTGTAAAAGGTTGAAAGAAGGGATGCTAGGTTGTATGGAAAAATTGTTAAAACTACTGAACCGATTTAAATTAAATTTGGTACACAGATAGTCTAGAGGCTGAGACAGGACAGAGGCTACCTTTTAAAGCAGAAAAGGGCTGTAAAGGGTTGAAAGGAGGGGGTGAAAGATTGTATGGCAGTATTGTAAAAACCACTGAACCGATTTAAATAAAATTTTATACACAGATAGTATACCCCGTATATACCAATCGTAAAACCAGAGGACCAAGGAAGGAAATAAGATAATTTTACCGACGGAAAACATAATTATCCTTCCTGTGGGAAATTCGAATATAACGCGGGCGAAGCCGCGGGCGGAAATCTAGTAAGTAATTTTCTGAGCGCTAGTTTAATGGTCATAGGGTGACTTCGATTACATCATCAACTGAAAAAACTTGCAGATTACGCACTGTGTATTAGCTGATAATAATTATCTGAGACTTAGCAATTGCTTCTCTGATGCTGTTTCTGTGTCGGCTTCTAATACAAGAGCACTAATCAAGTACCATGCTGACCTCGCTTATGTTAATGCTATTTAAACTTACTACAATTTCACATTAGTTCTGTTTCTATTCTTCTAATATAGACCTATTTTATGGGTTTCGTATAAGATTCAATAAGAATCAAAGGGCACACTGCGTACCTATTACTTAATATATTAGCACTCTCACCATAGTCAAAGTAACTAAGTTTAAGGTTTATCTCTTTTATTCATATACAATAATAATGACAGCGACGATTGTATAAGAAAGAAGTCGTAGCTACTCAGTTTCGTTTCCACTCGCTATAACTACGTCAAGAATAATCTTCAGATCAATCAACTACTTTTCATTACTTACTAAGTTAACATATAATATCAAGTAAGCTGTGAAGAGCTACACTTGATACGTTTTGATTACGTACTTAGAGAGTTGCCTCATTCAAGCTGTAGCACGCCGTAGCTACGACGTAGTTATAAAGGCAGTCTTGGACAACATTTCATTATTAACTAACACATTTATTTACTTCACTTCATATTCATACTTCGAGTAGGAAGCATTAGTGTTCGGGATAGAATAAGTTAATAAATAAAATGTATAAGTTTATATATAAGATAGTAATAAAACGAAGAATAGCACTAAGCATAGTTAAGGAATAAAGATAAGTTTTAGCTTAGGAAATAAATAAACAATATAGAATAGGTTCCCATAGCAATAAGAATACATATCACTTATATTATATACTTAAACGTTGTTGCTATATTTAACGACCTTTGTAGTCGAGGGGTTAGTATACCGGTTTCAATGTCTCTGAGGTCCCGGGATTGAGTCCCGGTGGGGGCAGATATTTGCGTGATGGATACGAGCATTTGTAACTTAGTCATGGTTGCTATTGTATATTTTTATCAAAAATATTTACATATGTATATAAGTGTGTTTATCACTTATAACGACCGTTTTGTAATAACGAATAACACTATTGTGTTATTTTCCTATAACTGTTTTGTAAACTGTTGTCTGTTATCCTGTTATGTTGCTGTTTTGACAAATGTTGTTGAGTACGATTGTTATTGTTATTATAGCAAGCTTGTTACAGCTAGTTATTCTTAACAATCAACTTTCATCTCTTTCTTCTTCTTTCTTTCTTCATCACTTTGTATGGCAGTAGATATTGTAAAAACCACTGAACCGATTTAAATAAAATTTTATACACAGATTATACCCCGTATATACCAATCATAAAACCCGAGGACCCAAGGAAGGAAATAAGATAATTTTATCGACGGAAAACATATCCTTCCTGTGGGAAATTCGAATATAACGCGGGCGAAGCCGCGGGCGGAAAGCTAGTAAGTAATATTCTGAGCGCTAGTTTAATGGTCATAGGGTCACTTCGATTACATCATCAACTGAAAAAACTTGCAGATTACGCACTGTGTGTTAGCTGATAATAATTATCTGAGACTTAGCAATTGCTTCTCTGATGCTGTTTCTGTGTCAGCTTCTAACACAAGAGCACTAATCAAGTACCATGCTGACCTCGCTTATGTTAATGCTATTTAAACTTACTACAATTTCAGATTAGTTCTGTTTCTATTCTTCTAATATAGACCTATTTTATGGGTTTCGTATAAGATTCAATAAGAATCAAAGGGCCACGTACCTATTACTTAATATGTGTTTCTCTATTTTTTTAATCTATTAGCAGTCTCACCATAGTCAAAGTAACTAAGTTTAAGGTTTATCTCTTTTATTCAAATACAATAATAATGACAGCGACGATTGTATAAGAAAGTAGACGTAGCTACTCAGTTTCGTTTCCACTCGCTATAACTACGTCAAGAATAATCTTCAGATCAATAAATTACTTTTCATTACTTACTAATTTAAAAGATAATATCAACTAAGCTGTGAATAGCTACACTTGATACGTTTTGATTACGTACTTAGAGAGTTGCCTCATTCAAGCTGTAGCGCGCCGTAGCTACGACGTAGTCATAAAGGCAGTCATGGACAATATTTCGTTATTAACTAACACATTTATTTACTTCACTTCATATTCATACTTCGAGTAGGAAGCATTAGTGTTCGGGATAGAATAAGTTAATAAATAAAATGTATAAGATTATATATAAGATAGTAATAAAACGAAGAATAGCACTAAGCATAGTTAAGGAATAAAGATAAGTTTTAGCTTAGGAAATAAATAAACAATATAGAATAGGTTCCCATAGCAATAAGAATACATATAGTATGTAAGATTTGTATATATATATTGATTGAAATTCCTTAGACAGAGAAAGTAGCGTAAGCGTAAGAATATATGAGTTTATTAGGAAAAGTATGTTAGATATATGAAAACTATTATTGAATTTGGGCATACTATATGTTAATGTATTAAATGATAAAACAATATTATGAATAGCTAGGGCACAATAAATTATAAAATTGTAAACAGGTTACCACTGTGAAATTGCAAAATGTATGAAAATGTCGGATAAATGTCCTATCGCACGCGTATAAAAGTGCCTATATATGTATGTTGCCGAGCATTCTCAGTGGCTTAACATAAAGAACTTGGTATACTCTCCGAACATATGCCCTAGAGAGTGAGGACTTAAGTCCTATAGGTAATTTGTGGGGGTAAATCAAGCCGAAAACAGGGATAAAAATTCACCCTGGAAGACGTATTATCGAGTATATCTCAAGAGCTATAATAGATATAGTGACATAGTAAACGGCAAAATAGAGGGAAAAATGAGCTCCTACAGATTACCTATATATGAATGGGATGAAAATAAGGAAACATATAGTAAATAAGCATTTATTATGTACACAAAGGGACAAATAAAGGGCAAAAAAGGTTCGACAGGTGCTTTCTGTACGGTATAGCCTCGCCAGGGGGTCTCGAAAATAGCATTTTTTGGTAGGGATGATTTCGGAAATAAATTGAGGGGCTTCCCCTACTCGGTACGGATTACGACGGGGACTACATACTGAAGCGGACGACTCTCCAACCACCAGAACAGAAAGCTCCTGAAGACCCTGCTGGCCGACTGAACACATGAAAACTGGCGTTTTGATTTCTTCCTGGAACAACCCCCGGCCCGCACCGTTCGGAATCCTTCACCAATCCCAGCAAGCGAAGTGTGCCGTCGTGCACAATTAGACTAATTAGATATAGTTAATGTAATGCTGTTAGTTTAATTAAATTTGTATAAATCAGTTTTGGGTTTTTTTTTTCATCTTCCGGTTGAAGTAAACGTAATTCACCCATTTTTTTTCGAGGGTAAGTGCACCTTAAGCACCATGACACCGCGCTGGTTAGGCGCGGCCGTGTGTGGGGCTTTCCGGTCAGACGGACCAGCCTACCCACTAATGTGGTGTCCTCTAGACCCGTATCGTGGGCGCGTGGCGGGGTGCGCTTTCGCGATTCTACCGCCACAACGCCCACGGGCCGGCTCAACCTGTTGATGGTATGATCGAGCCTCCGCCAAAAGGGAGATTGTCCAAGAACACTAGGACACCTCCCAGGTAGCGAGGCACTGAACTGCGAGCGCGGTAGCTAGCCGCGCACGTTGCCTTCTCGGCAGGGTCACTAGGCGGGCGCTTGCCCGCCTTCCCCTGCCAACTACCTACGGGACCCAGGAGATCATGACCTACTGAGACAAAACGTAATTCCCTCCTAATAATTTGAATATTTTTTATTTATTCATGTAACACGAGTGTAGTAAAACACTAAAAATAGTGATGAAATTCGCCACGTAACCTCAAAATAAATTATAAATAAACCAATATTAACTTTTTTACAAAAATATCAAAACGAGGGATTTTAAGTTATTATTTGAACCTTAAAAACAGTGTTAAGAAAAGTAATGAGAATGAGAGAAAAGACTGATCGCATGAGCACTCACCGTACCGACGTTTTCTTTATTCTTCTTGGGGGCCCCCTCACGCACCTCCTGGGCTTTCACTGGCTCCAGCAGACGTTGGACACTCTATGTTTGTACTGGTTTGCGACTTTTAGAGACGATTTCGCTTTAATTAGAATTTATTTAATATATCTTGGCGAGAGCGCGCGCGCCGTATTGCGGTGTCAAATCGAAGTGAATCTTTCCTCCCGTCATCCAAAGATGGCAGCACAGGTACGAATATTTATA